>OY759215.1:15853980-17053980 GCA_963662175.1 Aradus depressus
ACACTTATATAATTTCTTGTCGATACATTCATTCTATCGACAGTTATCGTGTTCACGAAATTCCTTTGAAAACTTCTGCATCGAATTTTTGACCTATTACGTATTTTCCCTTATACTTCGTCTAGCTGGGAAGTAAAACCCGTCAGCATGATGTGGTGGTGGGATTATGTACTACATCTATCAATTAATTATCTTCAATTATTTTTCCTGTCTGTACTCCTTTTGTAGTCAAAGTATTGGAACCTGGAAACATTTTCAATTTTCATGGACTCCATGTCAGTGGTGTAGGCACAAGTAATATTACAGAACTATGAAAATTAATTTATTAGCTCAAAAAAATATATATTTATTAGCAGTGTTCAGCTAAGTGAGTGTCTCTACTGCTTTGTAGTATTATATATATTTATTTATTTTCAGGTAAGAATGGTTCTGGTGCTTCTGAGACGAAACACTGGCAGGACATGATCACCAAACCGAGACAGACGATTGTACAATGGCACAGGCTTAAACCTGAGTAGATACCCAGGTCAGTAAATCTAGATATTTATCTACATAGGCATCATCATCATTCATCTCATGTATAAGTGCACTTATACATTACTATACTTATCATTATACATTACTATACTCATCTCATGTATAAGTGCACTTAAGTGTGTTGAATTAAAAATAAACAAAAAAGAAACGACTACGAAAAAAAGTCAAATATAATCCAAAAAGCAGTAAGACTCTTGCTCAGGCTTTACCTACGAGGTCATATCGCCTAATATCAGAGCGCTCTTTCGTCGCTCTGGTGGACATGAGCCCGACTCTACTATGGGAGACCTAAATTTTGTCCTAAAAGTGCAATCGCATGTAAAGTGGCGGCAAAAATTATTTGCACACACTCAATTTTTTAATATCTTATTCCGGGCAAATAAAAACTTCAATCTCCTTTACAAAAATAAAAAATTCATTAAAAAGAAACAAATTCTCATATAAAGAAAGTAATAACACCTTGACCATCTAGAAAAATAAAAAATAAATTGAAAAATTTCTTGGAAAACAGAACGGGAAAAAAGAAGAATGGGAAAAACTATCTTGATTTAATAAAAAAAACCTGGTCCATTCTACGCCTAAAAATAAAAGTGTTAATTGTAAAAACTTAGTTGTGCAAATACTTTATACCAAGGAATTTTTCAATTTATTTTTCTTGATGGTTAACGTGTCATTATTTTATTTATATTAGAATTTGTTTCTTTTCAATGTATTTTTTATTTTTGTGAAGGAGGTTGAAGTTTTTATTCACCTGGAATAAAATATTTAAAAAATTGAGTGTGTGCAAATACTTTTTGCCGCCACTGTATATATATCATGGCTAAAAATACCTATTACAAAATACGATTTCCATAATATACAAAAGTCGTTACATTCAATCAATGTGTTCTCTAAATGGTGAAAATCCCATTAAACTAAAGACTGGTACTGACGGTTGTAAGCCAATGAAAGCATACACAGAAACTATTTTAACGAGCATTTGACTTCCTGTGAGAAAGAAATCGGGTTATTAAAAAATAAAAAACGAGCTCCATAATGTTGATGTTTCTGTGACTCATACCCTGGCTTTGAGTTATATCGCCTACTACCAGAGCGTTATTTATCGCTGCGATGGACATGAGGCCGACTCAACCGTGTTAATCCTAAATTTTGCCTACCCTCGTTCAGTCCCCTAGGATAATACCTGATATGGCACAGGCTCAGGACCATTCGAAGGATGGCGTGTTCAAGGGTTTTTACTTTAGTTGTTCTCAATTAACCTTCTGTACAATCGATAAATACGAGTTTCAAAACAGTTTGTTTGCCTCTAAATTCAGATTGGAAACACCCCACATGATGATTGATTCCCCGATCGATTCTCTGGCCCCATTATTCCAATCTGCAAATGTTTTATTCAAGGTTCATTATTTTAATGTTTTGTTTAGAGAAATTAATTATAGCTTCTAAATTGAGAAAAGCGGACATATTGTGGAAAAACCACTGTTGTTATTATATTGTTATTCTTTTAGTTATTATTTATTCAAAAGAAAACCTTCTGATTTAATTGCAAAACAAATAAATCCCTAACTATACTGCTCAGGTTTAGTTTCCTTTGATAGGGTTTTTTAACGAGGAACAAACATTATATAAACTTGGGACCATTGCTTAACGTCTCATCCTAAGGACGGCATGCTCGTTTTTTTTTTTTACCCAGGTAACGAACCCGCGATCTTGAGTTCAGTAGACACCCTGAGCTGCCGGCCATTAAATGGTCAATATTACAAAAGATAATTGTCTTCATGACTATGCTCATAGCGAGCTTGCCTACTGAACTCAAGATCGTGGGTTCAAAATCCAGCCGAAACCTCTTTTTTATTTATTTTTCTTTATTTACAAATAGATATTTACAACTGTATAAAAATAAATACAACAAGTAAATGTGCTAATAGAGAGATAATGGCGTCAATAGGGGAGAAATCACCCAGTGGTGACATTTCCTAGTCACTGATTTACTCTCATTTGTAACTAATCACTGTCATTGTCACTGCTGCTGCTAAGGAGGTCTCTAGGCCATTGACGCTTAAGCCGTCGTTGGGGAAGTATGGCAAAATGGAGGGCACGGACTAGAGGATTATTATGGGAACTAACAAGAGAAAATAATTTTTTATACTTGTATTTAGCGACTTCGGTGACAAAAGGTACGTTAAGGTCAGTGTGAAGAGTTTTGTTGGAAACGTAGTAAGGAGCATTGGCTATTGTACGAAGGATTTTGGATTGAAAGGATTGGATGCGGTATAGATTGGTAGCCTAGGCAGAACCCCAGATTTCGAATCCGTTCGAAGTCCACATAGGTTTGAGTACTGTGTTGTATATAAGTCGTTTTGTTTTCAAAGTTAATTTGGATCTGTTGTCTAGACATTTTATTTTATTTTATTTTTCTTTGCCTATTTTTCGATTATTATTTCTTTTATTCATTTATTTATATTATTTTATATATTTTTTATCTGGTATTTGTTTTTTGTTTTTTAAGTTTTGAATGTCAGGTGACATTCAGTCAATTCTATTGAATATTTATGTCCATTTGTACGGCGACCTCTTACTAGAACAACTCCCACTGCGACAATTGAGCACTAACTTCTGTTGGCATTAACATCTGGTGACATCTTAACTCCTCTTTAGGATTCTAAGTAGAAGAACTTAACTTAGCGAGGTGTTGCGATTGTGATATCTTCTTCACTACAGTACAGACATTCAGTTTCTTTCTCACTCCTAGTAATGATGATTGAAATGTTTTTTTTTTAAGTATTGTTCTCATAAGCTCTGTGTTTGTGGTTCTCTACATGTATCTGTTAACTTTCTGATTATGTGTTTTTAATTGCTAATTAATTTTTCTTCCTTTGTTTCAGAATGAAGAGTATTGTAGAACTACTTACTCGTGACGTCTTAGCAGTTCATTTGTATAACATATAAATAAGATCTCTATGTTAACATAAATAAATCTTTAAATAAATAATCCGTTAGTTAGTCTCTTATGGGGCTCAAGATAGTTTATATATTATACATACATATATATTTTTGTGGGACATATAGTCTCTTTGTTTAAACATATATGGAAAGTAATAAAGCATTTCAGAAATGTGATTTGCATAAATAATGACTGTTAGAAATTTTACAATATTTAACTATCATCTGTTATATTTTTTGAGATCATATTCCTTTTCTCACGTTCCCTACCTTTTTTCAGAATTGTAGTAGAAATAATATATATTTTGACAATTTGCGATATCTATGACATGAAACAGTATGCCTCCGAAAAAATAGGATTTTTCAAATATTTGATAATGAATATTCAATTATTGTCATTTTTATTTTTTAATTTACGTACCATTTATACAATTTGTGTGATTGCAACATTGGCATTTTTGTCGAAATTGAAATCTTTGATAATATTGGTTTTAATTGGCCTTTTCCATCGTCCGCGAAAATACTGGTCAAATCTTTAAAATTGCAGCCAAAATAATTAAAGTTTTATTTTCTTAAAGGTTCCCACTTTCTTGTTATGTAATATTTTTTTTTTTTCAATACATAAAACATCCACTACATTAACAATTTTATTTCATTATTAAAAGCTAGGAATCAAAGGACGTAATGTGAAATAAAACAAATACACATATCAAAAACAAATGTTTTATGAAACTCGTAAGTTTCAAATCGGTTACTCTTTCTTCGGCTTAGCAACGTTTCAACTTCTGTGGGTTATTAATGACGGGCTTTCCACAGATATTCTAAAGATACATGATTACCAGGCAAATGTATAAATTATAACTTTACATTACAGCCGACTTTTGCCTTCATAGGTAAGAATATCAAGGAAAAGCTAAACGGAAAATAAAATTCGACTCAAAGTACTTAAAAAAAACTATTCAGACGATGAGAACTGAATAACACTTAATTAATTAGAAATTCTAAAAATAATTTTTCAATTAGGTATCTCAGCTGCTTGAGTGTTGCACAAAAACAAAAATGAAAGTAACATGCAGGAAATCAAACACATTTCATATTTGCATAATGAATAATTTAAAAAATTGTCATTTTCACATCTTCAAAGTTATTAATATTAATAACTAGATGTTATTAAGTAACTAGAGATTAAATTAATAGATGGAGAAAATGTTACTATTTTTATTTAGTTCCAAGACAAATCTTTTATTCATTATTCATCTTATTTTCTTTGTATTATTACCACAGGGACTTCCTCTCTCGTCCCTTTCACGTCATTTCATCACATCACCATATCTGGTAGCTTCCTGACACACATTAACAGTTGTGACAACCACAATTAAAAACAAACAAATCAAATAATAATGATGAATTATTTCTAGTGTATTTGAATATCATATTGCAAACCCATATTAGACAAATTTTTAACAGTTATTATGTATGTGTATGAAAAAACAAAAAAAAAATATATGTTCATCCCCTTATTGTTAAATAGAATAATAGAGAATTGTTATATAAATGTATGTGTGTTGTGTAATTATTTTTGTAGATTTTAGTCGTTTGATGTAATTAACTATATCATATAATGTATATATGTGGTATATGAATACATAAAAATGTTATAGACATAGTCCGTGCGAAATTTGTAGAAATGACTGGAGGAGAAAGGTTCTAAGAGCAACTTTTTTGATAAAGTGAGATTTCACCGAAACATTGTGTTCTATGGACCATCCTTCAGCAATGTCCACTGGAAAAAATTGGATTTTTCTAATCAAAGGGGGGTAAATATTACTGGAACGACGTTGTATCAACCACTCGATAACGTTGTATCAACCACTCGATAACGTTGTATCAACCACTCGATAACGTTGTATCAACCTCTCGATGACGTTGTATCAACCTATCGATAACGTATCAACCACTCGATAACGTTGTATCAACCTATCGATAACGTTGTATCAACCTCTCGATAACGTTGTATCAACCTCTCGATAACGTATCAACCACTCGATAACGTTGTATCAACCTCTCGATAACGTTGTATCAACCACTCGATAACTTTGTATAAACCTTTCGATAACGTTGTATCAACCTCTCGATAACGTTGTATCAACCTCTCGATAACGTTGTATCAACCACTCGATAACATTGTATCAACCTCTCGATAACTTTGTATCAACCTCCCGATAACGTTGTATCAACCTCTCGATAACGTTGTATCAACCTCTCGATAACATTGTATCAACCTCTCGATAACGTTGTATCAACCTCTCGATAACGTTGTATCAACCTCTCGATAACATTGTATCAACCTCTCGATAACGTTGTATCAACCTCTCGATAACATTGTATCAACCTCTCGATAACATTGTGTCAACCTCTTGAAAACGTTGAATCAACCATTTGTCTGAGTGCTCTTATTACGAATCTACTTTCTGTTTTAGTTCTTCAGCTAAATAAGGATAAGAAAAGAAGAAAACGTTCTACATGGGTTGAAATATAGGAGGCCAATTGAAATGAACTAGGTAATGTTTAGATCGGTTGCTGTAGGTCATATCGCTTGCAAAGGATATATCGCATGTCAGCTAGAAGACTGTTATAACTTGAAACATTAATTTTTTGAATTATTACCTTCAGTATAAGTTGTAACTTGCTCTACGGATTATGAAGACAGTTACAATTCAAGTTTCTGCCTAGCACACTCTATACGTTAGTAACTCAATTCAATTGGAAAATTGTGGAGAGAAACTTCTTTATAATTATTTTCTTTTTTAAATTAATTTCTATACATATGTACACAAACAAAAGTATACATGATAGAAGGCTTTAGCATGTATTAAAATAATAGAAAAGGCGGGTTTATTCTTAGAATGCAAGATAAACCGTCATAAGTCATCTTTGCAGCCCTTTTCTTGTGAAAGAGTTTTTTTGAGTTATAACAGTTTTCTTGACGACATGCGATATCGCCTATTGCCAGAGCGCTCTTATTTGCACGACTCCATACTGTGGGGGACCTAAATGTTGCCTAACCAGGTTTTATTACCTAGGGTAGAGGTCTTTTACGAGTACCTGACATCGCACAAGCTCGGGACCATTATTTAACGTACCATCCGAAGGACATGCTCAACGTTTTTTCGCCTAGATAAAATCTAAGAGTATCTGAAGGATTTTGAATCCGCAATCTTGAGCTCAGTTGAGCTAGGTAGATCTAGCTTTAGAATAGAAGAGCTGAGGGTGATAACATGCCACACACGTCACAAAATCGATTTTTTTTAGGAGAAGCAAAAAATATTAATTTTTAAAAATCTGGAATTTCAGTTATTTGCAATAAGTGAAGCAAATAATGTAAGTTACCTTACTTGTAGGCTAGAAAAATACTTTGATTTCCGCCCCTAAAGTTGCAAATGAGTGGAGGGGACTTGTCTCGTTTCTGTAAAAAATGTTATATTTTAATATAACAAGTAAGAGTTGTACCTGTCACATGGAGGAAAATACCATGCGGTAAGTGTGTTTCGATAAATCTTTGTTTTTTTCTTGATGTTACGTCGCCATTCGTATACATGTGTTGTTGGCATAGAAACTAATAATAAATAAACGAACTTATTTTTTTCGAAATATTGTATATTCCACAAAAACTAAATTATACATAAACTATCAGTTTCGGTATCACACTATTATCAGAAGAGCGCTGGTAGCTCAGTGGTATGCGTGCTTGTCTTCTGAGCTCAAAATCGTGGGTTCGAAAACCGACCGAGGCCCTTAGTTTATTTTATCTGGGAGGTAAAATAAACTTGAGCACGCCGTCCTTCGGATGGGAAGTTAAGCGATGGTCCCGAGCCTGTACGATGTCAGGTACTCGTTAAAGACCCCTACCCTAGGTGAATAAAAATTTAGGGTAGGCAAAATTTAGGACTCCCACAGTATAGTTGGGCTCATGTCCACCAGAGTGACGAAAGAGCGCTCTGGTAGTAGGCGATATGACCTTGTAGTTAAAGCCCGGACATGTCATAAAACCTAACCTAACACCATTATCAGGTTTAGTTATACACATTCTTATAGGTACTTCGTGTAGGTAAAGGAAGGGGTTGGAATGTCAACTAGGATATCCCTGTGGCTTTACAGTTGTTTATTGTTGTTTCTTCTTAACTGTAAAGCCACGGGGATATCCTAGTTGACATTGCAACCTACCTGATGTACCTATAAGAATTGATCGCACTCTGAAAACTTGTCTTAGTTTTATAACTAAATCTAACAATGGTGTAATACCGAAATTGATAGTCCATGAGTAATTTATTTTCACGAAATAAACCATATTTCGAAAAAAGAAGATTTTTTTTAGTTGTAGCCGTTTATAGCTGGTTGGAAAAGTACAAATTAAGTACAACAAGCTAGTTCATACTTATTACATGAAAACGTGATACTTGGAAACCATGTACTAGCTACTTTTGACTATTGATTGTGTTTTAGTAAATTTACGAAAGTATTGAGAAACATAATCAGACTAATTTGAATCTGTTGGAACTCTTTTTTTTATATTGTCTCCTTTTCACAAAGCTATCAAAAAACGTTCATAAATTGATCGAAAAATGTAAATAAAAATTATGTTTAATATTCAAATTAAACAAAATAACAATGAGTTGTTACTGTAAGTGGCAGAGTGAAGCTATTTCAGGGCAAGAAGCAGAAGAGTCAAGTCTCGGACTCTAGAACATTTTCAAAATAATCTTGAAAATGGACTTACCTAAGTCTTGCCACCAGCCCTTCAATTTCAGTCACAACATCCATCTAACTAGTTATAGTCATCTACAAAAACAACTTTGGAAAAAATTTTCATAAGCCCTTGTCTAAATCAATACAATTTCCTCCAACGTGCTGCGAACTACTTCCTATTAAATGGGTAATGAGTACTAAGTACCTCCATCTTCAGTACAATTTCAACATTTTCTCAAAAAAATTTAGTAAAAATAAATAAATTATTTTTGTTTTTTTCTTTATTAAAGCCTAAACTTTATGTTCTTAAGATAAATGCCCTAAAAGAACAGAGGAACAACGTTACATATACCACGAACGTATAACTTTAAAATTTTTTTTTAAAAATGAGCTATATCCCCAACATAAAGTTTTAAATTTCTTTCTAAATCCCACATAATAATATATAAATATTATAATATATTATTCTAAAATAGAAACTGTATCCAAAATTATTTGCAGGCTGGACTGGTTTTTCCAACTAATGAGTGCTTTAAAACGGTTTGTACAATGTGGCTCCAGACCCCTCTCTGTTAAAAAAACATAAAATAACTAAACAATTGGTCATTTTTTAGGTTCAAAAATTAAATAAATAAAAAAAAGAGCTGATTAAAAATAAGAAAATGAATCCCAAATTTGATTATAGAAATGAGTATGGAATTAGCAAATGTATTATAATAGGTAATGATAATAATAATTTAGACTGATCTGGAAATTATTTTAAAATTTTATTAGGCTTTCCATGAAAGTCCTATATTTTTGTAAAAATGTTTCAATTTGTATTGGTAATTAATTAATTTGTAATATATCTACCTCCCCAGATATTTGCATTTTAAAAATGTAACATTATCTACTGCCTATAGAAATCCATATTTTTATTAATTCTCTGACAAGAAATGATTAGATACTTTATCTTTTCTTATTCTTTCTAATATCTTAAGAGAACGTTTTGAATGAACACTTTTTTTTTTACTTTGTATTTTTAACGTCGCATCAATTGTCTACAGGTTGCTGCCATCCCTAGTTGGTCCGCAGACATATAAACTTATAATTCATAATATGCCGAACGGAGGATATGAAATCTTCAGGCAGCGGACGATTAATAACAATTAATCAAAAGCCTTAGTTATAGGGAAGGGCTATCCACAGGCAGTGATGAACACGAATAAATTAATAATAATTAATAATTTTTTCGTTTTTTCTGTATGTATCTCTCCATTTACCCTTTCCCTTTGAAGGGCAGCAGGCTTAAGGGTTTTAAATCCCGGCTAGGGTCGAACCTGTGATCAAGGGCAGTAGGCAAGCAGGCTGTCTCTGTGCTTCCAGCGCCCTCTTTCGTTATTATTACTTCCCTAGCTATAGCTAACTACGTATACGTAGTCTAGGGTAATTTGTCAGAAATTCGAAGTTGAGTTTCTGCCGGAATTTCATTCTTACCGACCACCTGAATCCAAAAATGCATTTTTAAGTGTGTCTATGGTTAAAATAATTCCCGATAGAATGGATATATTAACACAAAATTCTACAAGTCAATCCAAAATCGGCCATAGAGTGGGGCCCGCTGAAACAGATGCCGATGGGAGCACTTGAACTTCTGGCAGCTAGCGCTAGCGACGTTAATACAATTATTATTATTATTATTATTGCTTCTGAATTATTATGAAAGTCTCCATGATTTCCAGATCATATTCTGTATCCAAATTAGGTCTTGTGAATTTGTATGTTAGTGACAGTTATAATACTGTGTTGTACTTCATTGTGTAATTAATAAAAACGCATTGTGCAATATTACCCTAATGCTTTTTTCGTGCTTAAATAAAATAACAATAAAACAAATTATATTTTTTAAAAGAACAATAGAACAAGAAATACATAAAAAAAGTACATGTTTTTGTTATGGCATTTCAAAGTGTTTACTTTTGCATAAAAATGTTGTATTTTCTTATGCACTGTACATTGAACAAGCTTCTACGTAATTATGCTATATATACATATATATATTTGTGTTATCCTTTATTATGTATTTGTATTGATATATCTGTGTAATGTTTATTTAGTGTTTATATTTATTTTTAAGTGGAGTAGCCTGTGTTTGATGTATAAATAAATATACGAAACCCACTGTGTATATTAATAACACATTTTAGCTATTTCATATGTATCCTTATAAAAAAAAAATGTTATACAAAAAAATCAAATAAAGATTCTATTCTAAATAATTATTTGTTAACCTCATTTATTATATATTTTAAATAAATTATCTCATAGTTTAAATAGAAATATATTATATTTTTATGTTTTGTACCATTGTCAGTAGATGCATTTAAAATAATAATTGAGTCAATAATTTATACCATTCAAAGAGATAAAATTTTATTAAAATGGAAAATATAGTATATAGTACAATATATAAGTGTACCTAAATTTTTAAAAAATATATTTTTATGCATAAAAATATATTGAATAAAATAAATGTCATTAACAATAGGCATTTTATAATATTGCCTTATGTTTTATGTGCTGTTGTTTGTGACTCATGCCCGGGCTTCAACGAGGTCATATAGGCCTACTACCAGAGCGCTGTTTCGTCGCTCTGGTGGACATCAGCTCGATTCTACTATAATAGTCCTAAGTTTTGCCAACATAGGTTTTTAATTATGGTAGAAGTTTTTTTTTCGAGTACCTGATATCGCAGACTCGAGACCGCCATTTAACGTCCCCTCCGGAAGACGGTGTGCTCAAGAGTTTTGTTTTAACTCCCAGATTTTAAAAAAAACCTAAAGGCCTCGGCCGGGTTTGAACCCACGATCTTGAGCTTTGTTGTTTTAATGGGGTGTTATTTTCCTTTTGGCCCGCCATATTTTAGATCTTCCTTTATTCGTCAAAGTGAACACACAATTTTTTTTTTTTTTTTATAACACCCTCAAGAGAACTAAAAGGATTTTTATGTACTTTACTGTACGAAAAAAAACTTTTTGATACTATTTTAAATTCAAAATTAACAAAACAGGAAATTTCTTCCGGCTCCATTTTTTAATGAATTCTCAATACAGACATTTTCTTAAAATTCAATTTTTCTTAGATTAAAAAATCTATTTTACATTGTTATCTCCAAGATATAAATATTTATTTGAGAGGCCAAAAAGAATAACACCCGCCGTTTAATGTGCTAATAACATTATTATTTTGACTCTGAGTGTACAAAACTACAAAAAAAAAAATATATAAAAAATATAATTGCTTTTATTTTACCAGTCTTTTCATTTATCTTTCTTTTTTCTTCCTCAGATAATTGTTATTAGAAACGCGGCAGCGTTTCGCCGTCAAGTAGTGTTGAGAAATAACAGTTGCCGCACTTCTATTTACAAATGAGGTTGGATAATTGGAATCAATTTCGAGAATGTGGAATCAAGTGGAGTTTCCTCCATAATGTTACCTAAACAACTTCTACATCTAATTTAAGTAAATTTCACGGCCGTCTATATGTTTTCTAAATTTTTTTAGACATGAATCAATGATTTTCCTCATTACAGATAGCATTTAAACATGAAGGCTGACAACTTTTCTGTTATCTATGAACATAATTCGGTATAACGGCAGTGTAAAGACTAAAGACCCTCAAAAAAACGCAGAATCCAATTTTGTTTTTAACTTCTATTGGTTATTCTAAAATTGATGCTCCAAACTGCATCAAGCTTCTCAAAATATTAGGGTGAATAAAAATAAGCTTTTAGGTTATAACTGCATGCAAAATAAAAGAATAATTGTCTTTAGGTAGTTTTTTCATTTTGGAAAAGTTACGATTTGAGGTAATTTGGACTTTATACCATCGATATATCGCTTCAGTTGTCAGCGCTCTATACAGCGGCGAAAGACAAAAACCCTGGGAGGTGTATAGAGGGGTCTTATGTTTATTTAAATTTAATTCTCAATTTAAGTTCGTTGCAAAATCAAAATGTTTTATCTAACTTTTTTTCTTTATTTTGTAATAAATAGCATTTTATGTTAAATATTACATTAATTCCAGAAACTAGATACAATAATCACAGTCCATTCGTTTAGTTGGGAAATAAGAAATAGAAAAGGATAAAAATGAATATAAACATTAGATAGTATTTATTAGATCATTCTAAAATCAAAATTAACACTCCTTAGGGTGCCATGGTGGCTGTGCGGGCTAGAGCATAGGGTTTTCTTCAGTCTCATGGCTTGCGGGTTCGAATCCTGTCCGGGGTTTTTATTTCATAGGTAGAACTCCCTCCAGGGAACATGGATGTTGTAAATAACCAAATTACAACGTTATAGAGACATGGCTAATATGCATCGTATTATTTATATATCTCTACTATCGATTCTGTAACCCTTACAATAGATTCTTTTTAAATATTTTATCGGGCATTATTAATAATTACAAAAAACCATAAGTAAATTGGATGACAATTGTGGATAATAAAGTAAATTTAGATAATGTATAAATGGTAATATGTTCAAGGTGAAATAAATAAAATATTAAAATGGACAGAAAATAAATAATATATTTTTAAAAAACATAACTCCACCTTCCTTCCAACTGTACAGTTTTTTGAGAACCTTTTAACTCCATCCTTAGTTGTTAAACTTAGTGTTAGAAAGTTTACCTCCTACAGATGACAGGCACTTCTTTAGTAAATTAATATTAAACTATCAATATTATTTAAAATATATGTCCTAATTATTTTTTTTTTCATTAACATTTCTATTCTGGGTATAGGATAATATTTCTAATATTTAAAAATGGCTCCCTACTAGTCGAATTAGGAATTCTAGAGCTGAAAATATAACTTTATTTATATTCATCTGACCATAATCATATCGTAGTTTAAAATATAAATATAAACTAATTCAGGACTTCACGAGCGAAAAACTTTTACAATTGGCACTTAGTGTGATGTGAAACAGAACACAAAAACAATAAAAAAATGTAGACCCTTTTTACATTCTAATTTTGTTTCTTTCCCAGTAATAACTAGTAAATGAAAGAGATTTTATATTAACAATTCACTTGCATTTGCTCAAATATAAAATAAAATAGAATTTAAATTCTGGAACCCTAAGGACCCGGGTGTGCGCTTTCGGATAAACGACTCACAGAGAAACTACACAGCTCTATCTGTAAGGATATTCACCCGTTACCCTGAGATTCTCCATAGAAGAAGAAAGGTCAGTTGAAAATTGATGACCTCCCAATTCTCTGGGCCCAAGGACCTTGCTCTATCTCGGAGTAATTTTGGATATACGACTCACTTGGAAACATTTACAGAAAGGATATTAACGACTTAACAAACACCCTCACGAAACACGCTACTTAAACACACATGAACCATTCTGCTATACAAGACACTCCTACTTCCTCTTCTGATATACGCCTGTCCAGTCTGGATAGGTACCAGCAGTGGCGCCGGAACAGGGGGGGGGGCAGGGGGGTCAGCTGCCCCCCCAAAATTTTGGTTGGGGGGCAACCGATGCTTTTTGCCCCCCAAAAATCTGAATGATACTTATGTCACCAGATTTATTTCGACAATGGATCGTCATGGGACTACATATTATCATTTTAGTATTATTTTATATTCTAAATCATTGAATGAAAATCATTCAGTATTATGGAAGAATTTAAACTTTTCACTGCTTTCAAATTTCTGTCTCATATATACATACATATATGTAAGTCAATCGTAATACTTGAATTTCGCGGGCGATATGATTCGGTAAAAAAAGTTAGGTGTCGCGACGGACTATGGTTCATCAGACACGTGCACAAAAAGGGACCTCACGAAACTGCAGCTCATAACCTAAAAATTCTACAGCTGTCAATAGAGTTAATGCTCCTGTTTACTCAACTAATTAGTATTAATTAAAAATCGCGGTTGTAAAATATATTAGAGTGTTCTAATTACAATCATTTTTCTAGATCTCGAAAC
The DNA here is from genome assembly GCA_963662175.1 of Aradus depressus. Lineage (NCBI taxonomy): Eukaryota > Metazoa > Arthropoda > Insecta > Hemiptera > Aradidae > Aradus > Aradus depressus. The sequence continues at coordinate 15,868,203 of OY759215.1, forward strand.
TTTGGAAATGTTGGAAAGTATCTTTTACTTGATGCTTACAAAGGAATCGTCCCTACCGAAGAAAACTTGAAAACATAATTGGGTCTGTTTGCTGGAGATTTTGACACCAGTGATCTCCATGCACAATTAAAGTTGTTCACTACTATGCCAGAAGACTCAGGACCTGTGCCTACATGTTGTTCCGAGATTTTCTCGTAGATTTCTGACCAGCTTAAAAAACTTCCGATCACAGCCAACATTTTTTTGAGCGAAGTTATTCGCTTGCTCACTTTGATATTGACGGTTCCAGCATCAGCAGCACCTGCCGAACGGTCTTTCAGTGCTTTGCGACGGTTGAAAACATACCTGCGTACAACAATGACCCAAAAAAGGTAGACGCATTTAATTCTTCATGTCCATAAAGAACGCACAGCATTTAGATTTGTTCGAAATTATGAAAGAATTTGTTTCACAATTTGAAAGAATCGACGAAATATATTCTCAGTAAATTATCCTTGATATTCGAACGCAATCGCGATATTTTTTCAAATAATAATTGAGCATTAATTCCGTTGATACTTTATGAAATATCTGATACATAATCGTATATTATATAACTATATATATCATATAGTTATAATATATCATGCCACTGTGGAAAAGTGTTTGCAAAAAAAGTTTTGTTCCGGCGCCACTGGGTACCAGCAACACTAACATGAAACTTGACTACAAACGTTTCAAAACAAAGTACTCCGAATAGCAACAAAAGTTTGTCAGGAGTCACAATACCCACGAAGATCTGGGTCCTCTTTTTGCAGCTCACATTGAGAAGCTAGTGAAGAATGACCAGGAAGGCCTAGTGAATTTTTCCAGGGCTGTACACTACAGTAGAGGTGCGCCTGCATCTGGGAGGCGACTCAAACAGAAACTCTACCAGGACTTTCTACTTTAAAACCTTTCCTTCTCCTCTTCGTGTATAGCATAGTTTGCTGGACCAAATAAATGTATCGGTGTCCACTTAGGCTGAAACCGGTACACTTTGTCTATATTTTTTTTAAATTTATGGTAGCAGAAAGAACAGACGAAGCACCAAGCCACAAAATGTCCAAGAGACATTTGATATAGATATTTTTTATTTTTTACTTAATATTTCTATAATCAGAAATAAAATGAATGAGATGTTCATAAAACTATTATTATTAGTTACTTATGACTTATGCCCGGGCTTTAACTTGAGCCCGACTTTACTATGGGAGTCCTAAATTTTGCATATCCTAGATTTTTATTCACATAGGATAGGGGGTATTTGAGTACCTGGCATCGTACAGGATCGGGACCATCGCTTAACGTCCCATCCGAAGGACAGCATACTTAAGTTTATTTTACCTCCCAGATAAAATAAACTAAGGAACTCGGCAGGATTTCGAATCCGCGATCTTGAGAACCAGACAGTAAGTAGCTGACATCTATGAACATTCAGATCTGTAAGTTTTCTCATCATTATCAATTCTGCTTTCACTAGTGAACTTAACGAACAATTTAGTATAAATCTTCGTAGATATTTTGTTGGTCAATATGAAGAATAACTAAAACAAGATAGAATCAGCATAAGTAACAATGAACAGTGAGCAAGATAGCGGTGACAATGGCTGCTTTAATTAGGAGATGATGGACAAACTACAACATAACATCGACACGAAACGGGGCTTCCCAATCACTTTTCACGATGAAGTTTCAAAAATAGCCACACTGTTCGACCACGAACACGAATCGTCCTCTAAAGGTGAGTATCAACCAAGCGAGCAAAACGTTTATGAATGTTTTCAAATATTTGCAAACTCGTATACTTGTTTGGTGAAGACACGAACCACGCGCACGCGCAAACATTCACAAGTTTGAATTGATAAATTCTTTCAATCTAACCTTTATTATTATACTTTTTCTTTAATATATTTATATATTATTATTTACTAGGCTAGGTCACATCTAATTTTTGAATACTGAATCAACAACATTTATGGAGTGGGACAACGAAAAAAGTTTAGAATTAATTGAGTTTGAACAAACTAAAGCCAGAATTATGGCAAGTATCACGTAAGTTCCATTACAACAAAATAAAAAAGCACAACGCGTGGTGTGAAATAGCAAAAGATATGGGAACCAGTACTGATGTGGTTAAGGGCAAATAAAATTCTCTGTTTTCTACTGAATGAAACATTCAAAAAATTTTGAATAAACCACTCACTTGTTCTTATGTCACTTAGTAGTTGCATTGAATTTCTAGTTTTTAAAAAATGATATATTTTTAAATATTCTCCTTTTCTATTAAAGTAGACGTAAGTATAAATGCGGCACTAGCAATATTTTCTTCTCGGTGTCATTTTGACAACTGTTTTCTAGTCGGATCGATAACAAACGTTTGCAAACACTTGGGAAATAGTTTTTTTTTTTTTTGTGGATATGCACCTTAAGAGGCATCTCATACCTTTTCATGGAGCATAACTTCCCCTAGAAAGAATAAGTCCAACCAGTGGACAAAGAAACTAATGTACCCTTAGATAAAGATCATTACCTGTGGAAGAAGACTACCCCTTGCATTACCAAGAAGAAACTCCTGAACACAAAGGAATCGATACCAACTCGATACAAGCCGACGGGAAATAGGGAAAAATGAAGAAAAAAACAAGAGTCAAAGGAAAATAATAATTATAATTGGAAGTTATGATAAAAAATTATAAACATGTCATCATTTTTTATTTTTCATAAATCGAATGTGAAGGATGTAATTACACTAGTTTAAAGCCGTTTTTCGACTTTGGGGAAAAAGGAGTTTCATTGTTAATTCCTCCGCTGGACAGTTTAAAAAATGTTTGGCACGTAAGGTTTTAGAGTGAAGGTTAGAGATCCCATTTTGTTTGAATAAAAATTACTTTTAAAAAAACATACTTTCAAATTAAAAGTTTTAAACGAGCGCTTTGCTTGTCAAAAGGAGGTACTTCGTTGAGGACCTTGTTCAGGACCCCCATTAATTTCTCTCGCACCACAGGTCTAACAAACAACGTCCTCAGAAACCCGTTTTGTGCGTCCCATATAGACACTTGAGGAATTGCACGACAAGAACAAACACAATATGGAATGTCCAGTTGGGTAGATATAGGTCGATCGGACACGTGGTCAGAATAGGAGACAATAAGATTCCTAAGAAAACAATGATGGACCTACTCCACGGCACTAGAGAGTTGAGAGATCAAAGCTACGATGTCAGGATGGTGTGGCCAATGGCAGGAGGACCTCCCAGAAAAATAAACTAAGGACCTCGGCCTGGTTTCGAACCCACTATCTTGTGCTCAGAAGGCAAGCACGCATACCACTGAGCTACCGGCGCCCTCGCTCGTAATATATATACAATATAAAAATAAATAAATTATATACATCTCTTAGAACACGAACACATATGAGATCAATAATAAATATAAAAATAAAATAAATAATACAAAATAAATATAATATAAAATTCCTAATATTAATTAATACAATAGATACCATTTTCATTAAATATCACCATGCCTATTATGACAATTTAGAACACAACAATTAATAAAACTAGTATTATTTTTTTCTTTTCTCAATGTAAGCTGAGTATTTTTCCGCTATTAATCTTAAATATTTTTGATTCTGCTTAGCATTCAGACAGTTGTAAGCTTTCTTTTGTGATAGTTCACCTGGTCTTTTTGTATTTTTTGATCATTTCGAAGAATTATTTAAGCTGTTTTCCCCCCTGTGATCGTTTTCCCGAGGTTATTCGACTGGGCTTCAAGGCAGAAGGAAGATTCAAGTAATGAATTTATTCAGATATGATTATTAACGTTCTCGCTTTGAGACAATATTTCTTCAATGTGAGAACTTTGTTATATTTTTTGGTATTATTTAATATTTTTTATTATCCTTTCTTTAATTTATTTCCATATGAATGAATTGTATTCTAGATAAACTTGAAGAACCGCTTTGACCAAATTGATATTATTGTTAAGATTTATATCTAAGGCCTCTTTTGAAAAATGTACCTTAATAAATAATTTTTTTTTTGTACTCACGAGGTGGATTATTTTATTTTGCGTTACATTTATGGAACCTGATTCCAGAGAACATTTATATTGCACTGTAAGAAGTAAGAAGAAGAAGAGGTTTCATGAACAAGGAACTATAATAGTACGATTTCGCCCATTTTGGTAGCTTAAAATACCTTCTATCTTCACGAAAGTGTTCATTATTTTAGTGAAAACCCGTGTACCTCCGCAGAAAACCAATTTTTATTATTTTCACTATTTCCACGAAAGAAAATGGCATCCAGATGAAATAATTGAACTAAAAGGAAATTGTTTTGAAGTACTGAAATAATTTTTATATGAAACAAGTTTTTTTTGGGGGGCTCTTTGTCAAGTTTAAATGTTGCAAGCTAGAAGGTTTTTCATTAGGTTGAGCAAGTCTGGCAAACAATCCAAACGTTAACAATAAATACAGCCAAGAAATAACCTCATCTGAAGGTAAAATGTGTCACCTCCGTGTCGCGCATGCCAATTAGGGATAGAATATGTGCTATAGAAGCTCATTCTTATGCTTGCCTTGCATATGGCGTTTCAAAGTGGAAGACTGAACACACCTATATGTACAATATTCACACTTGAATGGCTTCTCATTCGTATGTTTATGCTGTATATGAAATCTCAAATCCCTAGGACGTACGCATCTATAAGTACAACTGTCACAAAACAATGGCTTCTCACTCGCATGTTCGTACTGTATATGAAGTACTAAACGAGAAGGATATGCACATCTGAAAGTACAATATTGACACAACAATGGTTTCTCTTTCATATGTTGTCGTTTTATATGACGTTTCAAATTTGAAGACTGAACACAACTATAAGTACAATATTCACACGACATTGGTTTATTATTCGTATGTTTTGCCTGTATATGACGTTTCAAGTGTGAAGATTCAACACATTTATAAGTACAATGTTCACATTTGATTGGCTTCTCATTTGTATGTTTATACAGTACATGGCGTTTCAAGTCACTAGAACGATCAGATTTGTATGTACAAAAATAACAGCTGAATCGCTTCACTGTATGCCAGTTCCTGATATGTCTTCTGAGCTTGCCTAAACTGACATGCATTTGTCCACAGTAGTAACAGGTCACAGGCACCACCCTGCTGGGATCTGAAACAAAGCAGAAAGTTTTAGTTATACATGCATTCATTCAGTCAATGATTAGGTCGTCCAACAGTTACGCATTATGCACTGGACGACCCAAAGATACCAACGTTTACTTTTAAAACTTTATTATTTCCTGATTAATGGATACTGTTAAAGTTTCATCATGGTCGGTATTTCTAGCCCATACCCCTTTTATTAAATCAACGATTATATATATATATATATATATATATATATATATATATATATATATATATATATATATATATATATATATATAGATATATATATATATATTTATATTTATTAAACAATTAATATAGCTTCAACTATTTAACAAATACATAAACGGAATTTCACGTTTCTAGGTCCCCTGTTGATACGACTCACGCCCGGGCTTTAAGTACGTCATATCGCCTACTACCAGAGCGCTCTTTCGTCATGAGCCCCATTGAAACTCCATTGTGGGAGTCATAAATTATGCCTATCCTAAATTTTTATTCACCTAGGGTAAGGGGTCTTTAACGAGTACTTGGTATCGTACAGGCTCGAGACCATCGCTTAACGTCCCATCCGAAGGACGGCGTGCTTAAGTTATTTTATCTCCCAGATAAAATAAACTAAGGGCCTCAGCCGGGTTTCGAACCCACGATCTTGAGCTCAAAAGGCAAGCACGCATACCACTGAGCTAGCGGCGCCCTGAAAGAAAGAAAAATATATATATATAATATTATAAAGATCCAGAAACATACAGATATATATTTAAAAATCTTCGTGTCTATATGTTCATTCTATTGAAAGTTACTGTGTTCACATACACTTTTTTTTTTTTTTTAATCAGGGGATTGGAAAGTTTGGAATTTTGGCGAAAACTCTTTATAAAATTTCTGACCGATTACATATCAGGAAGGAAAAAAAAAACCAGAGTACCGATTGTGGGTTCATTTTAGGCATTTCCTTTTTATTCATTAAGTATAATGTAAGATATACCTACCTTATATGTATATAGTCATTATAATGAATAAAAAGAAAATGCCTAAAATAAAATCACAATCGCTACTCTGGTTTTTTCCCCCCTTCCTGGTAATCTGTCAGAAATTTTATAGTTTTCGCCAAAATTTCAACTTTCCAATCCCGATTCCAAAAAAAAAAAGTGCATGTGAACACAGTAAATTTCGATAGAATGAATGGTACAAACGTATTAACGCCACCGCAGCAAATCAATCAACATGTATTTGTAAATTAAAAATTATTAAAGCTATTTATTTATTTTTGGACTTTATATTTATTATTAGCTTGTATAATTATTGGTTTTGTAATATGCGGGCGTACCGCCCGCTTGATTGATAATCTTACCCTCCCGTCGTTCAAATCATAATAGTTAGTTCTAGTTTTAAGACTTTATATATTTGCGCATTTGCAATGCGATTAATACGTTAATACGCCGATGCGATTAATGCGTTAATACGCCGCCGCGCAAATATATAAAGTCTTAAAACCAAAACTAACTATTATGATTTGAACGACGGGAGGGTCAGATTATCAATCAAGCGGGCGGTACGCTCGCATATTACAAAACTAATAATTATACATGCTAATAATAAATATAAAGTCCAAAAATAAATAAATAGCTTTAATAATTTTTAATTTATTAATACATGTTGATTGATTTGCTGCGGTGGTGTTAATACGTAAGTACCGAATGAATATATACACACGAAGATTTTTAACTTTCCAGCACACCAAAGACAACATATAACTAACTAATTGTTTAATGAACATAACGACATAAAATTTCATAGGTAAATCCAAAACCTCACGAGCACAATATCTATGACTTTTCACATAGAAACTTCAAAACAACTACCCCTGTAATGAATGTATCAACATGAAATTTAGTGTGAGGATTCAGAAGTCCCTGAGTTAGACAAATGTTGACGTCATTTCTGAAGGAAACCAAAATCCTAGTTGTTTTTTTCGTGCCCAGTAATTACAGGCTTGAGTCCCCACATCAGCTCTGACACACTTTAAATAATATTTCAGAAAATGCTTTTGTAGTGTATACTTCAAGGGGCCAACATTCTCGGCCGGTTTACTTACAAGCACTGCTTGATGGCGTACATTCCTTCCTTTGCTCTGACTCTTCTTTCGTATTAATTTCATGTTCATCTCCCCCTGAAAAACAAAGACAATAAATTTCAAAATCCCAACATTAGAAAACATAAAATTTTTGGTGAACAGTGAAATGGTTGTAACTACCATATTTTATATCCGTAAATACTTACACGAACTGCTAATCATTTCATCTGAGCTCGGCTCTTGTTTGATCCAAATTGTGTTATCTTCCACTGTAAACATATTAAGTGCTGCAATGAAATCTAAGAGTGAACTTGGCTAGATTCAATCAGTTTAAGGCAAAGCCAAACTGAATAAGAGATACACAAATAGAACAACAACTTTACCAAAGAACTGGTTCATCTCTGTAATTAGAGTAGCAAGATAACAAAGTAGAAACCCACTAACTAAATGATACTTGGAAAACCACAAAGTAACAAATAATAATGTCAGGTTATAAAAGTTAAATATGGCGGAGTTCAACGAAACTAACGAATAGGAGAATTCAGAGGCAAGTCTACTGTAGCGCTCCTAGCGGCATCTTTCTTTACTGTGAACTTTTAGTAAATTTTGTGTCCATACGATACATTCATTATATCAGATTCTGTAGTCATTAGAGTTTTGAGTCGTTCCATCCTTCTGGGATTTTGGATTTATATATAAAATGTAATGTCATTACATCGGCAGTTACAGTGTTCACAGACACACAAGATAATTATTTTCATTCTGGCATCTGGTGGATCAAACCTGAAATTTTGTTGAAAACTTAACATCGAATTTCTGCCCTATTACATAACTTTCCCTATACTTCGTTTATCTGGGGAAACAAAATAAATGAGTTTGGTTAGATCACACTTTGGAAGGGGTTTTGTACGTACCAAAGCAAACTAATCCGAGGTATCATCCAATAAAAACTGCAGGGGATTTATTTGTCTTTGGTAATATGAATATTAATTTCACTTGCTTGCCCCCTCACGGAATTTATAATTTGATATTGTATTATATCATTGTATTCATACAGTTCTTCAGATGGCAAAAATGATAAAATGTTTTATTTATACCTGACTAAAATATGTCAACTGTTGCTGAAATGAAGGGCAATAACTAATACAATCCCGATTTTATTATATAACTGTATTTTTTCTTTGTACTTTAAGACCAGTTATTCCATCATATCGATCTTCAACCGAGAAAAATATAGTGAAATAGATAAATGTTAAAAACAAAAGAGAATAATCAGCGAATAAAACTTTATTATGCACAGTGCACTTTTGAAATTTGAAGTTTTTTCCTGCAGCTGCTATCAAAGTGCGACATTCCATTCACGGTATATTGGAAATATAATAAGGATTATTTATGATTTGTTTGCAGGTTTCCACAAAGGTGCCTCCTGTGAAATCAACTAACAAAACTCAACTAACAAAAAGTTTCAACTCCTAAATACATTCCTCTAGTTACATGGGAGTTGCAACCTTATTCTCTCCAAATCATCTAATTGCTTTTTGTGTACTGAAGCCCTATTTACGATGTATTAGGTACATCAAATTAAAGAGAGATGTCTATGCAATTTATTGCAAACACTGTATATTTGCAGATCCATATAGTGAGATCTGACCAGATACTAACTCATCCTGAGAATGTCGCATAGCCATTGTTGCCCCTGTTGAATTACTAAATGGTAAGCAATGTTGATAGAAACTTTTCATGGTAGTTAGGGTGGGCCAATGGATATCATGGTCAAGCGCAAGTGGCCCAGCAGGCTTTAAAAATAGCTTTTTTGTGATTGATGATTTTTAACTTAATCCTATTGGAAAATTTAATTTAGGTAGAAAATAATTCTGTTAGTTTTGAAATCGATAAATGTGTGGACCCTTAGGTTAGGTTTTATGACTCATGCCCGGGCTTTAACAACGAGGTCATAACGCCTACTAACAGTGCGCTCTTTCGTCACTCTGGTGGACATGAGACTCTTCTACTGTGGGAGTCCTAAATTTTGCCTACCCAAAATTTTTATTCACATAGGGCAGGGGTCTTTAACGAGTACCTGACATTGTACAGGCTCGGGACCATCGTTTAACGTCCCATCCGAAGGACGGCGTGCTTAAGTTTATTTTACCTCCCAGATAAAATAAACTAAGGGCCTCGGCCGGGTTTTGAACCCACAATCTTGAGCTCAGAAGGCAAGCACGCATACCCTTTGATATAATGTAAAACTCCTTGAATTAATAAATTAACATTGAATTTACCATAAATATATTCTTTCTATTGGGTGTTATCTGCACACAGACATCACAGCACCGAAATAATTAGATAAAACCCGGTGAAAACGTAACATTTATGACCGATTGGATAACATTTATACTTCGTATATATGGTCAAATCTTGTCTTATTGTTGTGCGCGTTTACCTTGGCCCAAGGAAACGACAACTATTTCATCACTATTTATCCGGGACAGCGCGAACGCAGTCCCGACTACCAAAAATTACGCGCCCGAGATACCCACATTTGAGGTATTCGCAGGGGTCAACCCAACCGAAGTGCAATGGAAAGGCCTCACCCTGGGGGAACCGCCTTGATGATCAAGGTAACCCCCACGCCAGGTAAGTATGAGTTCCTTTCTCAGCTTTCATCGGGTCATTTCTCCAATGCAATACAAAGTACTGAGAGTTCAAGCAATATAATTCACCTCGTTGCTTTTATAATAAGTTTAAAATGCTAAACAATTGATTGATTACGGGGGGAATAATATTTCACGCTTTACATACAATACTACTCAATCGGTTCTGTTAAAATAGAATAGGAAACAGAAAAAGGAAAGGTCGAAATGTGATTAAACCATTTAGTTTCGAGAAATGGTGGTAGGCAGCGCTAGAATCAATGTTCACAGGCTACAAGATGCCTTCTACTACCATAGGGTAAGTGCACCAGTGTTCGACGTCTTAACGATTTTTTCCTAGCTTTTTAATCACATTTCCCTTATTATCCAACCAATTTGATGATTTCACCACTTTTCTAATGGGCCAACATCTCAGGAATTTAAGCTTTAAAACCTTCAAAACTGAATGTGGTTTTTTGTACCAGTTTTCGACATGCGATGCCCAGTTTCCGACAGGGGTTAGAACCAGTATTCGACACCCACCGTTTTTCCATGGTTTATGAGGTAGGTAATATTAGGTAGGTAGGTAAATAATAGTCCAAGACAACTACTTTCAAAACATTTTTAATCATTTATCTCTTCATCAGACGATGTTTCTATTTATTTTTTTCTCTTAGCCCTTGTTTTCTTCATTTTTTCCTGCTCCTTTAGTTCTTTAGTTTTCTTTCTCTGTTCTTGTGCTCTCAGCTTCATTTCTTCTTTCTCTTTCTTCTTTTGAGCTTTCGTCAATGCCCGTTCCTTTTTTTCTTGTTCCAGTTTCATTTTCTTTTCCTCTTTCTTCTTTAAGAAAGTTCTGTATGTGTCTGAAGATACCACACTAGGTATCACTTCTCTTTTAGGCGTAGTTTTTTTTTTTTCCTAATTGTTTTAATGATAAACTAAAAGGTGAACGTACCTAACTGATATTTTACGAGAATATATTTATTTTGAATATGTTTATATGGATACAACACAAATTTGTTTCTTGGGAAGTACATAGGCAGGTTCTATGTGACATTATGAGTCGACGATGATGCTGCTGCCTGGGTGACAACTGTGGCAACTCACATTCCACCTATCCTTACAATTTCAAGTTATTCATAGAAAATACTTGTCAATATGTAATGTAATTGTTAAGATATGGTTTTACTATAGTGGAGGCGATGGTTCCCCAGCTGATGGAGGTCGCACTAGTTTAAGAGTTTTACTGCCTGTATGCAGACATCATGAAGGTGGCACCTCCCGACTTCATTTTCTTCACATTCAAGTATAATAAGTCAAGTGATATTTGTTCAAGTATCGCTTCTCGGCCTTTTGGCTAAGATCAAAGTGTAGTATCTGTTCTTATCAGCTTAATCTCTGGTACGGATCCTATATGGATCCCTCTTCCGTGATTAAACTTCTTTTTGGAAATCCGATGGGGTTCATGTGAGCTTGCTCACTCCCCATCACGGGTTGACCTGGCATTGCAGTACCGCCAGGACCGGCCCACCCTAACTACCATGTAAAATTGCTATTAACAGAGCTTACTTACCATTTAGTAATTCAACTGGGGCATCAATGGCTATGCGATATTCTGACTATGGATCTGCAAATATACAGTGTTGGCAATAAATGGCCTAGAAATTATATCGCTCTTTAATATGATGTACCCAATACATCGTAAATAGGGCTTCAGTACACAAAAAGCAATTAGATAGATGATTTGGAGAGAATAAGGTCTCAGTTTCCAAATTTTGATTATTCGGGCATTTTCAAAACTGAAAAAATTTTCAATCTTTAGATATTCCTAGTTATTTTTTCCAACATTTACAAACGGTAATGTCGGTGAGAAAGATAACAGTTATACAAAATGGATAACAAATAAATCAACTATGTATGTACGAAACAATAAATAATATGTAGAAGAGATATATACAAAAAAATAAATAAAATAATAATGCGTTCGCGCTGTCCCGGATAAATTGTGTCAATGAGGTTAGTTCCGTTGGTCCTATTGACTGACGCTCGGATAGACGTCTGTTCCGTTTCGGCCGGCCTATCACCGGTCACGTGGCAACATGTACCGTGCTAGATAACTACAGCCCTCACGCCCCGCCCGTTCAGCTGGCTTCTTGTCAGAATTGGATTTATAGCATTGTTTGACGTACAGGGTAAAAAGAAAAATTACAGGTCTTGGACGACACTAAATTAATAGTGCGCGTCATATAAATAACCCTTGTATATAATGTGCTTTATGTTTCTTTTTTAATGTGTAGAGCACTAAGTGTGCTGAGCCAATAAAAGTGTTTTTTTTTTTTAAGTTGGCGTTCATAACAGAAAATAAAGTGAGAGGATTTGAATGGTTTCGATTAGTTATTTGTAGAAGCCGAATAAAATTAGTTTTATATTAGTTCGACAATACGACCATGTAATGATCCATCCAAGGTAAAAATTAAAATCTTACAGGAAATGAATAAAACAAACTTATTTTTTGAAATATTGTCTATTCCACTAAAGATATATATACATATAACTACCGGTTTCGGCTTTATACCATCGTCAGGTCTAGTTATGAACAACTCAACTTAGAAGTTCTTACAGGAAAGACAAAAAAAAAAAAAAAAAAATGCCAACAGCACGCGGTTTTCCCAGGCGGTCACCCATCCAAGTACTAACCACGCCCGATGTTGCTTAACTTCGGTGATCGGACGAGAACCGGTGTGTTCAACGTGGTATGGCCGTTGGCGGTAACAGAGTTCATTCTTCTAGTTCTTGAGGCTAAGATAAAATTAGAAAACTACCATGAGGAGGCTCTGCGCTTATTTGACTTTTTTATTTATTATTTGTTGACATTTACTAAGAAATTTTCAATTCGGGGAACCTATTTTATATAAACATATTATCAAAACCAAGTTTGGCTACAGAAGGACTATTCCTTTTTAAACGAAAGGATATTCCTTTTCAAACGAAAGTCACTTCCCGTAGTAAGGTTGGCCGTCCTAGTAGACCATTCACTGAATGTAGTGACAGGGGAAAACAAATGTAAAACCTTAGTTGACAATACAACCCTCGAGGAGCTAGCTTTCGCGACAAAAATGCAACTTAATATATCTGGGAAATGTTTGTACTTAAACATCACGATTTTAAGTTCATACGAGAACGCGGGACTCGTAAGGACACCAGAATCCATACGAACCAAGATTTAATTCATCATCTTCTATATTCTAACCCTATAATTTCTCTAACAGGTGGAAAGTTTCGTTCCATTTAGTAATTCAACAGGGGCAACAATGGCGGATATGCGACATTCTCAGGATGAGTTAGTATCTGGTCAGATCTCACTATATGGATCTGCAAATATACAGTGTTTGCAATAAATTGCCTAGACATTAAAACGCTCTTTAATTTGATGTACCCAATACATCGTAAATAGGGCTTCAATACACAAGAAGCAATTAGATAGATGATTTGGAGAGAATAAGGTCTCAGTTTTCAAATTTTGATTATTCGGGCATTTTCAAAACTGAAAATATTTTTAATTTTTAGATATTCGTAGTTATTTTTAATTATTTTTTTCGAATATTTACAATCGGTAAATCACCATAAGTAAATGTGATGTCGGTAAGAAAGATAAGTTATACAAAATGGATAACAAATAAATCAACTATGTATGTACGAAACAATAAATAATATGTAGAGATATATTCAAAATAAGTAAAATAATAATTAATAAATAAAAATAAAATAAAACAAAAATAAAAAATAAATACTTCAGAATTAGTGCCCTGTACATTTCAGTTCGACCCCTCGAACGAGGCCGCTATGGCTCGACCCCGCCATCCTGGTCCACCTGTAGGCTGCTTAGCAGTAGAGGTGGACCAAGAAGGAAGGAGTTGAATACTTAAGTGGAGAGGCTAGTCACCACCAGCACTCCCAGATATATTATATCGAAGTATTTTTTCGAATATTTACAATCGGTAAATCACCAAAAGAAAATGTACAGCAACCTCCTATACATCCCGTTATTAATACGCCATCAAGCGTAGTTATGATGAGGCCAATAGACTGGCGGACTAGACCTGGGTGCATAGCAAATATTATTACTAGACCTGGGTGCATAGCAAATAATATATGCACCCAGGTCTAGTCCGCCAGTCTAATGGCCTCATCATAACTACGCTTGGTGGCGTATTAATAACGGGATGTATACGAGGTTGCTGTACATTTTCTTATGGTGATTTACCGATTGTAAATATTCGAAAAAATACTTCTTCTTCTTAATTCTTTATTTTGAATATTTACAATCGGTACCATGAGTAAATTTGATGAAAGACAAAGCATTGAAAGAAAGAGAAAAAAAAAAATAAAAAAAATTAAAAAAAAATATATATATATTTTTAATTTTTAGGTATACGTAGTTATTTTTTCGATGTATGTAATGAAATGAAATGAAAATAAATGTTATTATTCTGGGACCGAGGTCCCCTAAGAATAAATATATACAGAGAGTGATGAAAATGAAACAATGAAATATAGTATCAGAACAAAGAAATAAAAAGAAGGTAGGTAAATAAAAATTAGTGCTACATTGGAGAAAAACTATACAACTAAAAAATAGATAAACAGGAAATAGAAAAACAGGAAAAAACATAAAATTAACAACTTCAATATGATGAAACAAAATAAATAAAAGTACCTATCTACAAAAATAAAAGAGAATAAGTAAAAAAGAAAAAAAGCAAATCCATACAACTAAGAAAGAAATAAAATTGATAATATATATAAATATAAATCGACCGAGCATAGTACGGTGGTTGATTATAAAAGAGAAGGAAGGATGCCCAGCCAAGGTTAAAAATAAAATTAATTTAGAAAGCAGAAAATAAGATAAGATAAAAAATAAATAAATGCATAATAAAAATATATTCATGTGTAAATGAGCCAAAAATCATTATTATTGATTATGAACGAATAATTTAGAAAATATGATAAAAAAATATAATAAAACTAGAGAATGACAAAGACAAGAAAGAGATAGAAAAAAAAAAAAGGGGGGGGGGAAGTAATTTGAATGATTAGATAATTAAGGTTGACGAATTAGGGAATACGGGGGTCAAAGAGGAGTGGATTGTTTGGTGAAGAGGAATTGGAATAGTAAGGATTTGAAGGAAGCCACGGAAGGAGAGTGACGGATTGGGGGAGGCAGGGAGTTCCAAAGAGAGGAGGCCTGGACAAGGAATGAATTGTGGAAGGCTGAGGAGCGATGGGAAGGGATGAAGAGGTCTGAAGGACGGGATCTAGTGTGCCTCTGGTGAACCGAGGACTGGAATTGAAACTATGTATATACATATCGAAAAAATAACTACGTATACCTAAAAATTAAAAATATTTTTATTGTTTTGAAAAAAGCCCGAATTATGAAATTTTGAAAACTGAGATGTCTAGTTACATGGGAGTTGCAACTTTATTCTCTCTAAATTATCTATCTTAATTGCTTTTTGTGTACTGCAGCCCTATTTACGTTGTATTGGGTACATCAAATTAAAGATATAATATCTGGGCAGTTTATTGCAAACAATGTATATTTTCGGAACCCATATAGTCAGATCTGACCAGATTCAGCAACTCCGAAAACATTCCTGAGAATAAAAAAAAAATTCTGGGGTATTGAGGGTCAGTCAATGATGAAAACACTATTCAAATGCCAACGTTTCGATATATTTCATATCATCAACAAGGCTATGAATATAGATGGTTGAGGAGAAGGCATGAAGAAAGAAGTCGTACGTTCAACTGAATACCCCAGAATTTTGAATTCTACAGTCGCTAGCAAACAACTATTCCTGAGAATGTCACATACATAGCCATTGATAGACACTTTTCTTGGTAATTAGGGTGGGCCGGTCCTGGCGGTACTGCAATGCCAGGTCAACCCGTGATGGGGAGTGAGCAAGCTCACATGAACCCCATCGGATTTCCAAAAAGAAGTTTAATCACGGAAGAGGGATCCATATAGGATCCGTACCAGAGATTAAGCTGATAAGAACAGATACTACACTTTGATCTTAGCCAAAAGGCCGAGAAGCGATACTTGAACAAATATCACTTGACTGATTATACTTGAATGTGAAAAAAATGAAGCCGAGAAGTGACATTTTCAGGGTGTCTCTATAATTAGATGTTGTAGAGCTTTTAAATTATTGCTTTCACCATTAACTACAATTTCATGACCTTCACTTCAGGAAAAATATTAAAGATCAAACTTACGTACGTACATAAATTATATTAATGTACAAACAGAGATTACAAGTTTATATGAACTGTTTCCATAGATGCTTGCCAGGTCGCGCCATCGTCGACCCTCACACCTCGTGTTCAACTTTATTTTCCCAGTTTATTTCAGACAATGTAAAGCGTCAATGTTTATATTGTTTCCATTGTTCTATCATTGTGAATATCTCGAGCCGTGCCTCCTAAATAGACTAAACTGTTGAAGGTTGTTGTCTTCTAAAGGTTACGTGTAAATTTGTTAGTTATTGTGACTCATGTCCGGGCTTTAACTATGATATATCGCCTACTACCAGAGAGCTCTTTCGTCACTCTGGTGGTCATAAGCCCGACTCCCATAGTAGTATGGGAGTCCTAAATTTTGCCTACCATAAATTTTTATTCACCTAGGGTAGGGGTCTTTAATGAGTACCTGACATCGTGCAGCCTCGTGACCATCGCTTAATGTCCCCATCCGACAGCGTTCTTTCGTTCATTATTTAACTTCCAGATAAAATAAACTAAAAGCCTCGGCCGGGTTTCGAACCCGCGATCTTGAGCTCAGTAAGCAAGCACACATGGCCACTGAGCTACCGGCTTGTTACGTGTAAACGTTTGTGTATTACAGGATGTATTTCCCGGATAAATTGTTGAATTATGTTTATTTACTGATAACTTTTTAACATTAAATGGGCCATGGTGGCCGTGCGAGCTAGAGCGTAGGGCTTTGGTCGCATGGTCTCACCATGGTTTGCGGGTTCGAATCCCGTCCAGGAGTGAGTTTTATTTCGTAGATAGAACTCCCTCCCGGGGCCATGTATGTCGTAAATAACTAGATAACACATTGACATGGCTAATATGCACCGTACATAAAGCCAAAAAAAAAAAAAAAATCCTAAATAGTTATATGTTAAAATTTTCATGAAATTCCACTTGGGGGACATATGAAAGTCTGAACGAGAGACTAACTTAATATAAAGTTACTAAAGGTAGCAGAAATAAATAAAGCACAAACAATTAGAAATAAATAAAGCAACCAAAAGGAACATTTGTATGAATGACCAAATTTATTTTAACTATTCCCCTTTGTTAACACCCTGAACCGGTTTTATTTCCACATATACCTATGTTTGTTATTATCTGTTATTATTATAGGTTTCCATATATATGTTATTATCTGTTAGGTTTTTAGTTTTATTCTTTACTTATTAGTCCAAGGATGTTATTTTATGTAAGTTAAGAAAAATTAGTGTTTTGTCAAACATTTCATGTAGTAGCTAACGGTAAAGCCGGGGGGTTCCCTAATTGAAGTGACACCTTTCACCAGAGATGTATTGGAAGGGTCGCACTCTGCAAACTAACTTAGTTCATAACTTGACCTGACGATGGTGTGAGGCCGAAACCGGTAGTTTTATTTTTATAAATATCTTTAGTGGAATAGACAATATTTCAAAAAATAAGTTTGTTTAATTTATTTATTACAAATTCCACAATAAGTCCTCAACTTAGATTTATTACTATTACAACGGAATCAGGGGGTTATAAAACATGAAATTCCGCTGAAAACCCAACTTCCAATTTCTGACTGATTACATAAACTGTGCCTATACTTTGCGTAGCCATTAAGTGCATTTTCGCTGAAGTATAGATTAATAAGGCGGAGGATAGAAAACCTTCAAGCTATTCGAATGCTGTAATTCTTGCTCTGCAAGAATATATCCATATATCTGTGCTTCGGAGGTCCTGCATGGTTTTGATGTTTAAGAACAAAAAAAAAACTGAATTCCAAAATTTGTGTGAGATATTGCCGTGAACAAGACAATTGTTGTATATAATCAAATTTCCAATAGTTACCTTTAGTTGTCTACTTTGAGATGAAATGCTTATAGACAGTAAATATGTTGTGTGGACATTATACTCCAAAAGGCCAGCATAACAATATGTAATTATTTGATTAAAAGTTCACTTTTTTCAGAAATTTTCTCTCATTTGAGCAGGAATATTGTTTGTTCCATTTAACTAAAGCACGGGATGGTTCGAAATCCATCAGTCTGCCAAAAGTCCAGCATACGCGATCCAAAATCCTTGATTCTTATATCCCTATAAAGTCTCACTTAGATCTTGAGCCCAGTAAAAGTTTTTTTATCAAAATTAAAAGTAGAACAAATCTATCTACCTCTATAAAAAAATCTAAATTTTTGGAGAAAGCAACCATTTTGGGCCAAATGGAGCACGAAAATGATACTAGGGATGGCTCTGAAACAATTACAGATACGACAAAATATCATATGACCACAATTGCAAAGCATACAATTTCCGAGCGATTGAGATTTTTCTACGATTTTTTATAGCTCACGAATTGTAAAATATGTGCGCGGCATACGCATTTTGAAAGAGCAGCCATGCCAAAAATGAAATGTACCGAATTGAAAAAAGTTAAAATTTCCTATAAGGTGATAGTTGACATTTTTAATTTTTTTTTTGTTGGAGCTAAATTTGAGAAATGAAAATAAAGGAAATTAAATTGTAGAACCCAAAATTTCGTACGGGATAGGCCTCAGCTCAACTTTTTATGACTCATCACAAAATATGAGAGGCCCTACGGCAGTGAAAAAAAAAATGTCATGGTTTTTTCATTTTACTTAAAAAAAATTAAAAATAATTTGCTACTATTTGTAAAATTGTGACTTTGTGTTATAAGTCTGTCGTGATTCAGCTGAACATCCAGCTGTACGGTAGGTCCATATGTGGGGTCCACATCTCGCAAAATGCTTGTTGCAGAACTTCTCAGTCTTAATCAATAAGAAATTGTATGCTCTACAGATAAGGGCATATGACATTTTGTCATATCTGTAGTCGCTTCTTAGCCAATCCTGATGCATTCCAGTTAGAAACACTCAATAGTATTATTTTCGTGCTGCATTTGCTCTAGAACGATTGCTTCCTCCAAAAAGCCACTCCGCCATTATTTATTCCACCTGAAGGTGCAGGTGTGTTCTGAATCAGGATTGGGTACTTTCAAAATGTATATATTATTTTTTTCAGTTTTAATACCTAGGTACCGTTATTTCTATAGTTCACTCGTTTGTCCGCCTTTTGTTAGATTAATAAGCTCTACACTTTGCTAACTGCACCAGACTTAGCCTCTTTGACACTTAGTATTTCAACAAGTATATCAAGGATTTTTGATCGCATCTGCTGACCCCGTACGAAATCTTTTCGTGCTGAAATGAGACAATTTCGGAAAAAAGTACAGTTTTGATTAGTCAATGTCTTTGATTCCGACCAGATATCGGCAGACTGTCATCTTGTGGGTGGCGAAAAAAGATGCGACTTAGTAATAGTCATCCAACCTTTTGATTAAATAATTACATATTTTTACCCTGGGCTCCTTGACTATTAACTTTAAAGGTTAACAATAAATTATGTTATTAAAACAAAATAAAAATCATCATATTATAACATTTTTATTAAGCACAATAACATTTATCAAGAAATTAGTAAGCATAGCACACAATTGTTAAAATACAATCCGCCTCAGTTATTGTAATCCAATATAAACATGTAGCTATTCGAAATTTGGAAAGAGACAACAGAGGAATTTTGATTCAGTAGAAAAAAAATTTAGCTAACAAAGTTTTCTGTAAAACGTAATTTATGAATTTCTGTCCTCTAAATTTCAAGCTTCCAGAAAAGATCACACATAAATTTCCTCAAAAAAATATTGTACGATTTCACGAAGAAAACTGAAATTTCAATTGGTCTAATAGACAATAGGACAGCGAATTTATTTTTTGGTTTTATACTGAGCAAAATAAGGCAGTGAAAACATAGTGACATCACAGATATATTATTTATTAAATCAAACATCCTTCCATATTCAGAATTGTATCTTACATCCGGAACAATGGAACAGTTTTCATTACATAAATATATAAATAATAAAACAAAAGTAGCCTGTTATTCGTAAGGCGAGACTTCTAAGATACGTGACCAGCTTGGGAGTAACCCGCATCATTTGTCTACCATCCAATAGGATTCTTTGTGTAGCATCTCTTCTTTGACAGATTTCAAACGAATCTAATTGGATGGTGATTGAATAATGTGGATTAAGCCGAACGTAAACACGAAACTATCAAGTGCCGACTTACAAACAAAAAAAAAGACTACTTTGTTCATTCGCTCATAAAAAAAAGTGTTAGTTTGTCAATAAAAAGTAAGAAATTGAACACAAAGCGTAAAAGAAGATCAATGGTTAATAATAATGTGAATCCAAAGTTGTGATGATGAAAATGATGAGCGCTTGTTGTTCCAATCGCGTTCAAGCAGTAGCAAAATCTTCAAAAGTAACCAGCATTTCATCAGCAATTGTTTTGTAGCGTTCCTTTTCAATAACCAATTCATCTGCAATTATACCATTGGAAGATAAATTGTGGTAAATATAAGACAGAAAATAAAATGTAAAAATCCCTTGTACTAAGTGTGGGTTGGGTTCATTTTGGTTAAATTTGAGGAAAGAAAGGGGTTTATTGTTTGTTAAAATTTGAGATAGAGTATGTAGGTCGCACAAATGACATCAAAAAAGCTTTGTCAAAAAAGCGTTGTATTGACATGCGCATAATCTAAGCCTACTACTTACGTGAAAGTTCTAACAAAACACTGGTGGATAAAAACAATAATACTAAAAAGCTACAGGGTGCAAGGGAAATAAATATTTGTTAAATATCTTTGTATATTTTACCTTAAATTACATAAGACGTATTAAATTATTATTCACTACAGGAATAATAATATACAGCCAATGAAAACGTTATAAAGAAGCTTGTACAGGAATTTTTCTAGACTATAATGGCAACAGGAATATATATATATGTTCTTTTTATTTTTTAAAAATATAAATATAACATTTTAAAACATTAACTTAACGAGGTTTTATACAATAAAAGCTAACAAGTTTTGAATATTTTTTTTTGACATTCAACACAGAGTTTTTTTCTAACTACTGCAGGTAATTTTGATTTAAGAAATTCATTTTGTCGTGAGAGAACATTACAAAAGGTATTGCCAACTCACAAGAGAGAAGGCATGACGAATATTGTCAAGAATTTGGAACAAAAAAAAAGAAAAAAGGAGCGCTGTGGAAAAAGAAATGTTTATCCGACCAGTTCTGAGAAGGTCTGGTCGAGGTCGTCGCAGATGTACTTGTACTTCTCCTTCTCGTGGACCAGCTCGTCTGTAAGAGTCAAATACAGAGTCAGAATAGAATATCAACCAACATTCTCTATTCGGATATGTGCAACAACTCTGCAACGAGAATGCTCACGTTTATAGTAATAGTAGCTCGATTCCCCTTGTTTCTTTTTTAAATTAATTCGTGAGTCTGTTGCGAAGGAAAGGAACTAACTCAAAGACTATACGTGAAATTAGCTTTTTTAAAGAGGAAAAAAGTCCAAGTACCAAGCCTTCGTTTCCCATCGGACTAGGCATTATTTTCTAGCGGTATGACACAACCCAAAGAACAGGCTCCCCTCAATTGTTGCCACAGTTTTAAGAATCACAAACAGAAATCGCAGAACAGATGCGCATCAACGTTTGTTTACCAAAATATAATTTTCTAACCGGAATCTTGTTCTACACATTTTTTGTATTATTAAAATAGATTTTTCCATACGATAAATACGTTTTATATATATTACAGTTGAATTTTCAGTTTTGTTTGCTTTAATGCGGTTACTTTATAAGCTAAGGTTTTGTTTTACCTTAACTGTTCTTTAGAATGTTGCTTGATGATCGACATTTTGGAAGATGAGATAGCGATTGGGTTGTCAAGTTGGAGAACTTGAGAACGTTAAGCCTTCTCCCGTACAAAATATAATACTTTTGGTTATTTGAACCTTTGAAATTAGTTCTGTTTAGTGATCGTTTGTATAGTAACAAAACTGATGCAAAGAAAATCAGAAAATCCATGTTTAATATCTCTATAAGTTTGATTATAGGTTTGTATTGATCGCAGGCAAAACACTTCTACATACTGATGGTGTTGAAATGCAACCTCATTTGCGAAATACCTAACTTTTAAAGAGAGACAATATTTGAAAATAAAATCTATTTTGAAAGGTAATTTATAGAAAATTGATATTAGGATAAAATTATTAAATATTAATTCATTATACTTAATAATAAATATAGTTTAATCATAAAATAATGGGATAGTGAAATACACATACCGAGTTTATTAGCTAATGTTCTGGGGTTAAAATTGAGGAAATTAAAATAGACGATACATCATACTATATTTATTCTAAGTATGATTTCCTTCAACGCAATTCACCAAAACTCCATTTTCGACTGGGACAATTTCCGATTTGTGACAAAATAAGGTTGCGTTTCAACAACATCGATGCGCCATTTGATACAAAATAGTGTAGAAAAAGAGTATTGTGTTGGAATGAAGATGTGTTAACTCGTGAGCATAACTTTGCCTCAGAATAATATTTATTTGTCCTGAAGGTATGACACTAACCAATATTCGAACCGCTGTGAAATTTTCATTTTAATACTTTCTTAGTTTCTTTCGAATAAAGACTTTTGTTTTTACAAAAGCATACTTCCTTTTGTGCGAAAACTCCTCCAAAACGAAAATATATTTCATGATGCACGGCTCTCTAGTTTATGAATTATATAAATATCCAACATAGTACAACAGAATTCGCATTAATTGAAACCAAAATAATAACTATTCAAATATCAATTCATAATGAGTCCGGAAAACGTCTGGTCAGGCTAAATAAGACGAAACATACCTCTTAAATTAAGAGACTGTACTGAAGTTCATCAATTCAGAGCACATTATTCGATGTCAATAAAGCAGATATGTTATTGTTGAAAAGCAAAACAAAGCTTTATATAATGCTTGCAGGTCCCTGTCTAATTGGATCCTGCAGCTAAATTGTATCAGATTTACTTATTGTCTCTCTAATCTTGGTTGATATTTTGTAGTTGTTGGGTTTTTTTTTTTGAAGAGATGAAGACTAACTTCCATTGTAAAATTGTTTACCTTGAAAGTCACAAGTTCCACATATTTAAGGGTTAACCTGAAGAACTTCACAACGGTGTCAATCTCCAACAATTAATAGAACAGAACACTACATTGGGACATGACCACAAATGTTTCGTTAAATCTTAGAAGTTGGCAGCCATACTCGTTCAATGTAATAACTCTGCGGTATTTTGTTATCATAATTACGTAGTAAGATAAATATGGACTAGGAACTTGAGGAGGGTCGACATGTTCATGATTCAGATGTAAATAAAGTCTACTCGGGCTTATATATCGTTAGGAAAAAATAATCAGGTTGTGCCGCGACGGCGGATTAACATGAATATTCCCATATAAGTATTTTTCTCCATATATCTTACGGAATCTTAAAATAAATTGGCAAGAGGCAAGTGTGAAGAAGGTTATTCTAAACTAATGGAGTATCGAATATAAATTAATTTCGACCAAACCAGCAACTAATTACTGTTCTAAACATTTTTTGCATAGATATTGTGAAACACTTGTTAAATTTTGAAACATATTTTCAATATTTTAACAATGTTGTTTATTTCACAAAATATATAAAAAATATGGGAGTACTTTTGGTATTGCAACCATCTTCAGCCACGAATTAACAAAAAAAAATTGTTAAGTCGTGGCTGATGATGGTAGCAACACCAAAACTATACTCTCATATTTTATATTTATATATTGTAAAATAGACAATATTTTTAAAAACAATTATTTTTAGTTACTGTTCATTACTGACTTTCGCGAAGTAGGGCTGCCAACCCTAGGTACTGAAGCAGTTGAAGTAAAGCCAAAACAGTAGGTACAGTGATTTTTGAAAGTTTACAAAAACAAAGATTTACTGAATATATTCATGGTACTTATTGTTGTGAACATAGCTGAAATGTATACTATTGTACAGCTAACATGGAGGCTGACTGTATATTAGTACAAATGCACCTCAGAGCCAGGCTGCAGACAAAATATGAACTTGACATACCCTGGCTCTAAAGGCCACACAATCAACATCAAATGAAACAAGAAGTAGTCTTTCAAAATTTTATAAACAGAACAGTTTTCCATAAGCTACAGTGTCTGGTTTGTACGAAAACAGGTTCTGACCATAAAGTAAATAGTTGAAAAACTTATTTTATTTTATTACTTCAGTTGGTTCATTTGTCAGGCAATTGTTCCAGAGTTACTCTTGTTCCATTTCGAGATGATTCCACAACCCTTCCACAAGTTACTGAGTCAATATTTCGGGATATGAAATCATGTCGGAAAGAACGAAGAGATCTCTGGGACAATTGACGGGTAAAATGAATCTATGTACCAGAGAAGCCTAAGAAATACAATATAAAAGTAACAAATTAAGTCCTCCTTGACAGCAAATATATTTATAACCTATTCGTCGCATTAGTAATAACACATTACTATAAGCTCACACTTCATTAGCTGTAAAAACAATGTTTTCAGTATACAAATGACAATATCCACCCGATAATCATAGTTGAAGAGATTATTTAGTACGCTTTTAATCTCTTTTTTTCCACTCAACTACAATAAAAATTTGGCTTGTCATTTTATACTTGTTAAATGAAAGCAACATGCAAGTCACAACAGATTTAATTTTAATGTAAAGATGAAGTGTAGATTATAGAGATTTCGATTTGTATCGATAGGGCTCGATAGTTGGAAGTTAATAACGAGAAGACACGCTCGAGTAGGCTTCTTATTTTTCGATGGACGTTTTGAATATTCATCAGGGTCAAAAGTGAAGGCAAGAAACTGTCCGTATTTGCAGATCTTATGTACAATTTTTGATATAACGGTTTACTAGCCAATAGTACAGCATTTTTACATACTTGATGTTTCGGCCTTTTTCCAAGTCATTTTCACTAATCATTGAGAATAGTTTGCTATGAAAAATTGTTAATACATATTATGGTCAACATTTATATTATTGTTCTTCGAGTAATTTTAGTTAATCGTCAAATATTTTACATGCTTATTATCTGAATGTGTTTTTAAAATCAGCATAAAATTCCTTTTGCATATGGTAGCATTCATATTAAATTTACTTTTTTTCGGGACCTATAATCGAAATGTCGGAAAATTAATATGCACGTTATAATATAAGCAGAAGAATATTTACACCTTTCTAATAATGTAAAATATTTGATGATAAGATAAAAATGGCTCAAAGGACAATGACATAAATTTTGATTCTAATACGGAAAGACGAAGAGTAAGTTGTATTTATTGAGCGCTCTTTCGTCGCTCTGGCTGACATGAGCCCAACTCTACTGGGGGAGTTCCACATCTTGCCTACCCTGGTTTATTCACCTAGGGTAGGTGTTTTTGTACCTGTGTAGGCACGGGATCATCGCTTAACGTCCCATCCGAAGGACGGCGAGCTCAGTCTTTTTCGACTTCCAGATAAAAAAAAAGAACTTAGGAGAAAAATCTGAAATGTTACTTGCATGAATGTAATTGATATATTATGGACCTAAGAATGCAGCTAATAAACCCATATTAAAACCGTGTTATTTTGAAATAGCCCGCAAGAAATGTAAATAAATAAATCATAGAACAAACTTCTTTAAATTTTACTTATTGAAAAGTTTATGTAATTTCTTTAATAGTTATAATGGGATTTTACAGGGTCCAAACATATCGCTGAAATTTGACAGATTATGTCCTGAGTTTTAACTTCAAATATGAAATTTCCATAACATCGATAGTATTGAGTTGAGCCCCCTCCTACCCCCCCCCCCCCCCCACTGGTCCCCCTTTCCTTCTGCCGATTCCGCTGAAAATTAATAAGGGTTTTGAATTCGTATAGTTGGGAAAGTCAGAAGATAGATGAGGAGGCAATACATATAAAAAAAAAAAACGAAACACAGCAGTTTTCCCCACTCCTACTGGAAATATGAATAATGGATACGGTTAGATGCTGCGCATGCGTTATCAGATAACTCTCGTTATTAATAAACGCTCCAAATAGGATACAAGGAAAGGAATATTATTGAGGCAGGTTATATACAGATCATCTACAATAATATTATATTCTAAATTAACAAAAAAAGAAACTAAAAACAAGTTTTAAAGGCAGCTTTTATTTGTTTTGCTTTTGAAAACATAATAAAGAATAATAATATAATAATTAAAAGTAAATATATAATATAATCTAATGGACTCAAGGAACCTACAAAGAAGATACTGTACAACTTTTTTTTTTTTTTTCACGAAAAATAAACCGAGAGTATTTTGAAAATAAATATAAAATAATAAATCTATATGAAGAGAAATAAAATAAAAGTAATTATCTTCATAAAATTTAACAGTAACAAAAACATTGCATTAACAAATTATAAAGACTTAGCATTACTTTTTTTTCTTAATATATATCTGTTTTATACAATAAATTATAACTAAGCATAAGTTTTAGAATGCAAAAAAAAATATATATATATATATATATTGATATTAAAAAAGATTTGCACCGTTTTTGTTAGTAAGTGAATTATGTTAGTTAATGAATAGGTTATATTTTTTGATGGATTTTTGCTGTCAATTTTTCTATCAGTAATATGATTTTTTTTAAATCTTATATTTTACTAATTTTTTAAAATACTTTTATTCATTTTCAAGATGTTAGTCTTTACACTTATGGCTCAGTATTAAAATAATAGCAAAAAATAAATAAATAAAGAAAAACAAGAGAAAAATAATAATTTTGAGCCGTAATTTAGGTAATATGTAATAATAATGGCATTAATCATTATTATAGAATACTCTATGCCAAAATAATAGAACTGATATAAATAAATAATTTTCGAAAGTAATGCTAGGGGGATATAGAGAAAAAAATCTAGTGCCTAACATTAAGCTGTGCGTGCTAATAAACAGATGAAAATAATTTTAATAATTATTATTATAAAGCGACTAATATTTGATGGCACACACACATACACACTTGAAAAAAATTGTGTTAAAAAAAATATAAATGTATTTAAATGAAAACAAAAAATAAAAATAAAATAATAATAAACAAACTAAAATAAAAATAAAAGAAAGGCAGTTTTTATATTGCTTTCTGAAAAGAGTTATGTCTGGATGTTTAAGTCATTAGTAGCCATACAACTCTACAAAGGCCAAATCCAAGCCATCTCCAATGACCGTGTATTTCTCCTTCTCGACCACTATCTCATCTGGAAAAGAAATATTGTACGACCACATGAGTAAAGCAGGAGGAAAATGGAAGGGTATGTTGCGAAGAAACAGAAATTAATGTATATTAAAAAATAAATAAAAGTAGGGCTCTGATGAAAATAATATCTATGTTCAAAAATAATATCTGAGTAACTAAATGTTAAATTTCAAATTAGGATATACGTGATATATGGAATTGTGGAAAGTATGTTTCAATTTTTTTAATAAGATTGCACGCAGGAGGTAAAATGAAGTGAAAATAAATCCTATAAACAAACATTTACTTGAAAACCTGCAGACAAAAAATATGTTTTTCGAAAGGGTTTGTACAAAATTTTAGGAAATACGAATTGTAGAAATTATGGAAATACTGAGTCTAATATACTGGGTGGTGTGAACATCTAGGTATTCAATGCTTCTATCTCTTCTCTAGAAGCTCTCAGAAGGACTCAGTGAGTTCTAAATTTTGCCGAACCAGGATAGGGGTCTTTAGAGTACCTGAGATGAGTGAGTACCTCCGAAGGACGACTGGCTTAATGTTCTGTTATCTCTCCAGATAAAAAAAACATACGGGCTCAAGTCTTATCTGAACCTGCAACCTTGATCACAGGACAATAAGTATCTTATATCTATTAATAAAAGGGTTATTATGTTGATTTAAAAGCTGAAAAGTCGAGAAGCTAAAGACCGGGGCTCTCAACCGGTGCGCAAATATGAGGCAATCAGGTATTCCATTGCCAAACAATAAAAAAGGCCGCAAATAAGCCCAAATTTGAAGAGTTGTAAATTTCTTTAGTCTCGCACTTCGATGATATATGGGAATTTTTGGGGTCATCTAACTTCATGATAATTTAAGATTTGCACATACCTAGATTTACTCAAACAGAATTCGAATCATTTCATATCTTAACACTCTACAACTTGAGTTCTATTTTTGTAAGAAGCGACTTCAAACCCTAGTTTAGTTTTCCACTCCATTTTACCTTCAACATTCATTTTGTCCCTAAATCTCTCAAACATCCTATAAATTTATCACGGATTAACGTCAACTGGCTGAACTAATTGTGATAAATAAATAAAAAAACTTCTATTTGAAATATTGTCTTTTCCACAAAACAGTATACACATGTAACCCCCGGTTCCGGTATTACACCCTCGTCAGGTTTAGCTATTAACTAAGTCAGTTGGCTGAGGCGGTAAGAAAGGAGGTTAGAATACCAAGTTGATATTCCAACCACCTTCCTTAATACACACTCA
Organism: Aradus depressus; assembly: GCA_963662175.1. Lineage (NCBI taxonomy): Eukaryota > Metazoa > Arthropoda > Insecta > Hemiptera > Aradidae > Aradus > Aradus depressus. The sequence continues at coordinate 15,896,924 of OY759215.1, forward strand.
GCAAACAGTCTTATAACTACACCTGACGATGGTATAGTGCCGAAACTGGTAGTTTATGTATACAATTTTTGTGGAATAAACAATACTTCAAAAATAAGTTCATTTATTCTTTATAATTGTCCATAAAATATCCGCGTTTATTAAAAGTTGTTATGTATATGATCTGCTTTCACTTCAAATATGCTTCACAATTAAAAACTATATATATTCTAGCTATAACAGCTTATTGATCAGTTTTTTATTTTTTAAAAATCCTTTTTAACCTAGAACGAACCAAATGTATATGCTGAGATTTAGATCACACTAAAACAGTTTATCTTCTAGTTTTACTCGGCCATTGAGTGGGAATAGTCATAAAAAATGAAATTTCATTAAAATTAAATTAAATTTATGTATTAAATTTCATAATTATTTTCTCACTAACAGCTATTTTTCTTGTGTATATTTTTTATACAGTTGTAAATTTTAAAAAAATGTATGAAGCCAGATTTTCTTCATTACAAAGCCAAACTAATGAAAGAGTTGACTAAGATATGTACCGTTTGCTCATTAAAATTATTTTATACGAACATGGATACATGGCCTCTATTAAGTTAATACAAGAAATATAATTAAAGTCCGTATTTAGATAGTAAATGGCGAGACTACCCAGCTTCCGCAGAGATTATGAAACTTCTTGGAAGGCTGTACAATAAATTAGCGGCTCGACTTTAGTTGACATTCATTCATCATTTTATTTTATATTTTTGATGATTCTGAAGCCCCAGTTCGCGAATAACTGGCTTTTAAATATAGAAGCAGCTTTAGACAAGATGTTACAAAAACCTGAATTATTATTACGCATATAAAGTAATATTCTTTAAATCTGGATTTATCAGAGCCACTACAATATATTCTAAGCAATAATTATAGATAAATAAATAATAAAAAGAGTATTTAATACTTAAAAAAGAAAAAGGAGAAAGAAGAGGAAGGAGAGAGAGAAAAAAAGGATTTCGTAAATCGGAAAATAAAAACCAAAGAAATTAACATCATGCAGAGAGGAAAATCTATCAAAAATAAACGAAAAACGATATTTTTAACTACAAAAACAAAAATTAAAAAATGTCAAAGAAAAATAGCCTGAAACCCAATAAAAAAGTCTAAAGCTAACTTCCACTAACACTAAAGTCATAAGAAGTGAATTATTTTACGCGAACTTGAAATCAAGAAAAAAATAAAGAAGTGACTTCAGAGATCAAGAGAACAAATTCGACTAACCCAAAATTGACTAGATTTTAATTGAAGAAAAGTATAAAACTTTTTTTTAAAAATACTTCAGATGTAAATAAATACCCATAATTTGGGCAGAAAGAAATAGAGAAAAAAAATAGAACCGAAAACTCCGAAACCGAAAGAAGTGCATAAAAATTAATTTAAAAAATCATAAGGTGCAAATATCGAACCTGAGCTAAAATAAAAGATGTGGGATGTTCAATGGGAAATAACTATAATAAAAATAATTTATAGAATTTTCTTTAGAATTATGATAATGGAGAATTAAGAATTTGGAACGCAAGAAATGAGCGTGGCAGGGAATCAGCTGACTAGAGGTAATGAAATATAATGTCCAGATCACTAAATCGTACAGCAGGGACTCATGTTGTTTTATAATAAAAATACATTTTTATAAAATAATTGTATTTCATCACGAGTTGTCTTCCTCATTCAAACCGTTCAGGATATGTCTACTAATCTCCCAAATATACAAGTAAAAAATAATAATAATTTTATAATAGTTTAAATCCTAAGTTTCTTGGTTTCAAACAATATCTACATTAAGTAATGGGCCTTAGCTGACAGAACAAAGTTGAAAAATGTCTGTTCGGGCAGCTGTCTTGTAATCTTAGTTAAGGCATAATAATTAGATGACTTATTCATGAAGCTCCAAATTTGGAGTTATTCTCAAACAAATATTTATTGGACACATTTCTGAAAATAAATTGAGTAGAGTAGCAGGCACACAAAAATAATTTCTAAAATTTGGTTCAAATAATTTGATATGGACGGAATGATTCGAACCGAGGGCTCAAATGAACTTAATTCTTTACCAAATCATTAATTTTTGAGACCCCCCCCCCGCTTTCCAATATTTTGTGAAACGGCGGCAGACAGTTTTACTCAATATTTCCTCATACTTTTGTTTACACAGTGAATGTTAAAAGTGTTTAGGTCCGAAACTTATTCAAAAAGTTTAATGAACCATCCCACCAAGAACATTTGGTTTATCGGAGTTAATTCATATATATATTTATTAAAAACTTTTTTACAAGAGCATTGTTTAGTAGTGAATATCAACCACAAAAATAAGAAGCTGGGGTTTAGTTAACTGGGAACGTCGCCTCTATGGGGAGGGACCGCCCTCTTCGACCAATGGCATTGCCGCTCAGTGTCAGTGTAGGACACTAACCATTTTAGTATAGTAAATTAGTATGTATTTTTGTTTTTAAATATGTCATATCGTAATTTTTTCTGGAAATGTTGAATGCTTAATTTGAAACTAGTGATCGACAACACGACGAAAATTGTACTAAATTATTTATAACCCTGACAGTACAAGAAAGTGATCTGTTATAGAAAAAAAAAAAATTAAATATATATACAGGGTGTTTTTTGCTCGATGACCACCCCTATAACTGTCTTAATTGTTGGTCTTATTCGATGGGACGTTTTGAAAAATGTGTCAATTTTCTTTCAGTATATATTCCTACAAATATATTCTAAAATCATAACATAAAATATATTCCAAATCATTTGTTTCAAATGGCTGCCCGTTTTTTCCATTACTAAGTCATTTAAAATCTATTGTTCATAGCGAAACTAGCTGTATAAAAAACTAATCAATTAGGTTTACTACCCTTTTTCGAGAAATTGAAAATCATATTTTATTAGTCTTTCGAGGCACATTCTTTAAATAATGAATGAAGACAATTTCATTACTAGTCGCAACACCCGAAAAATATATAATATATAAAATATATAATAATAAAAATTATATATTTTTTTGTAGATAAACCGAATTGTTATCCGGGATTCTTGTTTCCATTTATGTACATCTAGCAAAGTAGAGATCGTTTTGAGGAAAAATAATTATTTGAGAAAGGTTTCGGATAATTAGATGAAATCTGTATTTCGTATTGAAGAGGCCAACAATACTCCCTTGGCTCTCTTAAATATGGAATGATTGATTCTTGAAGAAGAATGGATACTCGTCCATGTAAAAGATGCACAATGCAAGCATGTGTTATAGTTTTTTTTAAAAATAAATGGGAAGTATTATCAAAAGGTAATAAATCCAATCCATTACAAATTAAACCCCATACGTGTGGAAAAAATTCAAAGTTTTTTAAACTGTTTTGAAATTAGCAATAAAAAAACAGTCTGATATTTAAAAAAATATATATATATATTTGGAACAAGTTTCAAGTTATAATTTTAACAGCAGAAGAGATACCGATCTATACGATCATAAAAACTAAAAGAGAATTGACACATTTCGCAAAAAGTACCGACGAAAAATACCAAACATTTAGAAATTTAAAAGGGTGGTCATCGAGTAAAAAAAAACTAGTATATATATAAAGAAAATAAAAACAAAAAAAAGGAGTAGGTATGTGGAGGGGATAGGGAGGGGGAGGAGGGGAGTTTTAGCTGAGCGGTTGGATGGTTACATGTTCTGAATGTCATGGAGAGTGGCTTCCATTTCTTCTTGAAGCAGCTTGTTCTTCTCCTTCTCGACAAGCATGTCGTCTGTACAGCAACAAACAACAAACAACACAGGTCATGCAACAGCAAACAACAACTCACTATGTAAATAGATAAATAAATAAAACAAGCACTTTGTCAAATAATGGTAGAGTAACCATCTTGAAAGAAAAAATATAAAGGTCAGCTCCCAATGTTGATAGAGCTATAATAATATTCACTACAATTCGGAATTTTCCGGTAGACGCTATTCTAAAGGAAACAGCGTTCTAATATCCCTGAATAACACCCTGGTATTATACATTGTGACCGATCACTCAAAACCGGTGTCGCTAAGCAGTTTATAGTCCCATTTTGACATGGCACTACTTAACCCAGCTAATAAATCGTCGCCATTTTGAAAAGGAGAGATATCAAGAAATGTTACCCATCTTCGAAATTTATTTCTCTATATTGAAAATTTATTTTCATTGGGTGAAATTTAATTGCGATATTCAGCAAGATATAGAAAAAAACACTGTTTAGGAGTTATTCGGCTGAAATACTTGAAGAGCCCTTTTGTGACTATTAGCTACCCCTCAAAAAAATATTTACAGTAATAAATATTATGAAAGTACTATTTTTCAGAAATCGAGTATACTAAAACTCTGGAAAGAATGTATTTTCGGATTAGGTGAGTTGTAATTGAGTCATTTGACAAACTTTAGAGACAAGTATTTTTTTTTTTGTTTTTTATTATTTACAGTTGGGGACAAATATGGTTTTTGAGGGTCTTCTAAGAAACCTATCGCGACCCATGATTATTTATTAGATTTTTATTTCAAATTAAATTTCCTATAAAATCCTTAATTTGTCTAGTAAAATCGGGTCCACCCTATGGATCGAGAATTCCATATGTAAGATATCTATTAATTTTACATTAAAATGAGGCAAAATTGAAGGAGCTTAGCTGAGGCTTACACTTCTCTGTACAAATTATCCTGTCGCAAACCTAGCATTTAACATTGCCTGGTCTTAATGGAATTTGTACTAAAAATTTGCTGGCGCTCATTTATCGAAGATCCATTTTAAAAGTACATTATATCACAACATCTAATAAACGTGTTATCATCGGAATGCTATAGAGAACCTCACTTATTATCTAATAATAACAGTTTCAAATTATCAAAAGAAAGGAAAAAAAAAAAGATATAACTATCATGTCACGAATTATTATTATTATTATTTTTTCAAGATCATTACTCCATTAACCACACACATCAACAAAATAATAGTAAAAGTAATACAAAAATACAACAAAATTAATTTCAGCATTAAAAATGTTCAAACTTATTAAGCAAAATATTCTTATCTTAGAATTTTAAAATTACTATTAGGTAAAAAAAAATTAAAAAACAAAGCCATTCAACACACGAATAGAAAATATTTATTTATTTTAAAAAATCAAAAAAAAAAAGAAGATAAAATGTGCTCTGAACTACTTACGTATGACAAAACTAAATAACACTGACAAAAATAATAGTTTTTCAAATAAAACTGGAATGGCAACCAACATTACTAGAGGTAAAACAAAACAGGAATATTCCAACCATGCTGGCAGAGTGTGGCTAACCAAGGCAGGTTGGGAAGAAATATATCTTATATATCGGCGTAAACATGGAAATGGACAGTGATGAGCATTAGTAAATCGATTAATAATGTAACATTATAGATTTATTAATAATTTCAATTGATTGTTGTTATTATTACTTTTTTTCATTCAGGTATTGAAGTTTAAATTCATTAGGAAAATGAAATTTTTTCATTATTCATGGTCATGACTAATTTATAAATAAATAGCTTTTCTTTACATGTATTTCCTTAAAGTGAAATCATTTATTGAAGTAATAAAACACCAAGATTACTTCTGTTTGACACTAGTAGAATAATGAACGACTTAGGTGGCAAAGAAAATTATTTGAGAGTATAATTTGCAAAAATAATAAATATTTATTATTCATAGATTCAATAATGCCCAGCACTGAAGGTGCATAAAATCAATGGAAGAAGTTGTTGTCAAATATGTTTTATATATCTGTCAATTACGATCAATATACGTAAGCGAACTTACATAGGTGTCTAAAAATTTCATAATGAGTAAATAAGTTCAAAATGTCTTTCAAATATTCATTTTGGTTACAAATAAATTATTACTGATTTTACCCGTTAGAAAATTATCATGTAACGATCTTTATGGCTGGATTTTTTTTAATAAGCTGAAACTTGAACTGGAAAGGGGTCAAATTTAACTCTGCTCGCAGCAATCGCCTCTCATCCAATCAATGTTATAACTGAAACATCTTTCAAGATGACAGATGCTACACAATAAATTCCATTGCATGGTAGACGAATGCTCTGGTTAAAATCTAACTTACTCCTTCAGTCTGAAGTAACCATGTGAGAAGTGACAAAATGAGTGAGGCACAAGAGATCTCTTTAAGAATTAGATGTCTTATTTGCAATTCACTCCTAACGTCATTTAATGTATTGAATAAATAAATAAAATGGAACATATTGTACACTCTTCTTCCAAGAAAATATGATCCTTAAGAAAACTGAAGCGGTTAACTAATGAAAATAATTATCTTTTCTTTATAATATTGAAACATATTCAAAACTAAATTGAAAACTTTGAAATTAAATTTGTATGTAATTAGAAAGTTATCAAAGTTCCAAATGTATAGAGAACATTTGAAGGTGTTGTTTATGAAAATATTAACTTTAAATAATATTGAGAAATAAATAAACAAGAATATAAGGGTGGTATACTTGTCTGACTGCGAGTACTTACCCTCAAGCCTGTCAACCTCCTTCTGCAATTTCTGCACAGAACGTTCTGCGAATTCAGCACGGGCTTCAGCCTATGTGGAACAAAGTCAACATTAGTAAAGTCATCATGAAAAGTAGACGATTGCATAGTATTTTGTAGGAAGTCGGTAATATTTATGTTTATTAATGTTATTTTCTGAACGGAACCCTTCAAAAAAGCACATATTTGAACACAGGTTCACAATTCATTATTATTATATGTATGTCTTGTATCATAATAATTATTTATGATATATATTGTTAATTATTAACGAGTACTGGTTTTTGGCGGATGTTGCAAAGCTGACCGCACCAGTGTCTGAGCACTATGCCAAAAGGAACATGCGACAACTTGTATACAGTTTTCTAAATTGAAAATAAAGCACTTGTAGCTCGAAAATATACATTAAAATAAACATGACGAGTAAAAAAAAAAAAATAATAATAATAATAATGAATATAAAACGTCAAACTATATATGTATGTAATCATGGAATATATTATAAATATTCCGTTCATCCTCGTTTCTAATAAGTATTGAACAAATTTTTCAAGTATTATTTATACATATATAGCGTCAATTCTCCCATTTTTTGCTGTTTTAATAACTAACAATTACAGACGTTTCAGGTCGACAAATTACACCCATCATCAGTATCTATAATTTATCTGTTCTTTATGTTAACATTTTTTCTCTCAATTGAAATCTTCTTTTTACAGAACATATATATTGAGTCGACCTCTATATTCAATGGACTTAATGTTAGAATATATAGGTCGACTCAATAAATATACTCCATAAAAGGAAGATTCTGAATGACAGAAGGTATGTTAACATAAAGAACAGATAAATTATGAATACTGATGATAGGAATCCTTCCCGGAACGTTTATAATTTCTAGTTTTTAAAAAGGAAAAATAAACGGGTGAAGGGATGCATATATATAATAAATGAATTCTGAATCTCCTTTCTCAACCCAAAAGTATTATAAATATATCAACGATAAAAAAAGAATATTACATTTCTGTAAAATTATTATACAATTTGAGGCAAATGAATTTACTGTGTTCCTCTGTCTGAAGATAACTTTTGTGATATACAAAATATTTTATATTAATTCAACACAGATCAGCACACACACTACTTTATCCATACAAGAAATATGTACAGCAGAAAAAAGGTAAATATTAGTAATGTAAAGCAAAAATCGTTAATATAAATTAAATATGTTTTCAATGAATAAAGAGTTATCTCAGAAAATAATAAGGATGTAATAAAAATAAATGGAAAACAGAATTACTTGAAACACACAACTTACGTATTTCAATTGCTCTTTAACCGCAGTTCACCTCCAATTATAGAGAATCGTCTCCACCAAGTTAACACTATTACATATATTATTCAACTTCTATTTTCTTATCCTTCTTTAAAAGAAAGTGAACATAATAGAGCAAATTCTGAATGTTTCAGAAAATATATATTTAAATAAATTATTACAACAGAATAATACTATTGATGAGTCACTTCTCAAATATTATTTGCTATAGTACAATTAATCCTGGATTTTATTGTTGATAATTTAAAAATGAATAGTTTCTATAATATAAAAACATCATCTACATATAAATAGGCATTTGAAATTTAAGGCAATATTTCACTAAGCTTACGATATTTTAATCAGTATATCAGATATTATGGAACAAATGGTACCTTAAAAATAGGAATCAATCATCGCTAGAAATGCAAAACGTATCGGAAACATCTGTTTTTTGTCGTATTATAAAATTTGTAACGATGATGAAAAAAGTTTCCGCTCAACAAAATACTGTTAATGATAATAATCACCTCAACAATAATTAAAGGCAGATTTAAATTACTTGCTAGACTTTTTTTTTGTCCTTTTTCGGCACATAATATTTCGGTCATACAGGATAAAAAAGTAGGACCGTTGATTTGACTTCGAGTTTATGGACTCAGCCCCTCTTTACGGAGAATGCTCTATAGTTGTGTTTGTATCCCTCTAGAAACTGAATATTCACGGAATGCAAACCACCAAAAAAATCAAATTTCCCCTAAAATGTGACTTATGCCCTTTCCACACTTTTATAGTGAAATACTAGTAATTATTGAATAATAATTGGGGTTTACCTCTTTTAATTGTGCCGACAGTCCTTTAACCTGTTCCTCGAACGATTCTTCTCGCTGTGTCGCCTTCGGGTCACATCGGGAAAAGTGTTAAAACAGAAACATTACATCAACAACAAAACACACAACAAAAGTAAGGTTATAGGGCTGGTTACATTATTGGTGAGAAACAAGCTTTCAGGAAGTCATCATCAAAAGTTACGCATGAAAATCAATGCTTAAAATAAAACTCTCTCTTATTTTTTGTGTTAGCATTCCACACAAATGTACCTCCTTGAGTCGGTTTGTGAGGGTCTTAATTTGGTTCTTGTACTCTTCTTCCCTCTGGTTGGCCTGTGGATCAAAGTTATCATTTTTGAATGAAACAATGGCGGCTATGCTGGTCATTTAAATGATTTTTAATTATAAATAATTCTCAGTGTTTTGAAATGAATTCAAAAGATTGAATTCAAAAAGGGCTCGAAAGTTTATCTGATTTATTTGCTTCACTGATGTTTCAAATTTTCTCTTGATAAGGATCGTAGTACAATTGAAACTATGAACCGTCAGGGGTAAAAACTGTGACATTTCACTTATTTTTTTTTTTATAATAAAACATATTCTCTGATCCAAGTAATACAATTTCAAGTTTCTGACAGCAACTCGGAGTCCACCGATCTCCATTTAAGTTCAAATTCTGAATATACATCCAGAAATATTACTTATGAGATGAACATAAAGAATATCCTATCAGCGTAGCGTTAACAAATCAAATTAATATTCAAAGCCTCAACAAAATATGAAACAAAAAATAACTGATGTAATTGAAATTATACTATTAGAGAGCTAACCCTAACCAAGGTTACAATTGTACATGAATGTTTACTAATTCAATTCATTGCTGTAATAAATCATAAATTTTAAAAACTAATCTGTAATATTTCAAATTTCCCTACTTTTTCTGAAAATGTATCATTTTGAACAAACGAGAAACGACGATTGTCAGCTGAAACTCCCTTTGCAAGAATGATATATGTCTGCTCTACCACATTATAACAGTATATAAAACAATTCTGTATTATATTAAAATTTGTGACAATTTAAATTGAACTTTGAAATGGTGATTTGAAAATGACAGGTTATATCGAACAAACAGTGTTGCCATATTGCGAGTTGAACCTTCATTGATATTGTAGTTTCGTCCAGACTCATCGTTCTTCTCCTGCACACCTAATCATTGTTAATTTTGCCTGTACTTTTTGATAGCTCAACAAAAAATAAACGTGAATAGGAAAGTATTACCAACTCATTTTCGAAAAAAAATGTCTTCATCGTTTTTGTAGTGGAGTGTTCATATGTTGTCAGTCTATTAAGGTCTTAAAACATATATAAAAGAATATATAGAACCGTCTTATCGAATCTAATTTTCAGTAAATAAGCAGATTTTATTGCTCAAAAAGCAGATTAACGGAGAACAAAATTAAGATATGTTTCTCAAATAGTTCGGTTCCGAAGTTGTACTCACAACAAAACTGCAAAATATTGCGCTGTTGTAAACAATTTTTTCGTCCATTTTTCTTCAGTACGATGGTACCATGGAAAAGAAGTAATCAACTAATGTGTTTTAAACATTCATCATAAAAAAAGCTTCAAAATGTTTTTCTCTATCCAATTAGATCTGGAGTTGACACCAAAAATGTGTATTTTTTTTCAATATATAGAATGACCCATAAAAATTATTCCTTTATACAACACAAATTGATACTCAACAATTAATTCAAAATAACATATTTATATAAATAAGTTGTAATGACTTTGTGGCGAGGGATTACCTTCTCTTCAGACACTTCAAGCGACTTGAGGTTGTTGCCGACGACACGGAGTTCCTCTTCAAGCTCTACGATTTTACTGTAACAAGTAGTATAAATATCATCAATAACATGAATAGAATAAATGTTAGAAATTATTGCATGTACAAAATTAGCCAAATAACATTGAAGAAATTAAAAGTGGTTCTATCTATATTCCTTCAAATACTGAGGCATAAAAGTTTTTGCGTTTTTGAAAAATCTAGAGAAAGTAGCATCTCCGTAAAGATTTTTGCGATCTGTCTCGATAAAAAACAAAACAAATAAAAGCAAAGAACTTGTTCAAAAGATTATTGTCCAATTCCATAAAAAATATAGTGTACCGACTCGTTCAACAGTTTGTTGATGGCGAAAGCCGAAACCGGTACACTATATGTATATTTTTTTTGTGTTATTAAAATTATGGAATATAAATGTTAAAGAAGTTCTTTGCTTATATTAGATTTTTGAAAGTATGCATGCCAAAATGGAGTTCCACTTTACAGCAAAATCCTACTATATCTCAGAACAAAAAAAAAAAAAAAATGAAGAAATTAAAAAAAATTAGTCATTCAACGAAAGAAATATTAATATCCGGTATGACTGGAATAATAAATACCTAATACTGACTGAGCAAAGCCTTAAAAACTCCAAAATATGGCTTCTTCAATTTTTAATTTCGAGGCACTTCCCCCACAAATGAACATTATTACATATTGTGAGAAGACTTAACATAACTGTTCAATTGAGGACAAAAATGAAGAATTTATATTGATTTATAAATTCATTCACCCTCTCTTCAAGCACAAATTTGACATCACTGTGTAACCAAAAATGACTATATATTGAAAAGTATACTAAAAATCAAATCAAATACAATTCATGCACGAAAACATGCAGTTAATAAATACAATTCAAATAATAATTCTGAACTTACAGAAGAAATTACTTTGAATTACATTACCTGTCTATATTCCCGTAGGTACTTCTTCTCCGATAAATGATGTCGTTAGACGTTAAAAAAAAAAATGGTGTAGAACGAACTTGCAAAGTACATGAAAGGGTTTCGTTGGTTTAACGATCAGTAATTTATCCCATGTCTTGCCATCAAGGTGCAACGTTCCGTAAGAGAAATGGTGTCACAATTTTTGCAAACTTATTAAAAGCAGGGTTTTGCCAATCCCCCTCCCTATTTAAAAGGGGAAAGGTTGCCTACAAATATGATCTCGATTAACGCGGCAAGAACCTAAATAATTCGATTGTCTACCATGATCGTAAAGCTTTGAATTAGTTACTATATGATCAATTAACAATCAATAATTACTTATTCTTGGTTCAGACTATTTTTCCCATGTGCATCTTTGTGTAAAATGTCAAGTCACAGTGACAAATAGTATGGTCACCATTTCTGACACCCTGAAGGTTTCTGTTCTTTAAAAGCTAACGAAACCTTAATAATGTTCAGCATGAAGCTCTTTTTATATTGCTCCAAGTGTAAATGGTATTCCTAGCAGCCATCTTGGACAAAATAAAATAATGTCAATAAATATATAAGAAACATTTACAATAGCCGCATGTTCCCTCTCAAACCCATTCAACGTAACTTTCGTCGTTGAAAATTTCCTTTTTCACAACGAAGAATTTATTGTAAGAGTAAAATGAAACAGTAATGGTAATATATCTACACTAAACAAAATCAATATATCGTGTTTGGCTAGTTGGGAACTCACAGGTCGCTTTGTTCTGCTCTTTCTTCAGCTCGCTCTAGGTCTTGTTCCATCATGACCAGCTTCCGTGCTACCTGTTGTGTCAATACAAGGCAAACAGAACAACATGCAACATTAGGCAACATCAACAAGCAAATAAATAGGCAAACGTCTCTTTCTCTCTCACAAGACTACCCTAATCATTATAGGCCTTCTTTACTGTAACCTGCGCTTATCAACTCTCCAAAAGTGTAGGAACGATTGTTTATTAATAACTTACAAGTGTACAATGAAATTATCAAAGATAACAATATATTTGATAATGGATACGTTTTTTCATTGTACCAACGGCTTAATCCCTGATTAGAGAAGTTTTTCAACGCTTCTGATTATTAAAATAATATTGATGACTATGAAGAAAAATATAACGTGATGTGTGGCTAATATCCGCGACAGTTTATGCACTGTTAAACCAAAAAATCAATTTAACAAATGGTTTCTTAATTATTAATACTTTTAATTAATTTTTTGTTGGCATCTAAGCCTTTTATTTTCATTTATTAATTCCAAAGCGTTGAAAAGAAGTAATTTTGGCGATATGTGCATAAATAAATACATTCAATTGGAGGAAAATAAAAGAAAATGCAATTATCTTAGTCTTGATTAGTGAACTACATTGTTTTATTTTATTTTTTCGTCAAATTGAGTTTATTAACGCTAAACATAAGCATTATTTCTTTTCAGTCCTAGGGAAATAAAGCAAATCATTAGAATATTTTTCAATGTATAATTTACAACTATGATTACTTTTAAAACCTTGGTAAAAGACTACCGATATCTAAAAAACAAAAAAAAAAGAAACAACAAAAAATCCACGTCTTTCGTCTCCCACTACTTATGCGCGTTTAGGAGAAACTATAAAAAATATGAATTTAAAATATAAAGTATCCGCGATCGCCAAATTATTACAGTTTAACAACATTAATAGTAAACTAAATCCACTAAAAAGACAAAATGCTTGGATTGAATAATGATCAAGGTAATCTTGCGAAAAAAACAAAAGAACAGGCTGTCCAAATACGTAATAAAATTGCAATAAAATAAAATAAAAATGATTATACGGCACACTGAAATTAGAAAAAAAAAAAAAAAAATCAAACCTGTTATACGTGTCAACTGAAAAGCAAACATTCCAAAAATATATATATAAATAGAGGAAAAAAACTAGCAAAAAAAATTGTTGGAAACAAAACAGATTAAAAAAAAGGCGGTCTTACGATTCACCACTTTCTGCGCGTTCTTCAGCTCTTTCTAAATCGGCCTCAACCATAGCCAACTTACGGGCGACCTAACCATATGAAGCATTAACAGAAAGAAAAAAACAATTATTAGGCATGAAAATATGTAATAATTGAAATATGATAAAATATTTCTTTGAAAAATATCAGTTAATAGGTTATCAATGTTTCACTTAGTAGTAAAGAACTATCGGATACAAGTTGTTCTCTGTAAAATATTAACTAAACTTAATTCTAAAGTAATGCTTGTTCTCTTGAAGTTTATAGATAATGATAGTTCATTCTTTCCACTTCTGGGATATAGAATCATATTAACGTGACGTCGCAACACGAAGGACCAATCAGCTAACAGGTATTTTACAATCTGTCAATTATATTTTATCAAAAGGTATCCCACCTTCGAATTCTAAAAAATAATATATTGTATGGTGGTAAATTAACAAACAGTCCTTCAATTGATAATTTTTTTTTTCTCCGAAGTAATACTTGTATTTTTTCATTATCGGATCCATTTCACTTTCTTTTATCATTTTTTTTATCTGAAAATGTCTACAGTAGAACATCTGTTATCCAAATTCAGATACAAATTATAGTTTTCTGAATTTTTCAGGGTAAGAGTGTAATTTTGAAAAAATATGATAATATGATAACTCTCAGGAATTAATTGATTATCTGACGGAAGAAGGTGGATATTGATATCTACAAAGGGAACTGAAGCCACTGTGAGAACTCTTATATCAGTTGAAAATATAAGAGTTAGCATCGACCTGCTTATCATAAAATCGGATAACTGACGTTTATGCCATGTTTTAAACAAAAATGTATATAAAGCAAACCTTACCAAGTTCGCACATTCAATTAACAATATTTTTTTTTAAAATATATAAATGATTATATTCAAGTAAAATAAAAATAACCAATATAAATATTTTTATTAAACATAAATATTAAAATCAGTAAATAACTATAACAATTTTTGAATACTTTCACAGTGACATTAACTTGGGATAAATAAATAATGGAAATTAAACATTTATAAGAGAAACACAACATTACTAATGTATACAAATATTATATGCTTGCAACTAAACTTAAAAATAATTGAACCAGGATTGTTATCAGAGTCTGCTACGGCAGTGAGTTAGGTAGACAAAATAAATGTATTATTTAAATTTTTTTCACATTTTAATAGTTAATTGACAGAGAGAAATGAAAATAAATATGTAGATCTTGCGGAGCTACAAAAGAGTCTATGCCACCCTGTGTTCTCCACTCCCCGGGCTTTAACCATTAAATGGACAATGTTAATGAAACTATTTATGAAATCTCTGAGGAAATATACTAAAATGAATAATGTTTTTTAAAAACGACCGAACAACAAAATAACCCAAATATTAACAAACAATTTACTACATTAAACCTTTTTTGTTGTTGTTCCTTTAAATGTTAGTTTTGTAAAGACTTTAGTACAAAGGTTAATAGCGCCAATATAGATAGCGATGTGATATGTAATTATTGCCGATACTTCAAATTGTTAACACTTATTAACAAAAAAGCATTATCATTTATTTTCTTACCTAACAATTTGCAATTTTTTTAGATTTACATTTTATTTTAATAATAAAATACCATTACTTTACTGCAACCAACTTTATCATTTACATTATTCGCTAAACAATGACGATAAACACATTAATTATCTACACAAAATTAATATTTCCCAAAATCTGTCTCTCCCCGAAACAAAAAATTTGATTTTTGCTTGTTAGTAATCAATAGATTTAAAAAATATTAAATGGAGATTTTTCCGTTTATTTTCTTGTATTGTAATGCTGCTACGAGAAAGCCTTTTTTCATTTTTTTATTTCAAAAAAAGTAAATGGAATTTTGTTTTGCATAATTCCCATCAAGTTTCGTTCATTTTTTTTTTTATAATTGTTAATAATAATTGTGTCGTAAATATCTATATAATATAGATGCACGTTTATATTTATTATTATGAAGTTACGCAAAGGGGTGATTTTGAGCTAGAATCCTGTTCAGTATTATTGTTTCATCCCTCAGAATCAGAATATCAGAATTTAATGAGTCAAGATAGAAAAGGCAAGTCAATTTGTGTAAATATACCAGTCATATTTTTAAAATAAAGAACTAAAAACTCAATTAACTCCCAAGCCCATTAACAAATCAAACATCTAACAAATTTAGAATAATTCCCATTATTTTGTAAGCGAATGTCCGTCATATAATGTAAATATACAACATTGTAAATGTAATAACATTTTATATACGGTTTTGATTAAAACAGAAATAAGAATATAACAAATAAATTACATTTTATGCGATCAACACATTTGAAATTAAGGTATTTCATCAAACAAAAGGAATCGAGTCCATCTTTTTTGTAACATTTTTGAATGGGAAAAAAATAAATATTTATATAAATATATACATATATATATAAATAATTTATTGCACATTATAAAGCTGTATAGTGTGATTCGACTTTTTATTCAGTATAGACCCAAATTAAAAAACACAAATCTGAGTGTCCTTATTTATTGAAATACCTTAGAATTGAATTATCACAATAATGAAATTAACAACATAAATAAATATTAAATATTAGTAAATTATACCTACATTTAATATCGAACAATTTAATATTTTTTAAGAACTTTGGAATTTAGTAAAATATACCAGAAACTAGTAATAAAATTAAATTCATTACTTATATACTTAAGTCCCGGATGTTTAGGCACTTAACAAGGTCAAAATAGGCAGGCGAAAAGGCATTAAAAAATAGAAAGGCACTATAAAAAAAAGGCAACAGCCAAATAACTAAAATAGTCCGATTTGAATGAAATTTGATATCAGAGTTCGAGGGCCATAAAGAAGAATATCCCATAGGATTTTTTCCATCTAAAAATTCTTTTCGTACAAATAATTTGTGTTATTTTAGAGCGTACAATTTACAAATAATATTGTAACTCGTTTGCGAATCTGACTAAATATTTCCAATTTATAACAAAAAGTAGAAATTAAGTATGAGAACCAAACGTCAGGTTAAATTCATTAATTTATTATTTAAACAAAGTTATTTTTCTAACATGAAATCACTAGAAAGTGTCTCGCTGGAAATCTGAACCCAATTAGATCAAGTGTACCCACTCACCTCTCTATTCCCTGAATACATTTTTTTACTGTAAACCGTGTAGTAACCTTTTAGTTAACTAAGGCACTTTTGGCTAAAGCAAATGAAAAAAATTAAGAATTTTTACATTATGCCTTTCAAAAAAGCACTTTCCATGAAAACAAATGAAAAGAGCAAAAAGATAACATCCGGACTCTAGATTCAAGTATTTGATTATATGAGTGACTTGGTAAAATCAATTCGAATTGTATGCACGAAGTATATTCGAAATATTAAATGGTTTATTTTTTTCTGAATGAATAAATGGGTTGAAAATTCAAAGACAAATCAATGTAGTAAGGAAAACAACATCTACAGCAGAGCGCAAACAGAAAAAAATTGAAGTTAAAAAATATGAAATTATAATAATAAAGGATAATAAAATACCCTAATTGTTTTAAAAAAATAGCTAATTGTTTAAAAAAATAATTAACTTCTATCAGACTGACTTACACTGATTAGCTTCTGAATAACCCAAATAATAGTAATTACGGTGTGATATAAACTTGAACGCATAATTGCATATTGATCATTCACACAATGCAATTACATAATACAATCAAAAAATATATTTTTCTTTAACGGGAATAAAAGCTAGTTCACAAGGCACTCATATGTAGTTATTATGTCTCATATTATCAACAATTAGTACAAAATAGTATAAAAATATACATTTAACTTTTTTTTTTTTAAAGGCTCAATTACAAAGTTCAAAATTATCTTTTAAAAATAAATAAGAACTACCAACACTTTCAAATGGAAAACCTTCAATTTTCCATTCGAACACTTTAACAATTTAACAACACTTCACTCACTGAATTTAAAAAACACTTAAAACCTACTCGAAGTATCGAAGGCACTGTTAAACAAAAAATCAAACAACAAACTAAGCATGATTTTTTATAATAGAAAATCTATGAAAATAAATTTTCTGCATATACACGATATAGTAAATGGAAGGAAAACATATTCACATGTATTTTCTAAAATAAAAAAATGGAAAAAAATATATATTATTCTAAACATATATAAATAGTAAGAAAAAAAAGTCTCCCCTTTTCTTACCAGGCTGTGATGGATGAGAAGTTAATTTCCCCAAATAACCAAGCAAAATAGAGGAGCCATAACGGCTCCAAAACGAAGGCTTGAAATGAGGGTTCCAAGTAAATGTAAGATGTTTCAAAAACTGACTTCGAAGAACTTGAAATGAGTATTAACACTGTTTTGCTCGACCACCGGACCACATAATTGTCAATTAAAAAATAAAATAAAATAAAAGGATTCTGTTCATACTAATGGTATTACTGTAAACTTTATATAATCAATTCAAACAGCTGCCACTAGGAGTGCTAGTAGGAAGAACAGTGAGACGCCTTGAGTAGACTTCCTTAGCAGTTAGCCAACGTTTCGGATCATTTGGAAAGGCCTTCTTCAGACCCCTCTAAGTCAACTCACCTCCGGAGGATCATTTCTTGAAACATTATAGCCTCCAGAACTTTCAAAGTCATCTTCCATCTTCTTCAGCTATTTTTCTGGTCTTCTGTTGAATTTCAAACAGTATTTTCTTTTCCAACTATGTAAATGCTTGTTCCACACCACCCAACTACGTAAATGTCTTGTTACCAGATATAGGATTATACAAAAGAAAATAATACACAATATTTTCTATTCCCGTTGAAGACATTCTTTGTAGGTTTCTAGTCAAAATTCAGTCACGTATACTGCAGCCTCCCAGTAACTTCAAGAATTGCCTTGTAGGACTTACTTCCATTTGAAGATTGATATCAAGAAGCTATCGAATTATTTCATAATATTTTCGTGTTCGTAAAATCTGCAAAAAGGGACAAAATAAATGTCGAAACGTTGCATGCGTTGGCTACAATACAGTTTTATCTTTAGAATGCTCACATCATTCTATCTTTCATCGATTTCAAAATTGGCTAATACATCGTTCTTATTACTAAAAAATAGAATATTAGTAATAAAAACGTAAGAAATATATCTTCCTTTTTTTTAGAAAATATTAGTATTGCAACACATGATAAACTAAAAGCAAATTGATGAATATACACTGTGACGGAATAACATTTAGTTCAAGTATAAATAAAATAAGAATAATTTAATCTGACTGGAGGGGGGAGAATGTGGGGACATACATGACAGCACACGGATCAGGGATCGAAGCAGTGTGGAGCACGCTTGATTAGATAACTCAAAAATGTTAGATTAGGAAGGCAGTGGTGGCTCCAAAACATTTCTGTTTTTTTATTATTTTTTGACGTACTTTCCAAGTAAAATAAGGTTCACAAGATCATCTCCGCAGTATGAGCGTTTAAAAAATAAACTGCAACTAATAAGTCAAAACGCCAGGTTAGGATTAAATGTCACTATACAATAAAATTGCTTAGTCTAACGTGTGTAGCCTTGGGAGATGTATGCAGTTTCGTTTTGCATTGAAGAATAAATTTGATTGCATGTTGCAGTTTGCAGATAACCGTCACCTCATCTTACAAACGACAGACCACAGTTCCTAATTAAGGATGGCACAACATTGGGCGTGAAGTAACAACCTCATAATAACTATGTTGAAAACAGTGAGGTAAATCAGCTTTAGGCAAAAGTAATGACAAGGCACGATTTTTAAACGGTAACGAACAACTTATAGCAGATTCAATTTTTTTTTTTAATGGAGGTAATTTGGGTCGAAAATTTGTGAATAAACAAAATGACTCAGGAAGTATTCAAAAACATTAGAAACATATTATATTTTAGGAAAATCTTACTTAAAATTAAAGGAAACAAAACGAAAACGTGAGAATTTTGTTGTCCGTAAACAGTACTCGACCTAATGGCTAGAATCGTAGAAGAGGAGAATCTAGAGGGACCCTCTACTAACTTTCTCTGAAGTAATTTATGTTCATGCTGCGATGCGTACAAGTAATATTTCACCGAAAAACAAAATAGAACACTATTTCTTCTATATATAATTTAATTCTCTACAATTTTAATTTTAGCTGATTTAAGTTATATTTTAGATGAAAATTAATAAAAAAATATTAGCGAGAACAAAGTAGTGATCACATCCAAATTTTGATACAACCTTTCAAATAGGGAGCCACCACTGATACGTGTGAAAAAAAAAGTTGTTAATGATTCGACTGGCGCACACAGAAATCATGATCAGACGAAGAATCACCTCATCGTATTTCTTATCAGCTTCTTCAGCTAAGAATCTAGCCTCTTTCAGCTGATTTTCGAGGGCATCCATTCGCTCCTCATCAGCCAAACTCCTGTTCTCAAGAACCTTCCGTTGTCTGATGGGATACAAAAAATACAAAATTTGATAAAAAATCAAATTGGGAAAATTGTTTACCTTAAAATTGAAGAAAAACTAAATTACCACCTTACCCATCAGTATATGCCGTATAATCCAGACTTTTAGGAACTTACTTACGAGTTAGGGATGTAATGAAAAGAGCTTGGCGAAGACTGGGGGGAGGGGGAGGCAAAGAAATCGATTTTTTTGTATAAATAGAGACGAAGAAATAATCTATGTATAGTCTAGTGTAGTTGTGATTACCTAATCCTAACTAGATTAACAATTATCTATAATTATGGAAATTTCCATTCATCTCTTGAGTTACTAGCGTCACTGTCCAAGAAAATTAAAGAAATTTAAAGCCATCGGCTATTTAAAGATTTTCAATCCTGATTGTTTTTTAAATTAATTCCTTTTAAAGGAGTATTTCTGCAATTTGGCAAAATGTGAAAAATAATACTATTCTTGAAAGAATAAGAAAAAAGCCCCCCTCTCCTCTGAATGCCATTTAGATTAATCCTGATGATGAATATTTGGCAAAAATTATTATCGATTGTTTTAAAAAGACCCCTAACCCCTAGAATACACCTGGGCAGGCAAAATTTAGGACTTCCACGGTTGAGGCGGGCTCATGTTCACCAGTGCGACGAAATAGAGCTCTGTTAGTTAAAGCCCGGACAAGATAAAACATTTTTGACCCAATTTTCTTTAAAGAATTTATAACCAATAACTACTCGAAAAAAAAAAAAAACTTGAAAATTTTGATTGTACAATTGGTCCAGCCAAGCTCTGTTCATGGTAGGTGGAATCTGGTGCTCACCTCTTCGTATTTCTTATCTGATTCCTCGGCGATGAGTTTGGCCTGAGCCAACTGGGCCTCCAGACTCCCCACCCTGTCGTCCTCCATGTTGGTCCTGTTCTCCAGCGCCTTCCGTATCCTTTATTAGGCAAAAAGCAAATAGCAAAACACATCTCTCACACATTAGGTACTGTAACTACGACGAATAAAGGATCCATACTGCACAAAAAGGGTGGAGATAACTCACACCAACAAACAATCGTTAATGAGCACATAGGAAAATTAAAAATGGGTCATGTTTTAGCGCGGTTATTCGCGTTTTTCTACTAAAAACCGTTGTATACGCAGATGTTGCAAAAGCTACTTTGTGTATATAGCGTAACGTTTTGCGTAAAATGAGAATAATAAAATTAAAAAAGGACAAACAAAAAGTTAGTAATTTGAAAGATTTTGAAATTTTATTTGACTCTCGTTATTTTTACGTCTACTATCAGTCTCAGCTACTTATAAATGAAGCTGGGAATGGTGTATAACCAGACGTGAGGTGCTACACATTCAAAAACTTCTACTAAACCTTGTAACATCGAAATTCAAGCAAAAAACAGTATTTTTTCCTTAATGAAACACTGCCTAAATGGTAAATTTTCGTCAGTATGAATCCTTGTTATTTCATTAAGATTATTATTGTGTTTAAGTCTCAAACCAAGAAAGTGATCTCTTCTTATTAATTTGTATATGAAATATATGAATTTTACAGCAGTGGCAAAAGGAAAAACATCACAGGAATCACATAATGCTGCTATTATTGTGTTATTTTTTGAAGTATTAATGAAGTTAAATATCTCCCAATTGAATAAAGTAATACATAAAAACGCCAAACGTTCCGAGAAACACCGCCCATCCTCAGTAATTGGACTCGTCATGTGTACTAGGTCACGAAATCATCAAAATATCAGTACTAGTCCAATTAAGGAGAGTTGTCTCCAGAAACGTTCAACTTTATGATGTATTACTTCTATGACTTGAAATAAATATAAGTTTATTTCAAAAAATAGTAATTTCAAACGTTTCGGGCATTACTCCCATCATCAGTACAATACATGTGTTCCTTAGGATAACTTTTCTTTTTCTTAATCAGAATCTCCCTGTTACAGAATATTACTACAGAGTCGCATATCCATCTTTGAAGACCCAGTCAAAACTGTTTCGAGTTTTTTTCGAAGATGGAAGACGATACCACAAAAGAAATAGTTAACACTACACTGATGATGGGAGTAATGTCCGAAACGTTTGCAATTACTTTTTTTTTTGAGAAGACAAAAAATAAATGGGAGAATTGATGCTGTAGTAATATATTCTATATGAATTAAGGATCTCAAGATATATTTTTTTTGGAATGAACTTCAAAATTAAATTTAGATTGGGGGGAGGGGGACAATTACTTAGAAACAAGTGAAGTGATCAGATTCTGCACTCAAGGTAAATTAACATAAAAAATAGGTAATTAGAAATACAGGAAAGAACATGCTTATCACATACACCATTTAAAAATAATTTAAATGACAATTTTATCCTTATTTCTTGAAGGACGGAAACATGTAGTTGGTTGGTTGGTTGGTAGGTGAACTGATAAACGTTATATGTATTGATTAGATAAACCAATCATCAAAGAAAACAAATATTAATACAATAAAAAGGCAAGCAACAAGATCATCTGAAGGCTATCTCATGTGGCATAATCTATATAGACGAAACTGTAAAGGTAGGCTGTCTGTACATTGAGTATTTTTGTGAATTTTTTTAAAATACGTTTCAAGACAAACAGGCGCCGGTAGCTCAGAGCTAGTCTAATGAGCTCAAGATTCGGAATTAGAAACCCCGTCGAGGCTCGTGTAGATTTTTTATCTGAGAGGTGAAAAACCTTGAGCAAGCCTTCGGATGGCACGTTAAGCGATGTTATCGAGCCTGTACGATATCAGTTAAGACCCCTACCCCAAGAGAATGGGTAGGCATAATTTCGGACTCCCAAAGTAGAGTTGGGTTCATGTCACACCACAGTTATTGTTAAAGCACCGGCATGAGTCATAAATTGTAACTAAGTCAAACTATCACCGTACAAGTGTTTGTTTGTACCATAATCACAAGAAAATGGCTGAACTTAGTCCAATCAACCTTCATATTTTGAATCTGCCCTATTCAGGACTTGATTTTAGGATACCATTTTTTGTGTTACCATTGTGTTATTTCCGATCAGAACCAGGTTTTTAACTGCGTCATCATCAGTGGCACATCCCACAGGTACAGCGTGGAATCAACCCGGTTCTGGTCGGAAATAACACAGTGGGAAGGCAACATCTTTTATTCCTTCAAGATATATCGTCCCACATCCTACTATCACATTTTTTTTTTTTTTTTAAACTAATATTAGAAATAACGGGGATAAATAACTTTTCTCGACTAGACGTCAGGGCTGAGAATTAGCTAGTTATTGTCCGAGTATAGCACAAAATCAGCTCCAGGTAAAATAATATAACGCAAAGTTGCTACATATCGAGGCAATCTAATATAATAGTAATGAATCAAATGTAGGGAAGGAATTAGAGCGAAAGGAAACGACGGATTTCTATATGATAAGAGAGAGAGGTCGAGGAGAGAAGGTTATCGGTGGAAGAATAATAACAATAAACTATAATACAATTTATATCATACAGCATATTTTTGTCGGCTCTCAGATAAAAAATTAATAATAGCAATAAAAAAAAAGTGAATTTTAAGTCTACGTGAAATAACAGTAAATGTAATTAACTGTTCATTAGGTTTATTTAAACCTAACTTATGTCAGTAACGTACTTTTGGGGCGTGAGGGTAGCTAAAATCACGGCCTGTTTCGATTTGTCATTTCCATTTAAACCCAGCTGCATTATTGCTTCGTGTTATATTCACATAACAAGGAAGAAATGGCGAAAATAAGTACACCCCCTGTTCTACAATCAAAACTCATATTTTACTGCTATCCAACATACAATTGTAATTGAAGCGTGCGGCCGAATAGAGATACATGTTAATTTTTTTATGGAATAAAGATCTTGTACTCCGTCTGCTCACTCACGCTTCTAGCTTCAAGGTAGATACATTTCAAGAGATATAGTAAATTCTCGTCACAATTTTTTTTTATTCTTTATATGCAAATAGCGACTTTCCTAATCATCAGAGCGCCTTTAGATTAAATAATACGATGTGTTAAAAGTAACGAATTTTAGAAATTAAAAACAATGTTATAATTAAAAATTAAAAATAAAATTGAAGACGAAATCAACAATGAAAATTTCAGAAACACCTACATATTTCATAGTGGAAAATAAAAATGAAATGAGAAAACTAACACAAAGGGGAGGTCTACTTTACCCCTAATTCGGCTTCACGCTTCAACGTTTGTAAGTAACTGATCCAAAAATGTAATTTATTTGTCAATGCAGAATTGCAGGGGCTACAAGATATTGTTCTTCCTGATTTTTTTTTTTTTCCGCCATAATTTTCTCGCTATTTCGATTTCCCTTCAAGAAAATGTTGATTGTAGTAGCTGAATGTTAATCGAAAATTTCATCGCATGACATATTAACTTCATGAACAATACGATGTAATAAATAAAATCAAAATTAACCAATTGTACTTGAAAGGGTTGCAGATAGTATAAATTGGGTCAAAGAGGAGAGGTTATCGATGCGATTAACTGGAAGTAGCCTCAACTATTTTATAATATTATAAATGAAAATTATTATTATTATTTTTAAATAATATACTAAAGTAATAGAAATATTATTTCAAAGATTAGTTAAATTAAACACACAGAAGCCAAAACTCACACTTACTAACCTTATACGACTTTAATCTTATCACAGTAAACATCACGAGCCTTTACCCTACTAAACTAATATTTAAAAAGGAACAAAAATAATTATTTTATTACAGAGCACCTCATCTATTGAGAGTAATCAGAAAGATACTGACTAATATCAGTATGGTTCCATTCAATAAGTCACGAGTAAAAAGTAAAAAAAATTATTATCAACTTTCCCAACTCTGACATGGCTGGTTGAATGAAAAAATTCAATAATAATTTAAAATGACTTCATTCATTTGCTACACATTAGAAAAATTAATTTAATAGTTTTCCGTTCTTCCACATATTAATGTAATAACTTAACTTATTCTTCACCCAAGAAAACTCACCTAAATAAAACATTTTGCCACTGCAACACAGAGCTATTTCGCAATGCCTCCAACATAATTTGTATCTAGTACAATAGTAAAATTTGGAATTTAAGTTGTTTCAGTTGCTAAACAAAACATGTTTAAGTAATTTATTCCCTCACTGTAAAAAATTGATGTTATTGAATTAAAGTATGAAATTATATTTTTAAATATATATATTTTGCATTGCAGTAAATAAGTGGAAAATTAGAAACAAAATACATTTTTAGAGAATGGAGACCATTTGTCCAGGTTCTGTTTTAAAATGTAAACCAACGAACGGTTCTAATATTATTTTTATTATTCCTTAGGGTTGGAAGTGAGGGCAAACAACAATAGAACTTATCAACAAAGAAAAAGTCATCTAACCATCGATTATGTACTTCCCCAGCTCGAGTTTCAAATTAATAAGTTTTGTTCTCCCTCTAAACCCTTCTCCCTTTCGGCCAATTTGGTTGCAAATCAATAAGTGTCTTACTTAGGCACTTCTCAAACATCATATCAAATTTCGTGTCCATACATTCTTTACATTGGTAGTTATTAGGGTTGTTGAGTTCAAACTCTCATCCGCCCCACCCCCTCCCCATCTCGCCTTTGGCAGATTTGCCTGAAATTCAATAGGTTTTTCAATCAGGGACAAAATTCATTAAATCGGCATTTATTTACCCATACTGCGCATAGTTGGAGAAATTAAAAGGATTTACATTTCAGGACAGAATCTCCTCCAAATGTCGAGCCACCATTTCAATTATAAAAATCAAATATATTTTTTCTTCTTTAAACTAACTTAAAATGGCTTTAGTTGACAAAGGTGAGTGTTGATGGGATGACCTTATAGACAATATATATTTTCAAGGGAAACACCGAGGTCAGTTAAGTGATTTGTTGCACCTAGACCCCTTGGTTGGTGTTCCAAGTAGATAGATAGTTACCTCTCGGACTCATCGGCAGCCTGGGATGCCTCGGCCAGTTTAGCAGTGGCAGTGGCCAGTCGCTCCTCTGACCTCTCCAAGTCCTCCTCCAACAGTTGGATACGTCGGTTCAGGGCAGCCACCTCACTCTCCGCCTAGCAAACACAACCCACATTAGAAAAATAATCATGGAACATAATAAGAAATACATTTAATAATTATACTGTTCTGAAATACAATTTCTGGCTACGCCAGGGAGTCATGAAAATTCGATGATTCATTTCATGTCTTTGAATCTAGTTCGCCATAAAAATTAACTGGATAGTAAATTAATTTTTTTTCTTATGTTTAAAGAGGGTGTGTTACGTAGATCCCAACTCCGCCATAAAAGAGCTATACGAGTTCTAGAAAAATGTAGTATTTCTCAATATTTTCTTTTTACAGAAGCACTAAAAACAATAAGTGGGTTTATATATCTAGAATTCGCATATAATATATATATATATAATATATATATATATATATATATAATGCAATATATGCTAATTCTAGATATACAAACCCACTTATTGTTTTTAGTGCTTCTGTTAAATATAAATGTTATTTATCCTCCACAAAAATACAAACAACATAAACAAGTTGAAATAGTGTAAATATTGCATTGATTGCGTATGAAAGAAGGTTTTCTCAGAAACACACAATATCGCAATATTTTCTTTCTGGCAAGCAGCGGGCTTTGATCCAGCAAACAATCAATTGTGCAACAAGTAATTGGTTAGAAAGAGAATATTAAACCAAAAAAATATATGTATGTCTCAAGGTAGGCTTTCGGAATTCCTAATGCACTATCATGGCTATCTCATAACCTGAAAATAATATATTTTTTTGGTTTAATATTCCCTTTCTAACCATTACTTGTTTTGCACAATTGATTTTTTGCTGGGTCAAAGCCCGTTGCATGCGAAAAAGAAAATACTGCAATAAGCAGTATTGCTTGTTTCTGACAAAACCTTTCATATGCAATCAATGCAATATTGACACAATTTTCACTTGTGTGCATTTACGCTGTTAACATTTTCATAGAGGATAAAAGTGAGAATTGTCATATTTCTTCCTTTGAACTGATATATGATATACTTTACTAAATGAGAAACTATGTTACAATATTTTTTTGTTATTTTGATAATAAATCGCAATTTGTAAATTGTAAAAATAGAAATGTAAAAATACAAAGAGGGGTGGCCTCCAAGTGGTTGGAGTCACCTCGGATTAGTTGATAGTCGATAAGGAGGCATGACTCGGTGTTTAGTTGAGGCCAGGTACAATACAAACACTCCCTTCAACTGTATGGGCCCATATCATATCGTTATATTAGCTCTTATAGTGGGACGCCTGCGGAGAAGTGTGGACGGCGCGAAATGCAACCGCTCGCTCGCTCCCTCTCTCTTATAAACTTATCAACTTGTCTGTATGTAGAGACATTTTGAGGGAATGTTCAAGATGAATAATTGGCGTTTATTTGCGGGAAGGGAGGCTCTTAGTTATGTTTTCGCTGCTCTCCCTCCAAAAAAATCGACCATTTGGGCTAAGAATCAATAATTAACTTACTTAAGGGCTTCTGAAACCTAATACTAAATTTCATGTCGATATTCATTACAACCGCAGTTATTAGGGTTTTTGAAGCCCTCTGATCCCCCTTCCCTTCAGCCGATTTCACAGAAAATGAATAAGTGTTGTTCTTATGGGTTTTTGAATTTACATATGAAATATTGTGTCGATACATTCATTGTATTGTTCACAAACACACAGATTTTCTTTTACATTATTGGAATCGAGGTGGTCGAAAAACATGAAATTTCGGCGAAAAGTCAACATCGAATTGCTGACGGATTACGTAACTTCCCTATATATTTTATTCAGAGCAAAATATTGAGTGGCACATTGTTTCAAAGAGTTTTACAAGGGAATTTCAGAAATATAATATTTTTGAGTTGAAACACTACTTCACCACAGGGGATGTAAAGCTTGTGAAGTGCCTGGGAATGAGGTGGTTTAATGATTCCCTTTGTGGTTTAACGATTAGATTATATAGCTAGACAGGTAACAGGTTACTCAAAGTTAATCTGCTTTTATTCTTGATAAATGTTTCACATAGAAGCTTTTAAAATATTCGCTGATTTTGTGTATTGAAGTACCTGACATATTGTTGGGGAAAACGGAAGCTAGCATCCGCAACAACAAGGTTAAAATACAGATATTGTGTATACAGATGGACTAGTTATTGTTTTAAAAGTAAATAATACAATGTAAAAAAACAAAATGTTGAGGCTAGGCTCGTTTTGTTAAAATATCACTGCCAAATTACTAAAATTATAATCAACCCTGAGGCCTAGGACAAGAGCTTTGGAGGTTTCCAAATATATTCCTAGTCATCTTTTTTTATACAATTCTTAGGTGACTTTTAAAATACAAAGAAGAAAGAACTAAAACAGAGGAAACCTGCTAAGTATTAAGAAGCCTTGTAGTTAATTGGGTGTTTCTCTAAAACAGAATTACGACAAAGTTATCCAAATAAACAGAATAAGAATGAAATAATCAATAATAAGAGACCAGGGGGCGACAACCTTTATGCATTTGTGGCCAACATTATCATCACAAAAGAAGTAAAATAATCACTAAGATAGCAAAAAATAAATATCCAATCCTTCGCAGAACTAACTTTGTTTTCGCATAAATCCATTGTTCCTTTAAAAAAATAATTGTCGTCGCGGGCAGCACAAAAAGTAATATAATTGTCGCGGATGGCCCCCCCCTGTTATTAGAAATTTATATAAAAGAGAAAAGAAAAATAGAAAACTTGACCATATTAGAAAGGAATCAATGACCAGAAACAAGAGAAATGTATCTAATGGGTAAAGGTTGGTTGGTCAACCTTGCACGGTGCTCAAATCAACAGAAACCAGATGAAAGGAAAAAATGTATTCGAAAAAATAATTTTAAAAACGGCGTCACCGGCAATGTACTTCTTCAGGTTGAATTATTTGTAAAAAATTGTGTAGTTCACTCTCACTCAAAAATCTTTTCCTCTCAGACCAATTTGGCTGAAAATCAATAGGTGTCTTACTCAGGGACTCATATAAAACTGTTATTATTAGGTTTTTTTGCGTTGAAACCTCCCCCCTTCTCTAGTACATTCTGTAAGTCAATAGGTGCCGCCTCATGTGTTTTTTAGCACCTCTCTCATCTCCTATTCCATTTTTCGCCATATTTTGGCTATTTCCATTTTCCAGTTTGCAATAAACTCGATCACTTCTCATATACTCTTTCTCGTTCAATTTTTCTATTATTCTGTATCAAATTTTGTTTTTCTTACATGCATTTATTTATATATCAGTTCTCTCTTTTCGTTCTCACATTTAGTTTCCGTTTAACTCGAAAAATAATAATAATAAATAGAATCTAAAATGAAAATAATATAAAGTTATAATAAAAATGAAATACTAGGTAAGTTAAAAAAAAGTAATCCTGGAGCACTGTCGTATTACGTAAACATACTTAACTTTAAGTGAAGGTGTATGAAGTGGTGGAGGATAGTTGCTCGGTTATGTTTTGCATATGTCGTAAGAAGTGTGACTATTTATACCAGACGAGTGAGGTAACTTGAAGGAAACGTTCATAAGGCCCTGAGTGAGGATCAGTGTCTCCATATTAAACTAACTACAGAGGGGAAGGACGAGCTGAGAAAATGAAATTAGTGTGGGTTGTTTGGTCGAGTTACTTATGGTGTTTTGTAAAAAAACAATCGGTTGTTACATGGACGACCTCAAGTGGTGGGATCCAAGGCCGTTCGTCCTCTGGAATCCACATCCTCTGTCACCCATCCACACTCCATTATCCTGGCCGTTGTCACCAATCAATTAAAATTCCATTTAAAATTTATTATTTCAGAATTTTGAGGGAGTTATTATCTTAAATGGAATGTGTCAGCAAAATCATTTGATATGGTGTCTATCATATGTTATTGATGATATATGTGAAACGATAAAGTGATTTGTGTGGGTTCAATGATTCTAAACACCCAAAAGAAGCAACTACCCCCTCTCCTGAATTCAAAGTCAATAAATGTCTCACTTTTTTCTTATATCGGTTTCGATACTTTCATTGATTATACATTGTTGACATATTATACAAAAAAAGTTGTCGGTTTATCCCAGCTCGAATTATTTATGCTCAACTAAACATATGCTCTCTCCGCAAACCTTCTCCTTCTTCGACTCATTTGACTCAAATACAATACATCCCTCAATTAGAGGCTGCTAAATATTTATATAAAATGTTGTGTCTGGTGGATGAAGTTGTTATGTATATAATTCAAATAATAGACTTAATATGCTTTAAGATTATATGAACAAGGTTTGCTGAGAGAGTACCACCGACATTAATATTTTAAACATACCGCAACAAGGCTTCAGAAGTGACATAAATGAAGAAAATAAATGAAAAAATGTTACAACAAAATGTACATCGAATTTCACGATATTTTATTTTTATTACATAACACCTTCATCCACTCATGTCTTCAATTCTATCATTCGAACTCATATAAATGCAACATAGCAGGATAAAATAAAAGAAAAATAAATTTTAAGAAAAGGCAAATAAAAGGCAGTTTATTTTCCATTTTCAAAATAACTTTTCAAAAATATAAATTATAACGTAAGTATTTAATAAGGGTAATCAAAAAGGAATCTTCAAAATATTTTTACTCAAATAAGGGAATATTTACAAAAATATTTTTACAATATTCTCATGAAAATACAATACCGCGAACATTTAAGACAGAGAATGATGAGCCTAGCCTCTCCCTAATTCCTTCTTTCTCTTCGGTCGATTTGATTGATAATTATCATAATCATAATATTGATTATAATCAATAGGTGTCATCCTTATGTCGCGCCCGGAATTCGGAAAAACATTGATTTTTTGAGACTTCATATATTTCCCAATGCTGTGTATAACAACATACATTTTTAAACTGGAAACTATAATAATGAGAAATTAAAGCTTATCCCAGAACAATATAAGTGCATATTATATTTAAAAGGTCAGTTATATTAGCAAAGCCTTTCACAAAGATCCTTGGAAATGTGAATAGAGATGAAAGACTCTCGATATGGCAGCCAAGAGACTGTATTTGAAGAGCGGGCCCACTTATAGACAGACATACCTACACTGCCTTTTGTAGTTGGCCAGAACTTCCACGTGTTTCCCAACCATAGGAGGGGCAGGTGAATCATTTAGGAGAGCACACATGTCAATAAGCGGCCAACTTCTCTTTACAATGATGTCGGTTTTCTGTATTCAAGAATGCACTTGAGTTATAATAATATCATTACATGATCTAGATACTTGCATATCACAATCCATTCGATTTGAATTCAATTAACAAAACTAATTGACTATGATTTATGCACATTAAAAAAAAAAAAATTTTAGAGGATGAAATTAAAAAACAATAATAGTAGTCAAAACTGACCTTAATTACTTCAAGTTAAATTAATTATTTCGTTCATTTTTACATGTATATCTTATGTGGGAGGTCGAAAGAACACAAAACAAAAAATTCTGCTATAATTAATATCAGAGGAAAAAGTAATCAATAAATCACCGACAATGAACTTCCCCAGAACGAATTAATCAAATAACTTTCCGCTTCCCCTCCAAAACCAGTCAACCATTTGCGTTAATATTTAACAGTTGACTTACATAGGAGCTCCTAAATCCTCATACTAAATTTTGTGTCGATAATTCATTATATTGGCAGTTATTAGGGTTTCTGAGTAGAGCCCTCACCTCTGAACCCCCTCGCTGAAATTTGACAGGTTATCTCCTCATTGGGTTTTGACTTTAAATATGAAATTTCATGTTGATACATTCATTACATCGGAAGTTATTGCGGTTTTTGAATTGAGCTTCCCGCCGATTTCGCTGAAAATTAATGTGTCGTCCTTATGGGGTTTGATTTCACATATGAAATTTTGTTGCCTTCCCTTTGGCGGATTCGGCTAAAAATTTATAGATGTTGTCTTGTGGGGTTTTATAAATATAAAATTTCATGTCGATATCATCATTCTATCGGCAATTATTAGAGTTTTTGTTTATCCCCTTAAGCTTTCACTCTTCGCTTTGGTCGATTTGGCGGAAAATCAGGTAAAAAAGTAAAAAGTAAAAAAGGTATCGTCTTTAGAGGGTTCCGGATTCAAATATAGAAGTTCGTGTTGATATATTTATTCTATTGGGAGATACCGTGTCACAGACACACGCATACAGACAGAAAAGTTCGCATCGAAGCTATGGAAAATATATCATTGATTAAAAATTAACCCATTTTCCATTACATTTTATCCCAGAATACAAAAAGACACATTACTTATGGGATGACCAGATGCACAATGTTTCGCCTTGCCCTTTTAAACCCCCCACCACATTTGTTGGACAGTTATTATATTGGTCTGACTAGAGGAAGAAGGATGGATGGTCGGTAGCTGAGGAAGGAGCATAGCCAACCAATTTGTAACGGGGGCACAACGTGTCTATCTGTGAGAAGAGATCAAACGTGACAGTGGCCAACCAGACAGACCACCTCAGGGAGGAGCATCAAAGTCAACTTTCCACAGATTGCAAGCCCGGCTCAGCTCAGCACGATCCAGCTCCACATTACACAACATAAGACCCTCTCACTCCACAGTCCAGTCTAAGTAGACTTATCAACCACAAATGGTTCCATGAAATGTCCAGTCAATGGAAGGGTCAAACAAGTATACGAGTAGAATGACCTCTCCCATTTTAATACCTAGATTTCACTTATATCCTATTACTGTTTTTCGACTTACACATATTATAAGGGGTTGAATATACGATATTGTACTTTCAACGAAATTTGCAGTCAATAGAAGGAACAAACAAGTATAGAATAACTTACACATAACCAACATGAATGTTTTATTCCATGTTCTAAATATATGGAAACATCTTACCTAGGCTATGAGTACCCCAAATATTTATTCATGAAGAGAGGAGCGTATAGGTCACGGTCTCAAAATCATTGCAAATTTCAACCTGTTTCTAAATCATATAAGTTACAGTTACTAACCGGGCTGATAACGTTACTAACCTACTTAAAATTAATAACCAGGTAACCAGTAAAGCTACAATTTTAAATTTAAGTTTTAAATAAAAAAAAAAAAAATATGATTTTCTACTGATTTTCTTCAATACGTTTTCGACTAAGTTTCTCTACGGGAATGTAGAAAAAGAATATTCTACGCATGACCCAACCTTGCTTGTAATGATATATATTGTATTTTTTTACTTTAAGCTGTACGAAGTATTAGGAAAGTATTGTCATGTCAGAAATTCAATGTTTAGTTTTCAATGGAATTTCATGTTTTTCAACCCTATTAAATTCAAAATTGAAAAAAATAAAAAAAAAATTGCCTAACTATGTGTGTGCTAACTGTGATAACACCCCATACCCCATATAATTAATATATCGACATGAAATGTTATATGTGTATCCAGAAAACCACAAGGACACCTGTTGATTTTCGGCCACATCAGTCCAAAGGGAAGAGGCGTAACGCAATAACTGTCAATGTAATTTATATATTGACAAGAAATTTCATATGTAGATTCAAAACCCTACAACATTAATTTTCTGCGAAATCGGCCGATGAGAATGGGAGGAGGGCTCATAACTACCGATGTAATGAATATTTCGACACGAAATTAAGTATGAGGTTTCAGAAGACCCTCAAACAATTGATTTTTAACCAAAATTGTCGATATAATATATTATATCTAGGGTGTTTGGGCAAAAGAGCCTAAGTCAGAAAATCTGAATTTTAGGAGGGGAATTTCTGAAGGTTTGAAAAATTCCTGCAAATCAGGTAAAACACATTTACGTTACTTGAAATATTATTTCAATAAAAGTATTAAATATAAACAAAGACAAATAATCCAACATTCAGTTACATATGGTAAAAATTATTAAATGCACTTGTCCTTTGTATCACAAGTCTTATTCTGACTAAGTCCTTTTACCCAAATACCAGACATATATTTTCATTTATTCTCAATCACTGCTTTAATTTCATTAATGTATTGTGACGCCATTACAATCCTTTGGATTATTCAAATAAATATTTGTATAATTATTATTAATATTGACTATTACTAATAAGGTAAATAATAGATGATTAATAATGAGTGCAAAGTGAAGTCGATAACAATGGATCCTGAAGACCTATAAAAAGAATATGACGGAGATGAGGCTTTATGAATGATTTGGTGATGTGGGAGGACGGTCCTGAGGACGGCCGTCATAAAGGCAAGCAGCACCCGCTCAGTTGAGTTTTTTGACCTGGAGAACTGGTTAGCCCCCCCTACATCTAAAAAATGCTCATTCCCTTACTTGTAGACCAGACCGTTAGGACAACCTCACTCATCCACCTCCACTATCCTATCAACCCTCTTCTAGTCTTCCTCCGCTTTATTAATTCTCTATTAACTGTTTCTATGCATTCAACCAACGGTGAACCTACTTATAGAAATATGTCTCCCCCCTCAAATACTCATTGAATATTTAATATGAAACAATATGACCAAATTTTCGCGAAAAATCGAGGCTGAGAAATGGAACAAATAATAATTCTATATGATTTTTATTGATAAAACAGTGGGTGAATTATATTTCCCCAACACGAATTAATCAATTACGTTTTCCCTTTCCCCCAAAGCCAATCGACCATTTGGGCTAAAACTCATACTAAATTTTGTATCGATACATTTATTACATCGGCAGTTATTATGATATTTGAGTAGTCCCCTTTTCCTGCAACATCGCGGGACATTAATAGGTGCCAGCTATGCCAACTTAATTGGGTTTTGAATTAAAATATACAATTTCATATCGATACAATCATTACATCGGCAGTTATTGAGATTCTTAGTTGAGTCGCCCCTCCCCTTCGGGTGATTCTGCAGAAAAATCATTCAATACAATCATTCTAAGAGTCAGAAAACATGAATTTCCGTTGAAAACTGAGCATCGAATTTCTTATATACTTCTATAACTGAAAGAGTAATACCACTACTTGCTTCAAATATTTGCGACTTCTCACCGTGAAGATTTTCGAAAAATTGTAGCGACACAAGCCGTTATTCAATCTTCTTCGGAAGTGGGCAAAAATAAGAGGCACTTCAGATAATCACTTTAATGTCCCTCCAAAAAATGGCTTTTATATAGTAATTCAATTGAGAATGAAAAAGTGGAAGGAAAAAATTTAAAATCATTCTTGGGTCGAAATATATAGTTCCATTAGACGGCTTTTGAGGAATTTATTTTGATTCATTTTTCATTTCACATTGTAACAACCTAATATTTTCTGGAAACTTAAGACTTAGTAATGAAGTGAGAAATAATAACTATAGAAAAGGTATAATGTATTAGTATGTGATTTACAAAATAACAGAAATCCTAAAGAAGTATGTCAATATACCAAATTCCAGAACTAAAAGGTTTTTAGAGGTGGATAACTGGCTTCATGGCCCCTCGGGAATTTAACGAAGTTGCCAAATACGAGACACTTTTAAGGGAAAAAGCGAAGAGCCACTAACATCGCCTGTGGCCTGTAAAAGACAGGATCCATAGAGACATGTTGGGGTATGAAAGAATACACCTCGATAGCCCAACTAATAAATCGAAAGCGAATTTCTGAGAGCTCGTACTGGCATGTACTGCGAAAATGAAAGATATAAATGGTTTTTAGGGTTATAATGACAGTACCAAGAAACCTATCCAACAGAGAATATCGACATTGTACATATTAAACAAAAAGGCTAATCTGTATAAGGATTAGCACATAGCCAATGTGCCATTCTCAGTTTTTCCTATTATGAAGATACCGGGCCATAGACGAGCATTCAAGCAAATTTCTGTCTTTTAAAATATGAACCAACATTGCAACCTGTCGAATAATACCAAATACCGTTTAAGACTAAAGATCAAATATAATCAAGAGGACACTAAACAGCCATTATACCTCAACAAATAGACACTTCACTTTTAGGAAATCATTAAAAAAAGGTACTTATTAATCTGAATCACTCAAGAAATACTTTAAATATTCTAATTGATAAAATACTTTGGAACACTTTCATGATTTTTAAACATTTACAGGTGGTAATCTTTCAACGAGAATTCCGTATTATTGAAAGTTCATCCGTGGAAAAAAATTGTGCATCCACTAAACGCATCTACCACATTCATTGTGAGAGTTCATTGAACCCCATTAGCATGAATTAGCTTTAGTTAAAATCCGTAAGTAAATTAATATATATTGTAATAAATTATATTTTATTTAAATGTGTTTCTCATCTTCCTGACATGAAATTTAACATGAATTGAATTTGAACGGTGCTACTACACTTGGATGGAAAGGGGCTTGTCAGTTGGAGATGTAAAAAGTGCGTGGGGTTGACCTGATGGGTTGACTAGTTACGAATAATGCGTGAATGTGTGCCTATTGATTAGGTAAATACATAGTTCCTGTAGGGTAGGGCTATGAATAGTGGGTGTTTCCTATCGTATATATTGTCATTAGAACAGGCGTACAACAAAACATTTGTCATGGGAAAATAAACTAACAGAAACAAAATAGAACTTATAGCATGAAGATAAAACTAATTTTAGAACCGGAACTTTTAGATGTGCAGTAAGTTTATTTAAAACCAAAAATTAAAAAAAACTCAATAAGTTTACAATAAGTAAAACATGAAACAATCTCTGTAACACTAAAGCTTGATAATAGTTACTTGATAATAATGAACCCACAAGATGAATATTTATGGATAAAGTAAAAAATATATTACGTTTTAACTTAAACGTTGCCACAATCGTTTCAAGTTATCATTCTGAAATACAACGAAGAAAATTTTTTTTCGCACTGAAAATGCATTATGAACATGATCAAATTTTAAGAGAACTGGAATCATCCGATAGCACTAATTATATTAGGTTTAATAAGAAAACCTGAGTCAAAATTAGCAAAATCGATTTATATGATAGCCCTACTTTAAATAATGAAATGCAACTTGGCAACACTGATAAATCCTCAACACGTCAACAAAACTATTTATCCAAGGCGTTACAAGTTAAAATATATCACATTTACTCACTTCTTCTCTGCGCATTATTTCCAGTTGGAGTCTTTTGTGATATTCTTCACATTCATCCTTATATTTTTCCATTTCTTCTTTTGTTTGACGCATTTTTTTCTTTAAAACGTCTAACAATGTGCCTTGTTGAATATTTGTTGTCATTTTGGGGAATGTATTTGTTACCGGTAAGTTAACTCAAGGAGAATGTAATTATCACAGTCACGGATAGAAATGGAATGTGGAAAAATAAATGAATACTACACAAAAAACAACGATCTGACAACAGGTCACACAATATGGAGAACCAACCAATGATCACCGACTCGCCAAATCAACTGGCCAGAAGGTGAATATTGCCGGTTAAACCACGCCTCCATGACGCAAAGTAGTCCCCCACCATTTTTTATAATACTACAGCAACAGCACCTGAAGAAAATAGGAGAACAACATGTGCTCTCATCCCTCTTAATAACATTCTACATAAATAATTTTAATATTGGTTAATTTTTTGTATTAAATATCACTTCATATTTTTATTTTCTACAGAAGTAATATGTGTTCATACGCTGATTAAACGGACCAATGGAAATGATGCATCAGACTCGAAGGCTAACGCGGGTTTTTTAAAAAAGAAATGCAAAAAGTAAAAAAAAAATACAAATTAAAAGTGTTTGGCGATAATTGCACATAACTATTCCAACAAGCAAGCAGAAAGATTCTGGAGTAAATGTTTTTGTTTTTTTATTAATATAAATATTATTATTTAAAACCAGTGGAATATCACGTATAGTTAACGTTAATACAAGGCTATGTTACAAGATTTACTTTTTATTCCGAAGAGCACAGAGTGCTCATTATGATTTTATATATATATATTATATTGCTAAGAAAATATATCTATTCGAAACTCATTCTAGGAATGAAACTGGGATATGAACGTTCAAAGTCCCAAAAAGTTCACATATATCAAAAATATTATTTTGTAATATTACCACTTTAATTCCAAGTAATATGTTTATGAAATTAACTTTGTGAATTTGTTCTTGAAACCCAAAATAATTGAAAAACGCGAACCTTATATTTCTTCGGAAAATTAATTACCTAAACTTTTTCATTATTTATTAATTATTTTTACCGATGGAGAAAAGCATAAAACAGCTTTGTTTACGTGAATAACCTAAGTTGATAAGGAAATATTTTAATGTTGTAAACGTCAACTACGTTGGGTCTTAATTTAACATACTTGTATTATACCTATCATACGAATATCGAATAATCTAATAAATTGTGCCAAATGCATTATGGAAAAAACATGTAATATATAATTTTCTAAATGGGGTTAAAGATGCCTAACAATGAAATATATATAGTTATTTTTTTATGATAAGATGATAGTTGTAAAATCAGACAATTATCAAAGAGAATAACTTCTAATGAATGGTGGAATGGGCTAAGTTTCTAAAGATTATAAATATATATGAGTCACGCTTTCACGGCATGATAATTGAAGCTATCACAAAAGATGTTTGCTTCCCCACAATTTAGAATGAGGTCAGATAAGTTAAGTGGTGATAGCCAGGGATAGAGGCATGAGAAGGGCAAAAGATAATTTTATCTGAGGATAAACTACGAAGATTGGTGGATTGTTTGTACAACGCAAAAAGTAAAAGGAAGACTGCATTTAATGAAAGTTACATTAATTAAAATAAATGTTAAAGACAACGCCCAAGTGACGTTAGGTACGGGGAATGTAGGTAGTCACGTGACACCTGTTACGTCACGGCGGTGGTTACTCAGTTTGAAAATAGATCCGGCAACAGGGTGGAGGCGCCACTAGCTGGCGAACTCCGATCAGCTGTTGCCCATATGACAGGTGAGAAGGTTCTAGAGAAGGTTTGAATCACTAACCCTTTTCAATTGAGTGTTGAGCACGTTGTGGAGTTCATTTTTGATAACACTAAACTTCATGAGTGTGTCTGAGCTGAAGATAGAAGCCCCGAAAGAGATGCCAGGGTAGTCGGAACAGCGGCGGCGACGCTGACGGCGCATTTCGCGCTCAGCGACCAGCTCAGTTCGCTCGGAAGGACACCGGAGCCGGGCCAATTCGGCTTCCTCGGCCTCCTCATCGCTGCGGCTGCTCCCGTCCCCCGCCGACCGCTCCTCGATGACAGCCGCTGGTGGTGGTGCTGCTGATGATGGTGGTGGTGGTGCTGACGAGGCAGGTGCTGGTGAAGATGACTTGTACAGCTTAGATGACAGCCGACGTCTGGTGCGTGTCCGCTCGCTTCCGACGACAATCCGCCGAGCAGCTGCATCTTGCTGCCGTTCCGAGCTACCCCGACCAATGGAGCTCCCTCCGGGCTCAGACATAACTGTTGAACAACTCACGTATTCTCTCGACTGCCATTTTGACGGGTGAAAGTGCCTCAACCTATCGGCCTCCTCCCGTACTAGTCTCATGTAGTTCCATCTGCTACCACCAGGTAGAGCTGGCTTTCAATTCCAACATATAATTCAGCCTGTCACATATTTTATCATCCAAGTTTACATGACATTTTAGTTTATCGTTTATCCGTCATCCAACTGAATTTTTAAAACATATCAAATAACTGACTGTTGTGATTTAGTGCCGGTTGTCCCTGTAAAGTGAGCTGCTCCCTGACCCCGGCCATATTTGGCTTCGCTCCCTGAATCTCTATTTTAAGATGTTCAACCCATGAGATCTTCTTTTTTTATATTTGGTCTCAGCTCTCTTGAATTGCTGTCCTACTCAAGTTAAAACTATACGCCTTGGCCTAATTCAGTCTCGATCTCCACATTTAATTTGAATATAGTGGTATCACCAGATATTAGTTTCTTCAATACAATGTTTTTTTTTTTAAACGATTGGATTCCTTTTTGAAACAAGAATTGACTTATCTGTCACAATTTTGGAGGCCAACCAAATTAGAAATTTTCCTCATATCAAATCCCTTCTACTCTCTAAAAATAGAAGGAAAAAATGAATTTTTTCCCAAATGTTTCCATTTTAACGAAAAGTCTGTTGTTTCTATTGTATAGTTACAGGAACAAAAGTACACTTTTCCCTCCACAAATTTCAAGGGAAAACTTGTAGCGGTTTTATGAATGTTAAAAATAATTTCTGAATTTTTTTTTTGGCAAAACTTGTATTTTCTCTACAATCACGTTGCAATCCTGTGTAATGTTGGAATTTATGTAAGAATATTTTTCTACGAAACTCATTCTGAAGCCTTTTTTTTATTTCTTCAATTCTTTCACCTCAGACCCCTTGATATCATACTCGATTTGGGAGCTACTAAATGAAATTGAGAATCCCAGATAGATTTTGGAAGATTCCAGCGATTTTTTTCTTCCTTAATATGTATAATTAACAATAACTTATGAACTGCCATTGAGTCGATTTTAGGGCTA
This sequence comes from Aradus depressus, assembly GCA_963662175.1. Classification (NCBI taxonomy): domain Eukaryota; kingdom Metazoa; phylum Arthropoda; class Insecta; order Hemiptera; family Aradidae; genus Aradus; species Aradus depressus. The sequence goes on from OY759215.1 coordinate 15,937,616, forward strand.
GAAAGGAATGGCCATATCACCGGCCATGTACTTCCCCAGTGCGAATTAATCAGTTAAGTGTTTGCTCTCCCTCTGTAATCAATTTATTGAATCGTTAGAAAATCAATAGGTGTCTGTCTCACTCAGAGATCACCATACTAAATGATGTGTGATGTAAAAAATTTACACACATTAAGATTATTAATATATAATAAATCAAAATTTTTATTTGTATAAAACCAGCTGTTAGGAGAGAAGTAACTTAATTAGTGAATAAATATACGAAGATGGACTAGTCGAATGTTGTTTTAAAACGAAATGTGAACAACCAATGAATGGAGACAAAAGACGACGATCAGCTGTTTTAAATAGTGAGAAACAGTCTAAATTGTGTTGTGGAAGTAGACGATCTAAAAAGAGAAGTGTTTTAGGGTTAAGGTGTAGTGAATCAGTCGGAGAGAGAAGATGTAGAGGAGATGTAGGAGTGAAAATTATAACATTGGAAGTACGTAGAAAAGAAAAGGTACTTTTAATTTATATGTATAATATATATATATTATATGCCCAAAATGTAAAAGAATTATAAATGGTGGCCACTATAAAACTGAAAAAAGACTGATATAGTTTTAAGTAATTTGTTCATAAAATTTTTTTAAAAATAATTTGATTTTTTTTATATTTAAATATTAGTTATTAAATTTATAATGTTGATTAGTGCTAAATAAACCCAATATTTGTTCTCTTATTTTATGCTATTCATTTTCCATGTAAACCTAGTAAGATAATTTATACCTTTGAATTGGATTGAACGTTTTTGGAAATTTAGAAGAAATCCAATTGAAATAATTATTTGATTTTTTTTAAAATACGTGCACTTTATTAAAAATTGCACGTCTTGACCGTAGGATATTTTTTTAGGGCCCTTTTCGGAAACTAATGTAAAAATGTAGTAGGAGACCAGCTATAATTTCTACAGGAAATGAGGTAATTTTATTTAATTTTATTATTTGTTTATTTATTATTAATGTTATTAATTCAATTATCATTTATTTATTTTATTTTTATATTTATTATATTTAGTAACACATATTATTTTATTTTTTTTATTTTTTTTTTAAAGATTATAAGAAGTGTTTATCAAGAGTTTATTTAGCACTAATCTACATTATAAATTTAATAACTAATATTTAAATATGAAAAAAATCTAATTATTTACAAAAGAAATCTTATCTTTTCTTAAAAATATTATTTAATTATCACAGACATGTTGATAGATTCGTTACATTGTCAGTTATTAGTGTTCTGTTCTCGAGTTGAGCCCCCTCCTCTCATCCCCCCTTTTCCTCAGGCCAATTTGACTGAAAATCAACAGGTGTCGTCCTTATGGAGTTTTGTTTGTAGATACATATAAAACTCCTTGCTGATACATTCATTTCATCGGGAGTTATTGGAATATTTGTATTAAGTGAGTAGAAGAGTATTAAAAATCATTATATATCTGTGACAAGAACACAGACAGGAAATTATTTTTGGAATCAGGGGTCGGAACCGAAAATGAAATTCCATAGAAAACTAAACATAGAATTTTTGACAAGTTCCTCTATACTTCGTACAGTTGGGGAAGTGAAAACATGGGTTATCAGTGCCATTTTTTCAAAATTATTATTTGAGAAAATTCAATTTCAATTTTTTTTACATACACTGGCATAATTGGAAACGGCATCTTTAGTTGTTGTTTTTTTTATCTTTACTGGAAGCTAGGTTGATGCGTTTTTTTCTCCCGTCCCCAAGCCGCTGAAAACAGGCTTGATAAACTCTTCTTATACAACTTGATACAAGAGAAAAAATAAAATTGTTTAAAAGAGGATGTTTGAACATGCTAAAATAATTTTATAAAAATAATATTCAATGAATTTTCAAAAATAAGTAAAATGTAAGAACAAACAATGTAAACCTTGCAATAAGTCAATATCTTGCACATGAAGACCACCATGAATTTTAGGGCTAATTAAGTGATTTTCCACGAAAACAGAGATTATAGTGCTCCGACTATGCTAGAGAGCACTTAACATTGGCAATCTGGGAACTTGGAGCATTCGAATTACACAAGTTATCAAAAAAGTGATACAATAATTGTTAATTATAAGCAGTTTCAGAAGCTTTAAAAAATATATATGAAACTAAATGTGTGTTACCAATTAAACATTCTTACCATCCACCACAATAAATTATGAGTTACCCAAAAAAAATTTTTTTAACGTATTCTTAGTTATTGCAATGTATTAATACAATTTTTTATGTAAATCAGATAATGAAGGTTGGTAACTCTAGTGAGCAACTAGCATTGCTTCACTGTGCCTCGGGTGAGATTATAGTTGGTCCATTTCTGTTGCTATTGTCCAACACGCCTATAGAAGGTATCTAATTACAGAAGTCAATACTTAAGGTCACTTCAGACAATTCCTCTGGGATATCACAAGTAAGGAACTTCCCCAGCTATAAGAATTGAGGAGTTTTCAACGGAATTTCATGTTTTCCGACCTCTAGATTACAAATATAAAAAAAAAAAATGCTGTGTGTGTCTGTGAACATGATAACTCCCGATAAAATGAATGTATCAACACGAAGATTTATATGTAACTCCACAACCCTCTAATGACGACACATATTGTTTTTCAACCAAATCGACCAAGGGGAAGGGGGAGATTATGGAGGAAGATTAACATAAAAACTATAATAACTGCCAATAAAATGAATCGACACGAAATTTTATATGTGTGACCAAAACCCCATGAGGACGACACATTAATTTTCAGCGGAATCGGCCGATACTCTTTAAAGACCCTACCCTAGTTGAATAAAAATTTAGGGTTAGGCAACAATTAGGACTCCCGTTGCAGAGTTGGGCTCTTTTGTCGCTCTAGTTGTAGGCGATATGTCTTCGAAGTTAAAGCTCGGGCATTAGTCACAATAGATAACTACAAGTGAAACATTCGCACTCTGTTTAAACAGAAGTGATAGGGAGGGCCGGTCCTATGGCGTCAGGTTCATTGCAAAGTAAATGAGTTATTGTCGATGAACTCAAGTAGAAGCACAGTTAAATTGCAGGGGCTTACTATACCAATCGTTATTCCTTCTTTTATTTGTTCCATCTTATTACCTCAAATATACACAGGGAGGCTTTACAGGCTTATTGAAATTTATGAGACAACTTAAAATTCTAGAGATTTATTCAATTCTGCGTAGAATCCTATTCACGATACAATTCTACAACAATTCAACGAATCTCTACCTCGAGTACAATGACCTGAACTTTTGTTTTTATGTCTTGGAAAGATTGGATATTTGAAGAGGTTTCTTCCATTAGCTTAATCACCTGTGGTTCCTTATCACTGAACTGAACTATCCAGCATCTTAGGGTGTCGTACTGCCACCAAGTCGCTTCATGTTTGAATTCAGACCATTAAATGGACGTTCATGGTAATAAGAAATATGAGAATAAAAAGGTATTAACACATACAAAAAAATAACAAAATTGAATTGCAACTTTATCAATAGCTTTAAGGATGTAAGTCAAGAAATAGCTCCATGAATAAGTCGTAACAATTCAAAACCTAATTACTTTTCTGTAACTAATATTACATTTTCCCTTTTGAATTCATTGAGTCTTAATTCAATAGAAAGAGCACAGATAATGTAGGTAAATATTGGCATCAATCCCAGCTTAAAGAGAATAATGTCACAATCTTCAGTCTTAAAAGGAACTGGTTTGAAGGTTTATCAAGAAAGTCATTCGTTTTCTTGTATACATTATGTTGTTAATTTGTACTTTTTATAAATGGGTACAATGCTTATTAAAATGCCAGCAAATCATTGACTTTTGTAGCTTTCTGAGCGCTAGAAAATCATTATTGACGGATACTTAATTTTTTTGTGAACAATCTAACAACTTTCAGATATTACTGCTACGACAATGCTTCATTTATGATAGCATACAAACCTAAAGACAGCTGTTGTATGACGATTATTTTGTTAGGGTTTTTTCGACAGTTAAACTATTTGAATAAACGTTCTTATCGTCAAAATTTTGCATCATCTCTCAGCTTTATAATATAGTATAGGTAGAGGGCGCCGGTAGCTCAGTGGTATGCGTGCTTGCCTTCTGAGTTCAAGAACGTGGGTTCGAAACACGACCGAGGCCCTTAGTTTATTTTGTCTGGGAGATAAAATAAACTTAAGCACGCCGTCCTTCGGATGGGACGTTAAGCGATGGTCCCGAGCCTGTACGATGTCAGGTACTCGTTAAAGATCCCTGCCCTAGGTGAATAAAAAATTTAGGGTAGGCAAAATTTAGGACTCCCACAGTAGAGTCGGGCTCATGTCCACCAGAGTGACGAAAGAGCGCTCTGTTAGTAGGCGATATGACCTCGTATGTAAAGCCCGGGCATGAGTCACCAAACCTAACCTATAGTATAGGTGGCTTCGAGAAGTGATTTGGCAGCCAACCAGTGCTCCCAGAATCGCCCCTTGTCTGACTCAAGTAAATATTGTACACTAAACATAGGAAAACAACATGCTCCTTTTTATGCACGTCAATCACAGCTGATCAGTTGTAGAAAGCCGGAAAACAACCAAAATGAAAGAGAGAAGGAGGAACGACATTCGTAATTTTGAATTGTTATGACACTGTACACACTAGAGGGACGCTGCGGTTTTCTGAAGCTTGTGTGCACCTGGCCCTACGGGACACCCCACAGTTTGGGAGTATTTCTCCATCACATTATCAGGCGGAATGCGATATTTTACGCTATACAAATATTGGAAAAGGCCAGAAAACGTTCCTAACGTTGCTAAAACGGGTCGCGCATTTGGAACAAAGGGTGAGTTCCTTACTTTCCATTAACCCTAGATACTAACAGAAACGTTTTTTTAAATACTATTTTCCACAAACATTGCTATTAAGGAATTTCTAAAGGTAATTATTACCACAATAGGAAATATAAAAATATATGGGGCCCGAAACAGGCCATGACCTGCCTATTCCACTCCTGCTGGTCTCATTTCGAAATAAGAAGACAATATAATGGCAGTGGACGTTTAGAAGGAACAAAACAGGGCTTATCATCATATCCAGGAGGCTGAAAGGTTAATTTGAGTCTGAAGGGAAATGGGTGGCTCCAAGATGACAGCTCAGCTAGAGAACATAGGGGCAAAAGAGGCTTGCTTGACCTACTTAGGTGAATACACATGTCAGTTGGCCTAAGTAACAAAGTTTAAATGTAACATAATTAAATTGTAGAACTATATTAAATGTTCAATATATTTCTTTGTAAAAATATTCTATACAAGGCTTGGGCACCAGTGCTATGTGACGCATACTTTCCAACCATGGTGTTATACTATTTAGGAAAGTGGATAACTGTCCTTATATCCATGAGATAACGTCTATCAGACCGGAGCCTGGTTTATGGGGACTGGATGAAGTATTTGGTGTTCTGTCTATCTATTGGCGGGGTCAGACCGACAAGATCCGTGTGACTCATGACAAAACAATCTTCAATCTTCACCGACCTCTAACACAATACAAGTTAGTATCACGGACAAACAACAAACATTTATACCAATTAACAAAACAATTAATTCTGTTAACTGGATATTGTGTGCCGTCTTCAAAAATAATAAAAATATAGAGACTATATTAAAAGTTACAAGGTTTTCCAGTATGGAGGACTTTATTTGCTAAATTAAAACATATTTTGAAAGATTGTCTATTCCGCAAGAAATGTAACATGACGACTGGTTTAGCATATAAACCTTTGTCAAATTTATTAAGACACAAATCTGATACTTATCAGTTAGTCTATCTGTCCACATAATATAGAGAAAAATAATAAACCAGTAGATCCGCTGACCAGTGACCTCGCAATTTTGAGATTTATTTTTTAAGAAAATGGGAAAATATCACTAACCCGAATGAGAAGAAAAATGGACAAATATTTAAGAAAAGAAAAAAATGGAAAGGAGAAATCATGGTATTTTGGCCTTAATCAATCTTAAAAATAACTTCCTCTAGTTCAGTGGTCGCCAAACATTGAAGCGACTGAGCTACCTTACAGCTCATAAACTTTACTGTGAGCTACCCAACAAAGTAGGGGTGGGGGGGAATAATACATGTTTTTGTTTAAATCACACAGTTGTTTATTACCTATAAATATACATTTCTAGTTTATATTAAATCTAATTAAATGCAATTTCTAACATTGCAATTAATAGCATAAGAATTTATATAACAAAATATTTGCATTAGAAAAACATAGTTCAATGTGAGGGGTGGCACTCTTTTTTGTCATCAACAATTATTTTAATGTTAGGCTCATATGTTGTAGCAGCCATTCGAATGCAGTTGTCCAAATGTTCATCAGTCAACAGGTTCCTGTATTTGTTTTTAATGATCACACACCAGACACTGACTGACAGACGCGCGGGAGGCATAGTGGGGATGAGGGTGATGAGTAGTGCAGATTAGCCAACCCAAGCGCTGCGTCTGAAACTTCCCCGCGAGCTACCAAAAATTTCCCTGCGAGCTACGGTTTGGCGACCACTGCTCTATAGTTAAATCATCAACAAAACTAAAGAGACCCGATGGCCTAATAAACGTGTATGCAAAATTTGGCGAAAATCAGACAAATATCATGTTACATACAAACAAACATACCCAACAACCCAAACTCCAATTCATTTGCCTCAAAATGTTGACATCGCTTTACCTTCATTCGCGTTGGAAAAAAAAGTTTCACTTCGTCAACCTCAAAATATATTTGGAGATATAACTTCTGATGTTATCACCACACAATCCGGACTAGACTGAAATTGTTTATTTGTTTTTGTGACTTAAGCCCGACCTTTACCTACGAAGTCATACCACCAAGGACTATACGCCGCTGTGGTGGACATGAGCCCGACTCCACTGTGGTAGTACCTTTTGCCTATCTAGGTTTAGTTAGAGGAGGGATCTTTAACGAGTAACTTACATCGCACAAGCTCGGGAGGATCGCTCAAGGTCCTATACGAAGAACGGCATGCTTAAGTTTATTTTATCTGAGTTTCGAATCCGCCATCTTGAGCACATCAGGCAAGCACGCTACCTCTTAGCTCCTAGAATGGACTTGTCAAAAAAAATAATAATACAGTTCAATCAATTTTTATGTACTCGGCAACCCATAAAAATTCAATAGAAATTGGACAGATTTCTGACCTAATATTTGGATACAATCAACTAATGGCCAATTTGAAAAAATAAGATCTAATAGACGAAAGCAGTTGGTTTTCATGATTCACTAATGGAATCCTAAAAATAGTTTTTGTATTAACTTCAACATTTGTAACATATGGCCAACCAACGAGAACCAGAAGAGAAGAGTTGCAACAGAGTCATGCCTTAGAGGGCATTACTTGTCAACGGGATGCCACGACACAGATGTTGTATACTCGTATGTGTGTTATTATAGAAGGGAGGTTTGGCTGTCATGGCCAGCCATATGGAATAGTTAATAAGATGGAGGCCCTATTTGGTAGGGTAGAGACGAGACTATATAAGGCATCGGTGACAACACACTCACCACACTTTCACTAGACCCCAATCTTTCACAGACCACTTGAAGGAAAAATTGCAGAACTGCACCGGCATATCGCAGATCATATATATATATATAGATAGTTTTGTGTTCCTACCCGGTTTAGTAATTAGGGTTAGGGTCTTTAATGAGTACCTGACATTGTACATGGACGGGACACGGGCTTAACGTCCCATCCATCGGCATATATATATATATATCATCAAACCATCTATTTTCAGAACGCAGGTTATGTCAGCTTAATGTCACCAGATCTTGATTCATGTAAGGTGAAAAAGAATAAAAATGCAAACAAAAAACCCCATTGGATGCAATTCCATATGATTTAGGAATCAATGGCAGTGTAAAGAGAAACTTGGTCCTTGAGAAGAACAAGCAGGGCCGTAGTCAGGGGGGGGGGGGGGGGGGGCACGTGCAAAAAATTAAGATAAAAATTAAATAAACTAAAAAAATTGTTTTTATTAAAAACGGAATGCTTGCAAGTTACCAATAAGATCTTCAAATTTTCCTTGTCTGCAGCGCTAACCGCTAACCACGGAAACCGCGGGCTGTGCCTCCGGGAGTCTTACCCCCCACCCCTGTACCCTAACTTTGCCACCCCCCCTTGCTCAAAATCCTGCTACGCCCCTGGAAGCGTCCATCAATCATCCTCAAAACATAGAAGACTGAAGTACAAATGATCAGATATGTTTCCTTGTAATGTAGAAGGAAGGCGATGTTTTTAGAACAGATATAAACATTTTAAATTTTTCAACTCTCGACTAACAGGAACCGACCTACCATAAGAACACAATTTGACCTCACGCATTGTAGTGGATTTTAAAAGAAGATATTTATTCACGTTGAATGTAAAATATTTAGCTTTTATTCGGGGCGAGATGGTAATATCAGACGAAGAGTTATCCCGAAAATAGATTTCGAAAATACCAAAAGAATAATAATAAAATCGCAGAGTAATGAAAAGAATACTTAAAAAAATCAGAATCTAAACCCTTAGATAAATAAAACAAACTTATTTTTGAAATATTGTCTATTCCACTAAAGATAAATATACATATATAACTACCGGTTTCGGCTTTATACCATCGTCAGGTCTAGTTATGAACTAAGTCAGTTTGCAGAGAGCGACCCTTCAAATACATCTCAGGTCGAAGAGGGCTATTAGAACTTGGGAGTCCCCCGGCTGTACCGTTAGCTAACTCATGAAATATTTCTTAACAAAGCCTAGTTCTAAATTTACATAAAACAATGTCACTAGACTAATACGGGAAAAATAACAAATAAATAGGTACAAATACAAGTAAATAATAAAAATAGAAATAAAATTAATAACAATGTTAAGATTTAGATAACTTGAAACATATATGTGGAACCAAATATTAATAACAGATAATACAAACATATATGTGGAAACAGAACTGGTTTAGGGTGTTAACAAAGGGGAATAGTTGAAATAAATTTGGTCATCCATACAAATGTTCCTTTTGTTAGCTTTATTTATTTCTAATTGTTCTAAGCTATTAAGTAGCCTGCTTTTTGGGCAATAATGGAGATATTTGATGCCTGTAGATGGGTCGAAAGTGTGACTATTGTCAATTATGTGGGTCGCGAATGTAGAACGGTTTCCTCGGTTCTTTATTTCGGCCGTGTGTTCTTTCAAAAATAAGTTTGTTTTATTTATTTATTACAAGTTTCCACAATATGTCCGCGTTTCTCAACTTAGAAGTTATAAACCCTTAGACATAGAATTCTGACAAATATCATAAAATATAGAATCAGATCGTGCAAATCTCGAGTCATTTTTCTCCTTTCTGTTAGTACAACTACTTTATACAATGTCTACATATATGAGAGCCGTTTGGAGGTAGGATAGGTATCGTGAATAATAAGCCTATGTGAACAGACTCTGTTCGCATTCGCCTCTTCGAACTAATCATACTGTAATAGAATTGTGCTTCTTTACTTAAAATATAATTTGCAAATTTTATAAACATTGGAGAGTGTAAGTAGGTACTCACGTTCTGGAGAGCCTTGTCCTTCTCCTCCAACTTCTGGAGGACCTGGGTGAGCTGCTCCTGGGTCTGGTCCAGATCGTTCTCAATGGCCTGGATCTTCTTCTGGAGTGCCCTCGCCTCCTCCTCAGCCTTCTCCGCCCGGAGGTTGGCGTCACGGGCCTGTTGCTCGCACAGCAGAGCCCGGTCCAAAGCGTTGTCCTTCTCCAGCTTCATCGCTTGCATCTTCTTTTTGATCGCGTCCATTTTGCTGGTGGTGGTTGTTCTTTTTCACTGGAACAAGAAAAAAATTAATTAAAATAAGAGTATTTGTTTTCGCCAATTCAATAGAGTGAATTGAGTCCAAATCTTAAGCGAATCTTATTTATGGCCACCCTCTAAAAAACTAACCCTAAGCATTTTCAAAAATTCAATTTCAAGATTTGGTTTAATTTTCTTTTCTCTCTTCAAAATCCAGAATTTCGAGGTAGTCACTGATTTAAGGAGAGAGGCCGAAAAACTGTTTGTTTACAATTACATAAAACAAATAAAAAAGGTTAAAAAAAAAAAGAAAGAGAGAAAATGGTTTCGGAATAAAATAACTTAAATTACTGCAGCCCGGTAATGTAGTTGTCGAGAAAGCCGGTAGATGCCTCTATAACCTATTTGTAAAAATACCAGAATTCAAATAGCAAGCAAGGCATTCAGTCAGTTATGCAATCCAGATTTGTTTATTTTTTGTTTTTAAATTATTTTTCTTGTTATAAAGTCATTTATTTTTTTTCAGGAATGTATAAACATCTTTATTAGTAAGTATATTTCGTAACATGAATACATCAAAATAGTGTAAATATCAACAGTGATTATGAAAACCGCTATAATATATTATCCCCTCTATTATAGTTATATATATATATATATATATATAACAACAGATACTAATCGATTCTTTACACAGGCAACTTGAAATTTACCTAAAGTTGGATTCAGACTTTAGTTATTTGTCAGAGACAGAAAATGAATAAGTAGGTACCATAATATATACATATACGGTTCAAAGAGCAAACGATAGGAAGAAAATGAGCACAATGTTTTAATACATTTCCCAGAAGATTCAAGGATTCTTAAAGCCATAAATATGCCTTACAAATATTAATTATTTGTGACAAGATTGAAATAAGGATTAAATATTTAACAATAGATATCCTATAAAAAATTTTTTAAAATAAATTACAACATGCTCCAGTACTAAATAGTAAAGACATGATAACAAAATATATCCTGGATACTATGAATAATGTGATGTATAATATATTTATTACAATATATTACAGAGATTCTTCTACTAATTAAGTGCTCAAGTTGACAGTTAAGCACTGCTATAATTACTAGCCGAGCTATCAAAGAAAGTCCCGGCGGCCCATAATGTACATAGCTGATCGGGATTCAGGATGTCCCAACACTTTTTTTTTTTTTAATATGTGGTTGATAACTTCTTGAATTTGAAATAAAAATAGCAAACTTTAGGGATTAGACTAGATTAAAAAATGCTAGGTCAAATTTTAGTAATTAAAAAAGGAACACCATAGAAAATAATGCGCCAGGGGCCCCGATATTTTTAGCTATGCCATAAGCATGAGGTAAACTTGTATACTAATAATGCAATACTAATCTAACTCAGACAAAAGATTACTCATAGAACTTTAACTCTCATTTTTTTTTTTTTTTTTACTGTTCATTTCCCTATAGATATCACCTGCAGTTTGGGGAACCTCACGATTTGCAGTTGAACCAACGAAACTATGGAGGAAATGGATGCACCTATTCTCCCATAAATTACAGAATCTCTAAGGGAAAATGATGAAAAAAAAAAAAAAAAGAGCAAATCAATTCTCCATTATTTTTTTTTTTACCTAATTCGAATTTGCTAAATCCAGGATGGATGATAAATAAGACCTGGTAACTCTTGCTGTGCTTTTTTCCAAGGTTCTGTAGCATTCAAACCTTGTAACTCAAAAGACTTCCAATTTGGAAAGTGAATGTAGTTCAGAGGTCCTTCGACAGAAAGTATATGAAGAAATTGAACAGGCCTTTCCCGCATAATTTTCAAATAATTTGATTCCAGTTGAACAATAAGAAGTAAGTACGAAGAAATAAACTTCATACTTTCAAATCAACACAATACAACCAACTTAAAATGGATACACTTGCAAAAAAAATTTAAAACTTTTGGTTAGTAAAAACGAAAAATCGTTCTGTAGAGTAAGTTCTTTTTTGAAGAAAGTAGTACCATCATAAATACGCAATTGGAGTTAGCATATTTTGCAAGCGTGCCATCTTGTGCTAACATTAGTCTTAACTAATTTTACTTATTTATGTTTATTAGTTATTATAACTTGTTTTAAATGAAATTGTGCAATGAAAAAATTGTAGCAATAACCATATTGTCTATCTTAGAAAAGATTATCAGGTAATTAAGTCTTGTAACATAGACCTCAATGTTACTTTACAAAATAGTGAGCATAGAAAGGAGAAGAAGTTTAATACTTAAAAATAATTTATACTCTTTAAAAATACCAATCATGTATCGAGTGTAATTGGTTGTAGTTCAAACTCGATAGTCTTTACAACTTTTCAGCAAGCAGACAGATTCCCCATGAACTGTGCACCTCATTTGAATTCACTATTTATTGTAAATCCCAGATGTGTGATTTATGTAAATGAGAATGGCCGGATAACTGAACGGGTATTGGGTATTGATGGGGAAGTGGGTCAGAGGAGGAAGGTACAATGGAGAAAGCCAGGGTCGGGTCACTATTGACACTACGGTGAGGCTGCACTGGGAAATGTTGGCCCAGTCAGGCGGGAGAGGCTTTTGTTGTTTATATAGTTAATGTTAATACGAGAATGGGCAAAATATGTAATTTGACCTCAATAAGTAAAATATAAAATTGTTTAAATTCATTCAGAATGTCTTTAAAAGGATATAATTTGTTGGTATATGAATATTTTATGCCAAGGGAAAAATATTCATATACCAACAAGTTACATACTTTTAAAGACAATCTGAATCAATTTAAACAATTTTATATTTTACATATTGAAGTAAAATTACATATTTTGGAAATGTTGACATATTTAGTCTCATCCATTATCATTATTATAATATCAGGAAGAATTAATAACAATCAAGAATTATAATAATATAAAAAGAGGGCGCCGGTAGCTCAGTGGTATGCTTGCTTGTCTTCTGAGCTCAAGATCCTGGGTTCGAAACCCGACCGAGGCCCTTAGTTTATTTTATCTGGGAGATAAAATAAACTTAAGCACGCCGTCCTTCGGATGGAACGTTAAGCGAGGGTCGCGAGCCTGTACAATGTCAGGTACTCCTTCAAGACCCCTGCCCTAAAGGAATAAAAATTTGGGGTAAGCAAAATTTAGGACTCCCACAGTGGAGTCGGGCTCATGTTCATCAAAGTGATGAAAAAGCGCTCTGGTAGTAGGCGATATGACCTCGTAGTTAAAGCCCGGGCATGAGTCATAAAACCTAACGTAAACTAATAATATAAATCCGTTAGGAGATTCACGGAGAGAGTTTAGACTTAGAAAAATCTTCTTAAGTTTTAGGAAAATCCTTAGTTTTCTATATGATGAAAGGGCGTTCGGTAAGAACGGTAATTAAATAAGTCAACAGTGTCAGAATTAAAATTGTAATAAACTTACAATATTGACTTAATCATCGTCTACTTCGTCTGAAATAAAAAAATAGCGAAATCTGATGGGCAATTTGGAGGATCTGTTCTGCCATCTGCTTTTGTCTGGGACGGTCTTGGAGGAACGAACCTTGGCTTGGAGACTTCAAAGCTCGAACTACAACTCCTAGCCTTTCATAACGGTAGTCTTTGTTTTTTTTTATGTAAGGTATATTATTATATCAAACGTTGTTTGTTTGTTTAATATACTTGTGTACTCCTTACATCCTACATTTGAATTAGTTAAATATACTAACTACTTAGTAATACAATATAAATATTATTTGAAACGAAACTTCTCAGAATTGTTTCTAACTATGCAACTTAACTTGAAAATGTGTAAATGAATGTGAAGGTTCGTTCACATCGTCTTCACTCTTCGTCGCAAATATACCTGCAGTCTAGTATACCTTAGCAATAATGCAATCCCTTCAGCAAACTATGACCGTTATCTAGGCCTCTTACTCGACAAGCGACTACTATGAAACCCTCATAAGAGACTGAAAAGACAAGAAATGAACAGACACAACAAACTGTTACTAAAACTACTACACAAAAGATCTGAATTAACTTTGAAAATAAAACGACTTATATACAACGCAGCGCTGTAAACCAATGTTAACTTATGGACTTGAATTCTGGGGTTCTGGCAAGGCTTCCAATCTTCAGCATATACAATCTCTTCAATCCAAAATCCTTCATATAATAGCAAATGCTCCTTACTATGTATCCTCCATACTAACCTCAGCATTCCCTACGTCACTGAAGTAGCTAAATCCAGGAGCAAAAAGTTATTTTCCTTCCTTAATTCTCACAATTATGTTCAACTCAACACCTAGGGAGTGTCACGACTGGATTATTTTTCGCCTCTTGACATTTTGACAATGCCATATTTTACACACTTTTAGCACATTTGATTGTTGTTTATATTATTAATACAATTGTGAATACCTATTTGTAAATTTAAAAAAATAATAAACTTGACTTCTTCTTCAGAAGATTTAAATTTGAAATTGGAGTAAAAGTGAGTAATGTGTTTCGCTAAAACTTGCCTGGATCGACTCAAAAATTTGAACAAACCTCAATTCCTCTTCTAATTTTGAACAGGATCGATTACAGAATAGGTTGAACTTTCTATCCTAGAAAAGCTAGGAGATGTGAAACTACACATTCCTCTCTCAATAGACTTAGATGGATGGTATTGGGGCTTATTCTCCAAGAACTCTCTACTCTGTATTCATTTGGAGGAGGGAATGTACCAGGACTGGAGAGTGCACCCACCCCGGCTCACACATGTGTCTTCTACGTACCGTAGCTTCTTTCTCGGTATAGATACTTCTACAAGAATAGGTTAGGCCATAATTTAGGAGGCTAAATCACTCCTAGGTAACTAAACTATGTCCACCAGAGTGATAAAAGTGTGGACTGGTAGTAGGCGATAGAACCTTGTAGTTAAAGCTGGGGCATGAGTCACAATAACTAACATCACACAATAAGACAATTTGCCGCTTTCAATTGTTTACTTGACGCGATACTCATACAACAAACTATTGCCTTAGTACTATTTTTTTTCTTTACTCAGAATCCGTCTTATACAGACAGAAGGTTGAGAAAGTTGAAATGAAACCTAACAGAGATCAGAAATTCGGAACGCTTGTTTAAAATGTCGTTCTCAAAAATAACAACTTATATATATATATATATATATATATATATATTTTTTTTTTTTTTTTTTTTTTTAATTATGTCAATCAAAACTCTCTTCGTTTTCAAAACATTTTGAGAAATGCGTCTCTTCATTACGAGAATGATTACTTTAAAAAAAAAATTAATACTCTACAATTTCGAAGTTTCAACAGAGATATTTAGAAAAATGTACAATGAAATGTTGACTTCGGAATGAAACCAGAGCGTGGACACAACAATTTTCCCTCTGTTTGACCTCCTGACTTCAGTGTGTAAGCCGTTCACAAGATACCATATATATGTTTTAAATTATTTTTTTTTAAAGGAATACTTTTACATTTCGGAATGTTTGGTTCGCTCGAAGATCATAGTAAATTGCTGGTTAAAAGATTCACCAATGTTCCTAATGGAAGAAGGTATCATTTATCCACTTCATTCACGTATATCTTCTGAACTATAACAGGATCTAGCTCGCAATGATAACCACGCGAGATTCGAATTATATGTGGGCCTTTTTCATTTTATTTTTTGTGGAAATCCATACCAGAGAAAAGAAAAAAAAGGATGGGAATCCAAAAAAAGAAGTAGAAATTGACGAAACGTTAAGATTCTTTATACAAAAAGAAGGCAGCAGATATACACCGGTAAATATTATTCTATTTTAAAATGATTCACCAAATATATTTTTTGTTCAAACGAACAAAATATTGTATCGAATAATGGTAGACACAGGTTGTTCAACTTCATACTTGTTGAGACTGGAGATAAGAGTGTTAAACCGAAGAGGGTTTTTTAAACGGAAGAATAACGGAGTTTGAAACTCCACAACTGTAACTAGACTGTTGAAGCTGGTAAAATTGGCATAGTATAAGGAGGTGGTAATCTGTAGAAAGCCGAGTGGTCCATCCTTTCTGCCCTACTTGCAGGATATAAACAAAGAAAAAACAGGACCCTACAAAAATAACAAACCACAATTTTCATACATTTAAGAATTTCAGATATTCTCATTGCTATTATTTAATTCACGTTCCAACAATTTATGCACTAAATTTTATTTCAAAAGCGGTGCACAAACGCTATGAGGTATGTGTTCCCACATATGATAAAGTGGGATTAAGAGTTATTTTTCATGTCCCTACTTGATATAATCTGTATAAAGGGTGTGAACTAAAGGGATACACCCAAGTTGCCATTGATTTCGAACACTATAAAAGCTACAAAGGACCTCCAATGAAGGTACTGCGAAGTATAGGGGAAGTTATGTAATCGGTCAAAATTAGATGAGGAGTTTTCAGCGAAAATTCATGTTTTCCGAATATGAAAAAAAAAATGAAGAAAATTAGTAGATGTATTCATTCTATTGGCAGTTATTATAGTTTTTATGGTAAGCTTCCTCCATAATCCCCCCCTTCCCCTAGGTCGATTTGGGTGAAAAAATAGGTGTCGTCGTTAGAGGTGTCGTCACATATAATGTGTACACTCATTCTATCGGAAGTTATCGTGTGCACAGACAGCATTTTTTTTTTGATATTTGGAATCTAGAGGTCCGAAAACATGAAATTCCGTTGAAATCTCCGCATCGAATTTTTGACAGATTATCTAACTTCCCCTATACTTCGTATAACTGGGGCACCAAAAGATATAAGCTTGACATTGGCGCCGGTATCGTGTTTCCTTACTGACCCAAGATCGACAATCCAAAACCCAGCGAGGACCCTAAAGGTTTTTATCAGAGAGGTGGAAAAAACTTGAGCACGCCGTCCTTCGGTGGGGACGTTAAGTAATGGTCCCGAGCTTGTACGATGATAAGGTGCATGTTAAAGATCCCTACCCTAGATGATTAAAACTTAAGACTCCCATTGTAGACTCGGGCTCTCGTAGTTAAATTCGAACGAAAGTTCAAATTTTTAGGCATGTCACTACCACAAAAAAAAACAGTCTAAGGTATTAGCTCCATCTTGAATGCAGGCATGCCAGTGGTACTTGAAGGACACACTGTCTTAATGATAACGTGAATCGAGTTAAGTGTCTTCAGAAACTCTCAAGAAGAAATTCTCACATTACACAAGGCAAAACGATCTGATAATTAAATTACCGCAAGGAAGAGAGGGAGGGGGAAAAAAGATGAAAACCGCTAAGAGGAAGTCGAGTGGAAAACCACCTGAGAAAAGAAATGGTAGCGAAAAACAGCTGGTCTCTACCGCAAAGTGTTTAGTGAAAAAAACAAAAGTCATCAAGTCGAAGGGTACCCATGTGTATTCGTTCGTATATAAATATAATCAATTCTCTGCTGTGGGGATGAAAAAAATCTCTAATGCACATAAAAACAAGAAGAACAAGCAGGTTCGTGGCTGCGCGAATTCCACGCCGAATTCGAGATTAAGGATTTTTTAAAAAAATGTAACCATATTTTAAATTTAAAGTCTGAAAATGCTTATGTAAATTGGAGAATTGTTTTCATCGAAGTTCGTAACCCTACAGGCCCTAGTTACAATCGATCCTTGGGAGTGGCAGGTATAAAGATTCCAAAATTTGAGATTATGGAAGAAATAATATTCTAAATAAAACACCCCTTAAAATTAAATTTATGAAAATACTTAGAGGTAGTTTTCTAGAGGATGGCCAAAAATTCACAGATACTAAATTTCATTCAACGCCTATTATCTGATAAGCGGTGACCTAAAATACCTTCAAATTCAGATTGAAAAGGTGGCAAATATGCGAAGCCATTTCTGAGTAAACTGATAAGGTAATAAACACAAGGAGTAACGAACGTTATGTTCAGTTAAGACATGTTTCCAGATTATTAAAACCTCGTCTCCTGGGCAGTACAGCAATGTGCATCGGTAAGCAGGAGTACCGAAATAAACTGCAGTTAGGTGAAACTCCTTCAATCGACTACGTGACCCATGCAATATTATTCTTTTTTCATAACGGTACATTATTCCATTGCAGAGGAGAGGAATTTCGAAGCCTTTATGGAATGTTTGAGAGGTGGGGCATTGACTAGAGATAAAGAAAGATATATACTGGCAGAAAATATGAAATAATTATGCAGGCATATTTATTCTAATTACAATGATTATTTATCCTAATAAAAAAAATAAAATAAAAGGGAAATAAGTCATCGGTGAATCACCGGAAATATACTTCCCCAGAACGAATTAATCATTTAACTTTTCGTTCCTTTTTTAAATCAATGAAAACTGACATAATTGCAGAGATATTGTGAAATAATTCAAATGGACTTGAAAAATAAACCAGTTTTATTTTATTTTTCAAGTCCATTTTTTAAATCAGTCGCCCGTTTCACTAATATTCAACAGTTGACTTACATAGGGGCTCCAAAATCCCCTCCCCTGAACCCCTCCCCCTTCCCTTCAGACGATATAGCTGAAATTTGACAACAGGTCCTCATGGGTTTTGACTTTGGTTCTGGATACACATAAAATTTCATGTTGATACATTCATTCTATCGGGAGTTATCGTGGTCACAGGCACACAGACAGACATATCTTTTAACATGAAATTCCGTTAACTCCACATCAATGTTTTGACCAATTACATAACTTCCCCTATACTTCGTATAGCTGGGGAAGTAAAATAAATATTTACCACAAATGAATGAAAAGAATGAACATAGACATAATATACAGAAAACATACTTTACATGGAAGGTTCCGCAGATTGTGGCGTATATTATAAGTACACCATATGATGTGTATTATTCAGGATTCAAATTGATCTTTAAACTTACGATCCTCCAGAGTAAGAATTTCTATTTACCTTTTACATTTGAAACATGTATTTTTTATTTATTTAAAATTACATATTTATTCAAAGGAAACTAACCTTCTGATCTCCAACAAATTTAATTGTACAATAATGGAAAGTATTTATTTTAATATTTATGTAGCTGCTTTTCGGGTTTCTCCCAACTCTTTTCAAAAAAATAATAGAAACATACTTTAAAATACGTTCATTTTGATAAAGTTAGCAGCTTTTAGTAAACGAACTTTGGAAATGTTTTCTGGCTCTATACCGCTTCATCGAACGTCAGTTGAACTAATCACATTTGGCTGAACATTGATTTTTAAGTCATCTTCACAAAGTCTAATTTTAACTTTGGCACCCTAAGATGATGTCCCATAACTACGGGTCCTTCAATTTGTCCTCCAATCAACGGAACCCTTCGATGATTGCCACTAAGTCCGGAATCCTCCAATTTGCCCTCCAATCTACGGAACCCTTCGATGACTTCCCATAAGTACGGAACCCTTCAATTTGTCCTCCAAACTACGGAACCCTTCAATGAACGAACAGAAGAGTACATAAGTAAAAGCTGATCTAGTTCAATGATTTTTTTGATATTATTATTGATAAGATATTTGACTACCGAGTGAGTGAGTATTGAGTATTGAGAACAGTTCTAATTGTCCACCCTTGAAGTATTGTTTTCGAAACAAGGCCGACCTCTTCATTACGGCTCCAGATCTGTCCTCTTGATAAATTAGTTATTAGTGACTCTTAATAACTGCTACTATTAGTCACTAACCTACTAATTTGAATATTCTTTGAAAAGACACTCTCCCTTTTTAATTGTTCTTTGATGCTTTCTTTATCCAAAGCACAGAAAGATTTTATATGGGGTAGATCCATTGATGTAATTCCTTTTACGTATAATTAACTAAAAAATTAAAAATTATTTGTTGACCCCAGCAGAAACAAAACGATGTTCTGATGAGCATGTTTCTAAAAACACAATTTTATTATATTTTACCTAGATTTTAACAATAAGAGCACTTTCACACTCCCAATATGAAACAAATGGCAGATTTTTGTTCATTTTGTGGGAAAACTCCGTAGCTCATTGGCTTCTACGCTATTCACCTAGCGGCCATGGTAGGCAAAATTTAGGACTCCCATGGTAGAGTCGGGTTCATGTCCACCAGAGTGACGAAAAAGCGCTCTGGTAGTAGGCGATATGACCTCGAAGATAAAACCTGGGCATGAGACACAATAACTACCTAACTAAGCAACAATTGGATAAATATTATAATGAAATGTATTCTAGAAAATATACAACTAGGAGAGATGTCCTTTACCTATACCCAGGATAGGTAGTTCATATTAGGTAGATGGGTTAGGTTAGGTTTTATGACTCATGCCCGGGCTTTAACTATGAGGTCATATCGCCGACTACCAGAGCGCTCTTTCGTCACTCTGGTGGACATCAGCCCGACTCCAGAATGGGATTCCTAAATTTTGCCTATCCTAAATTTTTATTCACCTGGGGTAGATGACTTTAACGAGTACCTGACATCGTACAGGCTCGGGACCATCGCTTAACGTCCCATCCGAAGGACGGCGTGCTTAAGTTTATTTTACCTCCCAGATAAAACTAAGGGCCTCGGTAGGGTTTCGAACCCACGATCTTGAGCTCAGAAGGCAAGCACGCATACCACTGAGCTACCGGAGCCCTCTACATATTAGGTAGATATTCACTATCACACCTTTCGATTACCCTAATTGATGACCCCATGGCATGCAAATCTGGCATCATACAAACACATTCCAATCGAAGAGAACAAATGGTTTTTGAAAGATAACTTGGAGGATTATCTACCACAATTTTATTTGGTAAAAGTCAAACACTAGAAGAGCGTTTATGAATAATACGACCTTTGATCCTAGCAAGAGAAAGGGTCGTAAAAAGAAAAAAATGATCAAGGATAAACTGTACTCAATTTTCTGGAAATGTTGTTTCTCTTATGAATTTAGATGCCACATTTACCATGAAAATAACCTGTAATTAGTAAGTAGTAACTCAATCAATGTGACTCTCTCCCCTTATTCGTCCGAAAATGATTATTGAAAGTTTTCTGTAATTACTGTTGTCAGTAGCTCAGAGGTGCTAGCGTGCTAGTCTACTGAGCTCAAGATCACGGGTTCGAATCCAAATCGAGGCCCTTAGCCTTTTTATCTGGGAGGTGAAAAAAACCTTGAGCATCCCGTACTTTGTATGGGACGTTGAGCGATGGTCCCGAGCCTGTACGATGTCAGGTACTCGTTAAAAACCCCTGGAAAACCTGGGTAGACAGAATTTAAAACTCCCACTATAGAGTCGGGCTCATGTCCACCAGAACGACGAAAGAGCGCTCCGGTAGTAGTCGATATGACCTTTTAGTTAAAGCCTGAGCCTGAGTCATAATATCTAACTAACAACAGATTTAATTTACTGGATTATGAATTTTGTTAGCTCCCATGACAACATATTTCACCATTTTTCAAAAAATATGAATATATACCGAATGATTTCCCACCCTTTGCAACTTTCTTCACTTGAGGTCTTTTTTGACTAGACTTTTTGCAAAATATGACAATTTTCTTTGCTAAAAACCTTTTTAACTTAGATGCTCCCGCCAGTAAGTATAAACCAAAATGAAATAGAGCTCAATTGCTGAATTATTATAAATATAAATAAAAATAATCTCTATGTATTAAACTGAAATTTTGTAGGTGTCCGGAAAAAATGAAGTCATATCTCGAAAGCTGTAATTTGGCCGATAATATTCCATTTTTAGGAGGGTGACTGTAAATGTACGTGTACCACATCATTTGAAAGGTTATTTGAAGGGTTTTTGAAAGCAGAAAAATATTTTCAAATGCTTTGATTGGGATGAGTGTGAGATTTTTACAATTGCAGCTATTTTGTTTCGTTGTGCTACCAAATTAAAAATATACGAGATATGAGTTTCCGATGAAACCAATAAAAGATATGAAACCATGTTTCAGTTAAGAGTTACGTCATTTTGAAAGACCTTTAAATTAAGGTAAGACTTGAACCGTGTTCCCGGTGAACATTTTCAAGTACACGGAGAGAAACCGTTCAAGCTATGAAAGATGGTATGTTTATTCTGAGAGGTAGTTTATAATAAACCTATAGGGTGTATCCATTAGACAAAGAAACTAGAAATTTGGTAGACAGGTTTAAGGGATGCCTAGAATGAAAAATTCTAAAGCTCCAATATTTCCACATAATACATCTAAGAAGGAGAGAAGAGGGGAAGGCATTGCATTTTTAAAATTTAAATGCATGGCATTTCATTGTTCAAATTGTCAACATTTCCTAGACGTTTTCACAGAAACCGTCGGCTTCAGGGAGCTGTTTCTTGTGAGAAAATGGTGGGATAGTGGAATTACTTTCTCCATATTTCTATATATATTCTTTTACTTTAAAACTGGCATTATCTAGGTTATCTCCTGGCAAAAAGAGGATTCTTGGTATGAAACCCTCCTTATGGCCACATACAGAGATAATCCTTAAGGAACTTCTCACCGTGTGTAGCATGTGAATATGAAGAAATCCAAGCAGACAGTCCGGTATCTCACCATATATGAGATAGGTAGGTACGTGTCTGTGGTTTGGGGCTAGCTGCCTCTCTGGTTGAGAATATAGAAAGGAGAAAGATGGGTGAGTCAGTCTGGTTGTGTAGGCTGAAGGACGTTGCCATAGATGGACAAGAACCCCGACCACATGGACAATATTCCCATATATAGCAGCCAGTACAGGGTGTGTCTCCAACCTCCTCCCTCAGCACTACCCAGTCGATATATCGAACCCAACCAACAAAAACCACTTCCTAATTTGGACAACATAAAAGAGAAGCTAGGTCAACGTGCAGCATCAATGACGGGGGCTTTCACCGGGGTTCCGTACACACCAGGAACCCAAGTACCAGGGCGATGAGGAAGGTAGGGCGTCGCGGTGCATAGTGGCACCAATACTGATGGGGCGTCGCGGCGCACAGTGTCACAAATACTCATTCTAATTCGCCAAAAGTCCAATGAACATAAAACCTTTTCTTACTTATACTATTATGTATTATATATCCTTCAGATGGGACGATAGTCGATGGTCCAGAGTCTGTACGATGTCAGGTATTCCTTAAAGACCATTAACTTAGGTGAATAAAAATTTAGGGTAGGCAACATTTAGGATTCCCATAGTGGAGTCGGATTTATTTTCACCAGAGCGGCAAGAGAGCGCTCTGGTAGTAGGCGATATGACCCACAAAATGTACACGAGGCTTTCCTCATTCAGTACTCAACCCCACAGGGGGCACCTCGACTTCCGTTAGATCCCAGCCTTAAGGCGCAATTCCACTGATGCAACTTTTAGGGCAACATGTAGCATGCGGCATTGACGCATGCTACATACTTCTTTCCATTGAAGGAACACGAAGCGACAAGAAACAAGTCTCCTTGCCGCATGCTACAAGTTGACTGTTGCTGCCAGGCCGCATGGAATCGTTTTAGACGCATGCTACAAGCAAGGACGACAAAGCGCATGCGACGTGGGGAGACAAATGCCGCATGCGGCATTGTTGAATGTTGTGGCACATAGTCGCACATCTATAATCAGGCAACACTAGGAAACAAGTATCATGCCTCATGTCGTTCAGTGTTGCCTCAGTGGAATTGCGCCTTTAGACAATATGGCGAGAAAAATAAGGTTTCGTTGCACTTTTGTACAGAACCCGAGTAAACGGATTTTTTTTTTTTGTAGCAAATATTGTTTAGTTTCCAGGTAACTTAATTTTGATTCATTTAATTAAAATTTATTGAATTAAAGAGTGCATATTAACATTATTGACGGCATAGAAATTCCCTTATTTTAATAACCTGTAAAAATCTCCTCTTAAAAGTCACCATCGAATTGTTAGTCGATTTTTAATCTTCGGAGAATTTGCACCAGTGCACTTTGACATTTCAAGAAAAGAGAGAAAAAAAAGGGGAATTCGTAGGAATAAATAAAACATGTAAGCATAACATTAAAATTAGAATTTCAAGGATTTTTTTACCTTACAGCGTTAAATGTAATCTGAGAAAATATGCCTCCACAGGAAACATACCAAAGTGTAAGAAAAATAAATGTTAAAGTTATTTACACAACTATCTAAATAAACAGAGGGGAGTGGAATTAGGTCAGACAGAAAATATGTCTAGAATAAATAAAGAAACATCGGAATGTTGACAAATATGTTTACATTTAGGACAAGAATTGCATATAACTTTAGCAAATAAGATAAAACTTTAAAAAAGGTACAAGGATTATATATAACAAACTTGCTCACATGAAAATATCCAAATTACAGTTACCTCAATGAGTTCATGGATTAACATTAGTTAGTCAATGTCTACTTCATTTCTTATATTGATAAGGTGAAATTGGGATAAGAAAAAATATTAGTTCAAAGGGGAGTCAACAGGACTTTCCCTGACTTATAGGTGTATTATGTTCTGCGACATGATGAAACGTTTCGAAATGACAATAACCCTAATAATAATAGTTATTTATTATGACTCATGTAACTATGAAGTCATATCGCCTACTACCAGAGCGCTCTTTCGTCGCACTACTATGGGAATCCTAAATTTAGTCTACCATAGTTTTATTCACTTAGGGTAGGGGTCTTTAACGAGTATCGCTTTAAGATGGACTTAAGTTTTTCACCACCTAAATAAAAAACCTAAGAGCTTCAGCCAACTTGCGAATCCGCGATCTTGAGCTGAGTAGGCTACCTCTGAGGTGAGCTACCGCCGCGGCGCCCTCTATAATAAACATTTTTTCAGTACGTTTAAAAAACAATCGATCCCTCGTTCCATTCTATCACCACAGATACCATACATGCTATTGTTGTAGAGTTATTATGGCCAAAGAAACCTTTTGGAATTCCGAAAAACAATACTATGCATTTGGTAGAATAAGTCTACTTTGATTTCACTTTATGGTTCATAATTCCAGACTCATTGATGTTGCAGTATTTATTTTCACCCTTCTTTCCTTGAATTTCGGAATGTTTCACCACCATTTTAGATATGTTTAACATATTGTATAATAACTCGAAAATGGTACACTTCAGGAAGGAGGAAGATATACCCTCATCTATGAAAATGATTACATTTTCTGAAAAGTAAATTCTTTTCACTTTTGAGATATTTGAGACATCATACATTGCAGTACAATATTACAGACAAGTGTATTCAAATCACACTGATTTATTAATTAATACACATTTAATAGTTATAATTTTCTGAAATAGTTTCTATTGGCACTTCCCTGAGTCTTGAAAATCTTCGATTTCAAATCTACCAAAATATTGATTGGATAATAAAAGAAATATCTAAAAATATAGTTAATGAGGTTATGACAGTGTAGTTCCTACCTCCGCCAATAGGAGGATACCCACGTTGTGAAATCACAAAACAATTTAGTTATTTCTTCAATATTTTCATAATATATTTCACAAAAAGCATTACAAACAATGTTTGGATCTGTATATCTCGAATTAGTTCGTTACATATACGAAGCAATTGAATATAATTGTTATATGGAATTCCTAGAGCGTCATTCATGGCTTGATTCAAAACCTGAAAAGATTATATTTTTTTTTCTGACGTTTCTTGTTTTCCCCCCATGGATTCATATCATCCTTTAACTTCGTACAAAGAGTCAGACGGACAGGCAGACGTCAAATAAGCACTCGTTAAGAGGGTTTCATTTAGGGTCTTCTACCTAAAGAACCCTAAAGGCAATGGTCAATGAAGGTCCAGTATAGTTTGTACATATTTCCGGTACAAGCGCTGGGAGCGCCCATTGCTTCATTGATATAAAGCCCATTTCCTAATGAAGACCTCATGGTCCAACCTGGTCCAATACACTTAACGGGTCACGCAACCCCCATCCATTAATATCTGTGCAAACAGACACCTGTCATCGCCTTCTTTCAGGATTATTTTAGTCACAGCAAGATTTCAGTAGCTCAAAACATGATTTTGATCCCTTATAGTCAAATAAGATGAAGATAAGTTTCAAGTAAACGGAATAATAGCAGAAAATACAAGAACCAATAAGAAAAGAGGAAAATCAAACAAGAGTTCTTCATAAGAAGGGGTCGGATTTTTAAGTTATAAAAAAATTATATATATTCTATAAAATATGTCCTAAACGTAACGTGTTATTCCCAAAAATCTACAAACTGAAAAATATGTCCTAAAGATAAAGTGCGCCGGTAGCTCAGTGGTACGCATGCTTGCTTACTGCTTGAAACCCGGCCGAGGCCCTTAGTTTATTTTATCTGGGAGGTAAAAAAAAACTTTAAAATGCCGTCCTTCGGATGTCAGGTACTCGTTTAAGACCCCTAACCTAGAGGAATAAAAATTTAGGGTAGGCAAAATTTAGAACTCCCATAATAGAGTCGGGGGCTCATGTCCACCAGAGTGACCAAAGAGCGTTCTGGTAGTAGGTGATATGATCTCATAGTTAAAGCCCGGGCACGAGTCATAATAACTCTACACTTTTATACAAGAGGCAAGTGTAGATCTTTAATTTTGTCTTTTTGGAAATCATATTTTGAAGTGGCTAAACGTGCAATGCTAAAGCCAATTGATAAAATAAATAAATAACATGTAAAGATTTTTAAAAATGTACACGAAGAGATACAAAAAGTAAAAGGAATATGTTGGTTAATTTTCTCCTCGATAGCATTGTTTGTTTGTTTGTTTGTTTGTTTTGGTGACGCATGCTCGGGCTGTACCTACGAGGTCATATCGCCTACTATGAGAAGGCTTTTTGTCGCTCTGATAAACATGAGCCCTCCTCTACTCTCGGAATAATTACTAATAATAATATAAACCCTAAATTTTGCCTTCCCAGGTTTAAATGAAAACAAAGAACTTGTTTAACTTTAATATTGTATAATTCCACAAAAATATAAACCTACATAAAGTGTACCGGTTTCAGCTTACGCCAATGTCAGCAAATGGTTCAAAAATGGTACCTATTTAAGTTTGGTAGGTTGTCATAGGGGGGAGGATGTCAAAAATATTTGAGTTGTCAACAATCTTATAAAATGACAAAAATAAAAAAAGTTTGCAGCAGAATACATATTATATATCTGTGGCGACATGCCAGAACCAGTTATGTCCAATTTTTCTGAAAAATGAGACAATCACGGAAAGTTGTATATTATGACGTGAACTTTTGTTTTTTTACAAAAAATAACCGATTTTGATGAACATTTTTATAGTAATTCTGGGAAAACTTAATCAGTTAACTGCCATTTACATGCCAAAACCAGTTAACTCCATTTTTTCATGCAAGAACCGATTAATTGGATCAAATTCGATATCATCACGCGTCGTTTAGATTTTTCTGTGTAATGAACAACAAATAAACTCATTATAATATCTCTGAGCATCTTTTTATTATAATTAATTAACCAGATAAGGTAGAATAACATACGTTAACGTTATAAAATTGTAATTACAATGTTATAATACACGGAAATGACTTTTCAATCTATAATTCATAGTCTTCATAGTTTACGATTCTCATTTCTTTTATTCTAGAGTTGCAATTTCTTGATCATTATCAAGTGGTTGTTTCTGTTTCTACTACTGATTAGTGCCACGAAAAGGAAACGCGCGGCGCGGCGCCACTGTCAAGCAACTGCTCCAAATCAAAACATTGTTGACATTCTCATATAATATATATGACTATATTATACTAATACATCTAATATGAACGAATTCATAATCCAAATTAACAATAAAAAATTAAAATTTTTTTTTTTTCGTAATTAAATTACAATAATTATAATTTTATAAAATTATTCGAACTTTTTAAAGGCGTAAACAATATTCAAGAAGAATTAGAACTTTTTATTTGAATATAACAGAAGTAACACAAAAAACTTTAAACCGTAATGGAGTTAACCTGTTCTGGCATGTAGCCACAGATATGATAAATAAGGTATACATGCCATAATATTAAAGAGGAAAATAAATTAAAAATGCGTACAATCTTTATAATGCAAATACACAATTTACTATATTAACTGAGTGGCGTTAACACTGGTGAGAATTTGAAGTGAGTTTGGTCGTTTAAACAACTGCCATTTTTTATAGTTATATTGTTTACCAGCCGATGTGTGCTTTTCTACAGTTTTTTTAAAAAATTGACGTCCTAATATAAAAAATGTAAAATATAGTTTTTTTTTTTTTTTTTGTTTTAATTATAAAGATGCAACTGTTGCTAGGGCGCAACAACCAGCATCTATGATATATGTTGGCGTGAATGGCATGTGAGAGTAAGGCCACCCAGTGGTAGGTCTTCGGGACGAAAATTTATCCTTAATTGATGGACAAGAACATAAAAAAAAAAAATAATAATAATAATAATAAATAAAAAGGAATTGAAAGAGAGTTGATAAAAGTAAAGTAAAATAATTTTAAATAAATAAATAAAAAATATTAAGAACGAATAGGATTCAAGGTGGCAGTAAGTCGCGGTTCCATCTTCTCTTCAACCTTCGTGGGGGGTTTTGTGGTGAGTGTTGTGAAGATAAAGTACGTATTTCTGGGTTTGTATGTGTGTAAAGTTTTCTAAAAAAACGTATGTAAGTAGTTTGTTTGTAATATACAGGTTAAAGAAGTTCCTTCTTTTTATTTATTTTAATAACTTTCCAATACATCGATACAGATGGCACAAATGTACTCTGATATACACAGGCTTAGTTAAGGTAGGATTTAACGAGTGCCTGACATCGCACAGGCTCAATACAACACTTAACATCCCATCCAAAGGACGGCGTGCTCAATTTTTATTTTCTTCGCACATGAAAAAAATGTAAGCCGGATTCGATAGAATACATTTACCAACTTTCTTGAAACAAAAGCATGCCTACATAAGCATCTAATTTAACCGGTTTCGTGTGGGCCTGGAGGCTGACATGTGGCCCACGGGCGAAGGGTTGCCGACCTCTTCTATAAGACATCTTTACTATAAGACACTTTTCATTCTTCACCACAGAAAGAGGAAGGATTATAAATAAAATTTATTTAATTAATAAATCAATTAACATGATAAATAATGTTTTTTTTTTCTATCAGGTAGTCATTAACTATACTATTAATAGTTAACTAACTGTTATTGTTTGTGAAAAAGGAAGAGGCGTAACGTAGGTGCGTCATGTTTAATACATGTAAAATTAAAAATATCTCAATGGACCAGGCAACAAAAAATAAATAAAAATAAAAATAACCAGATTCTTCAAAATTATAGGGCTGGGAATTTGAATATAAGTGGCCTAGCTGGTCGGCTTATCAAGCGGGGTATTAAAGATCTCAAGGAGCAGACAGTCGAGTATAACTGGATACCCAAGTGACTGTAATGTCGGACGCTTATGAAAAAAAAATTAGGGTCAGAATTACCGTATATAAATCAGAATATGGGACATGAGAGCCTCCAAGGGATTCGAGTTGGCATGTTGTGAGAAGAAAATTAAGAAAACAGAAATGAAGATTTCATAGACTACTTGATAAATATTTTTTTTCATTAATAAATTAAAATGACAATACCGTATTACTTCGAATTTTAGGCGCACCCCAATTTTATGAAAAGTTAAAAAAACACAAGAATCAAATTATAGTTCTACGATCTCAAGTTATAAACTTTTTCCCTTTTTTATTTATTTAGAGACAAGTTGACAAGTAAATGCTGCGGCTGAACTGACAGGTATACAAAAATAAAATAATTATTTTGAAAAATATTTATATATATTGTAAAGTTCTGTATTTAGAGGAAGATAATAATAAATTAATAAATAATAATTGAAAATCGATGAATTACATATTAACTTTGTATCGAAAGGTTTCGGCATGAACGGAGTGGGGAAGACTCATCTGGCGATCGGTCTGTCACGCTGTTCCCGTTTGTCGGGGCGTCACTCTGTCGGTATCAGCCTCATAGTAGCAGACATAGAAGACAGAAGAAGATATGCCCTGTTCCTGGAGTATTGGATGCTGATGCCCGTCCAGGAGTAATGGAAGTGAGCAGAACATTTCATCCAACCATTCGCAGAGATACCAGGACAGCTTCTACATCCCACATCAAGCAAGTGATCCGCAAGAGGATTCAGGGAAAAGGAGAATAGCCCCAAACACATCAAGTAAATATAATGTTTCCCTAATTAAAAAAAAAAAAGAAAATGTTATAATGGCTGAATCATAAAATCTAGTATAGGGTTAGGTTAGGTTAGGTTTTATGACTCATGCCCGGGCTTTAACTACGAGGTCATATCGCCTACTACCAGAGCGCTCTTTCGTCACTCTGGTGGACATGATCCCGACTCTACTGTGGGAGTCCTAATTTTTGCCTACCCTAAATTTTTATTCACCTAGGGCAGGGGTCTTTAACGAGTACCTGACATCGTACAGGCTCGGGACCATCGCTTAACGTCCCATCCGAAGGACGGCGTGCTTAAGTATATTTTACCTCCCAAATAAAATAAACTAAAAGGCCTCGGTCGGGTTTCGAACCCACGATCTTGAGCTCAGAAGGCAAGCACGCATACCACTGAGCTACCGGCGCCCTCTAAAATCTAGTATATATAATATATAAAAATTCTCATGGTCCCTAACAATTTTTAAAAAATCTCCAATTTACAACCTCCAAAATATATATATGTACTTATATAATAGACTGGGCGAAGCGAGGTTCTTCCCTTTGAGTATGTATGTATTCTTGTGTGTTACACGGTTTCAGGCGTACACCTTTGCATACATATTAATTGGTTCACCGGACAGACTATTTTAGTTTTTGGTTAAGATCTAACTAGTACAAGACACTTGCAAAAATAAAATTATAATACATTCTTTATATATAGTTATAGGTTAGGTTAGGTTTTATGACTCATGCCCGGGCTTTAACTACGAGGTCATATCGCCTACTACCAGAGTGCTCTTTCGTCACTCTGGTGGACATGAGCCCGACTCTACTGTGGGAGTCCTAAATTTTGCCTACCCTAAATTTTTATTCATCTAGGGTAGGGGTCTTTAACGAGTACCTGACATTGTACAGGCTCGGGACCATCGCTTAACGTCCCATCCGAAGGACGGCGTGCTTAAGTTTATTTTACCTCCCAGATAAAATAAACTAAGGGCCTCGGTCGGGTTACGAACCCACGAACTTGAGCTCAGAAGTCAAGCACGCATACCACTGAGCTACCGGCGCCCCCTATATAGTTATATAAATACTATATAACTGAAACTTTAGACGAGATTAATGGAAGATATGCATATCTATCCAAGAATAATTAAGTAAAAAAAAATATGTAATTGGGTTTGCATATGTTAAGAGTAGTTATCGCTATGAGCCTCATATCTCAGGTTGGATTCATTATATATTACATCTGCTATTATTTTTTAGTATGTTGAAAGATACATTAAGATTGTGAAACAAAAGTTTAGAAAATAAAAACTATGAGTTCTGTCCTCCGACTTAAACGGCGATTGTACTTATTAAGATATTATAGAAATTAGAGTTTACCTCTTTCATTGGTTATTTAATTTCAGTTCAATTTTTAAGAGTTCTTAAGATTTGCTCGTTAAATTTGCATAACATTCTATATGATAATTTATAAAACCTCATTCAATGGCGGACATCTGGTAGAAATTACAAAAAAATAGACTGCCCTGTAATATATCAAAATAATTACTGAGTGCGACCTATAACCAAAAATTATGGAATAAAGCATTCGAAATAAATAAAACAAACTTGTTTTTTTGAAATATTGTTTATTACAAGTTTCCACAATATGTCCGCGTTTCTCAACTTAGAATTTATAAAGCCTTCCAAAAAAAAAAAAAAAAAAAAAGAGTAATGAATTAATTGTTCGCTCCTCCTCCAAAACCAGTCGACCGTTTATGCTAATAATCAATAGTTGATTTACATAGGGCATACTAAATTTTGTGTCCATAAATTCATTACATCGACAGTATTACAGGACAACCTCCCTTCCCTTCGGCCGACTTCGCGGAAATTTAACAGGTATTGTCCTCATGGGAGTTTCACTTAAAATATGAAATTTCATGTCGATGCATTCCTTACATCGGCAGTTATTGGAGTTTTTGAGATGATCCTCCCCCCTCTTCTCTTTTAGTCGATTTGGCTGAAATTCAATAGATGTCGCCCTTTAAAGTTTCTGGATACATATATACAATTTCTAGTTCGTATATTCATATGATTTACCATCATTTACCTGGGAAGTAAAAAAAAAATAAATGTTTATCAGGGATGACACAAACCATAGGTCCGAGTTATGTAGCACTTTCTATCTGACATATTGGACAATGAATTAAAATGGAGAGTTACGATCCGGGCAAAACGATACACACACTTACATAAGTGACCATAGCCTGAATCTGGAGGGAAACCCAACCATTCTTAAAGGTTCGTGACGCAAAACTCAGTCATGGAGAGCATAAGATAACAATAGCCCATGGCTCGGAGAATACTAATCGTGATTCTCATACCTGCATACTTCAGCTGTGGTGATAACTATGTATGTGTGATTTAAAAAGGGTTGTCAAAAACACACCCCACAAATATTTAAAAGCACGTTTTATTTAGCGGTAGACTGATACCTCGGTGACGATACCAGGATTAAACTTTTTTTGAACTTCAACCAGCAGCGAGCTTAGCAATCTTTTCATGGACCATCGACAGTCCACGCGAACAAATGTTTCCACAGAACAACAAACGTCTCCGCCACTCCCACTGGTAGTTCACGCCTTGTAGAACACGAAAGGAGACCCAGGCTCGCACCTTGTCTTTCTGAACATTTTTTTTTTCTACTTCCTGGAAAGGCTGCAGATACTTCGTCAAAAGGTTCTCACATATCAATCAGATGTGTGTCAGACTCTAAGAATTAATATCTGTTTATGTATCTACTTTACAATCTATCTTAATGTATACACTCTTATGACGTCTCCTTAATAGGAGACATGGTAATCCATGTTATGGTTTAAAGGAAATAAATATTATTATTATCATATTTAAAGAACCAATGAGATGAACGAAGACACATTCTGGACCCAGCAGTTTTTCATTTTGAACTTGTCATTCAGAATATTATAAAGATTATGTGATAACCGGAGTCCGGATTTGTAGGTACAACAAAGTCCCCGATTAGATTTTTGTAACAGGTGAAAAGGTTTTTTCTTGAAAAGGATTTTTAGGTTATTTTAGGTGAATAAGTTACAATATAAAATTTGAATATAGAATTTGGAACTTAAGGTTTAAAAAAATTAAATACATATAAAACATTTTTATAGAACGTGATATTAAGACTTATTGAAAAAAAAAAATGTACACAGATTTAAAATAAAAGGAACTAGTGAAATAATTGGAGTCTTCTCTTGATTGGGGCACAACCAAGTACATTTCTAGGATTTATACTATGAAGTTCTTTCTATTATCCCTCACAATTCTTTTAAAAGCAGAGAAGCTTCTTTGACAGAATATCAATGAGATGAACGAAGACACATTCTGGACCCCAGCAGTTTTTGCCGCAGCAAATGCGATTTCGTCTTCGTCATTTTTCTGTATAGCTACAACACGAGAGCAAGAGAAAATAAGGGCATTAGCCCCCCCCCCCCCCCCCCCTCCCCGCTACGTTAACGTAAACATAAACAATACCCACCGCACCAACATCCGCAAATCTAAACATTTGTTATCCTTCCACAAATCACATTTTTCTCATATTTTTCGTTTCATTTAAATCTCGTTGTGTAAGGCACTTGGAGTGCCGGCCCAAATAAATAAATAAATTGAGTAATTGAGTTCTCATATTTTTTTTATTATGTCATGAATAGGTATTTTTAGATGGTCTCATCCCAATTAGATTTTTTTAGGTTCTTCGAAATTTAACAACGTTTCCAGAAGACATGAATCGAATAAGTAATCAATCATTTTCGTGCTTGGAAGAGAAGAAAAAAAAGGTAAAAACCTAAGAATCCGGTCGCTAGTGATAGCCATTTAATTTAGGGCAATAAAACGATATAAGGATTTAAAAAATGATAAGGTTTTAGTATGTTGAGACATACTAAAACCTTATCTTTTTTTTTTTGCAGTATCGGTGCAATTCAAAATTTTCACTTTTAAAAAGAATAAGAAATAAAGAAGTATATTTAAAAAAAGCGTATTTTTATTCATCGCTCTTGTCTGATAATAACTTTATTTACTATATTACAAAATAAAGTATTAGGTATATTTACATTTAGAAAATAGCTGACACAAGTATTGTACAAATCGCTTATTTAAAAAAAATAATCCCCAGGTTTTCATGACAAGCAGACAGTGAGGTGCGTAAAATGGAGACAAAAATCTAAAGAATTAAGCAGAGAAAATTTTGAATAAGAGTAAGAATTTTCAAATTAATGTAAAAACAGACACATACAATTTTAAAAACAAAAAATCCCCAAGTTAAATCTTTTATGTAACCACATAAACAGTCAAGATAAGATACAGAAATGTTCACCTTGTATACTTTTCTTCTCTCTCAGAAACAAGAAACCGTCTGAATAATTAACAAAAATCTATTAACATTAAACTTTATTGATTATAAGAAAGTATATTGAATTACCTACTTTTTTTTAGAATGAATATCTGCTTGCGATACGTTAACGTATGGTTCCAGGAGATAGTTTCTAACAGTTAATTTTCTTTTCAGCATAATATATATATTTAATTTAAATTTATTTTACAACCAATGTTAAACAAGAGTGGGACCCAATTACGAAGCGTTGGATATAGCTAACAGATGAGTATAGCGAGCGGCCAGACGTTAATGCATGTTTATACAAGAGCGGAGTTCTTGGCCATTCAAATCCATGGCATTAATTTCATGTGACCATTCACGGGACAGTGTGCACTGTGCAGCACAGCTGCTGCGGTAAATTAACAGGGATAAGTGGTGAGGAGTGTAGAGTGGTGCGAGTCAGCCGGCCGAGAAACCGGTCCTGGGACCTCTGATAAAGTGTATCTTGGGACCGACTCTGATATGTCGAAGGACACGAACTGGAGACATGTTGCCTGGCTTAGCAACGTCCCAGGCTTCGGGGACTGTACACAGCCTTCAGAACAAACCTCAACTTCAGGCGAATATAACTAGTGTCACTTGTTTTGATATCTTCTAGAGGAGAATACTCCACAGGATCTAAAGCCACGCGTTTGTCGCATCTAAAGTTGTCGCACTGGATTACAGTTGCCAGACTACGTTGGAAATGGACACGACCTTATCCCGACGAAACTTTGGAATGTTACATAAGAGTGGGACGATCTAGAAGAAGATGGCTGGAGACGGTGAACAGACACACAAGACGGTTTGGTGCGGTAGACTGGTGGAGACTGGCCCGGGACATTTCACAGAGCTGCATGGGGACATTTCCTGGAGGAGGCCAAGGGTGGGTTGCAGCGCCTATCATGATGATCACATGTCACTTTCAGACTTACTATTAGCAGTATCAGTGGCCAAGATAGGGGCTAGATCAATAGTGTCTCTTTCCGTGTCCAGATGTCTTTGCATAGACTACTGAAGTCGTATTTAAATTCTAAGTTATATCAAAATTGCCGTTAGGAAGAGGTCCGGCGCAACAAAACAGTTTCAGAAGAGATATACAAACATTTAAGACACATTTCCATCTGAGGGTTTTTTAAGAGGACAATTCCACTAGCTTTTTGACTACAAATACAAAAGTTCACTCCATATATAGGCGGTGAATTAAACACGTTTCTCGCAATATCTTGAACCTTTTTTTTTTTTTTTTTTTTTGCCTTATGTACGTTGAATATTAGCCATGACTCTTATAATGGAGTTTTACCTATTTATTTTCGACAACCATGGCCCCGGGAGAGAGTTATATCTACGAAATAAAACTCACTCCCGGATGGGATTCGAACCCGCAAACCATTGTGTGACCATGCGACCAAAGCTCTACACCCTAGCCCGCACGGCCACCATGGCTCCCATCTTGAACCATTAGGAGAGACAACCTGCTTTAACCTTCGCAACTTGAATATCAGACTGTTATTGCTGCGATTTCATTTTACTTCCTCAGCTATACGAAGCATAGGGGAAGTTATGTAGTCAAAAATTCGATGCGAATTTCATTTTCAACGGAATTTCATGTTTTTCGACCTACTGATTCCAAAAATGGAAAAAAAAAAAAATGTCTCTCAGTGTGTGTGCGTGTGTCTGTGAACACGATAACGCCCGATAGAAAGAATGTATCGACACAAAATATATGTATCCAGAAGTCTCTAAGAACGACACCTATTGACGTTCAATCGGTCAAAAGGGAGGCATAACACAAAAACTCTAATAACTGTCATTGTAATGAATAAATTGACAAGAAATTTCATACGTAAAATCATAGCCCTATTAGAACACCAGTCAATTTTCAGCGGAATCAGCCGAAGGGAAGGGGGGGGGGGGGGGGGATCAAAGGGGGACTCAACTCAAAAATCCCAACAACTATCGATGTAAATGAATATATCGACATGAAATTTGATATTTAAATGCAAAACCTCATAAGGGAAGAGAGACTCGACTTAAATACCCAAATAACCAGCCCCGCCGGAACGGCGGGGCGGGAAGGGCGATCGCCTAGGGCGCCTTGATGTTAGGGGCACAAGAGTTGTTGACTCTTTGACCTTGATTGAAAGAATTGAATAAAAAACTAATACTTTCGACTTATTCACGAACTCGTGGATTGCGTTACGCATACTTTTAACGATTCCAGTATCAGTAGCCAGTTGCGAAAGAAGTTTTAGCAAATTGAAATTAATAAAAACATATTTAAGATCAACTATGACACAAGAAAGACTCGATGCTCTTGCTGTTCTTGCAATAGAAAACGAACTGGCCATTTTTCCAAAAATTGATACAATTTGATGTCTTTCAATCATTTTTTCAGATATATTATGATAATATATGTTGTTTTTATAATTTTTTTATATATAGTATAAATATATATATATATATTCTTTTTTTATAATAAATTTAAACCTTAAACATTTTTTTTATGAAGTTTTATTTTTTAATTATTGAAATGTTCTCTCTTTACAAGAGGGCGCAATGTAGATTTTCGCCTAGGGCACTGATATATGTTGCGGCGGGGCTGCAAATAACTGCCTATTTAATGAATGTATCGAAACAAAATTTAGTATGAGGTTTCAGAAGCCAATGATTAACTCTTGCTGGGGAAGTAGAGTTAAGCTTTTTGAGTACTTTAAGGCGTCTGAACCTGAGGTTTACCGTTTGCTTATTTGGTTGTTAGCATTAAAAAGAAAACAATTAATGCCTTACATCATCTATTACTTTATTTTTGAAAAATAATAAGGCCAACTTAGGGAGAGTAAATTATAAGGAAGCAGGATGCCCGTTTTCCAGTTCCAGTACATGACTGACTATTATAAATTGTCTCTGATGTAACGGAAATAAATATTACTATTCCAAAGACATAAGTACAATTTGCATTGACAGATTTACAATCAGTTTCCTGTCAGAATTCATTTTTCTGATTCAACAAACCTTGACTTATTAAAATAACTGAATTCCTTCTTAGCAGTGAGTCATGATACAACTATTCGAAGCGGTCTTCACTTCTGTTCTAGTCGGTAGAGGAAATACAGAAGAAAACCCGCCCCCTGTCAGTCAACTGTTACCATCCTGGGACGAAGGGGGGGGACGACGTCTTGTGCCTGGAACCAATGTCTTAAAGGGGAACCAGGCGCATAGACGCCTGGATTTGGGCTTTCCGAAACAAAACCGATATTAAAATATCGCAGTTTTACCTGATTATAATCACAAAAAATACCAAATATTCTTTGATAATTTTTCCGCAGTAAATCTAAAGGCACCTCGAATGAATATCTCGAATCAATATATAAGTGGAAAACAACTTGAATACATAATTTTTCGAGAATAGTGAAATCCGATCCAGTGAGTGGCGAACATTTTCTCTCAATGACTCACAAGACGCACGACCTCCATTCATTAGGTAGTCACAAATCTTCATAAATGTCTCATTGTGAAGGTGCGGTTTCACAAATATAGTGACTCCATATCATCAATGGCGTAGACAAGAAGGACATCTAGCAATGTAGGAAGGCAGTGTAGGAAGTAAAAATTGGAATGTCGCACTCTTATTGTCAAAACAGATTTTTTTTTTAATTCTGGAGTTTTCCCAAAGCCATTCATAGTATTTCTTGCTTAAATGAATGAACTGTGTGCAGTGTGACCGAAGACAAAAAACTTGGGAGGAGTCTAGCTTTCCCCTACCCCAACATGACCCTGTACAGCTTCTCGTCACAAAATAAATAAATGTCCAAATACATTTCTGCGATCTGTGTTGATATAGAGAACTAATAAAATAAAAAATGAGAATCAACACTAGTTTTTTCGAACTTTACACGAAAATAGTCCTTGTAAAAAGGAAGATCAAATTAGTTAACAAAAATCAGACCTATGAAAAGCGGAAAATGAGGGCAAAATTAAAAAAAAAAAAAAAAATCGCAATTCCACGCTAAGCTTTCGAATTTATTATTTCTAACCATAAATAGATAGTATTTTCCTCAATTTGAACCCTAAAACATTGGGTCTATGTTTTATATGGTTATAAGGGGCTCAGAATAATTGTACCCGTTCTTGTGATAATTCCTGAAAGCTTATTCATTTTGATCACATTAAAACTTTAAGCGTAAAAATCATTCTTCAAGAAAGAGATCGAATTCAAAAGCCCCGAAAACGATAAATCAAAAACAATATTATAGCGATACATCCAATTATTAATATAATATATTAAATATCGATACTTTTTCTCGGTATCAAAATCCCTACTCGAACCTCACCCGCTGAGGGGATAGGGGAACATTTTCCCTACAGGCCGAAAATCCAATCAACCGTTAAAGAGCTAGCACTAATTTTATCTTAAGAATAAATAAATTTTAATTTAAGAAAATAAATTGTTCATATCAATTTAAAAATACTAACAAATAGGTATCAAAAACGTGCAGCTGCGAACACGTCAACATATACACGACATGAGAAATCAACTGAACAATATCTACTTGTGATAATAGTCTTGTTTCTTGGTCTTGTATCATGATGACAATCTCCAGTTATAGTTTTTCTAAACGGTCGCTCCTGTTAAAAGCGAAAATTCCGTACTTTTTAATGTAAGGGGAAAAAATAAAATATATTGAAACATTCTGTTAACGAAGGTCTTTCAAAACGGAGAAGAAAACGAGTGAGGTTAAGGTTATAGGCAACCTCATCTAAAAATGTTGGCAGAGTAACAACTATTTTCAAGAAAAATGAAGGATGTGAGTAACATTTAAAAAAGGAATGTCTACAGAGCTGAAGAAATCAAGGTCTCAATAAAAATAAATCCTTATTCTGTAATTATTAACTTTCGGATTAGATGCCAAACACTACCAGATCAGTTTTTTTCGTTTAGCTTTTTTATAAGAACAATAACGGTAATAGAACCTTGAAACGAAATTTTAAGTGTGTGGCATTAGAAAATACGGTAAAGAGTAAACATGCTCACACATTGATGGGCATCAGTGGTGGCCAATGAGCAAATGCCACCTGGGCCCTCGTAAAAAAGGTAGAAAACAATTTTTTTTTTAGGAGTTTGGAAGACAATGCAATGAAAACAAATACTAAGTAACATCGATTAGAGTAAACATTAAATGAAAAGTATTTCAAATAATTTCTAATATGTTTACGTATACTTGATTTGTTTTAAAATCCTCGAAATGTATGCGCGCGCGTTCTGCCAGAATATCACGTATGTGTGGTTATTTCTCTCCACTCATACAGAGTTTTTAAGAGATACTTGGAGCATCTTTGTTTCTTTTCAACGTATATATAAGGTAGAAAAGGATACACTCTGAGCGCGTTGCTCGAAATTGCTTGTAAATATGTACGCTCGAGAGCATAGATTCCTTTACAGATTTGTGGTTTTTAGGAATCCGGGGGACCCAGTTTTCTTAGCAGTAAAAATTCCTTAGCAATAATGTTATTAGACCATTCACACATGGGTGGTCCCATAAGCCGCAGCGCCTGACCATTGGCGTTGCTAGGCAATGTCTCTACAATTTCCCTTATTTTTGTTTTTATGAAACACTTCAATGTGTGATCTGACCACACTCTTCTTTATTTATTCATACAATCTTATCAAATTTCAATTTTGATACCAACCATTTCTACTTTCTGGAGAAATTAACAATTTTTGATGATGCCAGACCATCCGAATAATTTTTAACAAAATGATTCAGCTAAACAAATATTTAACTATTATCAACAGCATATCAATTCCAGAAGCAACATCTACGATATCCTCTAATATTGTACATAAAAGTAGGGAGACAACTAGAACCAGATTTCGGTCGGACAAAAATAGAAACGTGTTGTCTTACAGATGACGCAAGTGGAGTAGATGCTACGGGAAATGGGCGCTAGCCATAACCAGTCATAGTTGTGTCAGCCGCTGACCTCCTGGCAACATATCTTAGAGAAAATATCGGATTAAAAATAAGTCCAACCAGTGTTTTTTTTTTTTTGTTTTTTTTTTGTGTGACACAATTCCGGACTCAAGACAGTCCAGGGGGGGCGGTATAATTTTCATAAAATTATTAACTTCTGCAAAATGTATAGAAGAGGTTGGCAACCTATGAAAAAAAAAAGTCTGAGTATGTTAGAAAGAATACTCCCGATAAAATGAATGTATTGACACGAAATTTTATATGTGTATTCAGAACTCTCTAAGGACGAGATCTATTGATTTTCAAATCGAGATTAGGGAGAATGCTTAACAGAAAAAATCCAACAACGGACGTTGTAATGAATGTCTTGACACGAAATTTCATATGTAAATTCAAAATCCTATAACTGCCAACGTAATTAATGTATCCTGATAAAATGTTATATTTTAATTCAGAACTCCATAAGGATGGTAGCTAATAATTTTTCGCGAAATCGATTGAAAGGGGGCAGAGAAGGGGGTCGACTCAAATACCTTTATAATTGTCGATTTAATGAATGTATCGACTCAAAATTTAGTATTAGGATTCGTCGATGAACTTTGGAGGGAGAGCGAAAACATAATTCATGCTGGTGAATTACATAGCCGGTGAATCATCGACGATTGTTTTAAATTTATATTATTACCTATCCACAACATCAAAACAGATCGTAGAAATGTATTCGGAGAAGGAATGGAAGTCATCGGTGAATCACCGGCAAACGTACTTCCCCATCAAGAACTTATCAACTAAGTTTTTGCTCTCCCGCTGAAACTAATCGACTGTTTTGGCTGAAAATGAAATTGTGACACACTGGGACTTCTGAATCACCAAAGTATATTTGGTATCGATATATTCAGTACACCGATAATTAAAATTTGAGTCGACCCCCTTCTCTGACCTCTCTTTCAATCGATTTCGCGGAAAATTAATAGGTGCCAACCTTATGGAGTTCTGAATTTAAATATTCTATTTTATCACGATACATTCATTACTTCGGCAGTCATTGGGATTTTTGAGTTGAGCATCCCTCGCCTATGTTCTAATAGGGTCTGTATATAATTTACCCATGAAATTTCGTGTCAATACATTCATTACGTCAGTTATAAGTTTATTTTTTGTTAACCCCCCCCCCCCCCCCCCCTCCTTGTAAACCTCATCTTCCCTTTGCCTGATTTGGCTAAAATTCGATAGTCGATTCTGGATACACATATAAAATTTCAAAACGATACATTCATTCTATCGATATTTATCGTGTTCAGAGATAGGAAATGTTTTTTTTTTTACTTTTGGAATTAGGGGGTCGGAAGGCATGAAATTCAGGTGAAAACTCAACATTTCTGACCGATTACATAACTTTCCTTATACTTTCCCATTGGGGAAGAAAAAATAGAAGATTTGAACGATGAACCGATTTTTTTAATGTAAAAAAAACTACTCTCAAATCACTGCTTGACTCAATAACATAAAATTTTGAAAAAAGAATAAACAAAATTGTATAATAATAGGGGCAAGGTTAGATAAGGCGTTAGTAGCCAAATAAGGAAGGGACTTTAAGCAATTATCTGGCAAGGGGAAGGCTACTAGACCTGTT
The DNA here is from genome assembly GCA_963662175.1 of Aradus depressus. Lineage (NCBI taxonomy): Eukaryota > Metazoa > Arthropoda > Insecta > Hemiptera > Aradidae > Aradus > Aradus depressus. The sequence goes on from OY759215.1 coordinate 15,979,690, forward strand.
TTAGGCCATCTCAATAAGGACAAATCTAACCTATAATATAAGGCAAAATGTGCTGATATTATCTTTGTATGATCCATGGGCGTCTGCAGGATTTTTTTTTCTTGAGGGCAAACATGAAGTGAATGCTGATAAAAACAGAAAGCAGTTAAAACTGTAGGTCATATACTCAATTTGGGAACGTTCACTCTTGCTAAATAACAAACAAAAACCGGTACGATGTACAAAAACACATAGAAAGTTTAAGAACATCCGATCATAGATCCAACTATTTGAAATTGAAGCTTGGAATTTCTTGGCATTTGATAAAAAAGATCTTGTTAATTGTTTTGGGTGTTAAAAGTTTCCTATTTAAACAGTGTCGACTCGTGATTTGTTACTATAATAAATTGTACGAGTGTTTTGAGTGACTGGCTACTATCCTAGGAGAGGTCTTGGTAGTTAGTCTGACCGGCTACTATCCTAAGAGAGGTTGGTTGTTAGAGTATGTTATATATTGATGACAATACAATGTTATTGTTGTGCATATGTTGAGGAAAATATAGTTAGTTCGTGTTTGACCTCCAACTATGTTGTGTTGCTTATTCCTTAGTTAAGGATAACATCTTTATAACAATGGCGACGCAGAATAAAACGAGCAAGGGATAACCAGAGAAGCGAACATTGGCGATGACAAAGGAACTGGAAAATAAAAGTTTCGATGAATTATAAAGTATATTAGGGACTTTTTATCAACCTATACCAAATAAATACGCGGCGCGCATTAAATTTAACCGGTATTTCCAACTGAGAGATACAGCTCTAGAATTTACAGTGAATTAAGAAAGCTGGCAGAATTTTGTAAATTTCCTGAATGGTTGAAAGAGGCTCTGAGTTTATAAGAGTGACTGACTAGTATTCTAAGAGACGCCTTGGTTAGAATGGTTAGAGTGGCTGGCTGAGCGTTACAACCTTAAGAGAGGGCGTTATAATTTTGTGATACGCCAATTTCAAGTCATCTGGCGTTGTCTAGAAAAGTCTTTCATGCCACATCGAGACTTTGCCCAGTAACCAACTAAATTACACCAGGGCAATGCCGAGGAAAGTAACAAAAACTGTTTTAATAAATATTAAAGAAGAATGCGATGTTTAAATATTATCATTTATTGAAAGAAAGTTAATATTTTATATTATTGTTTAATTAATGACAAGGCTCTATAAGGCATTGATATTAAAACAAATAAAATAAATAAATAACTGGTACAAATAGAATTGAGAATAAAGAACACACTAAGAGACAATTAAAAATAAATTTATTACAGAAGGGTCGTTGTAATGACAGTGCTAAAGTAAGAAATATCTATGAATGTGATTTTAAAAAAACTTCAGAAGTAAGTACTAAAAATAACAGAAGCAAATCCTGTTGCGCAAATCACTTAACAGATAAATAACACCAATTCTAAAGTTGGCACAAGAATAACAACCGGAGAGTCCAACCTTGCTCTAATCTCTCTTTTCTGTATATTTTTCATCACAGATTCGTTTTTAAGATGCATGAAGTCCCTCCATAGTTCCATTCCTGTACGACGGAACGCTAATATCCTCTCAGCCCAAACGTAAAGAAGTTCTGCTCTCTCATAACGAGAAGTTTAGTGAAATGGGGAAACAATTGTCCTCACTAATAATGCTTAAATACTTATCATAAGGATCTATTTAAACACATTATACAAAAACATTTAGCACAAATAATAAGAGTGTTATATGTAATATGATGTTTTTTCGTTTCCCTAAACTTGTGTATCCCTCTTTAGTTGATCACACAGAAATCAATTAAAAAAACAATTCTTTGATGGTGTAAAATTGATTATTTTATTAATAAAATGAATATTATTACTTTATACCGAATAAAAAGTTGGCCTAAATATAATTTAATAAATATAAACAAAGAACTAGATTAACTTCTAAGTATATTGTATAATTCCAATATAAAATTTAAACAAGTTATTTGTTTATATTTATTTTATTAACTTTCCACTAAATCGACAAAGATTGCAGAACTATATTCGGTCAAAAATATAATTTAAAAAGTATAAGAATTTCATGGAGCAAAACTCATTATTATTAATAATGAGATAGCGTGCTAGCTTATTGAGCTCAAGATCGCGGGTTCGAAACCAGTCCGAGGCCCTCAGGTTTTATTATCTAGAAGATGAAAAATATTGATCACGCCGTCCTTCGGATGGGAGACGATTGTCCCGAGCCTGTGCAATATCAAGTACTTGTTAAAGACCCCCCCCACTAGGCAAAATTTATGACTCTCACTGTAAAGTTGGCCTCATGTCATAATAACTAACATTGAACAATAAGACTACAAATAACAATAACAATGAATAGTAATCATATGATTTGTATTACTATTATTATTATTTTTTTTTTTGTTTAACAGTATCCCAGAGAGAGGGAATGTGAATGACAGCCACTAAAATAGAATGAAGTTAAAAATGCCGCGACATTACACTGATTTAATTGGATATTACTTGAGTGGGTGAGGCCCTACGCACTGTGAGAGCATTATTCTGATCCTAGCTCTATTCAACATCACAACGATCACAGTTATAAACACCGTTAGTCTATTATTTCGGGGAGAGGGGAAATGATAAACAAATCAAAATTTTGATCCGGCAACAGTGCATAAAAAAATACCCCCTCCCCCCCCCCCCCCCCCAAAAAAAAAAATAAATAAAAATAATAATTCCTAAGGACAAATTTATTTTATTTGTTTACTTATTTGATTTTGTGGATATTCATAATGACTTCCGTCACAACTTTGTCCCAGCTAACTGAATATTGTCATTTTTCCGTGAAGATCTAGAATGTCACTGGTATACCTATATAATTATAGTCTCCATTACACTGATTCTGTAATTAATTCATTTTAATGCTGGATTTTGAAATTCCTAATTACATTTCTGAATTAACCACAACCTATCGTGAGTATAACCAATATAACCAATGGTTAATTGTTTTCCCTCCTCTAGCTACCTACTACCAAAACAAGTGACGTCTCATGACTATGTTTATAAAACACCAATAACAGTTATAATCAAAATGACTTATAACCTTCTTTCACATTTATTGACACGATATCTACTCAATTAATTTGAAATTAATATATTTTAAAAGGATTTAATAACAGGTAGATTGCATTTATTACGTGGAGGAAGGAGGAAGAGAGTAGGATCTGAAACCGGTTTATGAACTGACACTCAATTAATGAATATGACAAAATTAACGGTACTTCTCAAGATTTATAAAATCCTTCAAATAGAAAACTTCAATATAAATGTACAAATCTCAATGTGAAAGTGAATAATAGCGATTATACATCGAATAGTTAACGAGACAACTCCTTTCACTAATTGCTCGAGGGCGCCGGTAGCTCAGTGGTATGCGTGCTTGCGTTCTGAGCTCACCGTCGTGAGTTCGAAACCCGGCCGAGGGTCTCAGTTTATTTTATGTGGGAGGTAAAATAAACTTAAGCACGCCGTCCTTCGGATGGGACGTTAAGCGTTGGTCCCGAGCCTTACTATGTCAGGTACTCGTTAAAGACCCCTGCCCTAAGTGAATTAAAGTTTAGGGTAGGCAAAATTTAGGACTCCCACAGTAGAGTCAGGCTCATTTCCACCAGAGTGACGAAAGAGCGCTCTGGTAGTAGGCGATATAACCTTGTAGTTAAAGCCCGGGCATGAGTTATAAAACCTAACCTAACCTCATTTCACTGCAACTGACATGTTTACATCCACAGCTACACTAAGAATAGAAGAAGTTATGTAATCGGTTAGAAAATCGATGTGGAGTTTTCAGCGGAATTTCATGTTTTCCGACCTCTATTTGAAAAAAAAAAAAAAAATCCAGTTTGTGAACACAATAACTCCATATAAAATTAAAGAATCAACAAGACATTTTTAATCTGTATTCAGAGCCCTCTAAGAACGACAACTATTGATTTTCAGTCAAATCGACCAAAGAAAGAAGGGGGATTAGGGGGAGGCTTAACACAAAAACTCTAATATCTCCCGATAGAATGAACATATCGACACTTAATTTCATATGTGATTTCAAAACCCCATATGGGCGATGCTTATTAATTTTCAGCGAAATTGGCCGAAGGAAAAGGGGGATTTAGACGAGCGGGCTCAACTGAAAAACCCTACTTACTGCTGATGAAATGAATTTATCGACACAAAATTTAGTATTCTCCTATATCAACTTTTGAATTGAAGAAATTTGAAGCAAACGGACGACTGGTTTTAAAGGGGGAGCGAGAAGTTAATCGATTAATTCGTTCTGGGGAAATTTCATCGACTTTTTTTAATGTTCTTTTCACCTTGAAATCTAGACGTATCTCCCAATATATTTAATTTTACAAAGATGCCCTCAAGTAAAGCAGGGATCTCATACAGCCTCATATGGATAAGTTATGTACAGAGAATGGTGAAATACCATACATGCTGATAACTCAGCTAACACCAAAGGGCCAATATATCCTTTATCCTCCCACGGTACACCCACAAGTCATCAACAAGCAACCAGCAAGTGACCTTCCAAGGACATATTTACCGGCTTTTCAACAATCCGCTAACTTCACAAAATCCTTATAAGAAGAGACTCTGTTTCATAAAAGTATGCCCTTACTGATAATATAATCTGCTATATTAATATGATCTAAAAAAAAAAATATCTGAAAAGTGAAAAAAGAGTCCATCACTCGAGACATTTTTTACAGGATTTTCAATAAACCAATAACTCCATATCTACCTAATTGGTAAACCATATGATCCACACTATAGCTACTCTATTACAAACTTTACAATAATAATAAGTATTTTGAAAAATGTCTGCAAAGTGGCAACACTGTTCCACATCCTTTAACAGCCCAACCATCTAATGACCTCATGACCTTGCAAGGACATCTTCCGCCGTGGATTCTACATGTAAGTGGAACAAGGCTTATTCCAAAAATATTACACATCTAACCAGTAAGTCTAAATCCATATTTACTTATGACCTAATTTTACACCACAAAGCGCACAGCACGAAGTTATAAACTGCATTTCTTACAAAATACAGTAATTTCTGCTAACTGCAAATAAGTATCTGTCGCATCTCTTATAATATAAACCGGAAATATTCAGATTGGAACAATAATAACTTTTTTTCCACCCGTAAGCTGGATTAGCAGGCAGACATTTGAGATGCTTGTGTCATATCGGTCTTTGACCAATTACGTTGAATCTTGACCATTATTTGATATAACTCAGATTATATTTGATCAGGGACCTTTCCATATAATTTCAGAAAAGTCAAGAAAAACAATAGACTTTTCCTACACAAACTAAAGTATGAAGAATATAATATGAAAAAATATACCAATAATTAGACCATTAAATAATATATTTTATATAATATGAAGGTATTTAGGTAACTGGTTTGAATGTAGTTATTTCAGCAGAAAAAAAAAATCTAAATGTGAATTCACTAAGATTTTGGTACGCTGCCAAGATTTATTTTAAATTATTTGAAAGAGGATACCAGCTCACTAAAGGCCTTCCTGCCATTGGATATGGCTAAATGTAACCTTAAAGATATTTAGTTAAATTAGTATACTAGTCTTGTGACACCCAGATAATTATATAATGTGAAATTATGACTAGGTTTATTATGTAAAAATATATTTTTTTATTGTGATGCATTAGAGATTTAATTGATAAAATATAAAATTTAATGGAATGTTAAAAGACAATATTAGGACAACCGCCGAAGAAGTTTTCTTGTTTTTTTCGAACTAATGATATGTAATTGCACTGAAATGCACTATGTGCTATGATTAAAGAGCGAAAATTCAAAAAGGTTCAGTAACAAAATTAAAGTCCATAGCAGTTGGAATAAGTATTAGTTTGTTTCCAAATGTCTTTCGTTTTTTTTTCGAAGCAAAATCAATCATTTAAATGTTTAGTCTGGCCAAGAAACTATCCTGCATTTTTCTTACTGGCATTTCGATCTTTGTGAATTAAAAAAAAAATATTAGTTGAATTCCGAATTTAAAAGCACAATTTAAATCTGAAGACTTTGTTTTCATCCAATTTGTTATAAAATATGTCATAAAGCAACAGCGGCAAGACCTTATCCGGTCTATATATAAATCTATACAAAATTGGACTAAACTCAAATTAAATTTAGTTAGTGGACGTTAGTTTTTCAAATGGTAGCCATATATAACTAGTGGTTAAGTCGATGAATTCTGTTTAAATGAGCAAGTAATGGTGGTTAACTCACGGGAAGATAGAGAAAGAGAGGTTTGTTGGCCCAAGATGGGAGGCTAGGCGGGATGGAACGCTCCTGAGGGACTGGGAGCTACTTACCTAGCCTTCTTGGTGGAGTGTGGTGGGGGCAGACCCCCCCCTCTCCCTCCACCATCCACCACCTCCAAAATAGTATCACCGCCCCCTAAGTTTTAAATAAAATATCCATAAACACCCACAACAGAACAACGGATGGATTTCTATACAAAATGAAGAACAATGTATATAAGAAGAATGGGTGTGTTTTTCCAGTGGAAAATCAAGAACTCTCCTGACAGACAATAAGGGAAACTCAGGCAGTCTTCATTATTTACGGTTCTGTCATTTGCGCTGCTGCCAAAATGTGTTCCGAAGTCCGAGCAGATAAACTAGAGGTCGGAAGAGTTTATTTTTCCGAGGCATTTTTGCAGAGATGCAGCGGAGACACTTGTAGCTAAATAAAGCTATACGAACAGGGATAGGTTTATCAGGAGTTTCTTATAAGTGAGACCTACTCATTTTCCACCAAATCGGGGGGGGGGGGGGGGGGGGGGCGAGGTGTTTGGAGGGGAGGGTAACTGTAATCACTCCCAAAAGACTGAGAGTATCGACATGAAATTCTATATATATGTTCCATAAATGAGAGACCTGAAGAGTGGAAACTTAGTTTAAACTCCTTGCGGACTTGTGGAGTTAAGCCCAAATAAAATAAAATCAATTTAGAAGTCTACAGAATGTTGCTAATTGCCTTTTTACTTTATCAGATGTACGAAGTATAGAAGAAGTTATGTTATCGGCCACAAATTCCATGTTGTTTTCACAGCAATATCATGCCTCCCAAAAGCTCTCGAAGTAATGAATGAATCAACATGAAAGTTCATATGTAAATCCAAAAGCCCGTAAGGATTAGACCTATCAATTTTTAGCCGAATCGGCTTTAGAGAAGGGGCTCAAATCAAAAACCCTAATAACTGTCGATATGACGAATATACCAATACGAAATTTAATACATGATGATTCAGAAATCCCTGAGTAAGACAAGTATTGCTTTTTAACCAAATTGGTTTCAGAGGGAGAGCGAAAACTTACTTGATTACTTGTAAGTAATACCCGGTAATGACATTTCAAATGTTAAATATTCGATTCTGGATTGAAACAACCTCATGGACTCACATATTTGAGGGAAAAAATGCATTACTTAATCCTTAAGATTATTGACAATAATTCGGCGAATTTGACCCTTATCTATGTCAATGTCTAAATATATTAAATATTGCCGCCAAATGTTTTTGTCTTCTTTTTCGGACATGACCTCTTGAGAAGTGTCGTCGCAAAATTCGGAGCACTCCCTCAAATTCCCTTTATTATTTTTGGCATGTTATGAAATTAAAATCAATGGACAAACTTCTCCTTAGTATACAAACATTGCTAGGCTGATTGAAAAGATCAAATCTATCTGAATATTGTTATCACGTATCCCTTACTATCATGTTAAAAGATTAAAATGAAATGTCAACTTCTAATATTACAAAACATTATTTTTATCTAAAAAAAACAAAAAAAATTGCAACAAAATCGTCAATATTACTGTCCAATATTGATTTGCTTGAAACCAGAGCTATACACTATCCTAAACGGCTCCCATATCGCCTACTACCAAAGCGCTCTTTCGTCGCTCTGGTGGACATGAGCTCGACTCTACTATGAGAGTTCTAAATTTTGCCTACCCAGTTTAATTTAAATAGTCTTTAACGAGTATTTGACATAGTACAAAATCGGCACCATCGCCCTATATCCAAAGGACGGCGTGCTACCCCTGAGCTACCGGCACCCTCACATCTACTCTTGAGAGACGTAAGAAATCAATGTTTCTGAGACGGACGATAAAATTGGCCACGCACTGTCGCTAGTTTTTAGGGGAAGCTTTTAGTTTCACACCGGCAAATATACAATTATATACATTCATTTACATTCACAAAAATAAATAAAATAATACATGTCAATACTGTTACATAGAGACTGAAAGCAAAAGTAAGACAATAGAAGAAGAGGTCGATTAGAGTTGACATTCTTGTTGCAACCTTTCACTCATGTAAATGCCAGGTGGACCAGATCTGACATAGACTACATCATAGATGTATAGCACACATAGCACAGTTACGTTGCATACATAGTTACAAAGAAGCATATGATCAGGTTGCATTAAGTTATGTGTTCCATTGAATGTCAAATTGTAATATCAACAGAACGAAAAATATATATCTACAAAAAAACAAAAAAAAAAAACAATTTTATTGGCTCAGCACACTTAGTGCTCTACACATTAAAAGAGAAACAAGGCATATTATATAGAAGGGTTATATAATGTCCTGGTATAGCCGAGGTTTGAGTCGCCTGTTGGGGGTGGTCCGACCGAGGGTGAAGAAGGTAGCGGCCGCCACATCGACAAGACCATCGTGGAACTGCTGTGTAACCTGGGTGATATGGTCTGCAATTTCCGGCACTCCCAGCTCACGCCGGATTTGACTGTTTCGGACGAACCAAGGGGCCTTTACTGCCAATCGGAGAACCTTGTTTTCAAACTTCCTTAATTTGTTAATGTTTGTTTTGCTGGCCCCCAGCCAGACAGGGCAAGCGTATGTGAGCAGTGGTCGGAGTAATGAGGTGTAAAGAAGTGTAGTACATTTGTGCTTGAGCGGAGTGTTTCTGTTTATGAGTGGGTATAATTGTGTCAGTCGGGTGTATGCTCGTGTGAGTTGTTTGTTTATGTGTTGGGTCCAAGTAAGTTTAGTGTCGAAGTGTATGCCGAGATATCTGACTGTTTGGTCATTGGGTGTCCAATGTATGTCTGTATTATTGATTTTAAGTGGTGTTAGTGTGTTAGTGTTAATTTTACGAAGTGAGAAAACTTTGGCCTCAGTTTTGGCAGTATTGAGCTTCAAGTTCCACCTGTCGAACCACTCTGTCACACTCTCCACACTCCGCCGAAGGGCTACTGCGGCCAAAGACAGATCCTTGTGTTGAGACACAAGCATCGTATCGTCGGCATAAGTAGCCAACAGCGTAGATGGAGAGTCTGGCATGTCGTAACAGTAGAGGTTGAACAGTATCGGACTTAGAATTGCCCCCTGTGGTACTCCGGAATGTATGGACGTCTTCCCACTGATGGAGGAGTTCACTCTGACCTGAAACGTCCGTTCAGAAAGGAACCCCAAGATGATCCGTTGGAGGTATAGAGGAACTCCCGTCCTCCAAAGCTTGAAGATAAGGCCGTCGTGCCATACGCTGTCGAATGCAGCAGCCACATCGAGGAAGAGTCCTACAGAGTACTCCTTCTTCTCGAAGCCGGTGACAATGTATTCTGTGACTCGCTGCAGCTGGTGAACGGTCGAGTGTTTCGGCTTGAATCCAAATTGGTGGTGGGGAATACAGTTGGTGTCTTGGAGGAAGCATAACAGCCGACGGTAGATAACCCTCTCGAACAACTTTGAGAGAGTGTTAAGGAGACTAATAGGTCGGTAGCTAGATGCTTCGTCCTTGGGCTTGCCGCTCTTGTGGAATACAGTGACAATGGCATTCTTCCACTGTTGTGGGAAGTACCCGCACCGAAGACAACCATTGAAAACGCTGGTCAGGTACGCAACAGCCTTTGAAGATAGATTCTTGAGAACCAGATTTGGAATCAGGTCATCGCCTGGCGCCTTCCGAAGAGGTAATTTGTGAAGTAATTGTTCGATTTCTGAAGGTGTTGTAAATTGTAAAGGTGACTCTGCTGTGTGTGGAGGGTGAGTCTTGAAGTATTTGATTTCCGGCGTGTAGTAATTGCTGATGATGGTGGGTGTAAAAGTGTTTTCGAGATGTCGCGCTATAACATTACATTTTTCGTCGTCAGTCACAGCGATGCCGTCAGTCCGTTTTAATGGAGGGATGGTGTTGGTCTGTCTTAGTATCCGTTTCGTCTCTCGCCACAGATTTGGGTCTCCTGGAGTTATGTCCTGTAAGTGCTGGCGATAGTTGTCAATTCGTAGATAGTCCAGTTCCCATTTCACTTGACGTATCATTCGGTTCAGTTGTTGTTTAGTGTTTGGGTCTCTGGTACGTTGCCAGTTATGTCGTAATCTGTTTTTGTCTTGAATTAGTTTTAGTATGTAGTTTGGAATGGGATGATGTAGTCGTTGTCTCTTGTCACTATTTTTCTTGACTGTTGCACTGGCTATGGATGATTTGATATGCTGCGTAAAGTCAGTTATAGCTTTTTCAAGTTTGTCTGTCACGTTGTAATCTCTTGGTATGTGTAAAGACTTTTCTAGTTCATTTCGAAATGTGTCCCAGTCTATTTTGCCATTGATTAGTTGAGGGAGAGTTGGAGCTATCTGTATTTTGTTATCAAAAGTAATGATAACGGGTACATGATCGGAGTCAAGTTCGGGAACTGTTGTGTGAAAAAGAGGTGTGTTGAAGTCTTGAATTAGTGTAATGTCGAGTATGTCCGGTAAATAGCGATGTTGTGATGGGAAGTGTGTTGGTTCGGAAGGCGCCGAAGCGAGGATCCCAAGTCCGCCGCAAAAGTCCATAAGACGCCGTCCGCTTGTGTTGCTCAGCCTGCATCCCCAGATCTGGTTCTTGCTGTTCAGGTCGCCTGCCATGATGGTAGGATGTCCCGTGAAGAGTTGCTCCAGGTCGGTCTGAACCAGAAGATGATGGGGGGCCTTATATGCAGCTACAATGTTCAATCTAGTGTTGTTGTCCCTAATCACACTAATACCCGTAGCCTCCAAATGCAGCATCCGCCCCAACAAGAGTTCGGAATGGGAAATATTCTTCTTGATAAGGATGCCAACGCCCCCAGAACGAGAGTTGTTGTCCTTTCTGTAGAGCTTGTATCCTGTGATTCTAAGACTCTCGGAGGGGTCGAGGTGAGTCTCCGTGATGCATGCAACATCAATCTCATATCTGCGTAGAAATTCGATTAGAACCGAGCGTTGACGTTTCAGACCGTCCGCATTCCAATTTAGTAGTTTGATATTGGAGACGTATTTTCTATGGGGAAGCATTGTGAGAGATGGATTGATTGAAGAGTGAAGTTAGAAATGTTGTGAAGAATGATTGAATTTGTGGTATAAATGGTTTTATTATGTTAAGAATGATGTCAGTGAACATGGTGAGAGTGGGGTCAGACTGGGTGTTGTGTGGAGCGGTGTGAGAATGTTCCGGGGTTTTGGGTCGCGAAAAGGGCCGGTTCTGATTCTTGGTGAACCAGGGATTATCGGGAGGGGGTGGGGCTGCCTCTGTCCGGGTTTGGCCAACTGACTCCACGGTTGGTCGTTTGGCAGGCTGTCTTGCAGTTAGCAGTTTCTGGCGAGTTATACAGCCTCGGTAATTTGCGGTATGATTCCCCTGGCAGTTTACGCACTTTGGGGTCGGGGTGATTTTTAAGGGACAGTTGGTGAAATGATGGTCCTGGGCGCATTTGACGCATCTAGGATCTAAATGACAAAAATTCTTGGTATGACCGTAAAGCTGACAGTTGGTACACTGAGGGATGTTGTGGGACTTCCGTCGGGGCTCCACCTGTACCACTGTATAGAACATTCGGGTTAATTGGAAAATAGCTTTCCCGGCCTCATTGTTTTCCAATTCTAGAGCTACTAATGGAGTTGGATTCTGCTCTCGATTGAGAAGTCTCGTTGCTCTGACCACTGGATAATTTAGCGAAAGTTCCTCCAATATTTCTTTATCGGATAAAGAATAAGGCACTCCGCGAATTATGACTGAAAGTTTCCTATCTTCAGGATTAATGAATGTGTAATATTTTACGTCTGAGCTGTCATAGAATTTCGTAAGTTTTCGAAAGTCGTCTATGGAAGTCAGGGATATTCTAATTTTTTTATTGTATAATTTTGTTTCGAAAGGTGAAGTTACTATTTTTTTTATATCAATAATAATTTCTTGATAATTGTCAGCCTGAATGAGAAATATTGGAGGAACTTTCGGTTTGGTGATTGTGTTTGTTTCAGTGGTGTTAGTGTTTATTTTGGGCTGTGTTGTGAGTGATGGAGGGTCGTTGGGTAATGTTGAGAGCACTGAGTATCTGTTTCGTGTTGTGATTGGTGTAGGCTCTAATTGGTACTTGTGCCGTTTCGGCCTGGGCTGCGGCATGTCATCTTGCTCGGTAGAATGCGGAAGGTCCACTAACATGGCACCTTCTGTTTGCGACTGAGGCCGTGCAAGTTTGACACTACCTTCCTTAGGCAAGGACCTCTTGGACTTATCATTAGTTATTTTCTTCTTATTATTATTACGTCCTATTATCTCACCTGAAAACTCTTCATCACTGCTTGGAAGCTCGTCCATCCATGGGGTAAGGTTAGCTTCTTTCATATGTATTAATTTTATATTGTGATGTTTGATAGGGGAGGGTTTCATTATTGTCTTTAGAGGGGGGGTTAAATAGTTCTCAAAAAGCACAATTGCACTATTTAAAATACTAATTAAACCACTTTTCACAATAATTTAAATTTTACATTTTTTATAGCTACTTTACCATGCCGGTCAAACAGCTGTTCTCTCTATATATCTACATGGTTATGTTTCATGGAGAAACTTGGTAGTTTAATAGGTTGCAATTATAGTCTTTAATTGAGATGTTGGATAACCATTCCCTGAATTTTAAAGTCTAGTGTTACGAATGAAGGTTAATATCTGGAAACTGCTCTGGTAGTGAGATTGAGGTGGCAACTTGAAGAAAGCTGGGTGGACAGCAGTTGAACTACGTATTTCCTGCCTAAGTAAGAGAATGTACGGTGATTCACCAGCCATGTACTTCTTCAGCGTGTATTGTCTCTAATCAACTTCGTCTTTCTTGTTTTGTCTGAAAATCAGAAGTTGTGTTTCTTATGAACCATGTAAAACGTCGTGTCCATAATCCATGTTTGGAGTTAACCTCCTCTTTAAACACTCCCTACCTTTTTTTCGTTTTGGATCGAAATCAATAGGTGTCTTATTTAGAGAGGTCTAAATTTACATTAAAAATTTCGTGTCGATGCATTCAATCTATTATTATTGAATGCGCATTAACGTCTTGTGCTTGCCTTCTGAGCTCAAGATCGAAATTCTAAATTCAACCGAGGTCCTTAGTTTATTTTATCTGGGAGGTAAAATAAACTTAAGCACGCCTCTATTCGGATGAGACGTTAAGCGATTGTCTCAAGCCTGTACGATGTCAGGTACTCGTTAAAGACCCCTGCCCTAGGTGAATAAAAATTTAGGGTAGGTAAAATTTAGGACTCCCACAGTAGAAAAGGGCTCATGTCCACCAAAGAGCGCTCTGGTAGTAGGCGATTTGACCTCGTAATTAAAAGCCCGGGCATGAGTCACAATAACTAACTTGAATGACTATCTTCCGATGAACTGATTCTAGAGAGTACTCCTATCTCAAATGTGAGAAGACATTGGCCATTGGAAATTTAATATTAACATTTTTGGTCGGAACCAATATTTCGATAGGAATAAGCGTTTTCAAGTAAAACTAGCAAATTAAAAAAAAAAAAAAAAAAAGAGTTTAAAAAAGACATTTTTAGACTTTCAAAAGTCAAAATCTAAACAGATATAAATTAGCACATATGACATTTTCATCTCAAATTTCAAGTTCACATTGCTACAATCGTTTCCGTATTAGTAGGTAGGGTTTCTTCGTTCTGGGCCAGGAAGTGACAGCGCAAGATAGCGGCCGTCCTAGTACGATAAGGGTGTCCTCAACATAGACTTAACCACACTTCAATATCTAGAAACAGAATTTCCAGGTGTTCTAATTTCAATTATGACCATGTCTGACAGATGCAGAACTAACAATATCTGACATCACCAATAACATAGGCTTTAACTATGAGGTCATATCGCCTACTACCAGAGCGCTCTTTCGTCACTCTAGTGGACATGAGCGGAGATTCTACTATGAGAGTCCTACATTAAATTTGTATTCACCTAGGATAGGAGTACCTGACGTACAGGCTCGGGACCATATATATATATATATATAGGTGGGGGGAAAGCAAAAATAAATAAATAAAAAAGGTGCTTACTGAATCGCGATCTGAAATGGTCAATTTATGTGTATCATTCTTATATTTAAAATAATATAATATATAGTAATTAAATTTAGAAAAAATAAATTGTTAATTTTAATAGAACACAATACTGTCTAAATTGTATAATAAATGCCTTTCTCTTTTCTTTATTTTCCTTGTGTACAGCATGTGATAGTTTATCAAAAACTAATAACAGCTGAAACTCATTGGAGCTCTACTATCGCAAACAAAAGGCACAAAACTTGTTATATATTAGCAAAGGAAGGATACCTCAACAATAAAGTAAATATCAATATTACAACGAAGACGGTGGCGCGTGAGTGCTATAAAATAATGCCAAAAAGGACGCCAGGTCGGGGAGGCAGGTTTCTGAACCCGTCCAAGGATTGCCCATTTTTGGTTGCCAATTTGACCTAGTAACGTAGTGGAGAGAGATGAGGGTTCTCTGTCCATGTATTGCACGCTGTGAATCACCTCGCCGTCTCTTTCAACACCTCAACACTCCACCACCAGCAGATATTAATAACAAATTGCATCTAGAAACGAACAAGTACCACAAAGGAAAACTGCAGCAGTATTTCTATCTCTCTCTAAACCTGTCGACTCTGTGGCAAATTTGAACATTAATTGGTGCCTTACTCAGGGAATTTTCAATTCTTATATAAAATTTCGTATCGATATATTCTGGGGTTTCTGAGTTATGCCCCTTTCCACAGGCTAATCCGGAATACAATATGCATCGTCCTTATCTGGTTCTGGATCCACGTATTAAATAAAGAAAAAAGGTATGTTTTTTGAAAAATATTGTCTATTTCACAAAATATATATTATTATATATGGGAGTATTTTCGGTATTGTTACCATCTTCAGTCACGACTTAACAAATACTAATACTACATCATGATTTATCGCGTTATTAACATTATGAAATAGAGCGCAGGCTCATTGGCCGATTGTTTTTTTTTATTTATTTCTGAAATGAGGAGGTCGGAGAAGATGATATTCCGTTGAAAACTGACATAACTTGCCATATGCTTGGTATAGCTGGGACTCGAGGTGATGGGTTGGATCGCACTTATATTTACCAGGTGAGAGATGGAGCCTCCCATCGGCATCAATATAACTTTGAATTAGAATATTTATTCAGACTATTGACAGTCGTTTGGACAGGCAACTTGTATATAACAAGTTAGTACTCGTATTGAGCAATTTTAGGAAAAGTTTCGCAATTTAATGTTCGATTATTATCTTCATCTATATTTACATAAATAATTTAAAATAATACTATTTTTCATTCTTATTTTTTAGTCTGAATCTCTGAAGGAAGCCAAAGCTGAAAGTAAATTTACTAAAACGAAAAAGAAAATAAGAAAAAAGATAATTTGAAGAAACCTGTTGTGAAAGTGCAGGAAGAGGTCGAATCAGATGATGATGAAGAGTCAGAAGATGAAGAATCTTCTCTGGGTCTGGAAGTGAGTAGTAGATGATGATGATAGTGAAGAGGAAGAGGGACTTGATGAGGATTTAGAATGGACAATCAGAATATTATGAAATATTACTAAAAATCTTGGAACTTCATAGTTTTAAACCTATCTATCGTTTCTAAAAAAATTCTTCTTGTAATAAGACTTTTAAGTTTTATTCTATATTATGTACTTCCTTTGCAAGAATTAATCAATTACATTTTCGCTCTCCCTTCAAAGTCAATCGACCGCTTATGCTATGACACAATATTTGACTTATATAGTGGCTTCTGAATCCTCATACTAAATGTTGTAAAGAGGAGGAAAAAAAACTGCTAAAAACCACAGCTGTTGTACTTGTTAATAGACAAAAACTTTTTTTTTTTCTAATATAAAATATATAAAAACAAGATTCATAGTTAGAAAGGAATCTGAATTAAGCATTATTAATACAGTTATTTTCATTGCTTTCACAAATGATAAACTCAAGTGTTCCCAAAAAAGGATAATAGAAGGTTAAAAATATTAATGATAAAATGCAATCAGATATTTTTTTTAAATGGAACTTGTTCAAATAAATATTTATAAAAGTAAATATGGTGGGAAAATAGAAAATGTTTAGAGATATAATATGGTACAAAATGTTGATTCATCTGACCTACATCAGAGTAAAACCAAAAATGGAAGAAACCTTCCTTCTCCATGACCTAATGACATATGGATCTACTCGAACACACATATTATTATTCTAACTTAATATACAATTAATGAATACAAAATCTTTCAAATTATGTTCATAATAATTATTGTTTTTAATAGGTTCAACTTAATTTCCACCATAAGTCAACATAAAATCTGGACATAATATACTGGACATTTGTTGAAGTAGATACATAATTTATGTTTTCAAGATAACGTTTGAGAAAGTTAATAATTTTTGGAAGATTAATTAATGATGAACATAAGTGCAATGTGTATGCTGCTTAGAGCTATAACAAATCCCTTCCACAAACAGAAATAATTATATTTTAGGTTGACATTATAGGACTTTGACAAGGGGCAACCATACAAGCAGCAACAGAAATAAATTGTAGGAAATAAATTATATATTTTAATCATGGGTGTCATAAGTGGAGGTTAAAACTAAATAGAAAAAAAAAAAAATCTTGTTTGTGACTCATGCCCATGACTGTCGCCTACTACCAAAGCGTTCTTTCGTCATTCTGGTTAACATGTGCCCTACTCTACTGTGGGAATCCTAAATTTTGCCTACCCAGGTTTATTTATGGGAGGGGTCTTTGATGAATATCTGACATCGGGCTTTGAATTTACATATGAAATTTTAAATCATTTATTACAACGGCAAATATTAAAGTTTTTGTGTTAATCTCCCCCCTAATCCCCCCCCCCCTCTTTGGGGAAAGTTGAAAATCAATAGGTCCTTCCTTAGAGGGTTCTGGATACAAATATAAAATTTCCTGTAGGTACATTCATTATATCGAGTGTTCATGTTATCGGGTGTTCACACACACACACACACACAGATTTTTTGTTTGGAATCAGATGGTCGGAAAACATAAAATTCCGTTGAAAACTCAACATCGAATTTCGGACCGATTACATAACTACCCCTGTACTTCGTATGTCGCTGGTGGAGTAAAAATATGAATGAAAAAAATGGACTGTTACAATTGTAATAAATCCACTTGATGCCTTTTTAGCCTCCTGTTGGGATTTTATGGTCGTTTGTTCAAAGTGTTCGGATTTTTGTATATGTAATACATATGTAATAGGGTGGTTCTTAATTTCAAAAAGTCCAAATGTTTTACCTCCCAAAGGAAAAATCGTTTCTCCTCAACAAATGAAAAATTTTGATACCAAAAACGTCCAAAACCAATACATCTAACCCGTGCCCCAAGCGGATTCAAAAAATGGAATTTAACATGGGTTCGTATTTTAACGCAATACACTACCATTTCTGAACAAAAAAATGAAGTGGATGTTTTCTAGGGGTTTTCGAGGGTGCTAAACACGAATATGGTGTTAGAAACTGATTTTGGTTTTTATTGTATAACATTGTAGATTTATTGTATTCTTATACCAAGACAGGGCTTTCGAGGATGCTGAACACGAATTTAAGGTCAAAAATCGACTTTGACACTAAACAGCTGTCAATATAGTTAATTTTTTCAAAATTCAATTGTTTGAAACAATTTATCACTCACTGGAGGGTTTTTGAGGTAGCTGATTTCGATTTTGAGGTCGAAAATTGATTTTTATAGACGACAGCTGTCAAAAATGCTGTCAAAATGTTAGACTTTATTTATATTTAGATTTACAGCTGAATTTATTACTCTATAAAGGTTTCTGAGGTCGCTGATTTCGATTTTGAGGTCGAAAATTAATTTTGTATATAAAATCTGTATAACGTATATTAACATTCATTTATTGTTAGAATATTGCAATTTTCATAATAAACATTGGTAAAAAATTGTATTGCATTAAATACGATCGATTGTGCGAAACCCATGTTAAATTCCACTTAAATTTGAATCCGCTTGGGGCACGGGTTAGATGTATTGGTTTTGGACTTTTTTGGTGTCAAAATTTTTCGTTTGTTGAGGAGAAACAATTTTTCTCTCGGGAGGTCAAATATAAAATGTTATACAATAAAACTAATAAAATGGAAAAATAAAACTGTAAATAAAAAATAAAAAGTATTGGCAGCGTTTTTGACAGCTGTTATGTACCAAAATCAGTTTCTAACACCATATTCGTGTTTAGCACCGTCGAAAACCCCTAGAAAACATCCACTTCAATTTTTTTGTTCAGAAATGGTAGTGTATTGCATTAAAATACGATCCCATGTTAAATTCCATTTAAATTTGAATCCGCTTGGGGCACGGGTTAGACATATTGGTTTTGGACGTTTTTGTTATCAACATTTTTCATTTGTTAAGGAGAAACGATTTTTCCATTGGGAGGTAAAAAATTTGAACCTTTTTGAAATTAAGAACCACAAATTAAGGGATTAAGTACAGTATTTATTACATAAAAAAAAGGACCACCCTATGTACTTAATACATAAAAATAATCAACAAGTGATTGGGTGGAAAGAAAATATTAAGGGAAAAAATATAGTATATGTGGTAGCGATGACGATGCGTTAGGAATATATACAAGAGTACTATATATTCCTAACGCATCGTCATCGCTACCACATACACTATATTTTTTCCCTTAATATTTTCTTTCCACCCAATCACTTATTGACTATTTTATTTTTCGTTGGGTCTACATATTACCCTTCAATTTAGCCCAATTTTTCAAAAATATAGTTTCAATAGTTTCCAAGAGTTCAGGGGAGATAAACGAAGAGACAAACGTAAAGTCGTTCATAATCAAAATTCGACCTTCGGAATCCTAAAATCATGTTCCTCACATCGCTGACAGACTCAATACTTTCCGTTTTAATTTTCTTTCATTAAAAATGGATTTGAATAAAATAATGATCCTGTTAATTTGACATTTATATGTTTTAATTTTCTGCTTCAGAAGCTAATCAAAGAGTGCCCCACTAGAATGAAGCTGGTTGGATTTAGGTCAGACGATATATTTTAGGACTATGACCATTCTAGCTCATCTCGCACCAAGCAGCATCTTCACACGACGGGTTACCAGACCTAATAACTGTCCCGACCTGAAAAAAAATTAAAAACATATCATTTAGGTATTTAGATTGCATACATTTGCTATATATATTTATTTGGATCAGCAGCATTCATTCAAAGTTACGTTAAAGACTCAAGGCATGTCTATACAATTAAATAATAACATGTTGATTTCTACAGCAGTAAATTATTATTATGTAACCGGTCAACAGTTCGATATTGAGTTTTCAACTAATTTTTTTCTTTTTTCATATCCCTGATTCAAAAAATTAAGTTATGTAAATATTTCTCTGTGTTTAATGGATACATTAACTCCCGATAGAAATAATATACCTCCTCAATATTTTATAAGCATATCTCAAAACTAATATGTTTGTAATTACAAGCAGGTAACCCGGGCCATTAGCACTTTATTTACTCAGTAATTTGAAGTTAGATAATTCTAGAAATAAGTATTACCCACTTCCCCTCGGCATGAATATAATATTTTGGTTTGTCAAGTTTAGAGTTAGCACTTTTATGTTTTGTTTCACCGTGTGGCCTGCGTTTCTTGATCAATGCGACAACTAATGCTGAAAATCTCATCGCTCTGCGAATTTTCATTATTAAGATATACTGGTGAGCCAACATCTTTATCTCTTACCCCCATAGAACTTTGAAGAATCTTTTCTTGATGAATACTTTCATCATGTGAAGAATGCCCATTTAAAATTTCAAGATCAATAATTTTTGAGATTAGTCAATCAGGACACTTTATTTTATATGAATAGATTTGTCAAAAACTTTGTGTGGGAAAAGATTATTATTATAGTAAGCGATGGGTTACTAAAGTAACACTCATTTCATCCACCGATAGATCTATGTTTTCTCCCTAAAGACAACATATAAACACTAGTGTTCAAAAAATGAGGAAGCCGATTTTAATAGGTCCAATCAACTTAAATGCATTTAAGATCCGCAGCCGATTGAAGTTGTCCAACAAGGAACATAAACGCCATTCTTTCTCTTGATTTTCAATACATTTATTTAAAAGTAGCGGTCGTCTATATAGCACGTACTTGTGTTTTTATTAGAATGGGCGCACTTAGCTGAAATGACTCTATCTGAGAAGAGAATGCCTTAAGCAGCGAGGTCCCATTGTGGCAGCACGTCTTACCATGTTTGGTAGCTAGTACGTGGCTTGTACAACAGTCCTCTTCACATATTACAGTATTTCATATCACATCAGTACTCAGTACATTGAAAACTTGAACCCATTTCACTCAAATATGACGATGTCTTATTTACAAGAATGGTATCCTGAAGGTCAATTCTTTAAGGTTCGGCGTGTCGCCAGTAAACTGTAGATTTCGATGTTCTATCTAAATCGAGTTCAAGTTTAAAAAATCCAAGTGAATGTTCAAAAAAAAAATTTCAACTTAAAATTATGGCAATAGATTTGACAAAATCATGACGTGTTGTCAAGACGTATTATGGTAACCTCAATGCATCAGCCTAGATTTGGATTTGTAACGCTTATTGGCATCAGTACCATGTCAACGAATATTAACAAAATTCTGAGAGGAAGATTAACGGGAAATACGGGCAAACTCCAGCCTATAGTTACAATACCTACACTAAAAACGACAAGAAACATTAGAATCAGGTATCAGCTTATAGAAGTAAAATCAGAGTTGGGTCAATAGAATATTCTCGTCTAGTTTACGCGTAATGGACATTTTTATTCGATATATAGTATGTCACGTAGAATATTTTAGTTTTACTGAATAATCTACATGTCGGTGGAGATTGGAGAATGAAACAGACTAAAAAATAAGAATAAGTAAATTAGATCAATACAGAGAAAAGAAAAGCTATATAAATAAGTACATACAAATGAACTACTGTGAAATAATTGAACAAAATAAGACTAAATGAATTAGATGTGATAAATATTTTTAACTTTTAGACATTACAAAATAAAAATTAAATAATGCAAAAATAAATTGACGAAATGAGAAGTGTGACACGCAGGAAGAACGAAGGAATAATAGCGTAGCATTATAATGAATCAACCCGAAATATAATTTCAAAAATATATTATCTATTGTATTAAGAATATTAGGAGTATTTTATTTACCTTCTATTATTTGTAATTGTTTTAACAATTATTATTTCATTTGTGTTTATATTCTAAGATTTACTACCGATTGATGTATGTAATTTATAAGCTGTTTTGATGTATACTATTGTTAAGACGTATTCAATCACCATGTTATGGTTTAACGGAAATAAATATTATTATCAACTCAAGGAAGAGAGTTCCATAGGGTTAGAGCTCTGTTGGAGAAGGAATTATGAAAAGTAACAATTCTATGTGCCGGGGTGCAGGAGGGTCTACTTGATGCTGGGCAACTTGAGGAAACTGTAGAGGTAGGAAGGGGATGAGTAGTAGGGGAAAAGATAAGTGAATAAGACGAGCACAAGAGCGAGCATTTGTTGTAATTTCAGGGGGGGGGGGGGGGGGGGAGGGTCAAGAAAAATCAGGTGGGAAAACGTTTCTCGCTATTTGAAGACAGTGATATTAGGTTGAAATGGTTTGCAAGTGAACAACTAACCGGCGATGAAATGATGAGGTACTTCAATGGAAAATGTCGGACCCCTCTTGCTAATTATTGTAGACGAGCTAAACATATCATAGTTTAACCAGAATACAATTTAAATCATTATTGTGATCTAAAGCTATTCTATTTTTCCTAATCTTATATATAATACACTTATTACTATTTAATCCTATTTAATAAATTGCTATTTATTAACCTTTTAAATTCTATTAATTTTTATTATGATTTTATAACATTTATTATAAATAGGCTCAAATCTTATGTTTCACAATTAATATCTGAAATTAATATTATTATACCGAACCACAAGATTATGATAATTTTGATTTGAATTTTAAAGGACAAAGATATATATTTATATTTCTTGTTCGTAAATAAAATGCATTATGTTGTTAGGCGAAGTACTTGAATGCTAAGTCATAGATGTACTTAATTTCTTCATTTGTAAATTACGACAACTACATTCTGACCAGTCATCTGAACAAGAGGTCGTCTTTAATATAAGATTTTTGATATTCGAATTATTTATATATGTGTATTTTATTTATAAAAAAATTAAATAACTTAATAATAAAAAATATATCAAAACGTTGGATATCGAATAATGGTGCATTTTTTCATTTGGACTAATCCTCGATACTCCTAGAATTGGAACTCAACATCTACATTTGTTTGAAACATATTTCCTAATTAAAATTGCTGGATGGAATTTACTCCTAGGTAACAAGAAAGTATCAAGAGAATTTTCATTCAAAACTTTTAATGCAAAAAATACAAAAATAAGTAATAGTAGAAATGTAATACAAAAATAGTCAATTGTTAACATTAAAGATAATCCCAAAAACGTTAAGTTTAAAATAATGTAAAGAAATATTTTAAATACATACAAACCAAAATATTTTTTTAATACAAAAAAGAAAAATGAATAACTTCTGAATTGACTATTTAATAACTTCTGTTTTTTATACATCCACAAGGCGTAACAATCCTAAATATATATATACACATACAAGGTCCGACAATTAACTTCATAGAACTGAATTCTGAAATGCGTCTTGTATTTGCTCATGCCTTCTCGTGTTTCCGTCCTTGGATATACGACACGAATTTACGTCTGAACTTACTCTTTTTTGCACTCGCGATCAAAATGGAATATAACATTTACCTGAGGAAATAAAAATCATTATTACATTTTTTGTGTAATTTCGTAATTCTGAGTCGGGAATTTTAATCTTAGAAAGGGGATAACGAGATTCATAAACAGATTTGAAAGACTGAGGAGAATCCAGAACAAAACAAGCGAAAATAGCAGAACAATTTTCTGGAATGTTTTATTGAATTTTAGAAACAAGAACAGTGACAAAAGAATTTTGATCTATTAAAGAGACTGCGTGGATTTTACAGAGAAGACAGCTCCTAGATTTCTCACAATGACTATACTTCTCTAAGGGAAATTATCAGTATTTCAGAATGATCCTGATGTAATAAAATTAATTCAAGAACATTCCTACCATTGCAAGGGGTGATGTCGAGGACAGTGGAAGTAGTCAACGAGAGCATCAGGGAAATGAGAATGGTAAATTGATGAATGAAATCTACGAACTCAATTGTCAGACCTGATGTGTAAACGTCAAATAATACAAAAATATGCATTCATTAATAATTATTAATAAATACTTATAGGAACATATAAATCATCTTTCAAGAAACCACATTTTTTCCCACACAATTAACTAATTTATAGAAATCTGACAAGAAAAATACAAAAAAATCGAACACAAAGTAAAAAAAAAAAAACTTCTAAAACTCTTCTAGTAAGTCACTAGGTGCAGGGTATGTGAAATATACACCTACATTTATAATAACAAAAAGAAAAATTGAAACTTCCATGGATTTCTTGTTCTTGAAAGATTTACAAAGAGGAATGTACTGAGTAATAACTAGATAAGACATTCCATTAACTTAAAAAAATATAAAAAATCAAATTCGCATAACTGCAAAAAAAAAATATATAAAAAGAAATAGTGCAACTAATAATATTAACAGAGAAAATAGGATACTAGATTACGCAACAAAAAGTCCTCAGAAGTAAAACGAATTCCCCCGAATTTTCGGGCCTTTTCACAAAACAAAAAAAGTTACAACCTTTGCTATTATTATTTACTTTAGGAATCTAATAAAAAAACTAAGAATAATTTTCTCTCAATATCAACAAATGTGTAACAGTTTTTATTGTTATTTAAGTTAAGACTAGTCACAAAACTAAGAATAATTTTCTTAAAATATCAAAAAATGTACCTTTTTTTATTAATATTTATTTTGAGACTAGTCACAAACTAAGATTCTAAGATCACTTAGTCAAAATATCATCCAATAAAGAACACAATTGTATCAAAGTTTTATATTTTATAAGGCACACGTTTAGTGATTATTACTATTATTTTATAAGGCACACGTTTAGTGATTATTACTATTATTTTATAAGGCACACGTTTAGTGATTATTACTATTATTTTATAAGGCACACGTTTAGTGATTATTACTATTATTTTATAAGGCACACGTTTAGTGATTATTACTATTATTTTATAAGGCACACGTTTAGTGATTATTACTATTATTTTATAAATTATATAAAATACAGTGCATATTCTGTAGTCTAGAATGCTTGCGACAGGGCATTCAGAAGGGAAAATACTAATAAATAATATAAATACAAAAATGTATCGAGTATTTCTGTTTAGTCAAATAAGTCATAAAAGCAGGGGGGGGGGGGGGGGGTCCAGAAAAAAAATTATAACTTGAAAACATAAAAATAATGGAGCAAACATTTCAAACTAATAAAAATAGAAATGAAATCATTACATTCGATTAGTACGCAGACATATGATTTGTTAAAAAAAATTCCGTTCCATTTTCAGTTTATAAATACATAAATGGATTTAAAAAATTAATTCCAAATCAACTCATATTTTCAAAAATACCAAATAAACTGAGGTTTTAGTTAATTTCATACGATATGACTAAAGATCAAGGGTAATAAAATTTCAAATTTTACAAGTACACTTGCAGCATTAACAGCAGTTTTTGAAAACACAAAAAATAATGTTCAATTTTCAAAATGAATAAAAACGGAAGTCGGTAATTATTATATTGCTTTGTACTGCAGCAACAAACCATTTACACAAACAAAATTTTAAATTTATAAATGCATGCATTTATAAAAAGCTATTTCGAAAAAAATCAAGTTTTCAAAAATATTAAATTAACTGTGGTTTTACCAAATACATTATACGAGAGATAACCCTAAAAAATCTGGATAAATGAAATTTCAGATTTTGCAAGTACATATGTAGCATTAACAGTGATAATGAAAATAATTTAAAAAAACAGAAATTACATTCGTTTGTTGAAGCGACAAATTATTCCAACAATTCATAAGTAGGTATAGACAATTCGGCTAATATTATTTCCAAATCAAATAATATTTAAAAAATAATAATAAATCATGGTTTTCTTCATTTTATAGGTAATGCACAAATCAGAATAATGAAATTGCAGATTCCATAAATAAATTATAAAGTTGCATACAATAAAAAAAAAATATATCAAACAGTAATTTCTTAATCAGTAATCCCTTCCAACGCCCTTCAGATGATATTTTTTTTGTTTTTTTTTGTTATCTGAAACGAGGCACGAATTTTTCATTGATTTAAACAATTTTCAATTCTACCATCAACAATCAATCGGTTGAGAGTTAAACAGAACATTTAATACAACCAACTGAAAGTAAATATATAATAATGCATATCTAGCTCATGTATTTTTATTATTGAAAATGTAACAGCCAACTGTGACATGTTACTGTCCAAGTCATTTTATATAAAATATACGTTTTACTGTCGAGGTCATTTCATATTAAATATACGTTTTACTGTCGAGGTCATTTTATGTTGCGTTAATTGAAATAGGCCGATAAAATAGTGATGTTCTATCTCTTTTGCCGCAGACAAGCACTGATGGCTTTTAGGTTAAGAATATTGATATTAATACAAACAAGGAAATGAAAAGATATTAGGGTATTTCTATTCAAGACCGCCCACCTACTCATTTTGATTTAAAAAAAAAAATTAACTTTCTCTTCAGTCCAAACTATATTGGTAACTTCTCATTTGAAATCAAGCTGACTTTAAACCATCATTTTTTTGATTAATATAAATTGAAATTAAAATAATTTTTTTTAAAATTGTTTTAGTAGAAGTGAAATGGGCAATTTCAGATAGAAGTGACCCAGTAATATCATGTGAATATAATAATAATAAATGTAACAGTTCAAATGAAAGATGAATAGATTTAGATATATTTAAGAAGATAGGTGCGGATAAAGACATTAGCAGCTGAATTTTCGGCTTCTTCGCGAGTGTGAGCGGGGGGATAGTCCAGCTCCTGGTAGGTGAACGTTTCATTCTGTCGGACCAATATCACCTTTAAAAAATATATAAACAGATGTTACACTCGGATTCAATTATATGAAAGTAACGAAAAACAGGACCTCTATTCATATGACACAATGCAATTAAAAATAATAAGCATATATTTCACTATAATAAAGAAAAACATATGATATTAAAAATATCAAAATAAATAGATAAGAGATAATGGACAGATTTCAAGGATCGGACCAGTATACTAAAATATGCATTGTTTGTTTAACAACAATTGGAATACTTGTAGTAGCTGCTGTCACAATATATGCTTATGGTAAGCCACTTTCAAAAATATATAAAGATACATTGTATTTTGTTCCACTCAAATGTTTAGAATCAGAATATAATCCATACGTAAAGAACAATCCTTCTATCTAGCTTCAGTTCATTTTTTTGAAAATAGATAATTTTCAGTTTTCGAATTGGGCACTGCAAACGATGCTACAAAACCACCAAATATCAAAAATTCTGCATATTCAGCAAAATGATAGTTGTCCCAATGCATCTTCATTTTGAAAGGATGTAAAATTTCTTGAAGAAATCCTCATGGAACCTTCATTATGTTAAGGATTACTCCGTTTGAAATCGAGGAAATTACATTTAAACTGGGGATAATGTTAATACATTGGATTAAAAAAGAAGGAACGAAATCAGGTAATTGTGAAATATGTCTAGTAGAGTAGAAGGGGGAGTAGGGCAAGAAGGGTTCATACCACGATTTTGCGCATACTTTGACGAAGAATGTGTTTTTTGAACTTTTATCGACAATGACTGCCACCAAGTTAAAACCCTGAGCACGTTGTCCTTTGGATGGGACGTTAAACGACGGTCCTGAGCCTGTACGATGTCAGACCCTCGTTAAAGGACCCTCCCTACGTAAGGTACCTAAACCTGGGTAGACAAAATTTAGAACTCCTACTATAGAGTCGGGCTCATTTCCACCAGAGCGACCAAATAGCACTCTTGTAATATGCGATAAGACCTCATAATTAAAGCCCGGGCATGAGTCACAATAACAGGCTAACTACAAAGTTAAAAGTATCTATGTTCGATGATTTGTTTGGGGTGAAGTGGAGAGAACGACACACACCCGAACGAAAACAATAAGATACCGATGATCAAGATATCGCAAACAAGATGGATACCTTTTTCTGAGTGATGAGCGGTAACGTTAACAAATGTGAAAAGGATATAACATGAATATTGTTCATAAAGCAAAAAATAGTAGAATACTGCAACTTATTTCTTTAAATGGCGAATGTGCGCTGAACAAACGAACTAGATGTTTTGCTCGCTTTATTGGATGATCTACAGAGAATTAGTTGAAGTTGGAGCGACGGAACCATCTTCTAGCAATTTAGTTTATTGTTTGAACACATTTTTAAAAATAAGTCGTTTGCCACACCTCAATGATTTTTGTTTAAATCTCAGACCTACTGACCCATTTTTTAAAATCTTTCTGTCAGCTGTTAAGGTTAATAAATGTAACTAAGATTAAAAATAGGAAATTTGCCTTTCCAACTGTCTCCCGCATCTTCTCATATTCAATAATAACAATTTATTATTACCTGTGCAGTAAAAGATGGAGCGATGTTGGAAGATAAAATGCTCTGCTGAGTAGTAACTTTGAAGTGAACAGTACCCCATCCCAAATAGGAAGCGATCGATTTAAGAGCCTGAAAACACAAAAATAATTTTTCTAACTGTGAACAGCTGAAAAAGTGGAGAATTTCACAAGTAAAAAAGTTCAATACCACTTTCAAGGGAGAAAAAATAGACCAACGCATCAACCTAAATTTATCAAGTGGGAGAAATTGTATAAGTCGAACACTTGGTTGGTTTTCAGAAGCGGTTACATTCCTACCTAGCAGGAACGTACATCATCGAACAGCAGTTTGAAAATGATTAAACCAAAGAGATTTTGTCCAAGTTCTTGAAAATCTATTAAAACCGGCGGACAAATAGTAACTGGGACACGGCAGGGATTTGAAAGAAATTACGGATTGCGGGCTATTTTATAGGAGGCTGTGAGAAAACCAACCTTGGACTGTAAGGTGGAGACGGCTCCACAGGTTAGCCAACTAGTTAGGAGAAAGATATTGGAATGATTTGTTTCTACCTAAAAAGCGCCAGCAGCTTCTCAAACAATATAAAAACTATCAACAAATGTTTTTTTTTTTTTTTTTCATTTCATAGTTTCAGACACATCGAACAAAGAATTAACATTGAATGAAGAAAAAAAAAAACCAAGTAATTGCGCAATCTACTTTTATTAATTTTGTGATATGTTCCCCTTTGTCGACAAATAATGATTTTTTTTTTTTAATCGTTGCATGGTAACTAACCTATTTTGCGTGGGGCCATTTCTATGCCAAACATGAATTATATACAAAGAATCCATTTAGTGGTTCTTGAGTTGGGCTTGTGTGACCTACGGGACAGATACGAGGAACAAAAAGTGTTTGTTTTGACCTGAAATGCAAAATTTTTTTGGAAATACGGGGAAGACAAAATGTGGGAAAAATATTTCAGAATATGATTAGGCTTCATCATAAACTGGTTCAATTGAATTATATAAGTGATTATTACTTTTAATTATTTTGTAGTTTCAAGGTAAGTAAGCACAACTTTCAACAAAAATTAAAATGAATATTCTCGAACTCCAATGATTACAAATATTAGTAAAGAGCGCAAATCATAACCTCAGTTTAAGAAGAACGCGGGAATAACCATACTTCAAGAGTATGCCGGATCCTGCAGTGGGAGGACTTCATCAGGTTAATATTGGCTTACATACCGAGGAAACTCCATCCAATGCAGTATAATAAGACGTTACATACAATTACCTGAGTGACATTTTCAAAAGAAGATATTAACTATCGTTCAATGAATAAATCCGGAGGTCAAAATAGCAAAATAAAAAATAATTACAATATGAATAATAAAAATGAAAAATACAATACCGAAGCTGCAGGCATACTATGGAAAAAGGCGTAGACAATATTTATCAAGACCATTTTCTTCTGTTCGGCATACTGCTGCTGTTCACTGTCCAGACAAATAAAAGAAAAACTGAAAATATAATAGATAACTAATTTTGATATGATCTAGATATCAATTTGCAACATTTTACTAAGAAATGCCTTCTCTGCTGAAAAATAAAAAAAATACATAACTCACCCTATACTTGGTATAGCTGTGGGAGTAATACGGACACAACTGGGGGAGTAATACGGACACAACTGGGGGAGTAATACGGACACAACTGGGGGAGTAATACGGACACAACTGGGGGAGTAATACGGACACAACTGGGGGAGTAATACGGACACAACTGGGGGAGTAATACGGACACAACTGGGGGAGTAATACGGACACAACTGGGGGAGTAATATGAACACAACTGGGGGAGTAATACGAACACAACTGGGGGAGTAATACGGACACAACTGGGGGAGTAATACGGACACAACTGGGGGAGTAATACGGACACAACTGGGGGAGTAATACGAACACAACTGGGGGAGTAATACGGACACAACTGGGGGAGTAATACGTACACAACTGGGGGAGTAATACGGACACAACTGGGGGAGTAATACGGACACAACTGGGGGAGTAATACGGACACAACTGGGGGAGTAATACGTACACAACTGGGGGAGTAATACGGACACAACTGGGGGAGTAATACGGACACAACTGGGGGAGTAATACGGACACAACTGGGGGAGTAATACGGACACAACTGGGGGAGTAATACGGACACAACTGGGGGAGTAATACGGACACAACTGGGGGAGTAATACGGACACAACTGGGGGAGTAATACGGACACAACTGGGGGAGTAATACGGACACAACTGGGGGAGTAATATGAACACAACTGGGGGAGTAATACGAACACAACTGGGGGAGTAATACGGACACAACTGGGGGAGTAATACGGACACAACTGGGGGAGTAATACGGACACAACTGGGGGAGTAATACGAACACAACTGGGGGAGTAATACGTACACAACTGGGGGAGTAATACGGACACAACTGGGGGAGTAATACGGACACAACTGGGGGAGTAATACGGACACAACTGGGGGAGTAATACGGACACAACTGGGGGAGTAATACGGACACAACTGGGGGGAGTAATACGGACACAACTGGGGGAGTAATACGAACACAACTGGGGGAGTAATACGGACACAACTGGGGGAGTAATACGGACACAACTGGGGGAGTAATACGGACACAACTGGGGGAGTAATACGTACACAACTGGGGGAGTAATACGTACACAACTAGGGGAGTAATACGGACACAACTAGGGGAGTAATACGGACACAACTGGGGGAGTAATACGGACACAACTGGGGGAGTCATACGTACACAACTGGGGGAGTCATACGGACACCACTGGGGGAGTAATACGTACACAACTGGGGGAGTAAGACGTACACAACTGGGGGAGTAATACGTACACAATTGGGGGAGTAATACGGACACAACTGGGGGAGTAATACGTACACAACTGAAGAAAACAATATTCATCCATGTTCATCGCTTTAATGTTTGTATAAACAATATTATAGGCAAATACTTGCACAGCGCAAGACAGATTAAAGGGTTTCTAGGTTTCATTTTTTACTGCTTACGTTTAAACTACATGATTTTAAAGATATACTGAAAATTTCAATAATTAATATGAGGGCCTTTAGAATATTGTGTCGTTTCCACATTCCTCTCAAAAAAAAAAAAAAAAAAGAACTATCCTCAAGTATAGTCAAGGATGTGAGGTATAGCCAAGATTTGAAAAATACAAAATTCTTGGAGCATCCTTTTCCATAATGCCACCAGGCAGCATGGTAAAGATAACTTACACACTCTACCTTAAGGAAACACGCCGCTCTTAGCACCTCCAGACACTCCACTTCCACATTTACGCAAGTAAACATTTTTTAAAAAAATACTTTGATTCTGCCAATTATTACCTTTCATTTGATATTCTTCCACTGAATTAACCATATTCATCAACATTTTATTTTTTATTCTAGCCTACTGGGTTCAAGATCGCGGGTTTGAAACCCGGCCGAAGCTCTTAAGATTTTTTATCAGGGAAATGTAAAACCTTGAGCACGCCGTCCTTCGGATGGGACGTTAACGATGATCCCGTGCCTATCCGATGTCATGTACTCTCGTTAAAGACCCCTATCCTATCCTAGGTGAAAAAAACCAAGATAGATAAAATGTAGGACTTCCACAGTAGAGGGCTGCTCATGTCCACCAGAGGGCCGAAAGAGATAAGTAGTATGTGATATGACTTGATAGTTAAAGCCCGGGCATGGAACATAACTACTTTTTTTTTAATGTCCCGAGTTATTTTGCTTTCCACCATATTATAAAATTCATGCTTCGACGCAAACCAGTCATTTTTCTTGAAAAAATGCCGCATATGTTCTCCATAAATTTGGGGGAAAACAGGACGATATTGTTGATCCACCATAGCCGCCATACTGAGTATAATACAAGTTTGAAAAAATACATTTTATAACTAGACACAGTAAACACTTTTATAAGAAAATATCAGAAAATACGAAAATTTCCCTACTACAGGGAGAGAAAAAATTCTGGTAACGGGGCTTATAATTTTCCTGGCGTTGAATCGTATTTCTGGATAATTCAGAATTTTTTGACTCAAATATGGTTTAGTCTCTAGACACACTCACTTCCAGTTTTCAACCTTTGGATGGATTATAGCTTAAAGGCTCAGCAACGACTGAATAAAAATAAATAATGTACTTACACAGGTACACCGCTGGAAGTGCTGGGCTTACTAGTAGGATGCCCTTTGTAGGGAGGAGAAAAGGAATCTGAAAAATTATTATTTCAATATTTTGAAAAAAGATACGCATAAAATAGAATTAGCAGCTAGAGGCAATCGAAACATTTTTAAGTTACTTTAAAAAAATTATTTAATATCGAAAATAATCCATAAAAAAACGTATGAGGGGTACTGAAAACCTTAAGTCAATCGGTGTGGTTCTGTGCGTTATAAAGAACGCTGAAATATAATCCAGCACAACACATTGCCAAATTTAGGAAATATTATGTACAAAATATCGATAAAGGGCTCAAAGGTTACGTGCTTATCTACTGATCTGAGAATCGCGGGTCCGAAACCCGGCCGCGGCCCTTCCAGTTTTTTATCTGAAAACCTTGAGCACGCCATCTTTCGGATGTAACGATAAGCGATAGTCTCAAGCGACGAAAAAGAGCGCTCTGGTAGGAGGCGATATGACCTCGTAGTTGAAGCCCGGGCATGAGTAAAAAAAAAACTCGATAAAAGCTGCGCAACACCAAGTTTTACTGTCCCTTCTCTTACTATACAATACTCCTCTGTCCAGTGTTTCTACTTTTCAAATGTAATTCAAACCGACATCACAATTTTCCTTTACATTTGAAGTTATCTTTATATAATTTTTTGAAATACACTGGATGTTTTTGGATACGTTATTGTATTATGGATATGTTTTCAATAAATATTTCTAAATATAATTCACTATGTAATGATTTACAGTTGATTTTTTTTATAATAGCTCCGACAAGCCTTGACGTTTTAAGACATAAGGAAGGGCGATGGGTACTTTCGGCAGACATGTGAAAATTTTGTTCTATGGCATGCTCGATCCTCCGATATGAGAGTGGTCATTTCTGGGTAATTTATAGTATTATCGTAAAGTGTGTATAAAAAAACAAACCTGAATAGCACCCAGATGTACTTGGAGAGGCTGCGGGGGGAGGTCTGTTTAAGTTGGAGGTGGCCGGAGTTAGCTGGTAATTGACATTAGCTGGAACCAGATCCCTAAAGAAAAACAAAATAATAATAATTATTATAAAAAATAATACTCAAGAGGAGAAAAACCAAGTGGACCCACTATAGTAGGGGTCCGCAACCACTTAGCAGTTAGGGGACCGTTATGTCCCGAGTATTCGACAGCCGGCCACATATCAAAATAAAAAAAATGCCAAAGGGAAGGGGAGAGGCTACACTCGAAAATCCCCATAACTGCCGATATAATGAATGTACCGATATGAAATTTCATATTTAAATATAAAAACTTATAAGCATGGTGTATAGACCGGTATGGTACCCAAAAGGGGTTTCCAACTAACTAGCTATATAACCTCTGGTGGTTCTGGAGGACCACTCCAAAATGTTGGAGAATAGAAGAAGGGGTAAGACTGTAATGATAAGACTGATTAAGTTTAAAATTATATAAAAGATTTAATGTACAAAACAAAACCTCGTAAAAGGCAGTTGGCCAACTGAAAAGAAAACAAAACATAGATTAAATGAACATAGAATCGAACTTAATATTAGGGATGAAAAAATATAATTTGAAGTAAAAACAAAAAAAGGTAAAATAATAAAGTTCTTAGCGGAAGATTGGATGCAGCCTTTGAGATGGGGGGGAGGGGAGGGGGGAGGCTGACAGATGATCAGATGATGGATCTGATGGGACGATGTGGTGGTAGATGAAAGTACGTGCGGTCTGGATGGCTTCTGGCAGGGTACTGAAGGCTTAGGTACAGCCTACTTTGGTAAATATTGAGGGAGTAGGATTAGTGGGGAGGAGTCTTTTGGCGGGTCCGGCTCCAATCCAAAATAAACAATGAAATAAATATTGAATGTTGAAATTTAAAATGAATGCTGAAACACATAGCACCTATTAATTTTCCGCAAAATCGGTTAAGGGAGGGGGGAGAATAGAAGGGGAGGCTCGACTCAAATACTCTAAACCTGCCAATGAAATGACATGCATTGACCAGTCATTTTTCTTGAAAAAATGCCGCATATGTTCTCCATAAATTTGGGGGAAAACAGGACGATATTGTTGATCCACCATAGCCGCCATACTGAGTATAATACAAGTTTGAAAAAATACATTTTATAACTAGACACAGTAAACACTTTTATAAGAAAATATCAGAAAATACGAAAATTTCCCTACTACAGGGAGAGAAAAAATTCTGGTAACGGGGCTTATAATTTTCCTGGCGTTGAATCGTATTTCTGGATAATTCAGAATTTTTTGACTCAAATATGGTTTAGTCTCTAGACACACTCACTTCCAGTTTTCAACCTTTGGATGGATTATAGCTTAAAGGCTCAGCAACGACTGAATAAAAATAAATAATGTACTTACACAGGTACACCGCTGGAAGTGCTGGGCTCACTAGTAGGATGCCCTTTGTAGGGAGGAGAAAAGGAATCTGAAAAATTATTATTTCAATATTTTGAAAAAAGATACGCATAAAATAGAATTAGCAGCTAGAGGCAATCGAAACATTTTTAAGTTACTTTAAAAAAATTATTTAATATCGAAAATAATCCATAAAAAAACGTATGAGGGGTACTGAAAACCTTAAGTCAATCGGTGTGGTTCTGTGCGTTATAAAGAACGCTGAAATATAATCCAGCACAACACATTGCCAAATTTAGGAAATATTATGTACAAAATATCGATAAAGGGCTCAAAGGTTACGTGCTTATCTACTGATCTGAGAATCGCGGGTCCGAAACCCGGCCGCGGCCCTTCCAGTTTTTTATCTGAAAACCTTGAGCACGCCATCTTTCGGATGTAACGATAAGCGATAGTCTCAAGCGACGAAAAAGAGCGCTCTGGTAGGAGGCGATATGACCTCGTAGTTGAAGCCCGGGCATGAGTAAAAAAAAAAACTCGATAAAAGCTGCGCAACACCAAGTTTTACTGTCCCTTCTCTTACTATACAATACTCCTCTGTCCAGTGTTTCTACTTTTCAAATGTAATTCAAACCGACATCACAATTTTCCTTTACATTTGAAGTTATCTTTATATAATTTTTTGAAATACACTGGATGTTTTTGGATACGTTATTGTATTATGGATATGTTTTCAATAAATATTTCTAAATATAATTCACTATGTAATGATTTACAGTTGATTTTTTTTATAATAGCTCCGACAAGCCTTGACGTTTTAAGACATAAGGAAGGGCGATGGGTACTTTCGGCAGACATGTGAAAATTTTGTTCTATGGCATGCTCGATCCTCCGATATGAGAGTGGTCATTTCTGGGTAATTTATAGTATTATCGTAAAGTGTGTATAAAAAAACAAACCTGAATAGCACCCAGATGTACTTGGAGAGGCTGCGGGGGGAGGTCTGTTTAAGTTGGAGGTGGCCGGAGTTAGCTGGTAATTGACATTAGCTGGAACCAGATCCCTAAAGAAAAACAAAATAATAATAATTATTATAAAAAATAATACTCAAGAGGAGAAAAACCAAGTGGACCCACTATAGTAGGGGTCCGCAACCACTTAGCAGTTAGGGGACCGTTATGTCCCGAGTATTCGACAGCCGGCCACATATCAAAATAAAAAAAATGCCAAAGGGAAGGGGAGAGGCTACACTCGAAAATCCCCATAACTGCCGATATAATGAATGTACCGATATGAAATTTCATATTTAAATATAAAAACTTATAAGCATGGTGTATAGACCGGTATGGTACCCAAAAGGGGTTTCCAACTAACTAGCTATATAACCTCTGGTGGTTCTGGAGGACCACTCCAAAATGTTGGAGAATAGAAGAAGGGGTAAGACTGTAATGATAAGACTGATTAAGTTTAAAATTATATAAAAGATTTAATGTACAAAACAAAACCTCGTAAAAGGCAGTTGGCCAACTGAAAAGAAAACAAAACATAGATTAAATGAACATAGAATCGAACTTAATATTAGGGATGAAAAAATATAATTTGAAGTAAAAACAAAAAAAGGTTAGGTTAGGTTTTATGACTCATGCCCGGGCTTTAACAACGAGGTCATATCGCCTACTACCAGAGCGCTCTTTCGTCACTCTGGTGGACATGAGCCCGACTCTACTGTGGGAGTCCTAAATTTTGCCTACCCTAAATTTATATATTATATATGTATTGAAGGCTTAGGTACAGCCTACTTTGGTAAATATTGAGGGAGTAGGATTAGTGGGGAGGAGTCTTTTGGCGGGTCCGGCTCCAATCCAAAATAAACAATGTAATAAATATTGAATGTTGAAATTTAAAATGAATGCTGAAACACATAGCACCTATTAATTTTCCGCAAAATCGGTTAAGGGAGGGGGGAGAATAGAAGGGGAGGCTCGACTCAAATACTCTAAACCTGCCAATGAAATGACATGCATTGATACAAAATTTAGTGTGAAGATTCAGAAGCCACTTTGACAGACAAATATTGAGTTTTAGCCATTTTGGATTTGCCATTGAAAGGCGAGCGACAAGGTAATTAACTCATGCTGGGAAAGTACAAAGCTGGTGATTCACCAGACATTTTTTTATAGGTAACTCTTCTTACGAGGTGCGAGAGGGAGAACCTCGTGGGAAGTGGTCATGGCCTTTTTACGGACCACAAACAGTTAACTTTTCTTCAATAAGGTGCGAAACGGTTTTAGGTACTACCCAAGGTCTCTTCAACCATGAAATTCCATTATAAATCTTTTGCACCAATTATAACGATAATATTTTTCTTGTTCTCTACACTATATACCTTAAGCTCAACGTCTAAGTTTGATATTATAATGAAAAAGTAGTTAATGACACTAACTTGTCTTTCGGTTGGCTCTTTTTTGTTTTAGCTTTACCATTCTTCTTAAAAGGATTCTCCTGAAACAGAATAAGAATATTAAGAAAAACTTAATTTTTTAAGAGGAAGGGAAAATTAAACAATTTGATAGAATCCAGATCAAGAATAGACACACAACTATAGTTTCGCCTCACTATTTAGTGTAGTGAGTAAATTCTTCTGAACTAAACACGTCCGAATACATTTCTCCAATCTATGTCGATATAATGGAAAGCTAATAAAATACATAAAAACAAAGAACATATACAACTGTTATATAATTCCACAAAAATATATACACAAAGTAGTCTACCGGTTTCGGCTTACGCGCCATTGTCAGACAAAGTTCATATTACAATCGATTCAATTCAATATCAAGAAAAAAATGTAGTTAGGTATTATGACTCTCGCTCGGGCTTTAATTACAAGGTCATACAAATCGCCTACCAGAGCGCTCATTCGTCATAAAATAATTATAATCTTATTTCTCTAAATAATCTTTCTTATTTAAAAATAATAATAATAATTTCCATTTATAATATTATAAGTAGTGAAGGTTACTTCCAGTTAATCGCATCGATAACCTCTTCCTTTGACCCAATTCATACTTTCTGTAGGTTAGGTTACGTTTTATGACTCATTCCCGGGCTTCAACTACGAGGTCATATTGCCTACTACCAGAGCGTTCTTTCGTCACTCTGGTGGACATGAGCTCGACTCTACTGTGGGAGTCCTAAATTTTGACCACTCTAAATTTTTATTCATCTAGGGAGGGGTCTTTAACGAGTACCTGACATTGTACAGGCTCGGGACCATAGCTTAACGTTCCATTCGAAGGACGGCATGCCCAAGATTTTTTCAAATACCTGATAAAAATCGTAAGGTCTCGGTCGGGTTCCGAACCCGCGATCTTGAGGTTAGTAAGCAAGCACGCATAACATTGAGCTACTGGCGCCCTTAGAAAAAATGTATATTCACTGAATGAATTAAAAATGATCTTATTTGACTGGATTTTTACGCTTTTTCAGGTT
This sequence comes from Aradus depressus, assembly GCA_963662175.1. Lineage (NCBI taxonomy): Eukaryota > Metazoa > Arthropoda > Insecta > Hemiptera > Aradidae > Aradus > Aradus depressus. The sequence continues at coordinate 16,018,014 of OY759215.1, forward strand.
GACATCAATCAGTTAGCGTCGATAACATTTTCTTACAGATCTGAAATCATTATACAGTAGAGCGTCGAAAATCCGGATCGGCTCGGCGGTGAGAGCAGGTGGGATGTGGGAGGGAGTGGGAGGACTTTTTTACCCAGTAAGTTTCCATTAATTACTGTAGATTCTTGTTTGTTTTTTTTCTAAAAAGTATTGTAGAGTTACTAATCTACATTACATAATGTACATGTTTTTATTCAATATACTTTATTAAAATATTTTGTGTACTGTATTTTTCGAACCCTTCAAGCCTCTATTTTGCAAAACAACATACTCCCGAGCGTCATGTATCCTCTAGTCGATACATATACGTATGTATACAGTTATTGAAAGCATATTTGAAAATCCGGACAATTCAGTAAGTAATCCGGATGGGTCCCGGTCCCGATCGATCCGGATTAACGACACTCCACTGTACTCAATATTTTCTGTTTATCCAATTATTCCCCCTCCCTTCCAACTACTGGGTCTACAATCACCCTTCAACTTAGTACCTTTCAGTCAAATAAGATAATGTTCAGTTCTTTTCAGTATATGTCGACTTTACTTGAAAAGTCTTCTAACGCTATTCGACACAGACATATATATTAAAGCATAATGAAAAAAGATAAGTAATACTTACATTGTTCAATTCATTGCTAGAATTGTCTTCATGTAACGGCTTGGACCATGTCGCATTCAACCTGGCACCGTCCAGTATGAAGCCTAGGATAAAATAAGTGCATTATTTACAAACAAAATTACATGACAATTTTGTCCAGGAGAAGGCGAAATCAGAAACACGGATCCTTTGTTCATAATAATTCGGAAATATTATCTATTTTTTTCTACAATGCTAGAACCATATCTCTGGAACAACAGAAGAGATGCCAGGAAAAAACGGGAGGTTAGTGAGTGTTGTATTTTATAACGATGTAATTCGAAGAGGAAGAGATGAGACTTGTGGTCGATAAACTAACTCGTAGAATATCTGCCAAGCTTTCGGCACTGAGCGTGCCTTCTTCAGGGTCTATTTTAACATACATACAATATTAATGGGTTTATATACGCTACAATTAAGTAAACATATAACATTAAATGTGACTAACCAAACCAAAATCACATGAACAAATAACTTTTAAAATATTTAAGCTAAAACAAAATAAAATAAATATAAATATAACTAATGAACACAAATTTTAATAATATACTTACTCAGAATATACATTTCAATACATTTTTTAAATTGTAAACTTTGTTTTATTTATGTTTTAGCTTAAATATTCTAAAAGTTATATTTGCTCATGTAGGTTTTGATGTTTAGTCACATTTTTAGTGTCATTATATTGTTGTTATTTACTTAATTGTAGCGTATATAAACTCATTGATAATGTATATATGTCTATATAGGCCCTGAAGAAGGCACACTCAGAAATTCTACAAGTTTCTTTTTATCGACCACAAGCCTCATCTCTTTCCCTTCCTGTTGACGAATAAGTAGAAGTAAATGTTAACTCACTAATTGAAAATTGTTAAAAATTACCATTCAAGAAACGTAGTGATTTCTCAGCTGCCTCTCTGGAATTAAAATGGACAAAAGCAAAGTCCTTGACTTTTCGAATTCTTGAAAAGTCTTCAGTAGTGACAACTTTACATAGGACTTCTCTAATTGTCGTTTCTGTGGTCCGAAGCATCAGGTTCCCTATGTAAACCACAGTCACCTAGAGTTGCAAAGAAATAAAATGAGTAAAAAATTAATGACATGAATTATTGTTAATAGTGTTTTCTAGTCTTAAGTTAAGGATGTTTACAATAGAATGGTAACCTGCACAAAGTTGGATTGTTATAAAATAGTTTTTCCTATCCTGATACGATGAACAAATCTAAAAAAGAGGCTATAAAGAAGAATATTTAGCAAAGGCAAGTGTATAGTTGGACAAACCTATATATCTTCCTTATCTGGGATATCAATTTAGTCGGGCTTCTCAATACTGAGACTATGGGCTCCGGGTTTCAACTGTTATGTGAAGGTTATTCCGAGTGGGTAGGGTTATAAGTAGGGCTGTGATTTGTATGCAATAAAAACAGCGAAGAAATCCAAAAATCCACTCTTTTCTTGCAGTCTTTTTGTTTAAACAAAAAAATGGCGGAACCGAATTTGATAAAATTTCTTTTGGATCATATTGTCGTTGATACGCTTCGATTAGCACCAGAGCGGAGTCGAAATATTTTTTTATTCGCGAGATTTCGTGAAAGTAAAATTGACCACCCATGTATGTACACACACATACTTATTTTCAAAAAGTGTAAAAATAGTGTAGAGACCTTGACACATAAAAGTATGTTGAACATTTTGATTCCTATTTTCGGATCCGTATATGCTGGGAAGTTAAAAACATAATTACCTTAGCCATGATATCCTCAGCGATCTCACCCTCAGGCACTGCCCAATCTATCCTCACATTCCGGCCCCACTCTTGGATACCAGCAGTGATCAGATATCTACGAGCCATTGCAGCTGACCTACACAATAATAGAGCAAATTAGTTACAATGAGTTTACTGCTATAAGTAATAAAATAAATGCACTCAAACATAATTTTAAGCACTAATGTGTAATGATTCTCACCTGTGATCGTTGTACTCCACAAAACAAAAGCCTCTATTCAAAGACTTGTCGGTTGATGACAGATATAGAATAACCTGAATAACCATTTAAAAAGAAAATAATTTAAAAAAAAAAAAATATGACGTAACCATAACCGAACTTTTTTTTATACCAACCACTTTTGCACAGATCACTCTCCCTCCCCCTCCCCCTTGACCTAATTACTGGGTTTATAAAAGCAGTATGTTCTCAGTTTTCTTTGTTACAGCGTGGTGGCTTATAAAGGTGACTTTATTGAACCCAGTAATAGTAATGCCAGTATGAAACGAATTTGAAGGGGGGGGGGGGGGGGGGGGGGGAGAGAAATGGTTGATATAAGAAAGTCCGGTTATGAGAACTTCTAATAATAAAAACATATTTTAAAATTAGTTGCTTTGCTTTACAATTTAACATTACCTAGAACATCACGAAACATACATTTATTTTACAAACTTAAGGGCGCTATAACTTTAATCGTATTGGTCCTTATCTCAAATCTGAGGCCGCATTAGCGATTTGAAGTTTATTAAGGAAACGTTTTGATCCCAGCCAATTTCTCGATGGGACTAACTGTTTTGGGTAAATCGAGCAAACGTCTAAACGAATGGGTTCCAAAATGACAATCCACGTTTTCGGCATATATCTCGCAAATAGGGCGACCTCCGAATAATCGTATATTTCATATAAATTGTCTTTCATTTTTTTTTTTATTTTGGTACAACTTTTTTACTTTAAGAGATATAACCAAAAGTAAATTGATCTCAATTTTCATACGTTATTGGCCAAAATCTAATATCAGATCTAACTAAGTTAGCACATGTGAGATTTTCATTTCAAGTTCATAGCTACAATTAGGGTTTATAGAAATCATGATTTTTTTAAAAAGATCAAAAAAATCGATTTTTTGATTTAAATCGGATTTAAATCAACTAAAAACTTAACTAAAATTAACAAAACAGACCACCATTTCACAATTTTAAAAAACAAAAACAAAAAAATAACAAAACGAACAAAACTAACCGAAATTTCACAAAGCGAATATTTTCCACTAACTTAAAAACGAAAAACAAAAATAACAAAATCGTTGACTGCTGTCCAGTGGTGGAAGTCGATTCAGGAGATGAAAAAAATCTTCACTCCAGAAGAGGAATTAATCATCATGCAACACTTGACCGCTGTTGCATCTTCAGCTCCCACTGAACCTGTTTTCTCGACTTTCGGACTAGTTCATTCCAAACTGAGGAATCGCTTAGGAGTAGAGAAGGCTAGCAAACTGGTGTTTCTGTACAAACATTTAAACTCCTAAATATATTGCTTGGTCTATTGTTCGAATTTATCTTATGTTGGTCATTTGGAGATATCGTTTCGAATCAAAATATATTAATGTGATTACGAACATTACACTATGTAAAAATTTTCATTGATCTCAGCGAATTTAATATATATGCTAGCCATTTTGAGTTGTATCTTTTCCAATTAAACTATTTTAATCTCACGAGTTTTTTGTATTTTTTCAAATAATTACGCTTTGACGTAATCATTTGGTGGTTTGCTTGACAGATTTTCATAAATTATGTTTCAATAGTTTGCAAACTGCGGTCAGTTTTGTGCGTTTTGTTATTTTTTGTTTTGGTTTTTTTATATTTGCAAAATTTTAATCACTTATTTATTTATTTTAATGTTTTTGATTTAAATCATGAATTTAAAAAAAAAATCATTTGATTTAAATCGCGATTTAAATCGTTGATTTTAATCATCGACACCCTAGCTACAATGGTTTCTGAGTTGGAGCGCTCATAAAACAAAGTTCCAATAAGATACACACAGACAGACATCATGGCCAACATGTTCAGGGGACCATGAAACGTGTAAATCCGTTGAAAACTCGTAACAAGAAAAAAAAAATAGGTTCCCTGAATTGAAAATTTCTTAGTAAATGTCAACAAATAATAAATAAAAAAGTCCAATAAGCGCAGAGCCTCCTCATGGTAGTTTTCTAATTTTATCTTATCCTCAACAACTAGAAGACTGACCTCAGCTCCCGTCAACGGCCATACCACGTTGAACACACCGGTTCTCGTCCGATCACCGAAGTTAAGCAACATCGGGCGTGGTTAGTACTTGGATGGGTGACCGCCTGGGAAAACCGCGTGCTGTTGGCATTTTTTTTTTTTCTTTCCTGTAAGATTTTAATTTTCACCTTGGATGGATCATTACACGGTCGTATTGTAGAACTAATATAAAACTAATTTCATTCGGCTTCTAGAAATAACTAATCAAAACCATTCAAATCCTCTCACTTTATTTTCTGTTATGAACGCAAACTTGAAAAAAAAAACACTTTTATTGGCTCAGCACACTTAGTGCTCTACACATTAAAAGAGAAACATAAAGCACATTATATACAAGGGTTATTTATATGACGCGCACTATTAATTTAGTGTCGTCCAAGACCTGTAATTTTTCTTTTTACCCTGTATGTAAAACAATCCTATAAATCCAATTCTGACAAGAAGTCAGCTGAACGGGCGGGGCGTGACGGCTGGACCTGTCTAGCATGATACATGTTGCTACGTGACCGGTGATAGGCCGGCCGAAACGGAACAGACGTCTATCCGAGCGTCAGTCAATAGGACCAACGGAACTAACCTCATTGACACAATTTATCTAGCATGGTACATGTTGCTACGTGACCGGTGATAGGCCGGCCGAAACGGAACAGACGTCTATCCGAGCGTCAGTCAATAGGACCAACGGAACTAACCTCATTGACACAATTTATCTAGCCTGGTACATGTTGCCACGTGACCGGTGATAGTCCGGCCGAAACGGAACAGACGTCTATCTGAGCGTCAGTCAATAGGACCAACGGAACTAACCTCATTGACACAATTTATCTAGCATGGTACATGTTGCTACGTGACCGGTGATAGGCCGGCCGAAACGGAACAGACGTCTATCCGAGCGTCAGTCAATAGGACCAACGGAACTAACCTCATTGACACAGATTATCTAGCATGGTACATGTTGCTACGTGACCGGTGAAAGGCCGGCCGAAACGGAACAGACGTCTATCCGAGCGTCAGTCAATAGGACCAACGGAACTAACCTCATTGACACAATTTATCTAGCATGGTACATGTTGCTACGTGACCGGTGAAAGGCCGGCCGAAACAGAACAGACGTCTATCCGAGCGTCAGTCAATAGGACCAACGGAACTAACCTCATTGACACAATTTATCTAGCATGGTACATGTTGCTACGTGACCGGTGAAAGGCCGGCCGAAACGGAACAGACGTCTATCCGAGCGTCAGTCAATAGGACCAACGGAACTAACCTCATTGACACAATTTATCCGGGACAGCGCGAACGCATTATTATTATTTTATTTATTTTTTTGTATATATCTCTACATATTATTTATTGTTTCGTACATACATAGTTGATTTATTTGTTATCCATTTTGTATAACTGTTATCTTTCTCACATTACCGATTGTAAATATTCGAAAAAATAACTACGAATATCTAAAAATTAAAATTTTTTCAGTTTTGAAAATGCCCGAATAATCAAAATTTGAAAACTGAGACCTTATTCTCTCCAATCATCTATCTAATTGCTTTTTGTGTACTGAATCCCTATTTACGATGTATTGGTTACATCATATTAAAGAGCGATATAATTTCTAGGCCATTTATTACAAACACTGTATATTTGCAGACCCATATAGTCAGATCTGACCAAATACTAACTCATCCTGAGAATGTTACCCCTGTTTAATTACTAAATGGTAAGCTATGTTCATAGAAACTTTTCATGGTAGTTAGGGTGGGCCGGTCCTGGCGGTACTGCAATGCCAGGTCAACCCGTGATGGGGAGTGAGCAAGCTCACATGAACCCCATCGGATTTCAAAAAAGAAGTTTAATCACGGAAGAGGGATCCATATAGGATCCGTACCAGAGATTAAGCTGATAAGAACAGATACTACACTTTGATCTTAGCCAAAAGGCCGAGAAGCGATACCTTAACAAAATTCACTTGACTCATTATACTTGAATGTGAAGAAAATAAAGCCGAGAAGTGACATTTTCAGTGTGTCTCTATAATTAGATGTTGTAGAGCTTTTAAATTATTGCTTTCACCATTAACTACAATTTCATGACCTTTACTTCAGGAAAAATATTAAAGATCAAATTTACATACGTACATAAATTATATTAATGTATAAACTGAGATTACAAGTTTATATGAACTGTTTCCATAGGTGCTTGCCAGGTCGCGCCATCGTAGTCACTTCATGTTGTTCCTCAATTTTACCAGATTATGTCAGACAATTTAAATCGTCAACGCAACTTCTTCAATAATGAAACTAAAACGAGGGTCTAAATTTGATATTTTTTTGTCATTAACTTCAATAATCTTGCTAGTTATTAACTAAAATAACTACAGAAGTCGTGCCTTCTAAATCGACTAGACTCTCTTATATGTTATGTATGTGCATTATGTTATATTTTCAAATAATTCAATATTTTCAAAAATAAATTCTGGAATTCATAAATATTTGAAGTACACTGACTTCACTCAAAACTACAATTTTCCTACTCTAATTATGCACTAAGTGCAAATTGCATTTTTGAGAATAAAATCACTGAATCATGAAGACTGGTTTCGTATATATATATTTCTAAACGGTTTCTAAAATATATTTTCGAAAGTCTCTGAATCACACAGGTTAGTTTCATTTGAATAGTTTATTCAATTATACAAATAAGAAGATTCAGGGAAAAGACTATCGAAATTTAATCAATTCATTTCAGCGGTTTTCTGAACATTAAAATTAGCTTGTTTTTACATCCAAAATTTGATTAAGTTATCAATTAATCATTTCTTAAATTAGAATTTAAAATTTTCCTATTGATAGTTATTGTGCTGAGTTTATGAAGCTCTTTCTTAGGTGACTCATGTATTTCGTTGTACTCGTACTCCTTAACTCTTTACCCATCACATTGAAATTTGCCACGATGGTAGTGGACACGGTGACGATGGATTACTACTAAAAAAATCTGAAGTCGAACATACCACGGAGGAATAATCACCGAAAAACGAAATCCCCATTCTACGTTTATATCCATACAGATATTTTAGTTAGCACTGAAGATGATGTAATGTACTCGTGTTTTATTTCATCAAATTCTTATTTATCATGTAAGGAAGAGGTTGACATTTCAAATAGGAAATCCCCGTGGCTGTACATTTAGGAATTTGTTATATCTGACATATTTTCTTTCCTTTTCAATAACAGTGGTAAAACTAGAACTAGAATTATATTAAATGCTGACTAAATTATATGTTATACTCGAGAAATGGTGTTTGTGCATGCAACAGAATGATTACTGATAACATGAAAACATTAATCAAATTAAAATCAGAAGCTTTTTTATTAAAAAAAAAAAAAAAACTAAATGAATAACAATGAAAATAATAAATTGAAATTATAACAAAATAAATAAAGGAAATGAACAAATATTGATAATATCTCTATGGTCACAGGGAATAAGTTGTTAAGTCGTAAAATGAGTTAAGTGTACTGTGATCATCTCCCTAGCCATCTGCGCACTGTGAAGACGTTGGGAGCTCAGGACTCTAATACTTTCGGAATTATAAAGATGTCGGTTTCTTGGTATCTCATAAAATTGTGTATGTTCTCGGTTAAATCAACTTAATCTACTTCTTTGAGGAATGATTCACGAGATAACTGCATTTAACCATTTATTCACTACGGTAGACTATTCTAAGTGAAGAGGACGTTTTCGGTTAAATCAACTTAATCTACTTCTTTGAGGAATGATTCACGAGATAACTGCATTTAACCATTTATTCACTACGGTAGACTATTCCAAGTGAAGAGGGCGTTTTCGGTTAAATCAACTTAATCTACTTCTTTGAGGAATGATTCACGAGATAACTGCATTTAACCATTTATTCACTACAGTAGACTATTCCAAGTGAAGAGGGAGTTTTCGGTTAAATCAACTTGCTGAACTTTAGAGAGGCATCATTCATGAGTATTTCAAAAAGTATAGGTAATAATTAGATAAGTGTGTATAAAAATTAGGTAAGTGTGGTCAATAATAAAATAAATAATATATAAAAAAATGATGCAAACATAATTTATTTATTCCAAAAACTGGATTTACACGATTAATGCAAAAGTAAAAAAGTTCTGCCCTGAAAAGTTACGAATTTAGACTTACCAATTAATTCCCTGTGACCACAGATATATGGACTACGATTTATGACAAATGTAATTAAAATCACCATCGCACTAAATACATACATATGTGGAAACGAGAACTTGTTCTAAGGTGTTGAGTAATTAATAGATTTTGTCGTTCATAAAAATGTTCTTTTTAGTGGCTTTAATCATTTCCAGTAGTTCTAAACTAACAAGTGACATGCGTTTTGAGCAAAAATTGAGATATTCGATGCCTCTGGTTGGGACAAAAGTGTGGCTAATATCGATAAAGTGAACCAGTTGCTTCGGTTCCTTATTTTAGTCGTATATTCTTTAAATTTTGTATTTAGAACGACGGCCAGGTTGCAATATACCATTGGTTGCACGTCACTTGCAGACTACATACTCCACTTTTATTCTCAATTTCAGTTTTGTCCCTACCTCCTACCGTAAGATTTGTGGATGATTATTATGGCTATTCCTCTATGACATCAACCTTTTTTACTATTAATTTCTGTCTCATTGGAATTCATTCGATTGTTATTCATTTAGTCATTTTAAAAGAAAAGTTTCTGATTTTAATTTTATCAATATTCTCATGTCATTAGTAATCATTTCGTTAAATGTACAAACATCATTCCACGCTTATCCCATATAAACTAGTTTATCTTGTTAGAATTTAGTAATTTTAGTTTTACCATCGTTATTGAAATGGGAAGAATCTATTTCAGACCAAATTCCTAATAGTACAGCCATGGGTATTTCTTAATTAAAATGACCCCCTCATCATTATCAGACATATAAAAATGGGTCTCACCCAGGACACAGTCCTAGATTATAACTAAAACGGTGGAATATCTATACAATTTTTGTGGGATAGACAATATTTGAAAAAATAAGTTTGTTTTATTCATTATAAGTTTCCACAATATGTCAGCCTTTCTCAAGATTTATCTACTAACCCAAAAAATTTAGTTATAAAAAGTTAAGGTATAAAATGAGTGCCGCTCTTGGAGCAAGAGAAAACAAATAGTAATCAAAAAATTATAGCATAATTTTATTTTTTCTCGAAAATCGGTTATTGTAACATTTAGAAAATGACAACTCGTTTTGAAAATATTCAGAAAATGAAAACTCGTTCCTCAGTGCAACGACGTTGAAGCACTGAACACATCTCGTGTGTGAATGATCTCATTTTGATTCTGAGTTCATAACACATGAAAAAGAAATGCAAAACCCCTATAAATATAGAAATAAATTACATCGTATGTTACTCAAGTAACGTGAGATGTAATGCAAACAATTCTAGATAGTAATGTTAGGACACAAAATCGCCAGCGCGAAAGCAGTAAAAAATAAGTCAGGTTGGAATTGTCTAGAAAAAAAAACTGTCTAGAATGATTAGCTAATGCTAAAGGATTAATAACATTCACCCGGGACAGCGCGAACGCAGTCCCGACTACCAAAAATTACGCGCCCGAGATACCCACATTTGAGGTATTCGCAGGGGTCAACCCAACCGAAGTGCAATGGATAGGCCTCACCCTGGGGGAACCGCCTTGATGATCAAGGTAACCCCCACGCCAGGTAAGTATGAGTTCCTTTCTCAGCTTTCATCGGGTCCTTTCTCCAATGCAATGCAAAGTACCGAGAGGTCAAACGTTGAAATTCATCCTGTCACTCTCGCAAATCCTTTAAAAGACTAAAAAAATCCTATCTGATTGCAAAAATTTCAATTTTCAGAAAAAATGCTTAATACTTACTCAAGTTGCAAATATAATAAGAAAAAAAAGTAAGAACGTTTAATATGTGAATAACACGAATACTTGGGGAAACTAATACCAGGCCGCGCCAGCATCGCATCGCGGAGTACAGTTTAGAAGGGCTTCCTAATAACATTCGGATAGATAAAAGTATATATACGAGTACAGTTTAAAATGACTGCTTGTACCAACTTAAATAAATGTTTTTGGCATTAGCCGTTTGAAAATAATATTTCTCCAAAAAATAGTGTTTCTCATGTTTTGCGGTTTGCTAGAAAAGAAATTCCGCAAACTGATTGCAAAGTCTTAAGATTTCATTGCTTAGAGGTAATACTTGAAAAAAAAATCTAGCAAGCCTAAGAACTAAAGTACTATGCGAGTATGAAGAACTACTACAAGAATGTATCGAGATTTACAATGGTCTGGAATGACTAAGAAGATTTTACTAGATTTATATTCTCTGAAGATGTGATAACATGAAAATTAGGCAATGTAATTTTTAGAATATTAACAAATGAATGCTATTCAGGAAAATAAAGCAAATGGATAATGTTAATAATACTTAATCTGTTCTAAATTATGATGGAATAGGGAACGAAAGTGGGATAGTTGGAAATGCAAATAACACAATAATCAGAGAATCACAGAATTGCGTGCATGCAGTAACATAGCTAAAAATTGAACATACCAACTGATATTTTATCGGATTCTTTGATAGAAAATATTCAAAAAATGTAAATAAAAAAAAATCTGTTCGCCATAATGGAAGGTTGGAAGGTTATCGATTATGATGACACAATGAAATCGTACGTGCGCAAAAGCTTTTTGAAAGTTGGTTAAAGAACCCTATTAGAAACTACCTAGCAAGGCGGGGACAAATACGTTAGACTGAATTCAAAAATCCCTACCAGCAATGATCAGGGATAATTGATTAGACGGCTCCAAGTTCTTATTCCAGGAATAGCCTTTATGTGATCATTCCCGAACGTTAAGTGATGTTTTCGAGTCTGTATGGAGTCAGGTACTCCTTCCCGAGAAAACCTAGGCAGGCAAAATTTAAGCATGATTTTAGACTCATGCCCACCAGAGCATCAAAAAAGTGTGCGAAGTTAAAGCCCGGGCATGAGTCACAATAACCAACCTTTAAAAAAAATCAACATTTATGTTCTACTTCAGAAAATTGAGAAAACGAAAGCACATCCTTCGAATGGAAAGTTGAGCAATAGTCCCTAGCGTATGCGATGTCAGGTACTCGATAAAGACTAATCTGGATAGGCAAAATTCAGAACCAAAACTCTTTCTTTCACACCTATAATCATCAGTTGGGCTCATGGTGTAATAGTAAAGAGGCGATACGACCACGATTTTGAAGCCCGGCCATGAGACACAAAAGTTGAGGAAACTGTGGGTTGAAAGAGGCTTTCTAGTAAAATTAATCCGGGACAGCGCGAACGCAGTCCCGACTACCAAAAATTACGCGCCCGAAATACCCACATTTGAGGTATTCGCAGGGGTCAACCCAACCGAAGTGCAATGGAAAGGCCTCACCCTGGGGGAACCGCCTTTATGATCACGGTAACCCCCACGCCAGGTTGCAGAGATACGATCGGGTCGTTCCTCCAAAGCTATGAAAGAAACAGCGAGGTCAAAGTTGGAATTCATCTCCTAACTCTTGTAAATGCTTTTAAAATGCTAAAAAAGAAAATAGTGAGATAAAAATATCCAAAGCTTTGAATAAATTAATACTTTATATTTTCTGAGTTATAATAGAATAGCGAACGTAAGTAAGAAAGGTCAAAATGTGAATAATACAAGTAATAGCCGAAATAGGTACCAGACCGCGCTAGCATCGTCACGTACAGGTTAGAATTCCTCCGGTAGTAGAGGAGTGTGGTAGTATACATAGACAGACAGCTACTAAACAAAACAGAAACAAATACAAAAGATGGAAAACTTTTTATATTTTATCGGTTCTAATAATTAATATAATATTGTATATTGAACTTTTTTGGGGGGGGGGGGGGGGGGGGGCTGATGTACCGTGCATATTGACCGATATGAACTTGAATTGAATATAAGAATTTTAAATTGTATCTCTATGAGTGATTCATCCCATGTTATATCTAATTATGGACAATGTCGGAAGAAAATAAATAACACCACTTACCAACTAGGCCAGTTGCTGGGGAGCAAAAAGTAAGGTAATTCGGAAATAATTCATGACAAATGTTTTATCGTTTTAATCTCTTCAGTTATGTCCCAATATGACTATCCTAGGTTTTCCTCCCCCGCCGAGGTGAGCGTCGGCTCCTAGGTTGCGCAATGTGACCTGAAATGGGGTGTTTTTGCGTTTTTTTCAAATTATCTTGAAAACAACCCAATAAATCAACAAAATTATTATTATAAAAGTTGTAGAGCGGTAAATTCTGCGTAAAATGAGTACCAATTTGATATATTTTGTTTCAGTTAAAACTGTACGAGCTCTTATCAAAATTGCACTAATTTGTCAACTTACCATACTTTTTTTTTTTCTTCCAAAAATAATGCAGAAATGAGGTAAGAATAAGTAAGTACCTACATAAATATATAATTATATAATAAATTAATAATAATAGGGATAGAATGCAAGAAACCTTTCCAGAATAGGAATGTGGGACCTCCTGCCCTGTGGGGAAGGTCTAGCTTCCCCTCCCACTATCTCCTTCAGAACCCCTCCCCGTACTTCTCATTGTTGTTGCCCTTTCTTAGCCCCCTCCAACTAGGTATTTAATATAATTAGTATTTAATTTCAGTATGCGAATTGATCGACACGGTTTCTAAAGCAGCACTATTATTTTATTGTCGATGCCAGGGATGCTAGAATACTGCGTGACAAAAAAGATGTAGAAAAGTTTGTGAACTGGTTTGAATCCCATGATCCATTTCCTCCTTCAGAATTTGTAATGTCCATCAGTACGGGCATTCTGGGGGATGAAACAATAAACTGCCACAGAGCTTTTGAAATTGGGAATTCTTCTATGCGCAGCATAGTCGGGAAAAACTTCGCACAAGTCAAGTTTCTAAGGAAAAATCGAGTGATGCCTATCCGAGGATTCAAGCCCAAAGTGAACATTGGTGGTGAAGAAATTCCTGTAAATCCAGAAACGCTTTTCCGTAGAATCGTCCTCCTGAAGAAATCGGACACTGAGTTGAGGGAGTACTTTGAGTTTGAGTTGGCACCCTATCCATTGTCACTTTTTGAAGAAACTGGCATGAGGAAAACTCCTAAATCTGTTTTTTTTTATTTGTTCTCTCCAATAACAGACAGTGTCAACTTACATGGTGCAGCCTATATTATTGACGGAGGATTCCTCCTGCATCGAGTGATTTGGAAGAATGGTGAGACTTTTCAAGCAATTCTCAACAAATACGTTGAATACTTAAGAAAATATTACAATCAAGACGCCATTACTGTGGTTTTTGATGGATACCCGGAAGATCTATCAACAAAAAGCACCAAGTCAGCAGAACGCTTAAGGCGTGCTAAGAGACAGACTGCGCCAGAGATGGTATTCAACGAGTGGATGACAGCAACTATGATTCAGGAGCAGTTCCTCTCCAACGAACGTAACAAAGGAAGGCTTATAGCCATGCTGACTAAGAAACTTAAAAATGAGGGCTTTTCAGTTAAGCAAGCAAAAGAGGATGCAGACCACTTGATAGTCACCACTGCTATAAGAGTTGCACAAGAGCATGAATGTGGAGTACTTGTAGGCGAAGAGTTTCCGACATTCCGAATCAGTGAAAAAAGCTCTTCTATTCCTCCACGCCTTCAGCGGTTGTGACACTACTTCATCACTTTACAGGCAAGGAAAGAAGAAGTTTGTTAAGCTGGCTGTTCAGAATGAAAAACAGTTGGAAGTCAATGATGTCTTCATGAGCAAAGACGCTCACCCGGACATTATTGTAAATGCAGGTCAAAAATTCTTGATAGCACTCTACGGAGGTAAAAGTGATGATACATTGAATAATTTACGATTCCACCTATTTGCAAAATCTCTTGTGAAAACCAACTTCAATTTGGCTTCCCTACCTCCAACGCTGGAAGCAGCCCGCCAACACTGCTTTAGGGTCTACCTGCAAATGTGGTTAGGTAACTGCATGAATCCTGTGAACTGGGGTTGGCAAACTACCAAGTATGGCCTGGCTCCCGTTCCCACCACCATAGAACCTGCTTCACGGTCACTTTTGACAACTATATCCTGCAAATGCGCCAAAGAGTGTAAAGCGGCTTGTAGTTGCAGAAAAGCAGGAATAAAATGCTCAACAATTTGTGCAAAATGCAGAGGGCATTCATGTACGAATGCTCCCATCGAAGCAGATGTAGAAAATATTTCTACTGGAGACGACGATGACCTCAATGAGATGATCCTGTTGAGTGAAGAAGAAGACGACCCGAACGAAAGTGAAGAAATGGAAAGCAGACCAACGTTTCCTTCAAAACATGCGCGATTGAATCTATGAATTAATTGAAATATTTTCTTATGTCGTCGCTGTCAAATTAATAAATATACCAATTTGATTCCCATTCTAGAAAGGTTTCTTGCATTCTATCCCTATTATTATTAATTTATTATAAAAAAGTATATAATTATATATATATATATATGTATACCTATTATAATGTATAATACATATTACTTATTCTTACCCCATTTCTGCATTATTTTTGGAAGAAAAAAAAAAGTATGGTAAGTTGATAAATTAGTGCAATTTTGATAAGAGCTCGTACAGTTTTAACTGAAACAAAATATATCAAATTGGTACTCATTTTACGCAGAATTTACCGCTCTACAACTTTCATAATAATACTTTTGTTGATTTATTGGGTTGTTTTCAAGATAATTTGATAAAAAACAAAAAACACCCCATTTCAGGTCACATTGCGCAACCTAGGAGCCGACGCTCACCTCGGCGGAGGAGGAAAACTTAGGATAGTCATATTGGGACATAACTGAAGAGATTAAAACGATAAAACATTTGTCATGAATTATTTCCGAATTGGATTACCTAGCAACTGGCCTAAACAGCAATTTGCTAATATCATTTAAATCAAAACATTTTTCTAATAAAATTTGGAGAAAAAATTGAGACACATTTCATATAAAATATTTCTTTTCATGGATCGTTAGGTTTACAAAATATTTGTCAAAAACCTTTATCATTCGCCAGCTTGAAAACCACTTTCGAATACATTTGCTTGTGCGAAATGTGGGTTGTATGAAAACAATTGGTCCTCACAATTTCCTCCACTCCTCAAGAAATTTCCAAACAGTTTTAAACTCGATTTGAGGGTATGAGGACTAATACGATAGAAGTTGTAGCACGCTGAATAATCTCGAATGGAGTAAGCTGCATTTCAAGGACTCAACAAACCTCGGAGGATTCCAACCAACTTTTTTGTTTGTTTCAGAGTTTCTCTCAAGAATATAAATTTAAGAATAATTCTTAATTAATAAGTATCTTTTAAATTTGAACTCAATTATTTTCGGTATAATATAATATTAGGTTTTGAGAGTTTATATTTATGTCACATGACTCTTATATTAATTGATTCAATAAAAATTCTCTTCCGATGAAAGTTGTAGCAAAAACTGAGAGCCAAATTTATACAATAAATTTTTTTGGAGGCCGCCCGCTTTGCGAGATACATACCGAAAACCGTCTTAAAATGAAGGCTCGAAATCTACTTTTTTAGAAGTTTGCTTCATTTGTGAAAAACGGCATTCTAAGAAATGAGCGATTTTGTAATGAAACACAAAGATCCGGGAAAATCACAAAATGCTTCACAAATCAGGTACCAACAAAAAAATTAAATTCTTTCACAAAGCCTCTAGACACTGAAACACACATTTCCACTTAATTTAGCAAAAATATGAGACCTGAAAACTTTTTTTTTGTGTTTAAATTGTGTTGATTTGGCATCAAACACCTCCATATGTATTTTGTAAAGCAAACTTAGTTTATTTATAAACTTATTTCTTTTATTTATAAACTTATTTCTCCCGCACAGATAGCAAAATCTATAGATAAAAGAAGTGAGACTGACCTCTTTGACGCCTGCTGTAATCTCAGAGAGAACTTCTTCAACCTCTTCTTTCGATTTATCTTTAGGGATCTGTCCAATAAAGAGTCTACAGTTATCTATAGACTTGGTCACAGATAGATATTGGCCTTGCAGTTCGTAGCCATTGAGGTGTACGACAGCATCCCTCGCCATGGTGATTGTGCGATACTGCACAAAACCGAATCCTCTGTTGGAGCCGGAGAAGTCCATCATAAGTCGTGCCAAATAGATGTCACCCACTTGGGCGAAAATTGGAAGGATCTGCAATATATATTACATAATATAATTTACGATTTTGAATAATTTAAAAAATATTACTAGATATTAGAATTATTTTCAATTCTACATTTAAAAAAATATGAACAAGTCGGAGATGTTTGCCCTATGGATGTTTCCCCTAGGGCTATAGATTTAATAAAGTTTAGAATTGTATATTAGAATAATAATGGCCTTAATAAAATTCTTGTATTAATTTCATAAATCCAGTAGGTAGTGGCGGGGTCTTATTCCAAAAATGGCGTTGTTTCCTCTACTTTTCCACAAATAAGGAAAACCTCATATATAGAATAGTCCATATAGAGATTTTAAAATGACGTCACTCACTAAATTGTATCAATAATTTGTTGTCCCCTTCTTTGCCTCCTACCACTCCTAAATTAAAATTAGTAATGCAGCTTAGCTTAAGTTTCAAGTTGGAAAATGTAACATATAACTTGAAAAATTGAATTATTCAGCCATATCTGATATATTAGGCAAACAACACCTAGTAACAACACAGAAGTGTTGTTTCCAAACATGTACATGAGGTCAAACGTCTACGCAAGATGTCAAGAGACAAAACCTTCAAAGTTTACCACAGTTATTCCCTTCACATGGAGAGAAAAATGAAATAGAATAAAAATTCCTTCCTTGTTCTAATACGAACCCAATAACTTCAAAAATGTACAATACATTGTACAAGCGGTCAACAATCTTCGCTGGATGTCCAGAAAAAACATCTTCAAACTTGTTTTTCCTATGAGCTCTGTCTTTAATTTTCTTTCTCAAGAAAAATATAGACATATATTACATACATGCGAATGTGATTAACCGTTGTCTTCCGAGAAAAAATCACAGGAGCACATTCAGAAACACCCGAAAAATAGGTTTCTCCACATTTACTCCTTTCACATTTGATAAATTGAAAAAAATGACATTGCGATCTTCCTTGTTTCAATACGAATCCAAAAACACGTTCATTTACACGAGATAAGCCCTGAACGTTAAGACCTTCAACCTTTTTTACCAACTATAAATACATGGGAGTACTTTCGATATTTCTACCATCCTCAGCCAAAAGCATAAGAGATAAAACTAAGTTAATTTTCAGAATGTCAGCCTCTCGAGGAACCCATTACCCTCCCTCCTGGTGTTGCCCATGACGTCAGACATTCCTAACTAAGCTAAATTGTCAAGCTGTGAGATATTTTATGACAAGGCGATCCCCATATTTCAAATGTGTGACCCCTTCTAAGATCTAGGTATAAAGCATTAACAATGAACAGGCGAATAATATAACATTAACAAATCAAAAATAATTGGTTCCAGTTACAACTTAATTAAAATTATTATACTGTAAATTATATAAATATATCTATTGGCAAGATATATATATATATATATATATATATATATATATATATATATATATATATATATATATATATATTGGTAAATTCTATGTAGGTATATTTAAACGTACCTGTGCACATCGACTGGAGGGTCATATTATTGGTGACAGTAAAGGGGAATATTTTAGATTGGTTTGGTCGTTCATACAATTTCCATTTTTTAAAGTTCTGTTTATTTCTAATTGTTCTCATGAGTTGAGCAATGTGCTTTTTTCGCAGAAATGAAGGTATTTTATGCCTGTGTCTTTATCAAACGTATGTTTGTGTTGGTTGATGTGTTGTGCAAATGTTGATTTTGTTATGTTGTGTGTTGTGTCCATGTTAGTATCTATTTCTGATATATGTTCTTTGAGTCTTTGTTTGAATTGTCTCCCAGTTTGTCCTGTATAGACTAGGTTGCAAGAGTTGCAATTTAATTGATAAACCCCACTCTTTTCTTCTGTTTTTATTCGGTCTTTCGTATTGTTAAGGTGTTCTAAAACTAACTTTGAAGTTTCTTTTTTAAGAATATTGCCTATTTGTTCAGAAATTTTCCCGTAATAGGGTAAGCTTACCCATTTCTTTGTTTCTGTTGTGTTTATTATGTCTAGTTTGGAGATATCTTTTAAATTGATTTTGTTGGTTACTTTTTTTCTAATTTTTTCTATTGTATGTTGTTTGTATCCGTTTTTTATGGCTATGTTGTTGATTATATCTATTTCTTTGTTTCTGTCTGTCACGTTTAGTGGTATTGTGTAAGCTCTATGGAAGAATGAGTAAAATGTCGCATGTTTATGTGATATAGGAGCGTTCGATGTATTGTGTATAATTGAATCTGTGGTTGTCGGTTTTCTGTAGATGTTGTATTCAAGTTTATTATTGGATAACAGCTGGTGATCTAATACGAGAAACATTCAATTTAACCTTACTTTCTTTTCTCAATTTAAAAAATAAGTTTTGTTCTCGATTATTTGTTATTTTGTTTATTTCTTTTCGTTTGTTTTTATAATTGTGTTTTGTGTTTTGTTTGTAACTATTATTTTCATTTGTTTTAAACCTTGTGTGTTGCTGGGAGTTCTTCATCCAGGACATGGATGTGGCAACTGTCAGCGATCCAAACATGCCAAGCACCTCTGAGATGGAGTGGCATCAGGTGCCAGTCAAAAGAAAAAACCCACCCCCATCAGGTGATAATCATAAGGTGAAGGTACTGAAGGATCTTCAGGTGAGTACCAACAACCCTTATAGCCCACTCGAGAACATGCCTTCTGAGGAGTGTAAACCACCTCCTATTTACTTGAAAACCAATGTCAATTTTCGGGAGCTATGCCAACAGCTGAATGGCATCATAAAAGACAAATTTGAGTGCAAAACTACGGCAGGCTCTTTGATAATTTATCTTGACACAGCGGAGGCATACCGAATGACGGTCACGCTGTTCCGAGAGAGGGGATATGAGTTCCACACCTATCAATTGGAACAGGATAGGGCTTTCCGGGTGGTGATAAGACACCTACACCCTTCTGCGAGCCTTATCGAAATAAAGGAAGGATTGCAGGAGAAAGGATTCAGCGTAAGAAACGTCACAAATGTTCTACAAGCGGGCACGAAGAAGGCTCTCCCTCTTTTCTTTGTAGATCTAGAGCCTGCAGTAAACAATAAAGAAATTTTTAATTTAAGCTGCTTGTTATATACAAGGATTAAAGTGGAAGAACCCAATAAGAAACGGGAAATCATACAGTGCAAGAGGTGCATGGCCTACGGGCATTCTCGCACCTACTGTAATAACGTAGTGCGCTGTGTGCGGTGCGGCGAGAAGCATCCATCCCCGGAGTGCCCCAGGAGTCTTAAGGAGCCCCCAACATGCGCGCTCTGTCAAGGCCAGCATCCTGCCAACTATAAGGGGTGCACTGTCTACCGGGATCTCAGAAGTCGGCGGACCAACCCTGGCAGTCGACGTGCGGCCCCAGTTCCAGCACCAGTGACCAATGCGGGGAGCCGGCTGGTCACCGCCCCGCCTCCTCAGGTAAGTGGGCCTCTGGGAGGTCCTCGGGAGGCTGCCCGGCCAGCTACCCTGCCCCATTTCTCCACCAACACCATACAACCCCCATTGTCCTATGCACACGTCACCTCCCCACCCCCGCCTCCCCTCAAGAGGGTGCGAATGCAGCAACCCCGGGCTGACCCAGTACAGTCAGGGACCGAGCCAAACTCATTCCAAGGTATCAACGATCTTCTTTCATCCTTCATTTCTCAAATTCAAAACTTGGTCACCCCTCTATTTTCCTTGCTCACTACGCCTACAGGCAGGTCCCTGATAGTGCTCCTATGGAATGCTAATGGTCTTGTTAGACATTCAGGTGAACTGACTTACGTACTTCGGGAGAGGCGAATTGACGTCGCTTTAATAACTGAAACTCACTTCACAGATTTGACCCGATTTCACATAGACGGATACACGACTTACCGGACGGACCATCCAGACGGGACAGGCCATGCAGGAACGGCGGTGCTTGTCAGGAGAGGTTTGGTGCATCACTTTCTGCCTTCCTTCTGCGAGCCTCACCTCCAATCGACAGCGGTCGAAATCTCATCAGCTTCTCACAATTTCACACTTGCTTCAGTTTACTGTCCTCCACGCCACAACATTAGCCCGCAACACTTCAACAACTACTTCGACACTCTGGGTGATGACTTCATAGCCGGTGGAGACTACAATGCTAAGCACCTGGAGTGGGGATGTAGGGTCAACAACCCGCGCGGACAGACACTTAACTACGTTTTGACGGACAGACGATACAGAGTCTATTCCCCCCGAGAACCCACATATTGGCCAACTAACAGAAGAAAACTTCCCGATATCCTAGACTTTTTTGTAGCTTCGAAATTCTATCCCTATACATCAATAGAAATAATTCCCGACTTGACATCAGACCATTCTCCAGTAATTTTTACCCTGGACTCCCAACCTATTCAGAAGACACCCCGACCCTCCCTCACTTCAGGGCTCATTGATTGGGACAGATTCAGAGATATTGTGACAGACAGACTTAATTTGTCAGTCACCCTGAAAGCACCTCCTGACCTGGATGATGCAGTGAACGCTTTCACAACAACACTTCAGGAGGCGGCATGGAGCAGTAGCACCTCCGCCCAGCCTGTCCACATACACACACACAACGTACCACAGCACATTAGAGGACTGCTGGTTGAAAAACGCAGATGTCGTCGTCAGTGGCAAAGACATAGATACCCATCCATCAAAACACGACTCAACAGACTCACACACGAACTCAAAACAACTATATCACAATACAAAGCAGATACGTTTTCACTTTACACTGACACACTAGCCACTGACGATGGATCTCTGTGGAGAGCAACCAGACGTCTACTGAACTTTTCTTCCTCCTCCTTTCCCATTCAAAACCCGGACGGAACATGGGCTAAGTCGGACGAGGAAAAAGCACAATTATTTTCTCAACACTTAACAGACACTTTTACACCTCATGACATTCATCATCCACTTCATAAACACATACACGACTTCCTCAATATACCTCTACAACTGAGTTTACCCCCGAAACCCATCACTCCGTCTGAGGTGCAACAGGCTATCCTTCTGCTTCCCAACAAGAAGAGCCCTGGCTATGACCTCATTACTGCCAGAGTGTTGAAAAATCTTCCGCGCAAAGCTGTCATCTTTCTTACTTACATTTACAATTGCATCCTTCGCCTTTCCTACTTCCCAGTTCTTTGGAAATTTTCTATCATTACTTTAGTCCCGAAACCAGATAAACCTAAACACTTGCTCTCTTCATACCGCCCCATAAGTCTTCTTCCCACACCTTCTAAACTCTTTGAAAAAATTCTTCTTAGCCGCCTATTACCTCTCTTCGAAGAACACGACCTTATTCCGAATCATCAGTTTGGATTCCGACAGAAACACTCAACACTTCAACAATGTCACAGATTAGTTGATGAGATTTCCTCTGCTTTGGAAAGGAAGTGTTATTGCTCTGCAGCATTTTTGGATGTGAGTCAAGCTTTCGACCGTGTCTGGCATGTTGGGCTGCTGTATAAGCTGAAACATGTGATCCCTGACGGATATTATCGTCTCCTCCGCTCCTACCTGGATGATCGTTTTTTCCAGGTCAGACAGGGCAGTGTCCACTCTGACGTTCAACCCATAAGAGCTGGTGTCCCACAGGGGAGCATTCTGGGTCCACTTCTCTATGTTGCAAGCACATCCAGCATCCCAACATCGCCTGAGACGGTGTTAGCCATCTATGCCGATGACATAGCAATTTTAGCTACTAATAAATCGGCTGGGGACGCATCCAAATCTCTGCAGGAGCACTTACACCTTCTAGAGGGTTGGTTGCATCTGTGGAAGGTAAAAATAAATGAGATCAAATCCCTTCATGTTACATTCGCCTTGAGGCGCGGTGACTGCCCAACTGTATGGCTGAATAATGTCCCTCTGAAACATGACAAAGACGTACGATACTTAGGACTCTATCTTGACAGACGACTGACATGGAATAAACATGTTTCACAGACTCGACAGAAAATGAAACGGCGATTTGGACTACTCAAAAGACTACTAGACAAGCGATCTCAGCTTCGCCTCAACCACAAACTGGGTGTTTACAAGACCGTTATCAGACCCATCTGGACGTATGGCGTTCAGCTTTGGGGTTCAGCTAAGCCCTCACACACCAAAAGAATTCAAGCCATCCAAAATAAAATCCTCCGAACAATCACACAATGCCCTTACTACGTATCAAACATAACATTACATCATGACCTGAACATACCATTCTTACACGAAGTTAGACAACAATTATACACAAATTTGCACAACAAATTCACGTCACATCCAAACACACTGGTGGAAGCAATGTCGGTCCGGTCCTTGCCGGGCAGACCTCCTCGGCGACTGAATCGTCGTTGGCCGCGTGACCTCCTGCCTGAGGGGGACCCCTGAGGAGGCGGTGGTGTTGACCAGCCGTCTCATCAAGAGACTCAAGTGGTGTTACTGTTTTTCTTTGTTGTGTTCATATTTCCTAGTTGTGAAGTAATTCATAGTTGGAAATTAAGTAATAAAGGTGAAAAAAAAAAAAAAAAAAAAAAGTTTATTATTATTTATTTTTAAATTCAAGTCTAGAAAATTTAATTTGTCACCCCCCTAATTCTATGGTGAATTTTATTTTATCATGAATATTATTTACAAAGTCAAAGAGTTGCTTAATTTGTCTATTAGAACCATTAAATAGGATACATATGTCATCAACATAACGGTACCAGAAATTAATTTTATCATTGTGTATTGTTTCCCGTAAGATGAGTTTCTCTAAGTGGTCCATGAAAATGTCAGCTAATAGGGGGGACAAGCAGGAACCCATGGCTAGTCCGTCTTTTTGTTCATATATTTGTTCATTGAACATGAAATAATTTTGGCTAGTGCATAATTTTAAAAGGTCATATATTTCTATTTTTTCAAAAATTGAATGTTTCGTATTAATTATCAACGAGTTAACAATGTCGAGACATTCCTCCATGGGGATATTAGTAAATAAATTGGTGACGTCCAATGACAATAGTTTCGCCCCCGATGTGATATTTATAGATTTGGTTTTTTCTACAAAGTCTATAGAATTGATGACCGTATGTGAGGGTTGAAATTGTATGAATGATCTCAGTTTTTTATTTAGAAATTTAGATAATTTGTGGGTTGGCGAGTTGATAAATGATACTACCGGTCTTATTGGGACATTTTCTTTGTGAATTTTGGGTAGTCCTTTTTTACCCTCTAATTCTACCTTCTCAGGGGGAACATTCTGTTTCATCTTTCTGCTTAGTGTTATTCTATTTTCAACCTGGCTGATCGTGCATAATTGTGAAAAGCCCTGAATTACAACTCACCACATAAAAGAATTTCCATGGACTTTTCTTTACTCAACTGATCCAGTCAATCACAGCATTTCTTACAGTGCCTTTCGTTTCTCTATTTTTTCTTTGAAATCTGTTTATTTGAGAATAAGTGAAAGTAAATAACTATTCCATGGCCCAAAGAAGGGGGATAGGCGAAGAGGAAGCAATCAGGGCGGTGGGTCTGAATGAGGAGGGGTTCAGCCAGAGGGAAATCACAAATCGGCTCCAACGGTCACAATCAGTGGTGTCAAAGCGGCGAGCCGACATCAGGAGATGGGGTACTCCCGCAGAAGAGAGCCAGGCCGTCCGAGGGCAATTGCCAAGAGGGATGACGCTTTTTGCAGTTACTTACGCTTCGGGATCAGACTTCACATGAATCACCTCTTAGAAACCTTCAGAAAGGTCAGACTTTCGAATTTACATCTCATCCTCCAGCCACTGGACGCCTGCTCAACACAGGACACCGTGTCCAGAGAGGTTGAGGTACGCCCGGGAACACCTGAATTGTACTACTAATGATCGGGGGCGAGTATTATTCTCAGATGAGTCCAGATTCTGCCTAAGATCTCCCTCCAGATGGACGTGAAAGAGTGTGGAGGAGGCCGGGCGAGAGGTTTACTCCCTGTCATTTTTCACCACGAATCAGTTTTGGCGGAGATTCTGTGATGGCGTAAATTTAAACGCCTCTACGGAGTTAGTGGTCATTGATCATGGCTCACTAACTACTGCCAGGTATATCAGAGATCCTAGAACCTCATGTGATCCCCTTCACCCCCTTTGTTGGCCCTCAATTTCTTTTGATGCATGACAATGCCCGACCCCATGTTGCGGGTGTATTATATACAGGGTGTCCAAAAAGTATGGAAACGGTCGAATTTCACGAAAATTTCAGGTCCGAATGAAAAAACAAATAAACACGTGTCCAATATTTTTTCAAAAGCTATTTAACGACACCAATATTGACCCCCCCCCCCCCCCCCCCCCCCACCCCAACCCCTGTGGGTGAGGCAGGGAGCAACTTTGGAAAGTTAAATGGGAACCCCTATTTTTTATTGCAGATTCGGGTTTCCTGCATCAAAATACGTAAGTTTTGTTCGAAACATTTCTCTCGATTTGCATCAGATCATGTCGTAATCGTAATGATAAGGTTTTTTCCCGATTTCAAGAGGGAAAACCTCTTAAGTTGAGGCTCCTTGCCTCTCACCGTCGGGGTGCTTGTTTAAGGTGAGGCCCCTTGCCTCTCACCGTCGGGGTGCTTGTTTAAGGTGAGGCCCCTTGCCTTTCACCGTCGGGGTGCTTGTTTAAGGTGAGGCCCCTTGCCTCTCACCGTCGGGGTGCTTGTTTAAGGTGAGGCCCCTTGCCTCTCACCGTCGGGGTGCTTGTTTAAGGTGAGGCCCCTTGCCTCTCACCGTCGGGGTGCTTGTTTAAGGTGAGGCCCCTTGCCTCTCACCGTCGGGGTGCTTGTTTAAGGTGAGGCCCCTTGCCTCTCACCTATATATATATATATTTGGTTCCTCGTCAAACGTGACAGGAAATCTCCGGAAACGAACAAAACTAGTCTCTCTCGACACTATAGTCAAGTCTGGAGGCAATATTTAGTGAGGACTATATTTGTGAATGACTTGTTAATAATTTGGTTACCTCAGGCAGTAGGGCATCCCTAGGTATCATGCTGATGAAGACCTCACTGCCCTTCGGGGGAGAAGGTCCCACCCAGTTGGGGGGAGGTCCTCCGTACTTCATCTGTCCATTCTCCTGCAGGTACTGATAGCGCTGATCCGACCAATCCATATCTCTCTGTCAGATATATACTTTTATCAAAGGAATAACACACCTAAAAAACAAAAGAAGGTAAACATAAAGTAAAGACATAAGGCTAACATCAGAAGTAGAGTCGGAAGTCGGATGATCCCATTTATCCCACCCTAAGAATAATAACTGCTGTCGCACCGTACTCTCGACCCCTAGCGGCAATAAATTGCTCCTTGTAACGGCAAAAAGAATTCATTACTACTCTAATTCTCTTCTTGGATATAACAGTGATGGGCATGAATAAATTCATGGATGTGTCTCGATTCTACACTTTTTTCTCGAAAATACTAGTATACTAGTTCGAATTAATCAATTATCATTAATTAACTTTTCGCTCCCCCTCCAATACCAGTCGACCGTTTGCGTTAATATCCCAAAGTTGACTTACATAGGGGCTCCGAAATCTTCATACTAAATTTCGTGACGATAGATAAATTCATTACATCGGCATTTATTAGGGTATTTGAATTAAGCCCCCCCCCCCCCCCCCCCCCCCCCGAACCCCCCTTCCCTTCAGCCGATATCGCTGAAAATTTTACAGGGGGTTTTGATTTGCCCCCCTCTGATCCCCCCCCCCCCCCCCCCCCCACTTCTAACGATTCCTCTAAAAATTAATTATTGGCGCACTTATGTTGTTTTGAATTCACATATGAAATGTTGTGTCGATACATTCATTACAACGGCAGTTTTTAGAGTTTTTGAGTTCTCTCCCCTTTGACCGATTTGGCTGAAAAGTTATAGATTTTGCCCTTATAGGGTTTTGGTCACATATATAAAATTTCGTGACGATACATTCATTCTATCGGCAGTTATTACAGAATTTATCTTAAGTATTCATCTGATCGCCCCGTCCCTTTTGGTCGATTTATCAGAAAATGAATAGGTGTCGTCGTTAGAGGGTTCTGGATACACAAATAAAATTTCGTTTCGATACATTCATTCTATCGGGAGTTATCGTGTTCACAGATAGTTTTTTTTTTTTTCCACGTATTTGGAATATATATAAGAATACATGAAATTCCGTTGAAAACTCCGCATCGGATTTATGACCGATTACATGGGCTGGGAAAGTAATATTACATTAGACTGGCTGTTATTAGGGATTTATTATATATATTTTTTTTTTTTTGCACAAGAACGGAACTGGCGGACCTCTTGAAGAGGATGGGGGCCCCCAACTGGGAGGGGGAACGTCTCCACAGGGAATACCAAATATTTTGGAAAACAATTGACTAGGGGTTGAGTGGGGACTATAAAAGTGGGTCGGCAGAGATAAGACAGACCTACTTCCAGCCCACCCCACCCCTCCCAACACCCATCACAGAGCAAACCAGTTCTGTAACTAAACAAAAATTTACTTAAAGCAATTTTTTATTTGTTTTTAATTTTTAAAAAAATACCAATTATAAAACCATTTTTTTAATTCGTTACAATTTGAACATTGCTTTGAACCATTTCCTACTGAAATTTATATGGCATTCTTTGGAGTACCATAATTTGGTAAGTAAGGGTCCTATCTCAAATCTGAGAGCATATAACGTTTGGAAATGTAATAAGAAACATTTTTGGTTAGAACCAATTTTACGATAGAACTAACAGTTTTCGCTTAAATCAAGCAAATGTCTAAAAAAACGGAATTCATAGCGTAATTTTAGGACGGCATGTATCTTGCAAACCAGGCGACCATCGAAAAAATGTATTGCATAAAATGTGCCTTTCAGTATTCCCTAAAACTTTTTTTTAAAGAGGTTTTTGATTAAGTCATGAACATAAACGGTATCTTGAAATAAAATATACTTATAACCCAAAGTAAAAAGTATTTTAATTAATTTAAAAATCTAATCATCAGATCTGAATCAGCACAAGTAACATCTTCATTTTAAATGTTGGTAGTTACTACAATCAATTTTTGATTTTTTTTATTAACATTTTTGAGTTAGAGCTCTCACAAACTTCGAATTACATGCACACACAGACATAATCGCAAAAATGTGTTAAAAGGACCTTGAAAAGTGAAATTTCGTTGAAAATCTCGTATTTTCGGACTAGTACATACAATACTTTCTTATACTAAAAAGTAAAAAAAAGTGACCAAAAAATTCAACATACTAAAAATTTAATTATTTGAGCTATTACTAGATCATTAATAATATATATCAATAATACAATCCTAGGAATAAAATGTTGACCCTCCCGTCCGTCCTTTCAGTTCTTCAGGATCTCCTCCTGAAGTATATATTTTATGGTACTTCCTCCCAATTGATCCAAAGAACACAATTTAGCAGCATATTAAACTTTTTTGTATTGAAAAGTAGTACGAAAAAAAAAATAACTGCAAGAACTGACCTTAGACCTACGGCTATTACATAGAAGCTGCGCCCGTGGTGTATAAAAATATGGGAATCAGTTGTTATATTTGTAGGGCAAGGGGGGTTAAGAAAAAAAATATTCTCGGAGGAAGGTAAAAAGGCTTAGGGCCTAAAACAGTGCTGAAAGTATTATAAATTTCAAATTAATCAACACACGGCTCATAATGGATTGGAAATCCATGTTTTGAGCTAACAAAAAGGTACATTCAATTTTTCTGGTCACCTACTGTTCGTAGTTTAGAAGAAGTTATGAATTAAAGAATTGAGTTGAACATTCTACTGAAGAGGGAGTTCACCAAAATGGCCGATGCTGTGAAATGACGCAACACTTTTCCTTAAAATTCTGGAAGTCTTCAACGATACAAATTTCATTAAATATTGAAAATAAGAAGTAAGAAAACCCCCAGAAGAAAAACAAATAAAGAAAATATTTTTAAAAAACTAAATATTTAAGTAATCAAAATTATGGAGGCCTATATATCCACATATATTCTGAAAATTTTGACGGTTGCATACAGAATTAATTAAAAAACAAAAATGATATATAGATCACCTCAATTACAAATGCCAAATTATAGCGTAATGTTGTAATTCAATTCGAAACAAGTTAACACATTCCAACATCCGATGATCAAACTTTACGAAAACAGTAGATAGACAAGTACTTACTTATAGAGCATAAAGAAACCCACATTTTTTACTTATTTAAATTTATGGCTACACAATACACATTATATGTTGATTTTATTATCACAAGACTCCCGCCGTCAAATCAAAAATAAAACCGCAGATTTTCAGAAAAAAAGTGTAAACTATAACTTTTCATTGATATTATTTGCAATTAACATTATACAAGAACAAATAATGACGTATATAATGATAAAATTTGAACAAAAATTTTAAAAATAAGACTCACAAAAAGTAACGTTGACAATTCCAGCTAATGACATCAGCACCACTGTCAACCCCTTCCCCCACCTCCAGGTATTTGGTCTGTCATTGGCTGAAAATACCGGAAAAAACCCCTTCCTAATTTAATTATTCTTCATAACTGTTTTATGCTCTTTAAAAAAATATATTTAGGCATAATATAGAGCAATAAATATTACTTCTCTCAGTAAAGAGAAATGTATTTACTTTCATTAGAAAATTTTAAGATTCAACTCCCATTCCTTAAGTCACTGAGTATGGAGCTAAATTCAAATTGAAAAAAAAAAAAAAATCATTTTTTTTTTCATTTTTTTTTTTTTTGGCGGGTTGTTATCTGTTGATGCATGACGAAATATTCTTCATGTAATATCTGAGCCCGGGATATATTTTGTGGAGTAAGAAGCCACGAGAATGCAACTTTAAGCATGTAAAAGGAGTGTAAAAGAAGGAAATAAATAACGAAACAACGCATTTTTTGTAAGAAAGAAAAACTTAAGTACAGTGGAGTCCCGATAATCCGAACTTCGGTAATCCGAAAGTCCGCTTAATCCGAAACCGAAAATAGGATATTTTAGGGAAAAAATAACTAAGAAATAAAAATTTAATACAAAATGTATTTATGTACATACTAAAAATTACAGTACGTTTCAAAGATGGACAGAATAAACAAAAGTGTTTTATGTAAATTTAGAACTAGGTTTTGTTAAGAAATATTTCATGAGTTAGCTAACGGTACAGCCGGGGAACTCCCAAGTTTTAATAGCTAGCACCCTTTGACCTGAGATGTATTTGAAGGGTCGCTCTCTGCAAACTGACTTAGTTCATAACTAGACCTGACGATGGTATAAAGCCGAAACCGGTAGTTATATATGTATATAAATCTTTAGTGGAATAGACAATATTTCAAAAATAAGTTTGTTTTATTTATTTAAACAAAAGAGAACAATGTTACTTGTAGTATTATAGTATTCGTTTAAAAAAGTCTGTTACATTTTTTTGTCGAAGAGAAGAAGACCTCTCTTTTGAAGCAAAATTACGCCAACGCCTTAGGAACAAGGTGTCTGCTGGGGTCGAGGTGGACTGTTGTTCCACGTAGCGTAGAGCTACATCCGAGTGGGATACCTTCTGCTCGCTATCGTCGTCTGCTTCACTCCTTCCTTCACTCTCGTCTGAGATGTTCTCCGGTTCTTCCAAAACCATTTCAACGATCTGCTCATCGTTTAAAATTTCATGATCGTTATCGTCAGCTTGTAACCACTCAGTAACATCATTTTCATTTGCATCTTCACAGCCAGGAATATTTTGTAACAGCTCCTGAATCTGTACAACATTGTTGTTGTCTGAATTTTGCTTGAGGTTTCTTCAAATGTTATGCTTGGCCAAAGTTTACTCCAGAACTTTTGCAACAAGTGTTCACTCGTAGATTTCCATGCGTCCGCTACCCAATAAATAAGATCTTTAATAGTTATCATCTTGAGCTTTTGAATCAATGAGAGTGTTTCGTCTTTATCTCCCAGTATTCGTCTCAATAACTTTTTCCTGTACGAGAGCTTAAGATGCTGCAGTACATGTTGATCCATGGGCTGAATCAAAGGGGTTACGTTGGGTGGTAGGAAAACGGCCTTTATATCTCCACAAACTAACTCGTCGTCTGAGGGATGTGAAGAAGCGTTGTCGAGAAAAAGTAAAGCTCGAATTGGTAAGCCATTTTCTTCACAAAATCGAGTGACTTCTGGAACTATGCGCTTTACTATGTTTATCACTATATCCTGTACCAGTTTATGTAATTACACGTTGTATTTCATAATTATGTACATTTTGGTAATAAATTCGCTTAATCCGAAATTTTCGTTACTCCGAAATAGGTCCGGTCCCGATCATTTCGGACTATCGGGACTCCACTGTATCTCTTAAGTATTAATTTATACTAGACACTCCTACTAGTGGTCATACTAGGCGAATAAACTACAGATAATGAAGCATGTAGAAGGGGTATAGAAGTAGGAAATAAATAACGAAATACATTTTATAAGAAAGAAACATTGTCCAAACAAGTCCCCTATATTAATAAATGTGTCCTCCACCCTCTATAATCGTTGAGAAAAATAATTCTTTATCTCATTAAAATAAGGGGGGAGAGGGCAGGTGGACTTTTACTTATATTTAAAGAGGCGAATCATATGAACCATGTTTAAACGTAGGTTAATTTTTTTTTTTTTAATTGTGAAGCCATTACAGCAAAAACTGTAGCATCTTATACCCATTGGTAGGGCTAATCTTAGCCCCCCCTCCTTCCCTTCCCCCACTTCTAAAACTTAATCTATGGACTAGTCAGCTGTAAAAATATATTTTTTAATGTTTCAATGGAGCCTTAGTTCTGTTTGTAGCTTGTAGGTTAGGTTAGGTTTTATGACTCATGTCCGGGCTTTAACTACGAGGTCATATCGCCTACTACCAGAGCGCTCTTTCGTCACTCTGGTGGACATGAGCCCGACTCTACTGTGGGAGTCCTAAATTTTGCCTACCCTAAATTTTTATTCATCTAGGGTAGGGGTCTTTAACGAGTACCTGACATCGTACAGGCTCGGGACCATCGCTTAACGTCCCATCCGAAGGACGGCGTGCTTAAGTTTGTAGCTTGTATATATATATATATATTAAATCACATAATATGTGTTTAATCTTTTGTTTCAATGGAGCCTTAATTCTGTTTGTAGCTTGTACATTGGAAACACTTTTCTTCTTTTTGATTTTAAAGGGCCCCATACATTTTTCCGGCAGGAGCCCCAACCTGCTTAATATCCTTCTGGGTGGAGGTTCAAGATCGAAAAAGGAGTGCGTCGCTCTGCCGCCGCCGCCAGTGATCCTTTATTCCAACCCCTGCTGATAAATGTTGTCCCTACAGTTGACAACAAAGCCACTTGGTCCAAGGTTACCTTGTATCTCCTGCATATGTAGCGCTGCCCTTATTAGCTTCTTCAAAAAATATCAGGTTTCCTATTTTATTTTTGAACCTAAATAAAGACTATACTCGAAAATGTAGTGAGGTGTTAATATACTGAGGTAGTCATAAGGCTATATACGTGTAGTCGTCAATGGGGGGTTTCACCTCCAAGTTGCGTTCTAGTGAATGAATTTTGATGAAACCTTGTTCAATGGGTTAGAAATGACGTCAATAGAAAAGTTAAAAAAAAGATAAGAGTTAGAAATGATCGGAAGGGGTAGAAAACACCCCTTTTATCAGGGGTTCCGTAACTTGTAGAATTAGGTCAAAAATGAAAAAAAAATATTATACAGGGTGTCCTTTTTAGATGGCCCGGCTGAATTTCTCTTGAACCGATAACGTTATAAAAAATACGTATTTAATATTTTTCGGTCTAGTTTAAAATTTCCACGTTTTTGAAAAAAAAATTATACGGGGTACCCCAGGACCAGTACAACTTAAAAATTTCAAATAGGACCCTATACCTTTTGATAGGTACATCAATTTAAAGAATTGTTTACGCTGAAATCGACGAATTGGTCCAAAAATTACATGGTTATGGTTCAAAATAAAAAAAACGAAAACACAATACATTTTGTTAGCTATTTTTAATAATAAAAAAATCCCATACCCCTAGAGGTTGGTGAACCTACATTTCGTATTCAAACTGCCTGCCCTCTTTGAAGATGCAAAGATTGGCTCTTCTTAACCACTCTTCGCTGGTGCTCAGTGCGATAGACTCAGTAGAGACGGATCGACAAGCATTTTCCACTCTTTGCTGTGCAGTTGCAGAGTTATGATTGGCATAACGCTGTTTTTCAAATGTCTAACGGAATTAGATCGGGTAACCGAGGAGGCCAACAGATGGGGCCGTGAGGTCCTATCCACGGTAGTGACGATTTAAATAATCTCTCACCTGCAGAGATTTGTGTGCGGGACATCCATCAAGCTGCAGTATCTCTTTGCCGTTGCTGCAGAGGAACCTCTTCTAGTAAAGTTGGTAATTCCTCTCTCAAGAAACTTAGAAACATAGCTCCATTTAAATAATTTCGGTCGAAATAAGGACCAATTAATTTATTTCCAAGAAGTCCACACCAAACGTTGATGCTGTGAACCACCTGGTGACGACAATGATACGATATTCTGGGATTTTCCTGTGCCCACGTTCGAAAATTCCAACGATTCAGTACGCCATTTGTGGTGAAATTTGATTCATCAGTAATCGACATTTGTGAAAGGAACATTAGGTGCCTGTCATAATCAGTGTCCCGAAGCCCCTGGACAAGATGAGAGCGATAGGGCTTACAATTATAAGTCCGGAGTACATCTCTAATTTTGTTCTTTGAAAAACCTAAAACCCTTCCAGTATTTTGGAGAGAAGAATTCGGATTTTCCATAACATACAATAAAATATTCAGCTCCTCGTCGATTGGAATTAATGCCGAAACAAACAAAAAAATTTTTTTTTAACTTTGTACCATAAATTTGTAATTTTTTGACCAATATAAAATCGGGTTGCACCATTGATTTCAGCGTAAAAAATCCTTTAAAATGATACATCGGAAGGTATAGGGTCCTATTTGAAATTTTTAAGTTGTACTGGTCTGGGGTACCCTGTATAATTTTTTTTTTCAAAAACAGGTCGAAATTTTAAACTAGACTGAAAAATATTAAATACGTATTTTTTTTTTTTATAACGTTATCGGTCCAAGAGAAATCAGGCGGGCCATCTAAAAAGGACACCCTGTATATACATTTTTTGGCCCAAAATAAGATGTTTATAGGTACTTCTTGTGAATTTTTCTGAAAATTAATATTTTCCGAGATACGGCCACTCGAAAATTCCTAAAAGTGGGGGAGGGGAAATGTAAAAGGTTTAGAAAAAATCTGAAAAAATTCAGGCGAATGTGTATCATCGAAATACAAGATTTTTTTTATTTGCAACTTTTCTCTAAAGTGCGTTTTGTCCGAAATTTTCCCGAAAAACATGAAAAACCACCTCTTTTTTTGAAATTGTAGCGCTTTAAAAATTTGTAATTTACAAATTTGAAAAAAATTCAGACTATGCATTTAGACCTTCTGAACATTTTTGTCTCTTGCAATTTTTTTGTAATTTGCTTATTTTCCGAGTTACAGACAGTTTTCCACGATAAAA
Source organism: Aradus depressus (assembly GCA_963662175.1). Classification (NCBI taxonomy): domain Eukaryota; kingdom Metazoa; phylum Arthropoda; class Insecta; order Hemiptera; family Aradidae; genus Aradus; species Aradus depressus. The sequence continues at coordinate 16,052,617 of OY759215.1, forward strand.
AATGTACTAAATAATTGGCAGATTAAGAAATACATGGAGATCCGTTGAATGAGTATAATTTATAAATATTATTGTAAAAAAATACCAAATCTGTATAGGTTTTTTTTACAATAATATATATATATATATATATATATATATATAAATTACACTCATTTTACGGATTTTCATGTATTTCTTAATGTGCCAAAAATTTAGTATATTTTTTATATTTAGAAGGCTTCAATGCATACGTCTGAATTTTTTCAAATTTGTAAATTACATATTTTTAAAGCGCTACAATTTCAAAAAAAGGTGTGGTTTTTCATGTTTTTCGGGAAAATTTGGGACAGAACGCACTTTAGAGAAAATTTGCAAATAAACAAAAATCTTGTACTTCGATGAGGGGTCATTCATAAATTACGTAAGACATTTAGGGTGGGAGGGGGGGGGGGCTTTAAAAAAACCTTACGTAATTTATGAATGGCCCCTGATACAATCGCCTGAGTTTTTTCAGATATTTTCTAAACCTTTTACCCCTCCCCCACTTTTGGGAATTTTCGAGTGGCCATATTTCGGAAAATATTCATTTTTCAACATCATATTTTGGGGTAAAAAATGTATATATTTTTTTTTCCCCCCATTTTTGACCTAATTCTACAAATTAAGAAACCTCTGATAAAAGGGGTGTTTTCTACCCTTTCCGATCATTTCTAACTCTATTCTTTTTTTTAACTTTTCTATTGACGTTGTGGCTGTGACGTCATACTATAATTTGTTTTATAATCTCTTTGTGGTTCAACATATATTTCATATTTTTTTTTCTTATTTGTATTTTTTATTTGCATACTTATATTATTTTGTATTTTATTTTTACCTTATTTTCTTAATGTGTAATTATAATTAATAATTGTATAAAATATATGTATCTGATGACACTTGTGTATAGAGACGTAACCTTGTTGTTTACTCGTCTCTCCCATGTTTGTGTTGTGCTCGGCTTGTAATGTTTGACTTTGTGAATTTTGTAAAACAAAACAACGACGAAAGCAATAAGGACGCCAATGATTCCAAATCAAATGTCACTCATGAAATTAATAGAGTTTCGGTAAAAATTCCGCCTTTCTTCCGCAACAAACCAAAGGTTTGGTTTTGGCAGATTGAATCCCAATTTATAAATTCCCGAATCACATCCGAGCTTACAAAATATCATTATGTGGTTGGCTCGTTGGATCCAGACATCGCGGAGCAAATATCCGATTTTATGGATAAATCTGTGTCATCAACTCCTTACTCAGGTCTTGAAAAAAGACTCCTGTCTGAATTTGAGGAAACTGAAGGACGCAAGGCCAAGAAACTTCTCACTGAATTACAATTAGGTTATAAAAAACCCTCACACCTTTTGCGTGAGATGAGATCACTTGCAGGAAGTAATGTCAATGATGAATTTCTCAGGTCAATTTTCCTGGATCGTTTGCCTCATTCTGCCAAATCTATTTTAGCTGCTAGTCACTCCGAGTCTCTGGACAATTTGGCTACAATGGCGGACCGTATTTTAGAGACATCCAATCACTCCATGTGTGCTTCCTACGGTTGTAGATCATGATATTACTCATATCATTGACACTATTGGTCCTCCTATATCAGCGAGACCTCGACGACTGCCACCGGATAAATTGATTCAGGCCAAACATGAATTTGAACAGATGTGTGCCATGGGAATTTGTCGTCCATCTAAGAGCAGCTGGTCCAGTCCTCTGCACATGGTGCCAAAAAAGGACGGTTCTTGGAGGCCTTGTGGTGATTATAGGCGCTTAAATTCCATAACCAAACCGGACAGATATCCTGTGCCTCATTTACACGACTTCAATTCTCAACTTGCTGGTAAGGAAATATTTAGCAAAATTGACCTTGTCAAGGCATTTCACCACATCCCTGTAGCTGTAGAACATATTCTGAAAACAGCTGTTGTGACACCTTTTGGGCTTTTCGAATTTTTGAAACTTCCTTTTGGACTTCGGAATGCGGCCCAGTCCTTTCAAAGATATATTCATCGTGTACTTGAAGGCTTACCCTTTGTGTATGCTTATCTTGACGATTTATACGTGGCATCTGGTAACGAAGAGGACCACAAACGCCATTTGGACCTCTTATTTGAGAGGCTCAACAAGAACTCCATCAATATTAATTTCTCAAAATGCATATTTGGAGTGTGTGAGATACCGAGTTTTTAGGCTACAAGGTTAGTAATGACGGCATAGCTCCTCTTCCTGAACGTGTGAAGGTCATTCAGGAGTACCCCTTGCCTGTTACAATCGAAGGCCTTAGGCGATTCCTAGGGCTAATCAACTTTTACAGAAGAGCATTGCCAAATACGGCTGCGACTCAACAACCACTTTTTGATCTTTGTGGTGTTGTGAAGAAACGAGATCAAAGAAAAATTCAATGGACTCCTGACACGGAAACATCATTTAATAAGCTCAAGCAAGAACTTGCCAATGCGACTCTGCTTGCACATCCCTCGTTGGACGCACAACTCATGCTTTCTGTTGATGCTTCTGATTTTGCTGTGGGTGCCTCACTTCACCAAACTACTTGTGGAAAAGTACAACCACTAGGTTTTTTTTCCAAAAAGCTTAACAACTCTCAAAAAAACTATAGTACGTATGACCGTGAATTGCTTGCTGCATACACTGCTGTGAGGTATTTTCGAAACACCCTTGAGGCTCGTAATTTCACTATATACACTGATCACAAGCCTTTGAGTTACGCCTTTTTACAAAATCCGGACAAAGCTTCTCCTAGACAACTCCGACATTTAGACTATATTGGTCAATTTACAACTGACATCAGATACCTGCCAGGGAAACTTAACATTCCGGCCGATGCTTGTTCTCGCATAAGTTCCATTCATATTCCGACAATTGTCTCCCTAGAGGATGTTGCTGAAGCCCAGGCGAAGGATAGTGAATTACAACATCTGATGGGATCTGATCAGTGCTCCTGGAAATTCCAAACTGTTACTTTACCAAGCAGCCGCGAACTCGTTTGTGATGCTTCAAGGGATAAGCTTCGCCCTTTTATACCACTCTCCTTCCGAAGATCAATCTTTGATTCCTTGCACAACATGAACCATCCCGGGGTCAAAGGTTCAATAGACCTCGTTCAGTCGAGATACATTTGGCCTTCCCTGAAGAAAGATGTCGCTCTGTGGGCACGTACTTGCATCCCATGTCAGCGTGTAAAAGTTTGGAGACACTACTACCCCCCTTGGATCGTACAGTCCTGTCAATTCAAGATTTTCACACATCAATCTCGACCTGGTTGGACCCCTCCCACCATCTCGGGGATTTATCTACCTTCTAACCATTATTGATAGATTCTCGTTGGACTGAAGCCATCCCTCTCACTGATATCTCAGCAGAGACTGTATCTACTGCCTTAATGTTCAACTGGATAGCACGTTTTGGCGTTCCAAACAAAATTACGACGGACAAAGGCAGACAATTTGAATCCCAACTTTTTATGGAACTCACAAAAGCTTTGGGAATTGAACATATTAAAACAACAGCTTATCATCCTCAATCAAATGGGAAAATTGAAAGATGGCACCGCCAATTAAAAACCTCGTTAAAAGCTCATCTGACAGGTGATTGGGGCCGAAAGTTGCCAATAGTACTTCTGGGTCTAAGGTCTTATATTGTACCTGAAATTAATGCTTCATCGGCTCAACTTTTATATGGAGAACCCATTAAGCTCCCTGCTGATTTTTTCCAAGATGTTCAACCTATCTCAGATACCCACAACTTTTTGTCCCGACTTCGTGAACATGCCAGAACACTCCGTCCCGTGCCATCAGCTCATCGTAATTCAACCAATATCTTCATTCATCCGGAACTGTCATCATCAACCCATGTATTTGTACGGCATGACTCAGTTCGTAAACCATTGCAACCCACATACAACGGTCCGTTCCAGGTATTAACACGGTCTGAAAAATTTTTCAAGGTTGCCTTACCTAATGGTCCACAGACCATCTCATTAGACCGTCTCAAGCCTGCATTCCTTTTAGGAGATGCAACAGGTAACACTGATGGAACACCTGCCACCTCGGATCCATCACCCCCTGAGTCTACACATCCCACTAGTCAACCTGAAGACACCAAGACTCAACCTCAAGACACCATGACGCAACCACATCATACTCGCTCTGGTCGTACCGTCCACTTTCCTAAGCGTTTCCTTACCGTTCTCACTGGGGAGGGAGTATGTGGCTGTGACGTCATACTATAATTTGTTTTATAATCTCTTTGTGGTTCAACATATATTTCTTATTTGTATTTTTTATTTGCATACTTATATTATTTTGTATTTTATTTTTACCTTATTTTCTTAATGTGTAATTATAATTATTAATTGTATAAAATATATCTGATGACACTTGTGTATAGAGAGGTAACCTTGTTGTTTACTCGTCTCTTCCATGTTTTTGTTGTGCTCGGCTTGTAATGTTTGACTTTTTGAATTTTGTAAAAATATATAGTGTTCTTTCTATAAAATTTTATTGTGACTTAAACCTAGAGCTTCTTAGTTAGCTATGGTGGATATATACTCTTAATTTCCAGCCATAGCAACAACGTCATTACTACTTACTTTACTTTACTTTCCCTGGCGCGACGGTCCTGGGCCTCCGCAACAATCTTCCGCCATTCTACTCTATCCTCGGCCTCCCGTCTCCATCTTCTCACATCCATCGTTCTGAGGTCGTCCTCCAGCCAACGTAAGCGGGGTTTACCTCTTCTTCTTTGACCTCCCGGGTGTCCCTCCAGTATCTTCCTCGGCAATCTGTCTGGTTCCATCCTCTGTAAATGCCCCAGCCATCGGAGCCGTCCCTGCTTCACTAAGGCCACCAGGTCTGGGCTCTTGTACAGGTCCCTCAGCTCCCTATTGGTCCGTATCCATCTATCCCCCTCTGGAGTAGGGCCGTATATCTTTCTCAATACCTTCCTCTCCCACGTATTGAGTAAGACCTCGTCCCTCCTAGTCAGGACCCAGGTTTCACTCGCATATGTGACGACCGGTCTTAGGACTGTTTTATAGATTGTTATTTTGGCGTCTCGGGACACAGTCCTCGATCCGAGCACCTTCTGCAGTGACCGGTAGCATCTATTCCCGGCCGTTATCCTCGCTTTCATGTCTTCTTTAACGTCGTTCCTTTCCGTGATAACGGCCCCCAGGTACTTGAAGCTATCCACCCGGTCAAACCTGCAACCTCCAAGTGCGAGTTCTTTCTCTTTTACTTCTTTTCTCGTGGTTCTCATGTACTTGGTTTTGCCCTCGTTGACAAGAAGACCAAGCTTCCTAGACTCCTCGTCAGATTCCTGGAACGCCCCCGCCAATGCAGCTTTCGTTCGTCCGGTTATGACGACGTCGTCCGCATATGCGAAATGCTGACTGAGCCTGTTATATATAGTGCCATCAGGATTCGTACGGATGCCCCTAATAGCTTTCTCCAGAGTTATATTCGAAATATGGTCTATCGTCGATCTTCTCTGCCTGAACCCGCATTGGTATTCACCAACCACCCCTTCAGCCCGTCTCGTTAGCCTCTTCAGGAGAAGTATAGAGAATATCTTGTAGGTGGTGTCCAGAAGTGCGATCCCCCGGTAGTTTCCACAGACCAACTTGTCTCCCTTCTTGTGGATCGGACTGATCAACGCGGTGGACCACTCCCTCGGCATTTCCTCTGTCATCCAGACGTCGTACAAGAGCCGGATATCGCACTCCCTCGTTATTTCGTCCCCTCCAAATTTGAGCAGCTCCGCTGGGATTCTGTCTTCTTCTGGCGTCTTATTATTTTTGAGGGATGCGAGAACTTCCGCTACTTGTTCCAAATCTGGCGGCTCCTGAACGTCTTCTTCTTCCAGCTCTACGCCACTACCTATGGTCGGCCTACTGGCTTCTGCGCGATCATAGCTAGGGGTCAGAAGGTCGCAAAAGTATCTGGTCCATGATTCGTTGTTGGTCTCCTAGAAGATTCCCTTGTTCATCCCTGCAGAAGTTCATCCGTGGTTTGAACCCCTCTTTTATTCCCTTCAGCTGCTGGTAGAACTTCCTGCTCTTAAATCCTTCATAAGTCTCAAGTAGGGTTCTGAGCTTCTCTTTTTCTGCGTCCCTTTTCTTCCCTCTGCATACCTGCTTTGCTTTTTTCCGCAGGCCCCTGTAAGCTTCAGTGCTGGCCCGTGTACATCCCTGGAGCATCTTCAGTCTGGCCATTTTCCTTTCTTCTACTGCTTTCGCATTCCTCGTCGAACCAGTCTCTGTGGTTCCTTCCTCTTTCTGAACCAAGCACCTCCTCCGCAGCCGATGTCAGAGTCCTTTTTACTCTCTACCATCGTTCTTGTACGGTAGCTTCTTGTAGTATGTCGCCTTCTAGTTTTTCCCTGATTTTTTCCTGGTAGGCCTGACTTTTCACTGAACATTTCAAGGCTTCAACCTTAAATTTCTTCGTCCTTTCTGTTTTTCCTCTTGGCCTTACTGCCATTTTCTGCATATAAGCCGCACATACAAGAAAATGAACTGAAGCACAGTCGGCATCCCGATAGCTTCGGACGTCTTTTATATCAGTTACTGCCGACTCTCTAACAGAACATGGTCTATTTGATTGCGGGTTCTCCCGTCCGGCGACACCCACGTCTCCTTGTGTATATTCTTATGCTGGAAGAAGGTGCTTGAGACTCTGAGGCCTTTCCCAGCAGCAAAGTCAACCACCCTCAGCCCATTATCATTAGATTTCATGGAGGCTGTGGCACCCAATGGTGGGTCTGAGGGCCGGCTCCTTCCCGACCTTGGAGTTGAAGTCTCCCAGGACCAGCTTGGCATCATATCTAGGCAGGCTGTCGTAGGTCCTCTCCAACAGATCGTCATTACTAAGCCGAAAAAATGTGTAAAAGTGGAGTTGGGTTAAAAAGTTATAAACGCTACTGCGTTTTGGTTCGGATTTTCACCAAAAGCTAATCACATTATGTTGGAATAAGTAACTAACTTCTTAGTAGGAAGTTTACATCTGTAGAATTAGTCTTTCCAGAGCCAAGGGTTAAGTGAATAAATTAGAATTTTCTCCGTGAGCTGAAAGAGACTAGGTCTCTGTAGGAAATCAATTACTTATAATCAAAACTACTTTACTAGGGTCAAATAAATTTAAAAATTTCCTAATTTTTTTTTTCTAATATTAATATGAAAGAAAAAGCGTTCAACAAACCGAGTTCTAATAATTGTTCCTGTACAAGATGGCACATTTTAATTGACTTAGTCATTAAAAAAATAATCTAATTTCCAATTAAAATTCAATATTCTAATAATTTACCTTTTTCATAACCACTTATAATAAAATGTCTATACCTAATTACTTAATGAGGGCGCCGGTAGTAAAAGTAGCATACTTGGCAACAGTGGGAAGTCGAAACCAGGCCAAGATTTAGCATGCAATCCTTCGGATGGGACATTAAGCGATGGTCCTGAACCCACGCGATGTCAGGTACTTGTTAAGGACAACTGCCATAAATAAATCCGGTAAGGAAAAATTTAGGACCTCCGAAGTAGAGTCGGGCTCATATCCAACAGAGCGACAGGTAATAGGACATTGGCCCTGTTGACCCGGCGCCGGGGGCGATTGACGGGCCGCGGTCCGATGTCTACCCCCGGCGACCGCGAAGTAGAAGCAGCCCCATTCCGAGCTCTCCCGCAACACGAGGGGATCTGGGAGCGCCAGTCTGTCCTGCAAGGGACCAGAGGCTGACGCCCCCAGACTCCCATAGCAACTAATAGTGTAAAAATGATCGTACTATTACGTATTATTATTGTACCACCTCCTTCCCCAACAATGAGCGGGCCGGGTGATTAGCCGGAGCACCCGGAGAAAAAAAAAAAAAAATACGACTTTGTGATCATGAGTCACGAAAGCAACACTCACTTAATGAATTATTATTATGGGAGATAACTATAATAAATGTTCTATGAACAAATGAAAAATAACAGAAACTGGTTGTAGTATAATAAAAGTTCTTTATAGACTCAATTCGGCAGAGGAGGAACTCACTAGAAGATTGCTATGCCTACTCCAGTCTCGGATCGACTAGACACACAAGTATTTCTTCAACTGCCCTCAGCGTAGCCAACCTCCTAGCCGCATCACCGTCCCATTACAAACAAGCCAAATAAAATGTTTATATATTAGGAAAACTAAAGTTCTAAAAATAATAAAAACATTGTAATAATAATACGTTAAAATAATTTCTTCACAAGAAAGTGTTTTTAATAAGTTGGTATTTGACAGTAAGAGGCCAAGTTAGTTTTTAACCGCATTCTACAATCAAACTACACATTTTGACGGGCGTGGCCATGACAGACAATAGAAGAATTATTTCAATGTGTCTAGAAAATTGGCTTAGGTTGATAAAAAAAAATAAAAAACAAAAAAAAATTCCTTTACTACTACCTTTATTATTAATAAAAAACAAAGTAGAAATTAATACAAATAATACTTTTATTTAACAAAAGGAACCAATGATGTATACTGACAAACATGACGTTTCAAACTTTCTTTGATTTTTTTTTTTGGTTTGTTTTTTATTGTTTGGTATATTGTTCAATAAGAGTTTTTGATTACTCTAATTTACTCTTTTTACAATGTCTAGTTGCTAGTAACAAAATACTCCTGTGCTCCAATTGGTGTAGGCTTCATTGTTTGCTTACCCGGTTGCCAATTTGCAGGACAAACTGAAAAAAAGAAAAAATACTTTTTAAATAAACACAATAACACTTAACATTTCTGCAAAGATGTTGTAAAACAAAAAGAGAAAACAGAAGTTTATAGAAAACTAAATTGCCCAATTCTCACAAACTCGCTTTCTAAAAGAATCTGTTCATATAAACAAATTTTGTGCTATTTAATTTGTAGCTAAACACAAGATGACCTGTTTTTAATTAGAAACATTTAAGAGTACAAACAGATATCTCAACAATTCAAACTATAATTTATCGAATACTCAACGATTTCAAAAATAAATAGTGACAAAAAGAACTTTCTGTATTTATCGTGCAATTTATTATTGAAAACGCAATAAAGCCTAAAAATAAAGTGTTTTTTTTTTCTATTTTGAAAGTGGATAAGTAATATCTTACGCTGCAATTTAATTATACTTCAATCACTAACCTCGACTGTTCAATATAACGTGTTTCCAGTGATTCTTGATACAAATTGTTAAAAAGTCGACGGTGAATCCCCGGCTATGTACTTCTCCAGCAAGAATTTTCGCTCTGCCTCCAAAGCCAAACGATCATTCGGGCAAAACGCAATATTTATCTTACATAATGGCTTCTGAATATTCATACTAAATTTTGTATCCATTCATGAGATCGGCAGTTATTAGGGAATGCAAATCGAGTTCCTCTTCTCCCCCTTAATTAAAACAATCAGATAACGTTATATATAGCTTAGATAACTTCCCCAGAACAAATTAATCAATTAACTTTTCGGCCCACTGCAAAACCAGTAGACCGTTTGCGCTAATATTCAATAGCTGACTTAGGGACTACTAAATCCTCATACTAAATTTTGTGTCGATAAATTCATTATATAGTGAGTTATTAGGGTTTTTGAATATTGTCCCTTCCCCTGAACTTCCCCTTCCCTTCGGCAGAAATCGCTGAAATTTGACAGGTTAGGTCCGATATAATGTCGATATAATCTCAGATTATATAATCATTTTTCGGTAGGCGTACTACATGACAGTTGAAAAAAACAAAAAACTTGAAGTTACCTTCGCCATGAATATCAGTATACTGGAAGGCTTGAACAAGCCTGAGTGTTTCGTCCACGTTGCGGCCTACAGGTAGGTCGTTCACTGTGATCTGCCGCAGGATACCGTTCCCATCCAAAATAAACAGACCTCTGTAAACACATTAATACACAATAAGAGCAACTAAAATATAAATAGGTTAATTTTTTTAGAAAAAAAATCAAGAGTTTGCACGGCAAGCCCCAATAAATGATAAAATGCACTTTTAAACATAAGTATATACTTAATCTAGGTAAATACACTTTTTAAAAATCTTGTATTCACTCAAAAAGTGGACTTGCTATACATCAAAATTTAAATCTCGCATTCACTCCTGCCATGCCGTAATTTTGTAAACGAAAATTAATCGAGTCAAGGACACCGTCGAACTTCTAACCGATGCCCCAGTGAATCATATCCTTCAGAAAGTTTTCTAAACGCATACCCCCCAGACACAAACCAGCGACATTTTCTTGTACATTTTTGTCATCAAATAAATCCCCCCTTCTCTCTAGTATTCAATGATTTTGAAAGTACATACATCTTAAAGCCTATTCATTTAATAAACAAGAAAGTCCTCTTGCATTTGCGGACCGCAATGTGCTTTTAGATTTCATATGCGAGAATAGCGTTGTCAAGTCAAAATAATTACTATTTCTTCAAAACATTCCAACCTCGCAGGCGAAGCAAAAAAAATTGAGGGCTGCGGGTTACCTATCCATGTCCTATAATGAACCGTTCGTTGTCCAAATTTTCCAAATATTTCAATAATGTTGATTAACTATATTTTATAATCTTCGGCTAAAAAACATTAGGTATCGTCCCTATAGGGTTTTGGACCAGCATATAAAATTTCGTGTCGATATATATTCATTACATCTGCAATTATTAGGTTATCTACCCCCCCCCCCCCCCCCCCCCCCAAATGAATTGAGAAACATTGGAGTTCCTGGAATGCACTCATCTCAATAAAAGGCGCGTACACTTGGCCAGGTATCGAATTTAGTGAGAATAATTGGGGGAAAAAAAGTGGGATTAATTTTTAATAATCGTCATATGGGCCAAAACGTAAAGATAATGTTTAAACAGAATGCTGAAATTAATAGAAAAAAATATGTAAGTGCATATCAACCACAGCCCTAGTCAGTACAAAGTCGGCTCAGCTGTTCCACAGGACAGTGTTTCTCAAACTGTGTTTATAAGTACGATGCGTAGTACAGCCGAAGTTATGGAATCTGTCACAAATCAAATTGAACCAACCATTCAATCAAAATATATATATATAGTAGAATTTCACATTCCAATCATTCTTTTTCCTCGGTCATGCTGGTGTGTAGTCCCGCACTCCATGTCTGGTGTTATATAATACATATAGTCTGGTATATATAAAGGATTCTCACAATAACAGGTCTTTACATACTAGAATGCCTCAAACATATAAAGAAGTTAGCAGCACTAGACATGGAGTGCGGGGCTACAGACCAGCATGACACGAGGAAGAAGAATGATTTGAATAGGAAATTCTATAAAAAAGAAATAAGTTAGAAAGTGTCACTAGGAAATTATAGGACAAGTTGCCCTTGTCTATGAGAAATTTGTACTATAAAGGCTTCGTAAAACAGGTAGTAGTTTTGCTAACCGACAACCCAGTATACAACGGAATATTGTGATCTAAAATTCTAAAACAAGTACAAATTATTGTATTTGTTTTACATTTAATTGTGACTATAAATAACTATGTTGAAATAACTATGTAAGGCTGTTATAATATGCCCATTACAATAAACAATATTTTATTATATTTATTCATACAGAAGCGCATGTCGATACACCTATTACATCGATAATTTTTTGAGTTTTTAGTGAGCCCTTGCCTAATCCCCATCCCCCTCCCCGTTGGCCGATTGAGCGGAAACTTAATATATGTCCTCACGGGATTCTGTGTAATTATACAAAATTTCAGGTCCATATATTCATTCTAACCGGAGTTACCGTATTCACACACACATGTAGACAAACATGAGTGTTTCCTTTTTGGATTCAGGGAAACGGAAAACAAGAAATTCCGGTGTAAATTCAATATAACATTTCTACCAAGACTTCATAACGAATGGAGAAATAAAAGCGGCACACATTGTTACCTGAAGGGGATACCGTTCTCCTCATTGAGAATGCCATAGGACTTAGCGATCTTCATGGACTTGTCCGAGAGGAGAGGGATGTTGAGTCCTCCCAGGCCGCCCTGCTTCCGAGGAGTGTTGATCCAGGCCAGATGAGAGTATTGTGAGTCGCATGAGGCACCGATCACCTCACAGTTGATCTGACGGAACTCGTCAGCTCGGTCCGAGAAGGCGATGATCTCCGTTGGACACACGAATGTACTGTAATCACAATAAACATTCAACCTTAGTATCATTTCAGAATATACACAGAGTTTATTTTATAAGGTAACAAATAAAAAATATTATTGCAATCTTATTTGATTGGTTAAAAAAGTTTTGCGCATACATCCAGGGCAATAATGAGTTGAACAAATCCATGAATGAATAACCGTTTTTAAAAATTATTTAATCTCCATTCATTTTATTATTATTTTTAGCATTTGATACTTGAATTAGTTCTCAAGGGTCGAAAAGATGTACTTCTGGTGTGCTTAAATTAATTAATTAACTTGAAGGATAAATAAAGAAAAACTCAGAAAACCAGAATTTACCCGTCACTTATTGTTTTGAGTGAAGCAGTACAGGTTCAGATAATTTCGAAACTAGGCTTTTTGTGAAAAAGGATATATGAATTAATGGTTTTGAATCTAAATTATAACATAGTTTTTCTACGAGTAATACGATTATCTATCTAGTTTGAAAATTCAAATTTCATATCTCCTATCACGTGAGCTATCAAAGCCTCTCTTATCTACATATACTGATTTTTTTTCGAAAATTGTCATTTATCAACTCATGACTAGAACCGGAGGGTGCCTGGGTATGGTTCATATAACCGGGATGAGTCACAATTAAAATAGGTCTAGAATGCCTTGGACTTGGTCTCCCGAGCAACGCAGGGTACCTTGGCCAGTAAAAATGAATAAAAAAATCGTGCTGTGGATTTCAATATCTTCAATTTGGCATTTTTAAATAAATTTGTGTGTATTGTACTCGTGAAAAAAAAAAAAAAAAAAAAAAAAACATTTCAGAAATTTCTGGCAATTGTATGCATCATTAGGTAAACAAACTGCATTTGTAGGTCATATTTGAGGGTATTAAACTCCAGTAAATATAGACAGTCTAATCACAATAAAAAAAAGGTAATTTTTCAACATGGTCTCTGACTGAAGAATTATAATTGGTAATTGCTGATAAAAATGATAAATTATAGCAGTACGATAAGATAAATACAACGTAGGAATGACAATTATTTGAGTTATTTGATTGATAGAAACTAAATACTCGAGATAGAAAAATGTGGATACGAATACTACAGACATATTAGATAATTTTTTTTTACGTGCCTTCGTATCAGTCAGCATTTTCAAGAGATAATTTTTATCGATCTATGAATACGTATCACGTATTTAGTTCAAATTCGAAAACGGATGATACGAAATAATATATAGACCCTTCTAGACAAAAGTTGTTCAGTAAAATAAGCTCTTCCAAATAAGGCAGAGGTTGGTGATTATAGTAGTTAGAGACATGTCATTTTTTCTTCAACCATCGAACTGATTAGGATATATTTCAGCATATTATACTTAGTATATAAATTATTACCACAGGATTTTTAGGTCCACAATTGGAACAGTGTGTGTAATATTCAGAAGCCTCGAGGGCATGCATATGAATGGCAAGAGTGGCGCCTCAAGGAGAAATTAACATAGCGATAACACACAAACAAAAATGTAATAATTACAGTTTCTATCCCCTGTGTGAATTGTGTGGATAGACGGTTTAACTATTAACGTCAAATTTCTTTCCATCGGTTTTCAAAATAAAATAAAAATAAAATCAGAAAGAGGAAGATTACATAATTCCTTACATTATGAAACAAAAAAATTAAAAATTATTTCCACGTAAAAAGAAATAATGGGAAATACCATTGCCTAGAGGATGAATCATAGATTACGTAAGACAAGGATAAAGAAGTAATTCCTGGAATAATGCATACTAGAGAAATAACTTTATGTAGAAGGAATTCGAGGTTCTGTCGTGTAAAAGAAAATTCAAAATTTTGCCAACGTTACGAAAACTATTTATTTTCTTCTTCAGGGCCTTATAATGACTTGAGTGGATGTGTGGCGACTGGACACAAACTCACAACACCTTCACCACACACATCCACTCAAATCATTATAAGGCCCTGAAGAAGAAAATAAATAGTTTTCGAAACGTTGACCAAATTTTGAATTTTCTTTTACACGACAGAACCTCGAATTCCTTCGACATTGAAAAGATACTGTCGACTCTATTAATCAAAATAACTTTAATATAATTCCTTGGAAGATATTCATCGCTAGAGATTGTCATGGTACCTCCTATCAGTAGGTTAGTATGTTACTCAAGAACGGTTCGACCTATATTAATGTAATTTACCCTACATTTTCAATTTACAAATATAAATCCCCCTCTCCTTTCACCGACTTGGCTGAAAATCAATAGGTGTCTAAGGGCGCAGAGGTTTATGAATATACATATAAAATTTCGCATCGATTCTATCGGTAGTTATCGTGTTCACAGAATGAATTTATTTTTTCATTTTTAGAATCAGGAGGTTGGAAAACATGAAATCTCATTGAAAATACCGCATCGAATTATTGACCGATAACTTCATCTATACTTCGTATATCTAGGAAGTAAAATAGGGTCCAGAACTATAGTACAATACTGACCCAACTCATTATTACATTTTTTTTTGAACGAACAAAGGGATTAATAAAACAAAATTATTTGATGATTAAAAACTACTGTTAGGATTGTATGGTGCCATAGTTTTAATAAATTACAGGAAACAATCTAATAATTATTTTCTCACTTATCATGTGCATGAAATGTAAAGGTAATTACACAAACCAACATTATTTGAGGAGGTATCCGAAATAATAAAAATGATGATCCTCACGTCGGTCCTTTTAGTGAAGCAGTCCAGGCTCTCCGGTTTAATGAAATGGGTCTTCGCATATGCTAATCGACGAAAGACTCAAGTATTAATATACATTTAATTTATTTAATGAACCTCGTCCCTATTCCCCTGCTCCTACCTGAATTACAGACAATGCCTAGAAAATAAATAACAGGAATACACCTCCCCCAGAAAAATATAGACATTATTATATCAAAGAATGAAAATGAGAAAAGTATACTTACAAATCTAGAGGATAGAAAAATAGGACGACATATTTTCCTTTAAACAGAGCTGGGCTGATATCTTTGAAATCACCATTGATAACAGCAACGCCGGAAAAATCTGGAGCAGGCTTTCCAATAGTGAGGGGCATTGTCTGTTGATGAAAAAAAATATATATATATATATATAAATACATTACTAATGGAAGTATGAGCCAATGCTATTCGTTAATCATTATGACTATATTACAAACACTAAAAAATACAACTATTCTTAAAATAAAATGAAGTCAGTATTAGGCTCTTCTTGACAAATATTAATACCTTTTCGTTTCAACAGTAAAAATGAACTGAAAGTATGCACAAAGAAATATAATAAGCAAGACTAATGCTTAATAGTAGGTTCAAGGTCTAATACCAAAAGTTATACAAGCGAAAAGAGCACGATTTTCACGATAGAATAGATGGTGAAACTTCGAAAGGATTTTGAATTTAACTTAAATAAAAAATTCAAAAATATGCTAAGTAATTCTACATATATATAAATTGATTTAATAGTTCATAAATGCAATGAAAAACAATAAGGAAAAAGAACAATGAATTAGAATGTTGAAGGTCACGGTTGAACTTAAAGCCGGAAGAATAAAAAGGAAAAGATAAAGCTGGAAATGAGAATTAATGTAAAATTGATTGTTTAAATCAATATGCTTACAGCAGAGGTGCTCACTTCCATAAGAGATGTTTCACTCATTGTACAAAATGAAGGTAGGTACTAAACGTTGATATTCTGATTCGTGATGTTTTCACTGTTAGTATGGCATAAAAAATACTGTCAATAAATTAGAAATGAATATAAATAGTTAAATAAAACAAAAAAATTTAACAAAAATGATAAAACTAAAGTTGGAGAAACTTACAAGTGAAGTTATGTACCCAACAACCGGCAAAGAACAGAACGATATGGGAAGCGGCAGAGTAAGACCCCTCTTCAATGGTATCACCCAGACAAGATAACGTTGTGCAACATTATTGTGAGTAATTACATGTCTGTCTGATGAAACATTTCAGTTAACTTTTAAAAAACTATCTTTCAGTCAAGAATTTTTTTATATTACATAAAAAAAAAAAAGGTTCGATTATTTGAAAATTGTCAATTCTCAAGTAAATATAATCCTTATAGATCATTATATATTTTTAAAATAGATTTCAACAATTTTTCACTTTATTTGGTTTTTATTCGAATAAATATTATTATTATTTTAAAATAAATTATGATACAGATTTAAATAAATTTCTTATCGTAGCACCCTAAGCTGGAATATCTTTTAAGTAGTACTCAGTAAAAGCGGGAATTTCAAACAATTTTGTCTAAAACAAGTCTTTCGCTGTATTATTTAACTTAATTTGTTTTCATTTGGATAACAACTATAACATGAACACTAACTAAGCATAATTTGTATAAGAAATTATTTGAATATTGCCTAGTAATACATTTTTTTAGAGATCATTCCTATTTCCAGTTCTTTTTGACGCAACCATTGAGCACAATGGTTAATTCTGGAACTCGCCCATTTATAATATTAATCAATCTTCAGTTGACAATAACTTATCTGCTTGACAATATAGTTGTAATCAGAAGTATAATTTACATTTGTGTTCTCACTTTAAAAGAGAAAGGATCAGTTTTAAATAATTAGTTTTATAGCATCAATTTACTCTTTTGGCTATCAACTTTAGTCACAGAATCGATTCACAATTCGAATGATTTGATTTGAATTTTAAATTAGTAGAAATAAAAAACAACTTCTGATTTGCGTAGAAAATGTCCATTTCGTAATCGTTTCAAATACATTCTATTTATGTTCTTTGAGCCCACATAGGGTCCTCTATTGTTTCCAAATATAATATCCCGATAAATGTACAGAATGAAATAAACGTTTACAAATGTCAATATGAAGCCGAAAAATCCAAAAAGAATTTATCTTTTCAGTGGAAAAAGAAAATCAGGAAAGGATTTTGTTACGGACCGATTATGTGAAAGGTTAGAATGAATGTCTTCAGAAGGGATGAAGGTGATGGTTTAATTATGTTTTTTATAATATCTTTGTAGTTTTACATTATTATGGAAGTGTGTAATTCCATTTAGATGCAACCCACAGACAGCTGTGGTTATTAAAATATCTGCTCCCATTAAAAACCATTGGGCCACTGTAAAAGGCCTTCAGTATGACGAACTCCTTGGAACGTCCGATTATAAAGAAACGTATAGGAAAGAAATGGTAGAATGGAGTGAGGAAGTGAGGCGGGAAGATTATGGATATTTTTGTAGAGCTGCTGTGGATTTATATAGCGGTAAATATGTCTATTGATTAATTATACCAAATATTATTAAACATTTTAATTATTACAATATATCAATTTTATTACAGCTAAAGACAAGTCGATTTGGATTGTAAGTGACATTAGGAGGAAAACTGACGTTAAGTGGTTCAGAGAAAACTATGGCCCTGCTGTCAAAACGGTTCGCATAACTTGCGACGAGGAAACACGAAAAGAACGTGGATGGGTGTACACAGAGGGTGAATAACATTTTATATTATAATACCTATCACCATCATGTCTTAATTTTCCTTTAAATCTAACTCAATTAAAATGTAATTTTCCATCGAACTAAATAGAATTTCTTACTGAACTGATTAAATAGCCTTTAAATTTAGTCTAATAGAAACTTCAACTTATACTTCCTCCTTAGCATGGAAAATTCTTCAATCCCCATCGCTTTGTATTCTTTGAGATAATCTCCTATGAAAATTTTCCAATTTTATTTTGAAAACCAGGTTCTTAAAATTGCAGAAAGTGGCCATGATGCACATCCTTTGGAAGTTCACCCTCTTAAAAGCAGGAATCTTATTGAATGTTTGATGTTATTTCGCAACGGTCAGAGGTACAGAAACGTTTAACTTACAAATATTGCTTAAGTCTTAAAAATGAGATTCAGTGCTTCCTTCATCTCCCATTAAGGCTTACAAAAATGCCTACCGACTCCATGAAACATTAATCCTCGTAATTTCCGATATTTACTTTCCGAACTTAAACATTTGCGAGAAAGCACCATTTTTATTTAATTTGGTGCTTAAGCAAAATGAAAAAAATATATATATATATTTGTAAAAAATCCAAGAGGTGTGTACGAGCTGAATTGAGTTCCCCCTGTTTGCTGAGTTGGCCACCTTTCTTCTGTAAAATCCCTTTCCATTATGGCGCTTACCAAAAAAAGAAATTGCACAGAGAAGTGTGATTAAACCACACACTGAGGGGTTCCATAGGCGGATATTACTTTCATGTATTAATTAATACAATATCTATGTTCCATTTTTATTTCATGTCCTCGCATCTTTTATTTAAATGTTATAATTGCTATAGTATAATTAAATGTATTAAGTTTCTTACACATTCTACATTTTATGGATAGCTATATTTTTTTTTTTTTTCTTCAATTATTAAGAGCTTGTTACATTTACTTACAGCTTTTTAGATCAATCATTTTGTCTGAATCAATTGAAAAGTACAAAGGACTATAACAGGACGTACGTCCGCAACATAGAATATGTTTTGTCAAACTGTTGCTTGCAAATGAAACTGTTGTTTACATACATTTTTTACAGATTGTCAACTATCTATGATAGGAGAAATAAGTTACACAGGGCATACACTTAAAAACTAGATATCTTACAAACAATATATTTCAACACTAGCCGCCTAACGTTGTTGGTGTGGTCTTTATCAAATCCACGTCGAAATGTCTCCTCATGAACTCTAAAATGTTTTCGTCTGGTCAGTTCTAAATTTAAGTCACCAGCAATTGTCATTGGCAACGCTATGTCGCGAGATTTCCCATTCGTAGCTAAGTTTGAATTCAATTTTGAGTAAATAATACCTAAAATTAATTTTAAATGTCAAATTGAAATGGAGATAAGTTTGAATTTTGAATAAAAAGTAAGTACGTGAGATAGTACTACTAAGACAGTTGCCCAATGTCTATTTTTTACTCTGGTACCTCCGGTTGCTGACTTACGACTGTCTGAATGACGCAAAACTTGGTAATTTTTACCTCGCGTTCGGCCGCATTCCCCTTTTACCTCAAGCAAGTGCTCCCTACGAGTCACCGCTCCCAGCATGCTCGTCCTCGTACATACCACGAGATACCTTCTCCTCCATCTATTCCATGCCCAGTTACAAACATTCCAAATCTCACCCTTCTTTGTCACACCCGATCCGCCGGCATGGCGCCCCATGCTATGTGCGGACAAGACGTATTCTACGTCAGAACTTTCTTACTACTAGTAGAATACAGCTGAACTAAACATCTTCTATTACAGGGATCGATAATGAAGAAACGGAATGCGATCTGGATGATGTTACAGAATGGGATGAGATTGTTGAAAATAGTGGTTGCTCCGACCTCAGCCAAGTGTTAGCTCATTTCCTCGAAGATATCAGAAATGTTCTACTCTAGCTTTTATTCATTTTTTTTTACTAAATTTGGTATTTTAATTGTTAGGAATCTCATTTGTTAATTTCTGAATTAGTAACATTAGTTTATCGTACGAATTATTATAATTTTTAAGGGTGATGTCTCAAATAAATGTGATTTTTAATTTGCTATTACTTTTTTGTTGTTGACGTACTCTCGTCGATCAGTCCCCCCTCTACTGCAGCTATCCTCTTTGGTGAGTGCATTTATGCGGACGATAATTGCATTTACTAGCTTTTTGAAAGTTTGCACCTGGTTCAATCCCGCCATGGGCAGGTAAATTTGGACAGTGATTTATGTGTAAAATAATAATGTCTGACGTTCGTCAAATTTCTCTAGAAAAGCTACCGTTATTCATCTATATCCTATATTACAAAATAAAGTGAAGCGGGAAACTCGTTTATTATCAAAACAATTTTTTGTCATTTTTCAAATGTTTGCGATTTTTAACAAAATTTAAAAAAGAAAAACCTTTTCGATTGGCTTTGTATATTTTGACCAAATCGTCTGGCCCTATGCCTAAACTTTGGGCAAAATTTCATGACGGTTTTTGTCGTTGGTAGATAGATCTGGCGAAATCGAAAAGAGAAGAAATACAGTGAAGAGCTCCTGCTATTAACTGCAGTCCACAACAGCATCATGGAGAAGAGCAGTTAAGTTTTAATTTTGAACGTTAGTAGTTGGAAGATGTGTTAAATTTATACTTATATTGATGCCGATGGGACTCGGATGGTCGAACTTTCGGTTAGTTGGCAGAAAAGCTATCCACCCCATCGCCTAGATGCCCCAAAATGGCCGAGATGGTGTGTTGTTTATACGATAGTGAAAGTAGATTCTAAGAAGAAAAGTCCAAAAAATGTTCTTTTATAATGTACTCTCCAAGTTCTTTAAGTTGATAAACCTAATCAAAAACTATAAAATCCATTTTATAGACTTCTCATGTGATTTGTTACATTACGTTGACAAGCATATGCACAAGGCCAAGGCACCTGATGTTGGGACCTCCGGTGGTTGGGTTGATATCATTTCCGCCAACTAACTGAATGTTAGACCATCCGTGTCCCATCGGCATCAATATAAGTTTAAATTTAATATTTCTTTTGATTACCGATGGTCGTCTGGAACAGGATGGCGACCTGTAGATAGACCGTTGCTATTAAGCAAAGCATTTGAAGAGACAAACAATTAAAATGAAATTAGATAAATCAGAAAATGGGCGTACAAAACCCTTTTGAAACCCCACTTGACTATGTAGAAGAGATTTATTGTCAACTTAATGGGGGGTGGGAGGAGGAAGGAGTAGCGAAAGGTTTACGATGCTACAGTTTCTCAAAATTATGAAAAAAAAAAAACATATATTCAATCTTATTCGGCAGTTTAAATGTGACATTTTTTGTCGAGCTATCAATTTTCCCAAAACAAATATCGAATCTTACGTCAGGAGGATAAGGCTCCATTTTTTTTTTTTTTTTTTTTTTTCCAGATTTTTAGCATCTGTAGAGGAGGGAATGGAACATCTCTAATTTTCTGGTAACGGTCACTGTACTCCGTTTATAAGTCCCACTAAGATAGAAATACATTTCGGGGTTCATATGGCTATGTTTTTTCTATGAGAGCTAGAGGCTGCCCAGAGACAGAAGACACACGACCAAAACAATTTTTTTTCTGACCTAAAACGTAATAAGTAATGCAATACAATGTTTCATATTACATTAAAGAAAATAAGACTGTTAAAAATAAGAAACAAAATACAGTTAATTATTTTTAGGGTTATGCTTAGTCAGAAATGTTTGAATAATATTCAAATAAATAATTAAGTGCTTCAAGGTAGATAATGGTAAATGTCTATTTACAATCCATCATTCTTTGTATTATTCACGAATAGACCTGTTTTTTCAACAGAATCCTTTTTATTTATATTTATTATTTAGGTTACTAAGAAAATTTCATGATCACTCACTTTACATTTCAAATTTTCCGCTTTACACATACATTTTTATGCTGTAGGAGACAATATTCTGACAATAATTTATTATTTTTCTATAAACGTACCTCATGTTGTGTCTTTTTCAGATCTCCTGAGCTGTCCATTTTGGCAAGCTGCTTGACTATGTATGCTAAGTCATCTGCAAGAAATAATAGCAATACAAATGATAAAGTATAAGGGAAATTTAACAAAACCCATTTCATTTCTTGTAAAATTATATAAATAAAATCCTTTTTTTAATTTCAAAATATAAATAAGAAAATTAGACTAAACATTGAACTACATTTATTTAATAAAATACATTGTCTTTTTTTTGTTACGTAGGTACCTATTATTAATATTTTTTTTTTTTTCACTTAAAAGGAGAACATGTGTTAAAGTGTTATAAAACTAAAAAAAGTTTTCTTTTTTTTGGCCTTATATGGTCAATCCATATCAGCCATGACACTAATGAGTAACGAATTTGACAAGGGGGGATTAAATAAATTAATTTAAGAACTTTGCAAGAGGGGGGACTGAAAAGAGGAAACTAAATAATTTTGCAAGTGAAGTTAGGATTGGAGTAACTATAAAACTATATCATTAGCAATAAAATAACTGCCAATGTAATGAAGATATCGACATGAAATTTTACATTTCAATCCAAAATTACACCGAAAGGGCCAAAAAAGGAAATTGAGGACAATTTTGATCAAAAATTCTAATATAACTATATATGAACTGATGTATCGACATGAAATTCAATATAATTATTAAGTCCCTGAATAAGATACCTATTGAATTTCAACCAAATCGGTGGATTCGTTTCAGAGGGAGAACGAAAACTTAGTAGATTAATTCTCACTAGGGAAGTACATTGCCGGTGATTCACCGAAGTATTTTTTTTTTATACACGTCCTTAGTACTCTAGCTCCGGGACCCAAATCTTCTCTATTATGTGGATTTTTTGTTTTAAATGGTTACAATTTTTAAAGTACCTATGTAGTGATTGTTTTTGTTTAGTGAGAAATTCTGTTTTACAACAAAGTAATTCAGTCAGAACCCCTCCCCAGTAATTCTAACTCAAAATGTTCTTCTAAAAGCTTGATTATGGGAAAACAGACAAATATTATCGAACAATTGTCCTTTGCAAAAGTTCTTCAGGCAGTTTCTGAACGTTGGAATATTTTTTAGAATTGACATAGAAGAACCCATTGAGAGGGCGCCGGTAGCTCAGTTATATGCGTGCTTCCTTAGTAAGTCGTTGGTTCGAGACCCGGCCGATTTTATCTGGGAGGCAAAATAAACTTAAGCATGCCGTCCTTCGGATGGGACGCGATGTTCCCGAGCCTGTATATGTCAGGTACTCGTCAAAGACCCCACCCTAGGTGAATAAAAATTTAGGATAGGCAAAATTTAGGACACCTATAATATAGTCGTAGTATGTAATAGAAATAGCCTCGAACTTGGTTGGCCTTTTCGGAGTGGAGAGGGGAGGGGAGACCTTTTGACCTTTCCAATGACCATTTAGGAACAGGATATTTGGTATAAAAAAAGAGGTCACCGATAGTAATCGATTGTTTAGTAAGTATCGAGTTTATCAATATCGAGAATTATGAATATGAATCATACATATATGTTTTTATTCATTCCATGTTAGTGGTGTTCGTATTTCCAGTTTAAAAATGTTGGCTTTTCAGTCAAACAATTTACCAACATCAGAAGTAGAATTAACCATATCTTGCAGGTAAATACTAATTTGTAATAACAATTGAGTAATAACAATAGAGATTTGCTTATAGAAGGAAGTGCCTTAAAAAAAATATGCTAAATGATGTAAATTAGTCTGTCAAGCTTCCCTGTATTGGGAATGCAGGATATAGGGCTAAAATATAGTATCAAAACCTATTGAAATCAAATGACAAAAACTCTGAAATACACTGAAAGTTTTATGACTCATTAGTTCCAGCTGCTAGAGATGATAATGTCTACAGACAGCTTTGCAAGTACTAAACTGGATATGTAATCCATGGAAGTATGACACTGAACTTGCAAATTGGTATATTAAGTCTTCTAGGGCAAGATTTAAGTGTAGATGGACAAGTGACGCCCCCCTTAAGTTTATTCACAACAGTGATTACAACCTAAATATTTTGTGCAGGGTGTAGGTACCGATTCCATCTTCCGAAACTGTGATTTTTATTCTCATTACTAAAAAAGAGAATTAAGACTATGGCATTTCCGTGTTTGTGCAAAGAAGCCATGTTTTCAACGCTCTGTATAGTCGATAGTCTTTGTACTCTGATTAGACGCAACATATTCCAGCGGTTGCCCCTGCAAGATGGTCAAGGAATCAGCAAATATACTAACTGCGACTTTTTATTTTGCTGTAT
Source organism: Aradus depressus (assembly GCA_963662175.1). Taxonomy (NCBI): domain Eukaryota; kingdom Metazoa; phylum Arthropoda; class Insecta; order Hemiptera; family Aradidae; genus Aradus; species Aradus depressus. The sequence goes on from OY759215.1 coordinate 16,076,664, forward strand.
GTTGTAAATATTATCGTTAAAAATAAAATTTTAAAGTGGGGCTGACTGTACATAAGGGATTTTTTAATACGATTTGGGTCGTCCATTTCAGGTCAAACAAAGACCATTGAAGTATCTTTTAGCTTTCGTTGTTATTTCAAAATGGCTGAACATATTTCAATCTATCTTAGATGCTGTGTCTGCCTGTTCAGGAATAGGATTTAGTGTATATATGATTTAAGAAACACTGAATAGAGGTGAGCTTTACTGAGAGATTGAACAAGTTATTTGTTTTCTCCGTTACTATTATCCTATGGGAAAAAATAATTGAAAATGTATATTTTTTTCTGAGATCATCATACGATTAGTTTCTAACTGGGCAGTTAACGTTATTAACATGCTTAAAGTAATTAATTTGAAGTTGGAAGCCGGGTATTCTGTCGATTAGGTTTTGAAAGCAGGTGGTGCAGGGGCGCAGTCCATTGTTATGTGTCGCTAATATGCGTCAAGCTATTTTTTTGGGGTTTGTGTTCATGTATAGATCATTGATGTTAAAGAGAAGGTTGAACAATTTACATGGATTATCTATTTACAAATACGACTTCCGGATTCAGCCGCATGCTTCAGTGCATGAACTGTATACTAGAATAAGAAGTCATAAAAGGATGTTTTTTTCTCTTTTTTATGTATATGACTGGTATCAAATGAAAGAGTAAGTTGCAAGAGGAGGAAATGTGAGTGCAAACGTTGCCCTCCCCCCTCCAACTGATGGTAAAAATCTTAATTCCCTCTTGTGGGGGAATTTCGAATACAATGTTTTCGGATCAGATCTAATTCTTTTTAGTATTTCGTTTTTAGGGCCATTTCACAGTTCATTATTATTGTTGGTCTGCATCAACTTATGAGCATCACCATCTTCAGGACCCTTCATTGTGTGATGAGATTTCACTTCCTTACAATTTTTTTTTATTTTTTTTTTTTAACGTAAATTATTATTTTTTTTTCCAGAGGTCTCCTATGTAAAGATGTATTATCCAAATCGGATCCCATGTGTGTCACCTATATCCGGCCTTTCGGGGAACAACGGTGGGTGGAGTACCACCGAACGGAGTGTATCAATGAGAGCCACGATCCTAAGTTCGCTTCCAAGGTTCAAATAGTCTACCGGTTTGAAGAGCAGCAGCCACTTCGGTTTGAGGTCTACGACTGCGACTCATCTAGTTCGAGCCTCAGTGGACATGACTTGATAGGAGTTGCAACATGTAGTCTTGCGCAGATTGTTAATTCTGGAAAAGTGAGTTACTCTTAATCAGTCCAATACTAAAACACTAGTTGACTAAAGAAAAATAACTTTTTAAGATTTAATTCCTTAGGACGTCGGTACCACAGAGGTACCCTTAGTAGGTCTGGGAGGTATAAACCTTGAGCTGTCCTTCAGAGGGGACTTTTAATGGCGATCCCAAGCCTGTGCGATGTCAGGTATTAGTTAAAGACCTCTAAACTAGGGGTATGCTAAGTTTAAGACTCCCACAATAGAGACGGGCTCATGTCCACCCTAGCGATGAAAAGTTCTGTGGTTGTAGGCGATATGACCGGGGAGTTGAGGCCCGGGTGAGTCAAAACAATAACAACAATATAAGTATTTACATACTCAACGAACATAGTATTAATCAAAATAATCTTAGTGGTTTCGTTTGTTGACCTAATTGTCATTTTAACAGTGTTTTTTATTTGTTAAACTTCTTTTATTTTGGTTCTGCTTTGTTCCCACTAACCGCTCTATCGATTTTATCTTTAAGTATAGGGGACCTCTTAAATTAATATATCCTCCAAACAATGCCCATACCACGTTTCAAACATAACATTACGTCATGACCTATACATACCAAGTTAGACAACAATTATACACAAATTTTTACAGCGATCCTTGCCGGGCAGCTCCCCACTAGACGTCTGAATCGTCTTTGGCCACGCGATCTCCTGTCTGAGGAGACGGCGGTGTTTCAATAATAATTGAGATATTTGATGCTAAAAATGGAAATTCAAATATTCAGTTTTTAACTTTGTTTTTTGTAATATTCGTCTCAATGAAAGCTAGCCAATTGTAACTTTATAATAAAAGAAACAACAGCATAAAGATGTGAGAGAGATTTACATTTATTATAATTTACTTACATAAGTTCATATTTGACCTCTGGATGAGCTGGTACGATAAACAAGCAAATTAACCTTGTCCTATTCCATCAATTTTTAAAAACTCTTTGTTCTTGTTTACTTATTATTTTGTTTGTTTCTTTTCTTTGTATGTTGTAATTGTTTTCTGTGTTTTGTTTGTGACTATTGTTTTTATTTATTTAAAATTTTCTGTGTTGCTGGGAATTCTTCATTCAGAACATGGATGCGGAAACTGTCAGTGATTTTAATATGGCCAACACATCGGAAATGGACTGGCATAAGGTGCCGGGCAAAAGAAGAAATTCACATCCGACAGGAGAATTTCCAAAGGCGAAGGTACTCAAGGATCTCCAGGTGAGTACAAGCAATAAATATAGTTCACTGGAGAACTTGCCTTCTGAGAGTGCAAGCCATCTACCTGAAGACCAGTGTTAATATCCGTGAGTTGTGCCAACAGCTCAGTACTATCATAAAAGATCAATTCCAGTGTAAAACTACGGCGAGTTCATTGGTCATCTAACTAGACTGGCCGGAGGCTTACAGGACAGGGCATTCCGGGTGACACCTGCATCCTTCTGCAAGTCTGGTTGATATAAAAGAAGCGTTACAGGAGAAAAAATTCAAAGTGAGGAACGTCACGAACGTATTATAACGTTGAAGGTTCTTCCTCTTCGTTGATCTAGAACCTGGAACAGGCAATAAAGGCATTTTTAATTTAAGCTCCTACACCAAAATAAAAATGGAAGAACCCAACAAGAAGCAGGAAATCATACAATGCAAAAGATGTATGGCCTACGGTCATCCCGCACATTTCGTAACAATATCAGGTGCCCGCCAACTACAAGGGGCGCACTGACTACCGGGGTCTCAGAAGTCGGCAGTGGAACCCTGGCAGTCGACATGCGGCTCCAGTACCAGCACTAGTGACCAAGATGGGGAGCCAGCTGGTCGCAGCCTTCTCAGGTAAGTGGGCCTGTAGGAAGGAGGTCCTCGGTAGGCTGTCCGGCCAACCACCTTGCCACATTTACCCATTGTTACCTCCCCACCATCGCCTCCCTCCAAGAGGACTCTCAGGCATGTCTAGTCCTTTCACAGACTGGTCTCAGATTGTGATTCTATGGAATGCTAATGGTCTTGTTAGACACTCAGGTGAACTGAATTGACGTTGCTTTAATAACAGAAACTAATTTTACGGATCTGACCCGATTTAACATAGACGGATACGCGACATACCGGATGGACCATCCAGACGGGACAGGCCATGCGGAAACGGCGGTGCATATCAGGAGAAGTACATCTCGTTTTGCCTTCCTTATGCGAGCCTTACCTTCAATCGACAGCGTTCGATATCTCACCATCTTCTCACAATTTCTCTCTTGCTTCTGTCGTCTACTGACCTCCACGCCATATCATCCCGCAACACTTCACCAACTACGTTGACGCTCTTGGTAATGATTTCTGGTGGCGATTACAATGCTAAACACCTAGAGTCCCCCACTGTAGGACTATACCTTCTATAGTCAACAACCCGCGCGAACAGACACTACATAACGTACTGACGAACAGACGATTCATCCCATAAGAGCTGGTGTCCCACAGGGAGCTACTTATCTATATTGCAAGCACATCCAGCATCCCTAGGCACCTATGCTGATGACAGCGATTCTAGCTTCTAATTATTCGACTGGGCACGCATCCGAATACCTGCAGGAGCATTTATACCTTCTTGAGGGGATGAATGTGTCTGTGAAAGGTAAAATAAATTGAACCAAATCGCGTCATGTTACATTCGTCGTGAGATGTGGTGGTCCAATTGTATGGCTGAATAATTCAGCCACACCCGAAAACACTAGTGGAAGTAATATCGTGACGGTTCAATAACCCTCGACGACTGAATTGATTGCGTGATTTCCTGCCTGAGGAGGACCTCTGAAGAGGCAGCGGTGCTGACCAGTCGCTCCATCAAGAGACTCAAGTGATGTTTGTTTTTAGTCTGTTCATATTTCCTTGTTGTGATATATGTTCGTAGTTGGAAATTTCAAAATAAAAGTGAAAATATATATATGATAATACATTCTTATAAAGAAAATCGTATGATATTTGTACATGCCCCCAACAGAGGAATATGTTTTTATGATAACCTCATTTGCTGGGTGGACATAATATGTAGTAGTAAGACATCTGTGTCTTGTTTTAAAGTGCCTTAAAGAGAGAACGACAAAGGGAGACATCTGTGTCTTGTTTTAGTTAGTCTGTTACAGTGTTTTACAATATCTTAAAGAGAAAAGAGAGAATTTGTCTTAAAGAGAAATTTCTAAGTTGAGGAACGCGGACATATTGTGGAAATTGTAATAAATAAATAAAACAAGTTTATTTTTTGAAATGTTGTCTATTCCACTAAAGATATTAATAAAAATACAACTACCGGTTTCGGCCTCACACCATCGTCAGGTCTAGTTATGAACTAAGTTAGTTTGCAGTGTGCGACCCCTCCAATACCTCTCTGGTGAAAGGTGCCACTTCAATTAGGGAATCCCCCGGCTTAACCGTTAACTACATTATGAAATATTTGACATAACACTTAGTGTTTTGTCAAATATTGGAAGAGTATTAATGTGGAGAGAAGAAATATTGGAAGTGTATTAATGTGAAAGAGGAAAGTGTCTTGAAGACCCAAAATTATTTTTGTATTCTTGTTTTTAAAAAAATACTATTTTAAAGTGTGTCAACAAAGAAGGAAACCTGGAGGATGGAGGATTTCTTCTGTATATGCCCCTCAGTGAAAATTTTTGATAGTTAAAAAATTAAAGGCATTTTCAATTCTTCTAGGTTACAATTATGCAAAAAAAAAATGTTGATAAAATGTTATGCAAGAATTTAATTTTGGGAAGTTTTTCGTTATTTCGTTAGGAATAACACTTATGTTTTTTACTTTTTGTATTGAACAAATGATTTGTGTACGATATATTTAATTAATTTTTTTTTTTTTTTTTGTAGTTTGAAATCAAGCTGAAGCCAGAAGGTTATACGGTTGGGGTTACTGAATTAGGATACATCCAGATTGTGGGAGAAGAGCTGTCCTCCGTTAAAGATGAAGTTATATTTAAACTACAAGGGCAAAATTTGGACAAAAAAGACTGGTTTGGAAAATCTGATCCTTTTTTGGAGATTTTCAAGTCTACACAAAAATCTGGCTTTGTATTAGCCCATAGGACTGAGGTAAATGATAATTTTGTTTAAAGAAATAATTAAAAAGTATATTATTTTCCTGGTAATTTAGAACAGGGATTGAAATATTAACTAAGATCTAACACCACCCACTCATTGGTCGGCTATGAGCCTCTTTTGGGATGTCCAACAACCAGGAATTATCAGTTTTTTTAGCGACTAAAAAATGGCGGAAGAATCAGGAATTTTTTATTTGAAAGGAAACTTATTGTTCTAAATGAAGAAAGTGGCTAATTTTGTATTACCCAAATACGTTCAGCTCTCGGTCGCTTTGACTGAAAATCAAGGTTCAGGAGTCACATATAAAATGTCGATACATTCTTTCTATCGGCAGTTATCGTGTTCAAAGTCACACATAAACCCAGACAGACAGAAATAATTTTTTCCTTATTTGGAATCGGGAGGTTGGAAAGCATAAAATTCCGTTTAAAACTCCTGGGGTAGTAAAATAATATTTAATTGTCTAGTATCTATAATAGTGCAGTCCGTTTAGTTTCACCGAATGGTTTAAATAAAAATTATGTTTGTACAAGATCAGTATGAGATCAATTACTTTTATTGGATTAATTATTTATTTGTACATTTATGTATTGAGTTTCAATACTATCAAGAACGAAGAAGTTTTAGTTTGTCCAATGGCTTCTCTCTTTTCTTTCCTTGTTTGTTTAATACAATTTTACCCTGATGCATCTAATTATAAATTAAATATTCTATTAATTGGGTAAAAATTTCAAAGTATCCAGCCTGTGTCCACCCTGTTCAATGGTGAAGATGTCTGGGGAGGTCTTCTGGGGGCTGCTTTCTGAGTGACCTTCTACTCCTGCCTTATTTTATGATGAAATGAAACTGTCTTGTCGAATTTTCCATGCAACAATTTTTCAATCGGACCTGTAGTTTTATAAGAAAATAATAGAATGATTGAACTCAGCTTCGCCAATCTGTTTCAAGATTAAGAACAAAGTCACTTTTCTTTCTTCGTAAAATTGAATCAGGGTCCAAATTACGCTGTTTACCACATTTTATGTATTTCATATGTTTAATTGGTAATGAGGAATTATGATATACAGGTTCCTGACTAGGCGAAATTTTATCACTTCACGAAAGTCGAGGTTTAAGGAAAGATAATACATACATTTAGTGTCGTTTTTTTACCTCACCTTGAAAAACTATATTATATAGCCTTATTTGGTCGCATTTTTCATGTTTTGTCTTTCATTTCCTACATTTTAACGGCAATAAGTTGAATAGAATCCTACTTAAGCGTGTTTTATTTACTTTTCAGGAAATTAAGAATACTCTAGACCCCAGTTGGAAAGAGTTCATTATACCAATAAGAAATTTGTGTAATGGTGATTCAACCCGGACACTGAAATTTATTTGTTACGATTGGAACAAAAATGGCGACAGCGATCTGATTGGTGAATTTGTTGTTGATTTGAAAACACTGCTGGACGATTCCGTACCGAGGAAGTTCACATTAATTAATCCAAAGAAAAAGGTAAATTTTAATTTCCTTGTTGTGTACAGTCTTTGTTTATTTTCTTGTTTGTTTGTTTTTTAACAAATATTTATCTAACTTCGTTTTGATGCTAGAGTAAAAGTGGATACAAAGGATCTGGTGAGATAATTGTCGAGAGATGTTATGTACGACAAATAAACACTTTCGTGGATTACATTAAGGGTGGCACCCAACTATTTTGTACATTCGCTATTGATTTTACAGGTGACTTTATATATGTATAAACGCTTTATTAACTAATTGCGCAACTAATAATAATATAATACTTCTAACTGTACAATATTATCTTAAAAGACAAGCTCAATGTTTAAAAATTGATTTTTTCAAATGTCCTATCTAATTAAATGTTTCTATATATTTACTTCTATCTTTTACTTTAAGTTATAATTTTTACTGAATTATTCTTTATTATAAGATGATTTATAATTTATCTACAGCTATTTTGTACTTTAAAATGTGTACCATTTGGTCGCCGAAATAGTCAAATTCAAATACAAAATATTTCACTCCTCCCACAGTTTCCACTAAAGTAGGCTTCCGCTTGTACGCCATTTTTTATTTTATTTTTTTTACCTTCTCAAATATGGTTTCAATTTGAACGAGAACTAATTATAATAAATCTGGAAACGGAGTTGCTACGTCCCGGTACATAATTGAAATCTCAGAATATTAAGGAACCATATTCCTTTAAGATAACATCTCGGAAATTGTGTTTTTATTTTTTGTCAAATTTCTACTTAAAATTGTTATACGTCTTATCGTTAATTTTTTCCGGCACTTTTCTTTCAGAGGTGTCTTCATTTTGACAATATTTTGCGACGAATCCACTTTTCTTCAGGTCATTTTGAATTTCGTTGCTCACAGTGAAAGTTACAGTAACTTGAAGAAAGATGGTGGAATCATCGTGAAATATTGTCGGAACTAAACTGTGTAAGAATACGCGGAGAAAAAGAACATACAACTATTGCAGAGAAGCTTGGAAACATACTTTCTCTTAATTTCGCTTAACCGACGATACTTGGGTCTCGACATCACTGATTAAGAGGTAGTCTACTGTACGTTCGCTTAACCGCCAGTATAGATACAGAAATAGTAATGAACATGAGTGATAATGAGGCCAATGATGAACCCAAATAAATTGATCAATTGTGTGTTTTATTCTACTTTTTATTGTTTTGAATTCATTTTATTGCAGCATTCATGCATGTGATATGTTGGATATACTGATATTACATACAAAAATAATAATAATATTTAAATGAAGCAACGCTATTAATTAAATCAAGAGCTTTGCTTAAGAGCTGAATAATAATAATAATAACAATTTACATGACTAAAAATAAATAACTATGAAGCAGAACACAATTTAAAAAAAACTTATATGCGCGAAAATTGCATGAAATAACAAAAGAAATGTAATATACATGAAAACAATAGAAGGAAATAAATAAATAAGTATTAGGCATGGGAGTAATCTTGAGATATTTGCTAGCATAAAATATATATCGATGAATTGAGGGCGCTGTTAGCTCAGTGGTATGCGTGCTTGCTAAGCTCAAGATCGCGGGTTCGAAACCTAGCAGAGGCCCCTTAGGTTTTTTATCTGGGAAATGAAAAAACCTTGAGCATCCCATACATCGGATGGGATGTTAAGAATTGGCCCCTAGCCTGTACGATGTCAGGTGCTCGTTGAAGACCCCTACCATAGGTGAATAAATATTTAGGACTCTCATAGAAGAGTCGGGTTCATGTCCACCAGAGTGACGAAAGAGCGCTCTGGTAGTAGGCGATATATGACCTTATAATTAAAAGCCTGGGCATGAGTCATAATTAACTAAATCGATGGTTGAATGACTCATTAAGTCAATTTTCACAGTTTTATGAAGCTGGGCACGAAGTTTTTCTTGTTGCTATTGATGACTTGGTTGATTTGGAATGTGAATTATCGAATACAGCCAGGTTTCGACTAATTGATTCTTGCCAGACCAAAGACAGTACATTATACAAACTGGTTACAACAGTTACCAAGGTCACTCATTGTTCGACAGTGATTCAACCATCTATATGTAAAATGATTTTAATTTACTTACTTATAAAAATAGTATAAAATAAACAAAACTACATTACTCGAAAATAATACAAGATCAAAATTATTTCAGTCAATAACAATAGTAAATGTAAGACGAAAACTATCTTCTAACATTTACACAAAATGAATTAATGATTTAATGAATTATTCATTAAAAAAAAAATCTTAATCGTACAACTCTATTTATAAAATACTTACCTTATAGTTTTTAGGAATTACCACTGCATGATTTCCTCTTTCTTAACAATATAAATGGTCATTGTGTACTTATGCATGTATAAATAGCTCCCATTGTGTATTTTGTTTTAAATAACATTTTGTAAATAAATGAAAAAAAAAATGTGCGCTGTTGAAAAAGTATGTTTTTACATTTGAAGAACTGTCCACACTTCGCACGATTCCAGCTTCAGTTTAACTTGACATTGTGCAACAATTTAAAATTATGATTCCAAAAGTTGACAGTTTATTTGAATCACACATATTTTCTGACAAATATGTTCAGGAAATATTGTTTTAGATGGGATATCATCCTCATACTATTGTAGTGCACCTGAGATCCCTTCTCTATGGTGCTATTACCTTCTGCGACAAGCGCAAGAGCATCAGTGGCTATCTAATTTTCACTTTTTTTTCTTACGTAATACATTGTAACATTGAATTAGATTTTTGCTGTAATTTAAATGATTTTTTTATCTATTTTTGGTCAACCTTTATTCTTTCAAAATGCAGACGGTATTTACTTTAATTTTCATATATACCGTGAATAACATAATATTGTATGTTGAACTAATGAAGTGTATAAAGAGAGAGAAATACTTTTCTTTTTGCGATATGCCCACCCTTATGGAAAATCTTTTTTATAGTGGAAAACACTAAAACTTTTTTAACATTTAAATTTTCTAATTCCACAGAAAATATATTTTATAAATTTTTTATAAATAAAGTATTAAATATATTTTTATTCTTTGTTTTTGTGACATGTCCGGGCTTCAACTAGGAGGGCATATCGACTACTACCAGAGCGCTCTTTCGCCGCTCTGGTGTACAAGAATTCAACTCTACAATGGGAGTCCTAAATTTTGCCTGACCGGGTTTAGTTAACTATGGTAGGGATCTTTAACCTAACATCGCACAAGCCCGGGTCAATTGCTTAACGTCTTATCCGAAGGACGGCATGGTCAAGGCTGCTTTAGCATTTAACAAAATGTTAACATATTATTTATTTATTATTTTTTTAAATGGATTTAGACAATATATAATAAAGAATGAAATATAAATGTTCTTTGTTTTTATTTCTTTGTATTCTAAATACATTCTTGTTCCAGGTTCTAACGGAAACCCCCAGCGTACTGATTCCTTGCATCATGTTTCTGACAAAGGGATGAATTTGTATGAGCAAGCTATCTATGCTGTCGGTTCAATCCTTGAGAAATATGATTCTGACAAAAAATTCCCCGTCCTAGGATTTGGCGCTAAACTTCCTGATGACACTGTCTCACATGAATTTTTTGTCAATATGACAGCAAATCCATACTGCGACGGTGTAGCTGGAGTTCTGCAAGCTTATAAAAATTTTATAAGGTTTGTATTTGAACGTTTATACTACCGTTTATTTATATTGTTACAAGCTTAAAAATGAGCATAAAGTAATATTTTTTCAAACAAAATGCAATTTAAGTGAATAGGTGCTTACTTAATAATAATATTAACAATATTAACCAACAAGAAATGGAAATAAAACATGTAACTACTGAAACTATACTAAGTAAGAAACTGATAGTGAAAATAGAACAAGCTTCCAGTAATAATGTAGACCAGCCTTTTTGAGTTAGAAACCAGCATGTGCTCTTATAACTCTGGAATATTTAGTAATAAAAATGTAAGTATAAAATATAAATGAAGGGATTATATTCTGTATCAGACATTGTGGTAGATCTTCATGACTGTTTGTATACATATGTACAACAGACATATTATGTTTTAAAAGTAAACTCTAGGCTTACATAAAAATCTAACAGGATCTACATGAATATATCGTCTAGAGGCTTAGAAGCAAATGGCTAAAATTCACGACATAGTTATAGTCTGTGCAGGTCCTCTGCAATGACCCTTAATCAGTTCATTTCGATATTTATGTGTGGTTATTGCTTATGTATAAAATTTAGTTGTAACATTTTTATTTTATTTTTTTGTAGAGAATTTAGTCGTTTTTCATTTAAATTATACAAAACTATTTGATTAAAACATTTTCAGCTTTCTGGCTGTTTATTTTTTTTAAATCACAATATTTGGCCCTTGGCCTAGGGAAGAAATTACAATTTTACCCCTTCTGTATGGATGAATATATTCATGTTTGACTCTTACCAAATATTTACTTTGCTTCAGCATGGTGAACAATGGACAAGCCAAACTCTTCGGTCCAACTAATTTCGCTCCAGTTATCAACCATGTGGCCAGATTTGCTTCATCTTATACGGACGGCTCCAATTATTTCATTCTTCTCATACTTACGGATGGGATTATTACTGATATGCCTGAAACCTGTCAGGTAAAGTTACTCACATAACTTACATTGTGAACCCTTCTAATTATTAAAATTTGGCCCAAAACTTATGCGCCCGAACTTCAGAAACATATTTGGAATGTCAAAATTAGATTCAGCTATCTCATTTAACGTTCAATTGAAAGAAAACGTATAGAACATTAAATTATATCGAAATATCACGGGCAAGTGCATAGCAAGAGACGTTTGTTAAAACTTGTCTTTTTTTTTTTTTTTTTTTTTTTTTTTTTTTTTTTTTTTTTTTTTGGCAGTAGGGGGAATGCCAATTACAAGATAGCCCTGGGTAGTGTAGGACTCGAGCCGTGGCCCCATACCCACTAAAGCCCCCTCCTTCGATGATCCTGATTCCCTTCCGCGGAACAGACGGCCTGTTATTACTTCGCGGAAGGGAGGATGGGTGGCTGATAACGCTCCTTCTTCTGCTTATAGCCGCTATGGAGGGCGAACCCACCCATGATGAGTGCTGCAAATTCGCAGTCCTCATCCCACGACTCTTGGGAGCGCAGCATAGCGTCCACGGAACTGGTATCAGTCAGTGGGGCGCCCATGCTGCACTCCAGATTTTCCCTTCCCTCTTCAAATCTGGGACATTTGATAAATTCCCTTAAGACTTGTCTACAACGAGGTGAAACAGCAATATTATAACTTTCTAAAACATTTATGAACAATAATCATGTTTTGGAATATTAAACATTGAGGTATGTTAAATTAATGTTTTTAAAAGATGTTTGTTTGAATAGATCGAAAATGAAGGATTGATATCTGTTTCGTATTAAAAGGACAACAACTACAATTCCCGCACGAACTGCTTCTCTCAAAATTTCAGTTATTATTAATTTACTAGCTCCCTTTATTACACACAGCAATTTTACTAGTCAGGGTAAACTACCGAGCGAGTTGCGAGAAAAGTAAACCCGTCTTCAACCACTCAAATCGCCGCTCGTTGGGTTTAAGGGGACGACGAGTTAAGTTAGTTATTTTGATATATGTCCGGGCTTTAGCTACGAGGTCATATCGCCTACTACCAGAGCGGTCTTTCGTCGTTCATGGTGGACTTGAGCTCGACTTTACTGTGAGAGTACTGAATTTTGCCTACTTAAGGTACATTCACCTAGCGAGTACCTTGAGCTCAGAAGACAAATCACTCCACTGCTGAGCTACCGGCACCCTCATCGCAAATTAAGTAGCCAGTAGAATTATATTCGGCGGGTTTTATAGCTTCGAGTAAATTGTAGTTGGGGCTTATTATAGGCACAACTAGAGTTTGTAGTCTGTTTCTTCAGGGTCGTGACACACCATTTGTCTTTTTGTGACAGGCCATCGTTAAAGCTTCCAAACTGCCCATCTCCATCATCGTGGTGGGTGTGGGGACGGCAGACTTCAGCGCAATGGAGGAACTGGACGGAGACAGTGTAGCAGTGCAGGCAGGCGGTGAGCGAGCCTCTCGGGATATTGTCCAGTTCGTGCCTTTCTCAAAGTTCACCGGGGTCCACCTACCGCTGGGCGACCTGCTGGCTCGTGAGGTCCTGGCAGAGATACCCGATCAGCTGATCGGCTACATGAAGGCAAACAACATCAAGCCCAAATCCGCTGGCCTCCCTGGATTCAACATCTAAACTTTATCATCTACTATTAAAATAATGATATACATTATTATTATATTTTTATACTGTTGGCATACTTTTAGATCGCACTCTATACTTGTACACTTTTCTTAAAGAAAAAGTTTGTTCATGATTCCTGTAGCATATAAATGAGATTATTAACATTAGGTATCTGTTTCTAAATATGTCAGAATATTCTTCATTGATTTATAAGTGCATTTGGTAATCAACTCGAATTCGTTTTTGCCAAAAATTGCAACTGGAAGTTACACAATATATCCAAAGTTGCAATAGTAGGAACGTCATTGAACGGTTTTTTTTTACCTAAATGTATTGAATAATATCTCTTATATGAAGTTCTTTACATATTTTTTTATTTTTATATTTAAAAAAAAATACATTATTTTCTTTCTCAAGTCCATAGTCGTTTTCTTATAAACATAATAATTCAGACAAATAGTATATATTATCCGATTTGACTATGGAGCTTTCTGATTGATACTCTTCTCATCGATCCAGATTTGTTGTCTAAAGCACATTAGTTAAAATGTTATTGTCCGAATACATTTCTGCGATCTGTGTTGATATTAGTGGAAAGCAAAATGAAAACAAGCAACTTGTTTATTTTTTATATTGTCTAATTCCATAAAAATATATATAAGTGTACCTGTTTCGGCTCTCGCCAGCGCCAGCCTCAGCACAAAGTTCAAAAGTGTTATTTATGTTTGTTAATATAAAAGTTAAACATATTCTTTATATTTATTTAAAATGCTATTGTCTTTTCTATTAAATCAAAATTAGGATATGGTCGCAATGTGTAGATAGTCGGGTCGTTGTTATACTTTTCTTGAGATAAGGGGCCGTTCGAAAATTAAGTAAGGCGTCGAGGGAGGGTTTTGAAAAGTGTTACGTAATGCAATATAACTATCATTTTTCTTTTAATTTTGTCAACTTAAATATTTTTTTTTCTAGATTTCCATGTAGGAACTAAATATGTATGAGTATATTTCCTTACGTTTCGACTATTCCGTCTTCCTAAGGACTTGTTTTAGCATAAGTTATATGAAGTTATCTTTCCTTGCGCTGCGGACCGGGTCATATTTCGCAGAATTCATACTAATAGCAGCAATTATCAAAAAGTGTATTACGTAATTTATGGAAGGCTTCTAGGAGAAAAAATGTCATTAAATCAAAAAAATAAAAAAAATCTCAGTGCCACAATTGTATTTTTTTGTGTCAAAGTTTTAGGGAGTCATAATATTGGTGGATGTATATTTTTTTAAATAGCAGTTTATATCTATGCTTATTTTTACGACTTTTCAAGAAATACATTTTTCTTTTGTTTTAAGCTTGGATTTTCTCAAAAGATCTCGAGTATTCAAGTAATGTGATGTTTCTGAAATGCTAATCCCAATGATGAGGCAAATAATAAGCTAAAAATAAAATAGCTATATAAATTGTGTGCCTGTTAATGGCCTTAGTAACCAGGTGTCTTAAAGAGCTCATGTGTCTTGAAGGGCTATAAATATCTTTAATAAACAGTATCTTAAAGTGCTTTTAAATGTACTTAATAATAATAATTATTGTTAATAGCAAGGTGGCTTGAAGGGACTTTAGTGTCTTAAAGAGCTCATGTGTCTTGAAGGGCTATAAATATCTTTAATAAACAGTATCTTAAAGTGCTTTTAAATGTTCTTAATAATAATAATTATTGTTAATAGCCAGGTGGCTTGAAGGGACTTTAGTGTCTTAAAGAGCTCATGTGTCTTGATGATTCTAAATGTATTTGATAACAGTATTTTAAAGTGCTTTGAAATGTTCTTAATAACAATTGTTAATAGCCAGGGGGCTTGAATGAACTTTTGTTCTTTTAAGGGGCTCATGTGCTTTGAAGGCCTTTTATAAACACTATCTTACTTTTAAATGTTCTGTATAATCAGGTTGCTTAATGACTTAAAATTTCTTCGTATCTTCGTTTTGCACATTTGGCAATCGGAGCATTTTATTCGCACAATGAACGAATTCGAACTCAGCTCAAAAAATAGAAAAAAATAACCGTGTATATGTTAAATGGTATACCTCTTTATATAATATAATATATACACAGTCATTTACTTATTTTTTTTAAGCTGAGTTCGAATAACATTATACATTATGTTAATTAATATTATAATATATGTAATGATTGTAATATATTATGTGTTCGTTCAACAAAGTTTGCTTCAGAACTTGAAGTATATGTTCATCACTTGGTTATTTCTTTGAATTTTTATTAAGATTTTTATCACTTGCATTTATTTTTATAATATTTTTTATTAGGTTCTGTTCTTTTGAAAAACGAAGAATATATATATGTATATAAAGAAAAATGTATTCTTATTTTTGGAGTATTTAATATTAGAGGTTTGTCAGCTTTTAATAAAATATATTGATATTGAAAAAAAAAAAAAAAGGCCTTTGAAATCATAAAAAAGGAAAAAATAAAAACTCTTATGATACGATATTTATTAAAAATATTATTTACAACTTATTTTATTATTATTATTTTTTGTTTACATTATGCTTAAAACATTATATAGAAGAGAGAGAAAAAAAATCGAGGAAGAACAATTGAATGATTGTGATTTCAAGGTCTTGTACAAAATAGCACTATTTACAAAAATGTGTCTATTCTAATCATAATGATGTTTTTACATACAGAAATAATTGCATGAAAAACACGAACTCTACTATGTACCTAGTAAACTCAATATTTCTAGACACATTCAAAATGAAACAATAAGCAGTTTGAGTGAGAATGACAAGAAAAAAAACTTGTAGCATATTACATAACGAAATTCTACGTAAAACATTGAAATTAGGAGGAAAATAGTCAAAGGACAAGCTTAAATTTAGTTTTAAATTTTCAGAGATTATGAAAAACATTTTCTGTTACGTATAAATAATTCGTGGCGTAAATTTATAGACGGTATTTGCACAATTTTGTTACAATAATACGATGATTTTCTCTTGTGTTAAATAGTTAAATTCAGAATAAGGAAAAGTATAGAAAATCTTATTTTTTTGCTTTATTCAAGCACTCACACATTAGGAATACTTACTTCTTTTCGGTTCCAATAGATGTAGTGCCAAAAAGATGCGTTAAACATGAATAAATTTAAGAAAAAAACAATAGATTTCTTTGGGCCCAACATTTGACGTTAAGTCACATAATACGTATCATTTTATGTTAACACTTCATGACGCTGGGCACATGGAATAGCTGCAACGCTTACCATGTATTGTTCAGATTGGTAGACATTACAAGAAATGTTTTCAAAACAGGAAAAAAAGACATACGTGAACTATGAATTCAGCAAAACGCATTATGTCACTTTTTGACAATAATAAATTTGATATCAATATAGGCTATAGAGAGGAATCGGAATATGCAACTTTTTGATGTAAATAACGTATACATGTTATTAGCCTTTTTGTGGAAAATTGAAGGGCCAATTATAATATATAAAATAATACCATAGGTTGAGGGTATCCAGGTGATAAATAAGCGCGTTACGAAAAATATAATAATAATAAATATAATATATACACTTTATATTTGTTCTGTCGATTATATGTTATCTGAATATATATTTAAAAAAAACTAATAACGAGTTTTCGCTTCACTTAGCTTAGTTTCACTCGAAATATCTTCAAAACTATAAAATATGTAAGCAACCAAAGTGTTCAGCAGGAAATCCAGTTTCTAGATAAATAATTTGGCTTTACAAAGCTCTTAAGAGTTTTCGAGCAATAATATTGTCAAGTTGAAGAAGAGTGAACATATTCCGTTTTTAAACCTTACATCTTGTAAAATAAAAGTACAAGCTATGAACAGTAAGGGGTGGGGTAATTTGCAGCCCTTCAAAGATATGTTATTGTATTTCGGATGAGGTTCTCAGAGAAGCACACAGCGGAGCAAGACGCCTTTTAACTTGTCATACTTAGCTTCTCAAACTGTACCAAGTATATGGGAAATTATATGATCTGTCAACAATTCTTTGCGAAGTTTTCAACGGAATTACATGTTTTCCGATCTCATGCTTCCAAAAATGTCTGTTGGTGTACACAATAACTCCAGATAGAATGAATGTATCTACACGAAATTGTATATGGGTATCCAGAACCCTCTAAGAGCGATACCTATTAATTTTTAACAGAATCAAACAAAGGGGAGGAGGGCGCTCAACTCAAAAATCCCAATAACAGCCGATATAATGGAGGTACCAACATGTTCAGGAACATGATATTTCTTTTGAATCAAAATTCAGTTATATTAAGTATGTCAACTGGAAAATTCATGCTCCTGTCCGTGATTTAAGGTATTAGGAAGACTTTTGTTGTTGAGTTCTTAAATGATTCAATTTTCTTAGTAACTGGCAAGAGTATTTCGCAGTTTCTGAAAAAAAAAAAACTAATTTCTTCACAAAATGAATTTTGAAACTGAATTCCCCAAATAAAATGATTGCTTTTCAATAGAATTACATTGATTTTCTACAAACCAGAAGAGGGAAAGAGATTTGTTCGTTTTGTAGCTGAACACAAGATATAAATTGGCTTTAATAATCAATTATAATTAATAAATGTTGTTGATTAACAATCAGTGATTATAAATATTCCATAGTATAAATTAACATTAAAATACAATGATCAAAATAAAAATTTACATTATCCAGTAACATGTCATAATTGTCAAGTTGATCAGAATAAAATGAATGTATGAAAACATTATCATCAAATATAAAATTCACAGAGAAGACTTACGAACGGTAACAAACACAATAAAAAATGTACAATTACCTTTTAATGAATTCAAAGTTATCACTTTTCTAAAAAAACAATAATTTTAAAATATTCTTAACATAATTCTGGTAAAAGTTTAAAATAATACATTGTTTTGATGTAAAAATCTTAATTTATGTACAAGCTGAGGAGTCAAATTTTCTGTGGCAGTCTTGGTGTTATAATGAACATTCAAGTGATTGCTGACACAAACGGGGATGCACAAAAATTGAAGGGCCAATTTTGAAATATTTGGAAATTTGGTTTGACAATCTTTCCAATACTGAATCGGAGATCTTTCCAAACCGACTGGGGTTTCACAATCAAATTGAACGAATTCTAGATGCAACCGTTGAGACATGGGCATTTCTGCTTTCACACAAAGATCTCCAAGCAAATATTCCATTCCTGCAAATGAAGAATAAATAAATAGAGAAACATATAGACAAATTACAATATGATAAAACAAATATTATAGTGCAATAACAGATAAAACAAATATTTTAGGTTAGAAGTCCTCTTCCACACATTTATCCATTTGTTTCTTTCTGTGTCATGCCCGGTTGAGGACCTTATTTTTTCGCCTATTAACACAACGCTCTTCCGTCGCACAAAAGCCCGACTCTACTGTGCGGATCCTACACATAATTGGAGGAGAATAAGGGTAGTATTCAACGAATAACCTGACGCACAGACTCGGGACCGCCAGTAAAATTTCAATTTTTGTCGCCGAAACATGACAATTTTTATTTTTCGAAGCCTCTTTTTCGGTCTGCCGATATAGTTGACGATCTCTATCTTTCAGTCGATGGTTTGAAAATACCTTGAGCATGCCTTCCTTCGGATGGGACGTTAAGCGTTGGTCCCGAGCTTGAACGACCCCCTGTCCTAGGAAACTAAACCTGGGTATGCGACTACTTCTTGAATACATGTTATGACTTGGAAAAAATAACTTTTTATACGAACCGAATCAGTTCAGAGCTTGGAGTAGAAGTTAAATATATGCTTTATAAAAAAATCTATATGGTTTTATTTTGCCCCGTTATTTGCTCTCCAGGAAAATTTACTTTTCCGAGCTCTGAGATTATAGTACTCTTCTAACGAATAGGCCGCGAACAATCAAATAATTAAATTGCAGGGAAGTATGCGGATCGTCGGTCAGATACCGCACAGCACTTATCAAGACATCATCAGACACTCTTTATAAGAGGTTCTTTTACGGTGGTCGTATGGAATCATTAAAAAAATGGTAGAGGTCAGAACATGCAACTACAATAATCACCCATTACTGACAGTTCGGTCATGTTCACCAGTACGACTGTTCATCGGAATATGTTTGAATTATAACCTCAAACTTACGGTATCGTTTGTGTACAGCTTAACAAATAATAATGTAGACAATTTAGGAAGTTAAACCATGACCAATATGTTATAACCCATTTTTCACCAGGGATTAGCAATTTCCGTCTAAACCCAACGAACATCTTAAGTACATAAACAAACGGAAGTAAAATCTATGGGTTTTGTCGACACACCTGACATTTCGGTCTGATCCCATCACTTTGGATTGACCCTAACCTAAAACTTTGAAGATGGCAGAGAGGTTAATAGAATAGAAATTAAATGTAAGTTTTTATTTAAGCCACTTCGCCCATTATTATTATAACTTTTTTCCTCACAGGGATCTACTTCCCACGAATTATATAATTAAATTATTGTTGTTAGTGACTCATGAACGGGCTTTAACTATGAAGTCATATCGCCTACTACCAGAGCTCGTTCGTTGCATTGGTGGACATGAGCCCGAATCTGTGGAAGTCCTAAATATCGCATACCCAGGTCAGGCGGTCTTCAATGAGTACATGATATCGTACATGCTCGGGAAGGAAGGCGTGCTGAAGCTTTTTACCTTCAAGAAAAGAAAAAAACTAAGGGCTTCGGTCGGGTTTCGAAGCAATTAATGGATAGTTACATCAGCCAATAAGAAAAAATAAAAAATTGTTTAGTAAATTAGTCCAAGATGAAGATGATATTAGTTAGATTGTTCATAATTTTCAACTGTAAATTTCCCTACTTTCAATCTATCTTAAAAATTATTATAACTTAAACATGAATTTTTCTCTGAACTATAACCAACAAATAAGTAATTTAAGAGCAATTAATCAACTTGGGGGTGAGGTCAGTGGTGAGCGTACTTAATAAGCAAACTGGAAACGGTTAAAAGAGAACGAAAAAAAACTTATATGTAAGCTTAATTCGTAAAATGTTTATACAGGAATATCACAAAGGAAGCGGTTCAAAAAACATAAATCATTGTAATAACCATTAAAAATGCTACACATACAAGTACGTAAGTAATAAAACAGAAGTTGGTGGAAAATATGAATGGCGGTCAGAGAACTATCGACATCTAAACTAAATGATATAACAGTACACTAAGGCTGCAGACATATGTTGGCCAAGCATAATCGAAATCCTAACATAATTAATATTATCTATAAACTATGCTGTTTACCTGAGACGCGAGGTTTCTTGTTTGGAGATCTGTTCTCTTGGTTCATCTGTGAGTTCTGCACGTTGTGTATTTCGTTGACCAGCCCCTTCAGTCGTTTCTTCACCTCATCCTGCTCATTGTCCGACATGAAAGGTAAATTCTTGAACCTCGGATCAAGTGCGCAGGCCATGTCTAGAGTGTCATTCACTTTGGCGTCTTTGTATCTGAAAGTTACAATTTTTGTTTCACTGTTTGTAACTTTTCCCCCTTCTTTACTACATACAATATGATGTACTTAATTATTGAAGTTATACAAAAAAAAAGTGTTATCTCATCGACACTATTGCTTCTTCCCCCTTTAGAAATGGAGTATTCTTATTATGTTCCACTTCGATGGAAAATATTAAAAATTGTAGAAAGAAAACATTTTTCGAACTCCTTATTAGTTAATAAACATTTTTGAAATGTGTTCCTTTCTTAAATAATCCGCCTGGACACGCTTTCTCTGGAGGGATTGGTTTTTCTTGCCACCGGATCCCCAGGATAACTTCAAAATATCCTCGTATCTCATTACTTTATAAGCCAACGTAAATAAATAAACACGTATAAGTCCTCTAAAAAAATGCTAATTTAAAAATAGCGCCCGATATGAAAAAAATGTAGGAAACGTTCAAACGTTCTTAATTTTTAACTTCACAGAAGTAATCTCTGTAACAAAAATTATATAATATAAGAGATTCACATCGGAAGTTTTCTGCAAATCTGTTTTAATTGAGACAAATGGTCCTCCTGTTTGTACGCTATTATTCGAATTCTGATACCAAAAGTTACTTCAACTTTGCCACTTAACGAGGTAATGTTCCACATATTGTATGTAATCCCATTTTTTTTTTTTTTTTTCAACGAAGTATTTACAAAATGAAGGAGTGGACACTCAAAACCAGATGGTTCATGATGGTAGATCTAAGAGCCAGCTCTAATAATAGTATAAGCAATAAAATTGTTTTTTATCAACTGTGGCAGCTTTTAGAAATATTTTGGTTCACAGAGAGTTTTTTTTACTAATTTTTCAGTTTCCCCAAAATATTGTGAACAGAATTTCAATTTTTTTTTTCAAATAAATTAAATTTCATATTTACAATTATAAAAAAACTAATTGTCTATTGAATGGAAAACATCAATCTAATAATTTTAACTTATTTAACATTTAATACATGATTATTTCTATGTTTAATGACTAATATAACGGTATAAATCTTCAGTTCTATAAATCTATATCTAACAATGCAAAAATAATTAAATAAAAAGACATATATTAGCATGTAATTTCAAAATATTTGGCATATTTTACCCATCCTGTATCGTATTAAACAAATACATCTATATTTAAGACATCCAACATCAATTTAGTTATATATCTGAGCGGCACCCCGGTCTATTTGAATTTTTACATCTATTAGAATTTAAACAGCTATATACAAATTTCATTGTGTGATTTCAAAAACATTCCAAGGTCCCTAAACCATGCAGGGACTTTTTTAGTTACTCCTTTTTTATGACCTCTAATGTGATGTCCAAAACTTATGGACATTAATTTTTATAATATTTAAGTAAAAGTTATAATGTAGATATGGCTATGTGATCTGGAGGCCAAGGTCTTGGCGCCAAAAAGGAGAGGGATCGATGACGTCAGCAGATACACCATATAAGGAAGGGTGGGATCCCTCTCCTTTTTGGCGCCAAGACCCTGGCCTCCACTTTCACACTGCAATCTACTTACTTAAATATTATAAAAAATTAATGTCCATAAATTTTGGACATCACAATAATATATTTATTATATTACGTTACGGTTTTTTTTTTTAAATCATCTATACATACAAACTCTGTATCGCATGACCACTTGCGGTAATGTTGGAAGCCCTGCGCCTCTCCCGAAGATGGGGTAATTTCAAGACGGGATATCTCAAAAATGCCCTCTAACAAAAGGATAGATTAGCACCTCAATTTGAAGATTAGTGTTGGACGAACAACATTTATTGAATACATTTTAATAGAGCTCTCATGGTTTCGAAATGCCGGCTCAAAATGTGACTTTTTTTACTAAAACCGATTGTATAAAACAATGGCCAATCATTAAGTTAATGCTGCTAACCCTGCATAATGGCGAAAGAGAGAAGGGTTTAACGATGAAGAGTCACGAATTGTCCTTGTAAAGACACAGTTCGCTCTACCAAACATCAACAAAGGTGGTTGTCATAGGACAAACCGTTCGATAGCTCATGATATTTCCATTTTCGTTGGAGGTTAATACAATAATTATTAAGTAAAAGTCGTTCGGTCTCCAATTTTCAAAATGAGGTGCTACTCGACCCCTTTTGTTATGAGGCTCTTTTGAGACATGAAAGTACCCTATCTTCGGGACAAGAGCAGAATCTCCAACTTGACCGGAATTGATCCTGTAATAAATTGTTTGAAACGTCCTATTAATGACCTTTCGACGCAGAAAGAGTCAGCCATTTTGAAACTGAAAGAATATAAAAACTGGGGTTTCGGGATTGGATTCTAATTAAAGTCTACTTAACGGAATGTCTCCTAATAAAATCGCAACTTTAAAAATGACAGCTAGGGCTAAGGACCTTGAAATATCCATATTTTGCAAAGCACAAAGACAGTTTTTATGTAACTGCATAAACTTGCTAAGATGTAAAAAAATTGATTGACTCAACCGAATGGATTAAACTGAAACTGTGGCCGTTCAAGACCCCCTTTATATTGTTACGTCAAAATTGCAAAATATTATTGAGCACATTTGTCGAGGAGATAACTTATTTACCGGAATACTTTCTTTCACATATGCATAACAACAAATGTGACCATTTTGAGAACAGCTGTAACTTACAACCAAATGTATTAAACCAAAAATAAAATATACGTTTCACCGTGCATAATTCTACACGCGAAGCGAAAGCAGTCCGTTATAGTTCTTAACTAAAATCATTAGTTGGGCAAAATTCGATTCATTGATTCACAGTAGAAAGTGTGTCTAGACGTAAATGTTTTTTTAAAGTCCTTTATCTAAACCAGCCTAGCCAGGCCGTTAATAATTTGATGCCGCTTTCTTTACATGTTTTAATATTAAATGTCTCATATTAGAGTAGCTCTCAAAGACTTATTTATAAAAATATTACACTTACCTTTGACTAATGTTATTAGAAAGAGCACTTTTCAACTCGATAGCATAAGTGGAGTCAAATTTCGATTTTTCAAGATGTACCGTTTTCAATTGTTGCATTACAGGTTTCAGAATGGATATGAGAGGAGCTGTTTCTTCGTTGAGAGTTGTCATTGCAACCTGGAATATTGTAAATAAAAATAATTCATAATATACTATTTTCAAATCTTTTCATGATACAATTTTTTATGTACGTACATAGACTACATTCCTTAGTACGCTCGTGCATGGAAATTCAATAAACTGAAATGAATGAAGTTCGACACTATTTTTAAAAACGTCATCGGTGAAACACTGCTAATATATTTTCCATGCCGAATTATTTATAATGAATTGAATCATCACTCAATTGAGAATTATTCAGAATTTTAGATTCCCCCCCCCCCCCCCCCCCCTCTCCTCTCCTCTGTTCTGAAAATCAACAGGTGTTCTACATAAACACATTCATTAGGCTGGTATACACGAAATTCAAATGAAAACTCAACATCGCATTTTTGAGTGACATAACTTCCTCTAATGTTTTTCTCTTTTCTATATTTCGCACCTTGTGACCTTATAAAGGAACGAAAGACGTCTAGAAATATCTTCGTGAAAAATATACTTCCTGAAGAATTTTAAAAAAGATTGATCTTAATTTTAATTCAATTAAAAATTGTATTGTATCTACTGTATTTATTAGAAATTATTATCTTTATACTCATATATTTTCAAGTACTTATTTATTTAATTTTATTTTTTAATAGTTTTAGGAGTTAATAGCTTATAAAGTTATAAAACAGCGGTGAAACAAATGGAAAGAGAGTCGAGAGTGGAGTCGTGAGCTAGCTCTTAAACAAGGCACTGTAAAATTGAGTTGTTTTTAATATAGTGAAGCTGAACAATTAGATGAAAGTTGACTGGGGTGGAATTGAAGTGTGAAGAGTTGTCGGGGTATGGATTGTGTGTTAGAGGCGTCAAGGAGGTACTTTTAATCATTTATATTTTTCAATATGCCCAAATAAAAAGAAATAGTTTTAGGTATTTAGTTTTATGATTTTGTTCCTTAGTAAATTTTTTGTTTTGTTTAATGTTTAGTTTTTTAATCAAAATGTGTAAATAAAGCAAATAACCCTAATATTTGTCCTCTTAAAATTCTATTCTATTCATCTTCCCTGTTGGCCCAGTAATATCATTTGAAAAATCTTGGATTAGAAATTAATATTATTTAAAATTTAAAAAAATTGGTATCTCTTTATATATCCAAGTGTAAAAATTGTTAAATGGAATTTGTTTGTTGTATACGTGTACTTTCTTCAAAATTGCACGTCTTTAATATTTTTTTTAGGGCCATTTTCGGTAAACTACTGTAGAAATCAAAATTTAAATAAAGAAAGAGATCAAATTTCTACAGGAAATGTGGTAGCAAAAAAGGCTTTTATCACATTATTATATAGTTAATGTATCTAATTTATAAGCTATCTTGATGTAATAGGATGTGTCCTATTACTATGTTATGGTTTATTGAAAATAAATATTATTATTATACTACGTACAGCTGAAGAAATAGGAAAGGTTACTACTACCTTAAAAGAGGAGAGAACATCTACGATGTCACTGAGAAGGGCCCACTCTGTGCGGTGTAACTTGAGCGACTGGACGGGACAGCCAGTGGCCTCCAGGGAGTCCAGCACTGTGTCCATGATGTTCTTCCTGAGGAGGAGCTGTTCCAGCATCACGAAGGTGGTCACCCAGGAAGGCCGAGTGTCCACATCCCATTTACCTCTCTCACACTGTAAATCAAAAATGTACATCATTCCTTAGTCAAAATACAATAACTAGTAGTAGTAAGTCAGAGAATATAAGAAATACCCAAAAAATGAAATATTTTTTTAAACAATTTATCAAATTAAGGCTAAGCGCTCACGACAGAGTTGTCGATCAACAGAATAGTCGGCTGGCCTCACGATGTCGACGCCAAAACCGTCGGCCATTGTACTGTATTTACAGTAACTCTAGTAGTTTTGGTTCATTATTATCCTTCCATAACTTATATTTGAAGCACTTATCGATAACATTAAATATATTAGATAGGCCCACAAGAAAAGCGGCCTTTTTTAAAATTTTTATTAAAAGCCTTTAACAGACTAAGGTAGGACAAGTGATCTGGAAAAGGTTTAAAATTAAATAAAAAATAAGACGCTTATTTTCAGAAAGTACTCAATTTATTCGTAGATAAAGGAGTGTACTTGAATTGGGCTTACAAATACAATTTGATAGTACACCACCCAAATTTTAGGAAATTCTTACAACAACATTGGAAGGAAAACATTTTAAAATTGTGAATAAACTAGGAGTACAATAAATTTCGAATGTTATCATAATAACGGAAAGAATCAGATACGGTTTACTTCATGAATATAAAATGCCAGGCTCTCAAGAATAAGGCAGCGGTTCCCAAACTATGGTATGCGGATTTTTTTTTTTTTTTTGTCACTGAAGAAAAATGTTGCTAGAATTATATTTTAGGTATCATGAATTAATGCACAAAACATGTAAAAATTATAACGAAGGAAGGTTAACATATAAATCAGGGGAGTCCAAAATCTTAGTCATCGTAAACTAATGTTTGTAGATAATTTTTCGAATTATCTTGTTTCTGGGTGATTAATGATAAGTTTTATGTTTGAATGTTATTAGATAAATATTATGAATGTTGAACTAAATAGTTATATTCTGAGTATAAATATATCACATACTTCTTCAATAAACATATTGTTTATTTTTGAATGTTTACAATCTTTGGCATATGGATTTCAATTTAACAAACAACAAATATTATGGAAATTGTGAATATCAATTATGTATGTGTCTGTGGTATGATGAATATAAACATATTAGGTGGTACGTGCCTTGCACATTTAATTAGATGGAATACCAAATAAAAAGTTTGAGAACCGCTGGATAAGTCACATTTATTGCCATATTGTCTGACGGTATAATTGGCCGCTTTACGAAGTCACTTTTTGAAAGTTTGGTTTAACATCCTCATAAACCTCCCTTAATTTATTTTCAATTGAAAGAATAACAGGAATCTCGTTGAATCGATCCGGGAACCTTCACATCAGAAGTCACTTTTTAAAACTACTTTACAACATAAATACAGAAAACTTACATTAATTAAATTTTCTTGTATTGCGAGTTCTGCAGCAGCAGAGGCATTCAGCTGTATTAGAGAAATTAAAGCTCTGCACTTCTTAATAATGATCATAACCTCGGGTTTTTCAAAACACTCCGTCATACACGCCGACTGAAAATAAATAAAAGGTTATATGATAAATAAAAAGGAACATTTTATTAGGCAGTAACATTTAGGTTTAGTGATACTTAACATTTTTTGCAGATATTGCGAAACGCTTAATAAAAAGTAAAGAAACAGTATTTGTTAATTCGTGGCTGAAGATGATAGCAATACCGAAAGTACTCCCATATTATATATATTTGTGAAATAGACAATATTTTTTTAAGAATATACGTTTTTTCTTTACTTTTTATTTAGGTTTAGCATTTGGGTTCATTTTTGCATCAAAATATTTTCAGAGTTAGAATTTTCCGTCAAGACAGTAAGGGACAGTTTTCAGGTAATCTCAGAGAGCCTAAGAATTGATTAAATATTCCAACCTAGCAAACGTTAAATGTTACCATTGAACATTGCTCTGACGATGGCGTAATCTGAAACCTGTAAACTATGTGTGTATATTTGTGCGGAATTCGACAATATATATATTAAACAAGTTTTTCATTCTATTTGTTTTCTTTTGTTGTATACATATAGATGAGAAAATAAAGGCTTAAATAAAAATATCTAAAGGGTGATTGTATTTTTTCTAGCGAACTTTTATATTGTTCTCTTGTCAGTTTTTACTTTCTTATACCTATAGTATAAGAATTGTATTCGTGCGAAAATCCGAGATCGAAATTTCAAGCTGATTTTCACGTTTCAAGGTCCCCTAAATAAGTTTTGACTATTTTCGCGATGATGTCTATCTGTGTGTGTATGTGATTGAAATGTGAGCTTTCTACAGCACAACGATTTTAGCTATGAACTTGAAATTTGGAATGAAGAAGTCACATGTTCTGAGGTCTGATTATATTCTGGCCGAGATGGAAGGAAAATTGAGACCACTTTCCACCGGGACCTAAATACTATTTACAAGATACCGCTTATGTTTATGACCTAATCAAAAATCTTTTCGAATAATATTTGTAGAGAATGCTAAAATACATAATTTATATGAAATATGATTTTTTACAGGTGGTCCGGTATTCGAGATACATGCCGAAAACCTTCTTGAAATGTAGTTTTGAAACACAAATTTTTAGACGTCTCCTTGATTTAACCGAAAACGGTTAATCTGATCGAAAAATTGATTCTTACCAAAATGGTTCCTTCTAAAATTCCAAACGCTAATAAGTCCTTAGATTTGAGATAGGATCAATACGACAATAGTTATAGCGCCCCGAAGAATGTAAACTAAATGTCTATAAGGAATTATATCTAATTAATTTTTAAATCGTAACTCCTAGGAACGAACTTAAAATATGGTTTATCTATTGGTAGTTTTTTTTGAAAAATTAAGAAAAATATAGATGTGGTGACCATTATTGGTAGGGTTTTTTTTGGACACATAAAAAGGAGCATTCGCTATTTCAGGTACCTGTAAAGTGTGAGCGAGACAAGGTATGACAGTGAATGGTCTGGCGACGAGAGAGTCATACACCTCATCCCTGTCAGAGGCCACCACCACAGCCTTCACTTTCTGCAACTTGATCTCCCACTCGTCCAGGATGGCGTCGAACTGGGCTCCCCAGTGGAGGGGGTCCACATCAGAACAGAATATAGAGGAGAGGATCTTGGTCTGCAGCTCTCCCTCCTCCAGCTAGACACCAAATAAGACATCAGTATGACTAGAAGATGTAACTAAAGGACACAGCTACACTTTTAGTGAAACTATAGTTCTCTGCTAAAGTAATGACGAGACGGCTAGTAGCAATATCTGCATGGCCTCAGCGGTTAGAAATATAGTAAAGACTGTACTAGGGTAAAATTGCCAAGGAACACGGGTCAGATGAATTATTATTGTATAGTTATTAACATACAAATAAATAAAATAAGGGAGCCAACGGGTGGCAAAACTATGAGCACAATCTGATTGCTACAAAATAAAACCGGTCAAATGTATCTTATAGGCCATCCTTATAATGGTATCAAGGGTTGGGATCCGAACAATCAGCGAGAAGGAGACCCTTATGAAGAAGAAGCTAAGGCTGTCACCTATCAGGATGGGAGAGCTAATTGGGGATGCGATGGCAGCTGCGCTCCAAGAACAGGAAGAGATCCAGGCTGGTACCCAGACAATGAAGAGGTTTGGCCTGTCGCTTGAGGGGAACTGGAAATGGGGATGTCTGGGAAGGAGGCTCTGTTTCCAGAGTCCACCATCTGGGTACCTTGGCGGAGGCCATGATGCATGTGAGCCTCAATATGATGAACACCCATCCGACAGTTGGCATGGGCATTTATATAAATCCAACAGGCTTTTGAGGATACATTTCTAATCGAAATAAACAATAACAAAGCTTATCGGATAAGTACAATATGAATACACAACCTTATCTTTTAATATTAAATTTCATGATATAATCAATCATCCAATCATCAAGCTTGGTATACTGACAACTAGGTCAGAGAATCAGCAGGTAACGAAATATCGTGATTCTTTTGTAATAACAACAATCTATCAAAAATGATAAAGAGAAGATAACGTACACTGAGATGGTGGATGGAGACGGTGGAGTAGATGTCTCCCGAAGATGACTCCCAGTCCTCGACACTGAGGGCCATCTCCACATGGAGACAGGCTATCTCAGGCTTCAGCTGCTCCTTCACCGTCTCGTAAATCTTCGGCAGGAACTCGTCCGTCAAACGGTTCTTGGAGGGAATCTCGCAGGGCGACTTCAGAGTCGCTATCACTCTCTGGAAACCTGAAACGAACCAATAGGAAAGTAGAAATTCTGGCTATTCCAAACATGAATAAAAATTCTTCAAAGATTCATAACATAATACAAACATCTAGAGCAAAGATAGACTAACTGCGGCCCTCCGGTCCCACAGCAAGGAGTGGTAAATTGTAGTTTTATTTAAATGATAAAATAGAAACGTGAGCCGTACGGGGAGGGGGGGGGGGGAGCACGGAAGGCCGAGAGACAGAACCCGTGAGACGAACCAGGCCTACATCGAGATGGTTGAGCCAGCCCGGAAAAGGGCAGTGTATGATAATCAGACTGGCCCTCAACCAAGAAGGCTGGGATATTAGGGAGACCGCTACGTCTACGGAGTTGGGCAAAATACAACAAAACTAATAGTTATTTGAGAAAAAAGTATGAATAAAAATGTATAGTAGAGTGGATATGGTCCGCAGATGCTAAAAGGTTTGCCAAACCTAAGCCATGGCCCAAAATGCTAAAGTGAGAAATCTTTAAATTTTTTGTAATCCTAGTTCAATAAAAAATAAATAAACCGAAACAACAGAGTTCAGTAGACAAGTCTTGGGTTGAAAAAACGGTATTCTTTTCATAGTTAGTATATTTACTAATTATTGGAGAAGTGTAAGCAAAAAATACGGTAAGGGATCCATAAAACACATTTCTCAAACTGAGTCAGGGTTTTTCCAACAAAAAGTGACATTTGAGCATCAACGGACATTTTAGCCCAGTAAAAAACTGTGCATACACATACCTTTTCCTTCGACGATCTCCGGTGGTTGCATATCCAAAATCACAAACTCTGAAACAGCATCTGCGATAATTTTCCCATCGTCCAACGTGAAGGCCTATTGGTAAAATAAATTAGTAATAATACATTATTCATAGTAATAGGAAATATCCATTAAAAAAACAAAAACAACATTAAATAGTTAATTATTATTAGGGAGTACCTGATTGGTTGTCACCTCTTTGACGACAGCTTGTAGAGGAGTTACCTCATCAAGTTCAGTTAGAAACTGTGGCAAAGCACGTTCCTCAGCCTGTAAAACCATTTAAAAAATGTTCAATTTATACCTTTTTTATAACATCTAAAAGTTGAATTCATATTAAAACACTTAAAAAAATACCTGTTCCTCTGTAGATCCATTAAGCGAAAAAATCGGATTAATATCACTTTCACGCTTCCGAGTTTTTGTTCCTTTTTTCAAAGATCTTCTATCTGCTCTACCAGATTTACAACTTGGCACTGGCTGAACCAACTCTAATGTCTCCAATTCATGTTTATGTTTATTCTGAAGGTGCATTCTCAAATTGCTCGTGTTTCTATTATAAATCATCTGTGATTTGCATAAAAGGCATACTATTTTATTTCTTGTTAGTATTTCGTTATTTTCTGTTGCAGGGAAACCGTAGCACTTCCAATAAATACTTCTCATAGCAGAGGGAACCACAAGTTTTTTATACTGTATCATTTGTTTTGACCCATACATCGTGTCCTCTTTTGAATCCAGCACAAGAGTGTCACCAACTAAAAAAATAAATCTTCAAAATTCAAACTGACAAGTAAAACATTAAAATTCTTAGAAATGGCAAGGTCAAGCCGAACTGACGCTTACGTTAAATAGAAAAACATAATTAATTTTATAAAATACTCCATCAAAAACAAATGTCACACAATAAGCTATTAATTTGAAAGAAATGTATGAAAATAAAATTCACATAACATTACCATTAACTTTGTGCACGTAAGGCTGCTTTTTTACTTCATACTCCATTGTCAACAACGAAACTGTAACCAAAACTATCTATTAATAAATGCTGGAAGGCAAAATTGTAAACAGTTGATGAAACAAGGGATCAACCCCTTAGATTTGAACATTTCTGATTTAAGTAATTCTTATTTACCCGCACTATTATTAATCAAACTCAATAATCGATCCCTTGAAATCGTAAACCTTGAAAATGTAAGCTTGATCAGGAGAATAACCTAACTTTGACCATGCTCGATATCGACTCCTCGAGTACACCAGCGAGACCTGGCGGGGGCCTTGCATATGACACAACCTGCCGTAATCATTTTAGCGGTATAACTAGTACCAACTGTGTATTTTTGAAATGATTTTTTCATGCATATCGTTTTATTATGTTTGAAAAAAAAAAATTGTCTTACAAATAAAAATGAAATTGTTCACTTAGCTGGGAATCTTAAGTCTGGCATTTAATGGCTCTTATTTAATTAAGTTGACGTTTTGAGAATTTTCGCGATTATGTCTCTCCGTGCATGGATGTGATTGGAAAGTTGTGAGTGCTCTACCGCAAAAAACGATTGTAGCTGTGAACTTTAATTCTGGAATGCAGGGGTCACATGTGCTAATTTTGATCTGATTAGATATTGGCCGAAATTTGACGAAAATTGAGACCACTTATTCCGGTGCCTAAGTAAATTTTAGGTCATGGTGGCCGTGCGGGCTACAGCGTAGGGCTTTGGTCGCATGGTCTCACCATGGTTTGCGGGTTCGAATCCCATTCGGGGGTTAGTTTTATTTCGTAGATAGAAATTCCTCCCGGGGCCATGGATGTTGTAAATAACTAGATGTAACACCTTTATAAGACACATGGCTAATATGCATCGTACAAGGCCAAAAAAAACTATATTTTA
Organism: Aradus depressus; assembly: GCA_963662175.1. Taxonomy (NCBI): domain Eukaryota; kingdom Metazoa; phylum Arthropoda; class Insecta; order Hemiptera; family Aradidae; genus Aradus; species Aradus depressus. The sequence goes on from OY759215.1 coordinate 16,109,051, forward strand.
CAAGATGCTGCTTATGCTTATGTCCTAATCAAAACTATTTTCCAGTAATAGTTGCAGAGAAAACTGAAATATTTATTTTGTACAGCGTAATCCTGAAATTAGACATTACTATACCCAGAAATGCCAATATGAAATAATTATGAGATGGTGAAGGGGGAGAGAGACTGATATGTATGTGTGGTTGGTATAAGAATGTCCGTAATGGCTACAATATTTTTTTTTCTTAATTTTTTTTTTTCTTAATTTTTTTTTTTTTTTTTTTTTTTTTTTTTCTCTTCTTTAAGGCATTTCGACCACGAGGGTCATGGATGCCTGATGGATGCAGGTCTGTGGGGATCCTTGCGGGTTAATTTGGATAGGCGTAGATTAATAATAATAAAGAAGATATGTACGGAATAGAAAGGCTATGTGATGAAGATAATTTTGTTTTATAATTTAGATAAGAGATTTGTGAATTGTAAGAAATTAAATAGTTGGGTAATTTGGAAGCTATTATTGGATAGAATTTCGGAAATATCCACCGCAAGGTTGCAATTTTCATGCTGGGGACTATATGCCATGCATTCAGTCAGAATGTGTCTGACAGACAGTCCCACCCCGCAGCACTGACACAGAGGAGGGGGTTCCCGAGCCATCAGATATCCATGGGTCAGCCTCGTGTGCCCTATACGTAACCGAGTTAAAATTACTTCTTCTTTCCTTTTTTCTCGTATTGAAGTGTTCCAGACGCGAGTGGAGCTTTTAATGGTCCTTAGCTTATTATCTGTCACACCGAGCCACCGAATCTGCTATTTGATCCAAACTCTTTCCTTGATGTAGGCAACGAAGTCACTTACAGGGACTTCGGATGTAGGTAGTCCTTCTAGAATGGCGCGCCTGGCATTCTTGTCTGCTGACTCATTACCTGCAATGCCGCAATGACCTGGGATCCAGAGGAAGGTAACTGAAGTCTGGTTTCTTCCTAATGACCATAGGGCCATCAATATATTTTGGACAAGGAGATCTTCTGAATACAGATTCCCCATGGCCAATAGAGCCGACAGGGAGTCACTGCAGACTATCAGTTGGCTTCCATTGGGGACAGAGACGTTCAGACTCTTGCCAATAGCTACTAATTCCGCTGTCACGTTGCTGCACAGTGAAGGAAGGGCAAATAGGTAGATCCTCTCATCGAAAACCACCGCAGCTCCTACTCCGTTAGGGTGTTTTGACCCGTCTGTATATATAAACGTTGCGTCGGGGAAATCATTTTTGATCTTCATAAACTCATGTTTATATACTATAGGAGGGGTGTCTTTCTTTAGTAATTTGGTCAGGTTGAGGCATATCTTTGGTGCGGGTATTAACCAGGGTTCAGTGCGCGTTAAGCCTAATCTTTGCAATCTGGGGGTGTCGATGTTATATTCTTCCAAAAGCAAAGCAACTCGTGTTGGGAAGGGTTTTTGACGACCAGGAAAGTCCATATTATTCCGGGGGTGTTGATCGTTCGGGAACAGCTTGCTAAGTGGATGGGTGTGTAGGGCTTGAATTTTTGCATAGTAGGTTAGTATTAATTGATCCCTTCTATATTGTAAAGGTAATTCTCCCGCGTCCACACAAACGCTGATGGTAGGACTGGATCGAAACGCACCTGTAGCTATTCTGAGGCCTGTGTGATGGACACTGTCAACCATCTGTAATGTCCTTGGGCTGGCGGAACCATAAGCCAAGCACTCATAGTCCAACTTGGATCGTATCAGGCTTTTGTATAGCATCAGCATACTAGTACGGTCAGCACCCCAGGAAGTGTTACCAACCGTTTTCAGCCAGTTTAGTGATCGAAGACAGCTTGCACGAAGAGCCTTGATATGAGGCGTCCAGGTTAAAGTGCGGTCGTAAGTCAAACCTAGAAATCTGACCGTGTCAGCCATCTTCACTGAATTACCAAATAATGTGAGAGCTGGGATCACTGTAGGACGTCTTTTGCTAAAAAGAACCGCACTGGTTTTTGGTAATGAGACGTTAAATCCAATACTAGCTAACCAACCTGTGGCTTTATCAATAGCAGTCTGAAGCTGTCCCTGTAAAGTTACTAGACATTTCTCTGCAGAATATATCACTAAGTCATCGGCGTAAAGCATTCCACGGACTGGAGCATCAAAAACTTCCAGAACCTTGTTAAAGGCAATACTAAATAGTGTGGGGCTAAGTACACACCCCTGTGGTACACCATTTTCCAGCAGATAGTCATCAGAGAGAGAGGTTCCACAGCGTACTTGAAATGTTCTATTGTCCAGAAGATTCTGGATAAACATAAGAATATTGCCATTGACGCCGTAACTAAGGAGAGTGTCCAGGATATGCCTCCTCCACGTTCTATCGAAGGCACACTCAATATCAAGGAATACAGCGAGGAATTTTCTTTTTGCGTTGAATGCTTCCAGAATAGCCGCCTCTAGACCAACTAAGTTGTCAATAGTGCCCCTACCTTTCCTGAAACCACTCTGCCACTGTGGCAGCAGTCCCTGAGACTCTAAGAACCAGTTTAACCTCAAAGAGACTAATTTTTCAAGAAGTTTGCAGATAGAGGATGTTAAGGATATGGGTCGATAACTAGAGGGAGTTAGAGGGTTTTTGTCTTTCTTCAAGATGGCTACCACTATCGCTCTTTGCCACAGCTTGGGGAACCCACCTGTGGTAAATATCTTATTCAGAACTTTTAGAATTATCTTTTGATTGATTTTGTTGAGATGTTTTACCATCCCTATGCACACGTCATCTAAACCAGGAGAAGAATCTCTCCTTGAGTTTAATGCTGCAAGAAGTTCATTTTCGGTGAAGGGCTGGTTCAATGGATCCAGGGGGTTAATATGAATTTGTAAGGGAAGGAGTTCTCTCGAGGCCTTGATTTGTTTAAAAGTGATTGATTTCTTAATTTTTATATTATTATTATTATTAATAAAACCATAGTTTAAAATTTTGAGAGACGATTTAAACATTACTTATTGTTACAAGTTAGGTTAGGTTTTATGACTCATGCCCAGGCTTTAACTACGAGGTCATATCGCCTACTACCAGAGCGCTCTTTCGTCACTCTGGTGGACATGAGCCCGACTCTAATGTGGGAGTCCTAAATTTTGCCTACCCTAAATTTTTATTCATCTAGGGTAGGGGTCTTTAACGAGTACCTGACATCGTACAGGCTCGGGACCATCGCTTAACGTCCCATCCGAAGGATGGCGTGCTTAAGTTTATTTTACCTCCCAGATAAAATAAACTAAGGGCCCCGGTCGGGCTACGAACCCACGACCTTGAGCTCAGAAGTCAAGCACGCATACCACTGAGCTACCGGCGCCCTCCCTTATTGTTACATATATTTCTTATAGACATTTAGTTTACATTATCGCTATAACTTTTGTTGATTTATCCTATCTCAAATCTGAGAACTTGAAGCGATTGAAAATGTTAAAAGGAACATTTTTGGTAAGAATTGATTTTTCGATAGGACTAACTGTTTTCTGGTAAATCAAGGAAACGTCTAAAAATGTGTGCTTCAAACCTACATTTAAAGACGGTTTTCGGCATGTATCTCAAAAACTGGACGTCCTGCAAAAAATCGTATTTCAATGAAAATATTTATTTCAATTTTTCCTACAACTATTATCTGAAAAGATTTTTGATTAGGTCATAAACATAAGCGGTATCTGTAAATACTATTTAGACCCCGGAGTAAAGTGGTCACAATTTTCGGCTAAAATGTAATCACATCTAAGTATATGTGACCCCTTTCCAAATTTCAAGTTCACGGCTACAATCGTTTTTGCGGTAGAGAGCTCACAACTTTCCATTCACTTACACACACACAGACAGACATTATCGCGAAAAAGGTCAAAACCTATTCAGGACGCGCTGACGCCAACTCTTTACATTCTTATACCCAGTATGGAAATGATTTCGACAATGGGGAGGGGGAGGGAGAATGATTTGTAAGCATGGTTAGTATAAGAAAGTCCTGTAATGGCCACATCACATATTTTTCATGTAATAACAGAAAAATAAAACCATTCATGTGGTAAGTGGCTGACTAAACTCTCAAGTTTCTGTTGTTCGTGTTACAATAGTACGATAGCCATCACTACTGTCAGGTCCGACTGACAACAGTAAGACAGTAGTTATTGAATTGGCAACGCTTGTTCCTAACAACCACACTGACCCCAACTAGACACGGCTTGTTATAAGGCTCACAACATTGAGAAACTTTCGACCCTACATTAAAATGAATGGTTACTTTCTGTTGTAATCATGAGAGATTGGTAAGAACCTCATTTGACTCCCACCACTTTGATACTGAACAATCTTATACATAAACACAGGCTTGCCAACCCCAGCTGTCCGCACCTCCATCGTGATGCTGAGCTTTTTAAGATCTTGTTAGTTTTCACAGCATTTGGCGAATCATAGGATTAGAGCCCGGATTTCGTGCAGTAAAAAGATTAAAAACGTGCAATAAAAAGGCCAAAACATGCAACAAAAAATAAAATCCTGCCATTAATTGTTTTTTCCGCGAAGAACAATTGAATCTAATTTGTAAATTAAATATATCTTTTTTAAGCATAAAATTGGGTAGGGTTTAAAAATAAAAAGCCTGAAGTTATTTATTTATACAATTTATGAAAAATATTGCCTGAGAATACAAATTTTTTTTAAATTTGTTTTAATTACACAAGCATATATGTATATATGTTTGATTAAAAAAATACTAGATATGTAGAATACAAAACAGTTCACATTATCCGAGGCCGAGAATTTGACTTCAATTAAATTGATATATATTTTTTACTTGAGTATTTGATTCGTTAAAATTTGCCACTAAATAAATTAAAAAATTCTTGTCTGAAAAACTGTGCCGCCTGTTTCTGAAGTATGTGTTTTATCTGGGAAAACAATCTCTCGATGCTGAAGCTTGTGATGGAGCATTTTTTGTAGCTGCTTATAAATGTCGATTGTAGATCCAATCCAATATCTTCACCATTTGTGGTCGCATTGTACTTTTTGAGTTGGTCATATCCATTACGACAAAATATGCAATTTTGTGCAATAAAAACCTAAACCATGCAATTTTGACAAAAATGTTAAAAACGTGCAATTTCGTGCAAAATAAAATTCATGTAATTAATCATTCTGCCTTAATTCGTAAAAATAAGTTGTTATTTAATGATTTAAAGCAAGCAAAAAAAAAAAAAAAAAAAAAAAATGTAATTGCACGGGAATCCGGGCTCTACTTGGGACGCTTATCTTTCATTTGGGTTACAAAAAACGTTCACATTTTTTTGGGAAGGACATTCCCAACAAACCGTGATCATGGAGATTTTGTAGCTCTCTTGGTGAGTAATAACCTCAGCCTTATCCTTTACTAAATGTTCTATAAACATTTTTTTGTAAGAAACTATTTTACATGAATGAAGTAAAATATTGATAAATTCGAATAATGCTAAGACAGCTTAATAACCCCGCTGAGATTCCAGCTATGTTTGTTCTACCTCAGCAACTAATCCTAAGAAATACTTGTAATAATAATAATGTACCCTAGGACGGATTATTATGGTTGTTTGTCACAAAAAATGAATTGAGGGCTTCTTGAAGAAGGAGCTCCACCAGGCTTACTTAGAATTCAGAACGTTGTAGCAACGCCAAAGCTGTTCCTATCTCAATTCTAAAGGAAAAAAAAAAAAAAACCTTTTGGGTTTTTCTCTTTTGTGGCCTAAAAATTACCTTCTTTCCGAATTTCGACTTAACAGGACCATTTGAAGTAGGAATAATTTCCAGAATATTTTACGACATAGGTTTTTTTATTTCTCATATAATCAATTTTAAGTAATAGAGATATTACAGATGGCAATTTTGCTTAAAAGGACACTTACCCCGAAATGAGGGGCAAGTAGTTAATATTTTCCGCTGTTTAGAAAAATTAAAGGTTTTTGTTTCATTAATAAAAAAAAAAAAAGTTTGATTAGAAAAAGATTCCAGGGAGGCAATGATGAAATTTTCAAGCATGAACACTTTCAATATTTCAGTTAGACGTGTTTATTTTACATCATGCAAAATGATCTCTTTTCACTACATACATATATCAGCCATCTTGGCATTAACTCCCAACATTTTCATTACTCATGCAGAAATGAATATAGACAACTTGTGAGGTCAACGACACACAGGTGCGTACAATTTTATTTATTCAGTTGTTTAAATGGAATTCAGATGAAATGTGTTAACAAAAAATATATTAATATTACATTGCCATTCAAGACTTTTAAGCTTTTACAAAAATATGCACTTCTCAATCCCTTCACACTTTATTTACATTATTATAAATATATATATATATATATATATATAGTATCCAGCAAAACATGACTTATACATTCCCTAAAATCTGATTACATTTTTACTCTGCAGCACCAATTTATACAATATTTAATTTATATTACAGTGCACTAGAATAAAAGATTTCTTAACAAAACAAAAGAAAAAAAGCCCTCGATGAATAATCAGAATTAATCAACTAAATTTTCCCTATTCATTTGAAATGAATCCATCGAAATTCAGTAGGTATGCTACTCAGGGACTTCTAATCATCATAATACAAGTTAGTCTCAGATTACATTAAATCGGCAGTTATTAGGGGTTTAAAGTTGACCCCTCCTTCCATTTGGCCAATTCGGCTGAAAATGGATAGGTGTTGTTTTATCGAGTTTTGGATGTACATATAAAACTTCTTGTCGATACATACATTACATCAGGAGTTAATAGAGTTAAGAGAGTAGAGTATTAAACATTTATCTGCAACAAACATGAAAGAGGAGCGGGACCAATAACTAACACCTTAAAACATACAATGTTGTCAAAAAATTAAAGACGATATATATGATAATTTTTATTATAGATTCCACTCCTAACAATACAAGCTTGAAGGCTTCCTATATTTGGGTACTATAAAATAAAAATTATTACGCTGGTTCCTAATTCATTTATGTTGGAAAAACATTTTTTTTTTTTTTTTTTTTTACAAAATTCCCATATTTGTTTTGACATTTGTTTTGTAAACTTTTTTATTCAGGTAGAAGATCAGCTGTGATTTCTTCATCGGCAAATTCATCATCAGCCGGCCAAGGAGTTCGTGGATGTGCCATACCTGTTCTGGGCCGTTCTTGGAGCGGGCCAAGGGGGTCCGAGTATCCTGCATCTGTAACCATTATTAGTCACTTCATTGTATTATCATAAAATCTATTTAGTAATTAATAAATGTCTACACTCTGCTCAGAGATGCAATTGCATATCTATACTCAGAACCAATCTACTATTAGACAGAAGGAAACAATTACAAAATGATGGTTTCGAGAAAAATAAATACAACAAAAGGCACACATCTTGAAAAAAGTTGGAAAAATTGAATCTATATCCATGAGGATTTCTATACCTCTAGTATGAAATCCATTAAGAGAACAGTAATAAATATAACGTGCATTTTCGGTGTGAATAAACAGTCAACATCTTAGAATGTTTCTGAAAGGACTATAGGTGACTGATACAGAAAGAAAAATATTGACCTCTAAACCCCTAACTGGGATCTTGCAAGAAAAAATAGAGGGAGAGAAAGTTTTATCTTCTATACAGGTCTGTGTACCTATGTATTAGACACGGCGGTGAAGAGTCCATTGACACAGTATACAGTATGTGTGAGGACGTCGATAGCTCAGTGGTATTCATGCTTGCTTACTGAGATCAAGACCGCGAGTTCGAAACCCGGCCGAGGCCCTTAGTTTTTTTTATCTCTTTTTTTTATAGGCAAAGAAAAATAACTTTAGCACGCCGTCCTTCGGATGGGACGTTAAGCGATGGTCCCGAGCCTGTGGGACGTTAGACATAGTTAAACCTTAGTTAACTAAATCTGGGTAGGCAAAATTTAGGACTCCCACAGTTGAGCTAACAGGGAAGGGATAAGAGCTTATACCTTAGGTATGTGTGTTTTTCTGAACTTAGCTGGGAGAACTGCAAACATATTCTGTTTGGGAAAATAAGATCTTATAATCTTTTTTTGGTTAGTCATTCTATAGATTTCTACACCGTAGTTCATACTATATCGACTGTTCCATCTTTATTAAACGCAAAAATCTTCTCCATCAAAATATATTTCTATATATTATATTATTGAAGCATCATTTCTTCCATTTATTTTTTGTCTTCTCAAAAAGTAACAATTACAAACTTTTTGGGAAGCATTCTCATCATCAATATCTACAATCCATGTGTTCTTTAGGTCAACTATTCCTTCTGTCAATCAGAGACATAGTCAAAACTAGTTAGTTGAACGAATTAAGAATCTACTAAAACAACTCAAAAGAGATTTCATTATGTTGTAATTGCTATTTTTTGAGAAGGCAACAAAGAAATGAGAGAGGTAATGTTGCAAAAATATTTTTTATATGAACTAAAAATCTTCTTACACAACCCAAGAAGTAAATTTATAAATATATACGCATCTGATATCGCAACTACAGTGTCTTCAATCTGTTATTGATGATATATAATACATTCATTCAACTAAACGCCTCATCTGTTGAGGAGTGGAAAACTCACTGTAAAATGTCATAATTAAACCTTTATTTTTTTTCAAGCATTGTTTCAATGACATTAAATTAAATAAACCCTGGATTATCGGACCACTAATGTTTTCAGGTTTGTTTCGTTATAACGAGAAAGCGGAAGATGTTTTTGGAACAGAGTGAAGAATGCCACCCTCTATAGGTCCGAGCTACTTTAAGGACGTAACTTCATCCAACAGACGATACATTTACAGACAATCGTTACCAATGACAACACTTTGATGGTTCTTGTTGGCCGCCGACTGAAGGGGTGAATCACCTTGGCCAGGACTGGCGCCTCCACGGCCGCTGGACGATCTGCCGCTGCTTCTTCGAGATCCTAAAAAAATATATTAAAATAAAATTTGGAAAAATTAGATAACATTTACTGCTGATACATCATTATAATGCAGACATTTGTATTGTTGTAATTACCCATTATATAAGGAACCAGCGGGATAGTGATATTTATGCTCATGGATGTTTAGAATAGGATGGTAATATTCTGTTGATATGTCACTAATAACAACAGCATTGATTCGAACATAAACTTACAATAAATAAATAAGCCAACATTATTAGTGTCAACAAAACCTCACTTTTAATTTCCCTGATAATATTATCTCCCAGATTACATATGTTTATTTTTAATCTGGTGCACCAAATTAATACAATAATTGTTTTCTAAATCGTTACACCGGAGTATATAGCACTAAATACACAAAAGAAAAAAAATAAGAGAGAAACAACTGGACAAATGATTACCAACTGTTACGACTATTAATTGAACTCAATACAAAAATATTGGGTAGAAATTAATTTTAAAAAATGTATCAGATATATCTTGTATCGACATTATTATTATGTAATTATTATATATAATAGTCATTACTAGATTATTATATGTAAGAGTAGACGGCTGCCGTTCGACGAGAGCATTGCCTACAATCAACCAATCTATTGTTACACGGAGTGCCGAGTTCGACTCGAGTTGACTATTCATGTGTACTCTCCGCTCGAGTTTACAGCTCTTTAGTTTACACGTTCCCAGTCACTGTCTAACGTATAAAGAATGATATTTAATAGCCTAGATTATACTAACTAACTATATACCAGACTTAAACTTCGTATCACAATTGTTTGGTTGATCGTAACGAACGCTCTCGTCGGGTGGCAATTGTCTCAGTCGCTGTCCTTTTCTTTCACACTCGATTCTCGAATCACCGAATATAGGAAACTAGGAAACAGTCTTTTGACTGAAATTGAATTTTATAACATACGAAGTTTTCATTTTGTTAGAATAAAAGCGATAAAAGTCATGTCGTGTAGAATTGTTTTATGATACTTTTATTTTATGTATTTTGAATAAAATACACCCAGTTATACAAAAGAAAATGAATTTTTCTATTTATGCAGCTATTTAACCCCCTATCCATCAATATTCTATTGCTCATGAGTTTTTCTAATAAGTCGATAGCTCAGCTAGATGTTTGCTGCTGTTCAGCTGGCGCTGATCAAGTCGAGTCGGTATCTGTTTAACTCGAATTACAACTCGAGTCGGCTATCTAACTCGAGTTATTCGAGTCAACAAAATATTCGACTCGGTAACACCTCTACTAAATACGACGAGACAAGAGAATGAAGCAGACCGAACTTAACTATGCATGCAGTGTTGTCAAAATATTGGAAACGACAAAAATCTTTATAGGATGACATCGAAAAACGATTAAAATTTTGTAACTTTGAAATTGATAGTTCCGAGTTGCTGGACACCCTGATTATGATAACGTTTCTACCTGAACGACTGCTACTGATCCTTTCACGAACTTCCTTCGCCTTTTCTGCTCTCTTCAGTTCCATTGCATAATCATTTGTTTCTTTCAATCCAAGATCACTGCACAGTCTAACCAGAAACTTGAGACCTAAAGCCAAATTCACAATAATATATAAAGCCTAATGTCATTTATTTAATTATGAACACAGGATTTAAATAAAGAGTGACTCACATTCAATGTCTCCAGGGAACTTTGCCAAAGTATCTTTATAGGTTTTTAGTGCAGCCTGATAGTTGCCTGCCCTACGGTAGCAGGAGCCAACCAACAGCGGCCATTTGGTTTCTGAAGGCTGCATAAGCGCTGCTTTTTCATAAAATGGAATCGCTTTTTCAGGTACCCTATGTGTAATGTAGTATGCTCCAAGCCAATCCAAAACTGATAATTCTGAAGGTAGGTATCGATACGCCTTAAACAACGCAATAAATATTATACTCATGGTATTGTTTTTTTTTACAATGAAGTGGCCAACCTGTAGATATCCTGCACTGATAACCACAGCAGTTAATGCGACGTTACATTCAAAAGAAGTTAAAAATAAGTCAGTGAACCACCGGCCATGCACTTCATTAATCATCTAGGCTCAACCATTCCTTTTAAAAACAGTTCACAGAAAATCAGTCGGTGTTTTAGTCGGGGACTTCTGAGTTCTCATATAAAATTTCGTGTCGATACACAACATTCATTAGATCGGCAGTTACAAGGTTTTTTTAGTTGAACGCCTGCGCCTTTGGTTCGCCTCTTACCTTAAGCCGAATTCGCTTTAACTAAATAGGTGTAGTCCATATTTGGTCCTGGATCCACATATAAAATTTCTTGTCAATACATTTATTACATCGACAATTATTAGGTTTTTTGTGTAAACGCCTTCTTCTCATTGGTTGATTTGAAAGGTGTCCTTATGGGCATTCACATATCAAATTTTTTTTGAGGGCGCCGGTAGCTCAGTGGTATGCGTGCTTGACTTCTGAGCTCAAGAACGTGGGTTCGTAACCCGACCGAGGCCCTTAGTTTATTTTATCTGGGAGGTAAAATAAACTTAAGCACGCCGTCCTTCGGATGGGACGTTAAGCGATGGTCCCGAGCCTGTACGATGTCAGGTACTCGTTAAAGACCCCTACCCTAGGTGCATAAAAATTTAGGGTAGGCAAAATTTAGGACTCCCACAGTAGAGTCGGGCTCATGTTCACCAGAGTGACGAAAGAGCGCTCTGGTAGTAGGCGATATGACCTCGTAGTTAAAGCCCGGGCATGAGTCATAAAACCTAACCTAACATATCAAATTTCATGTCGATATATTTATTCTATCGGGAATTATCGAGTTCAAAGAAACACTTTTATTTTTGGATACAGGAGGCGGAAAAAATGAAATTCCGGTGAAAACTAACCATTGAAATGTTGACAGATTTCATAACATCCCGTATACTACGTATATACCTGTGAAAGTAAGATATATCCTTACGTATCACTTATTAACAGATTTTGAGTTTGACCCTCTTGTTTTGTATATGTTGGGGAGGGGGGATTCCAAGGTAAGAAGCGAGGTTTCTAGGAAGAGCAAAAAGGATAAGGGTTCAATATACGAAATTCTTGTGCAGAAAAATATACCGCGCAATCACGTCTTAACAATATTTGAGTAATAAAATAGATAGACTCACCTCGTAATGATAATGATACGCCTGCTGTTTGTCATTATCGCTGTCATATATTTCACCTAATTTTTGTAATATACTAGGGTCGGAAGGAACAATGCTCAACAGTTGTAAGAACCTGGAAAACGAAACAGAACAGTATTTGTATTCTGAAGTTGATCAAAAATATTAAACTTTTTTTTTTACCTCTCAGATAAAGAACCTAAGGGCCTCGGCCGGGTTTGGAAACCGCGATCTTGAGCTCAGTGTGCAAGAACACATACCACTGAGCTACCGGCGCCCTCCACCTGCTATTTAGATATATAAATAGATAGATAAGATAAATGTTGTCAGAGCTATGTCACCTATAATAGGAGGAAATAATTGTACTTTTTGCAGGAAGAAAACAATAATGGTTTTTATTGCAAAAAGCTAGTAATTATTGCTTTAAGATTAAGGCAATGTCAGATAAGCCAGCTTGTACATCGTAAAACATACCATTCAATAGCTTGGTCAAGGTCTCCAACCAGCTGATGAAGGTGAGCCAGCTGGTAGAGTACAGGAGGGTGAGAGCTGAGAATAGAGTGAAGTTTCAGAAAATAGTCTAGCGCATCTTCATACTCCCCTTGTCTTTTGTGAACCAGACCTGAACAAGACAACAGTTCAACAGACAGATATCAGATGAAAATGAGATATGACGAGTGATAAAGTGATACACTACCAAGATTGTAGAGAGCCTCTATAGAGGAGGGGTCGTTCTCAAGAGCTACCTGGTAGAGACTCTTGGCTCTGTCCATGTCACTTCTCGCAAGGGCCACGTTCCCCAGGTTCACGTAGGCTCCTGGGTTGTAGCTGTCTGCTGACTTGGCCAGCTCACCGTACTTTTCAGAGTCATCCAAATTTCCTTGCTATACACAACCAAACATACATATATGGCAGATTTAATTTTACAACATTTACTGTAGGGACCAGAAAAGAAAAGTTTAGCGTTTCTACTAAACTGTATACTAGTGAGCTCTTCATATTTTGGCCACTATTGAATTTCCTTGAATTATCAGACCATAACCACAAGTGAGTAATAATTTATTTTAGACGATTTATCTTAAACGAATAGATTAATCAAAGCGAAGCGAAAGTACCTGTATTGTGTCGTTACCGATGCCTGTGTCCTACCATGGCGCCTTTCACTGGTCGGACATGTGATGCCCCAATAGTTACCTCCAGACTGAGGTGGGATTGTGGGCTTTGTCCCTATAACTTGTTGCCGCTATTCCAGGTAAACTCTCTTGCTTTCTCCGTCGCATTGCTCCTAATTGCCGTAATGAAGGATGCTTCGATAGGATATAACCTGCTCGCCTGTAGAACGTATCTTCCCAGGGCCACCCTCGCAGCATTCTTTCAAGTGACAAGCCCCTTCACCGGGTATGCCCATACCTGAAGAACTACCTTTGTCGCAGCCTACTAAGTTGTTGTGAATAAATCTAGAACCTTAGATCACATTACAGTGATTAATAAAGAATGCTATGATATAGTTACCAGATAGTATATAAAGGCGAGGTTGGTGGCGGCGGTGGTGGCGAGCCTAGCATCGCCCCTCTTGTGGAGTGCCTTGAGCAGGTCGACAGCCTCGCTGACAGAGCCCTGTTTGAGAGCCGCTAGTGCCTTATTCACCTCCAGCTCTCCTGCCAGGGAGCCGTGGCTCGATTCACTTACTGCCTCAACACACCAGTTGTACCCTGGAAAGAAGGAACTGACTATAAATATCTAGTTTCAGTTATGATTGTTATAAATAATAGTGAAGTAGAAATGTTGTGGACATAAGTAACGAACTAGTGGTTAAATTGCTAACAGTTGGGCATATGGCAGTGCCATAACAAGCAGAAATAGATATTACTAGCAATGACAGCGCGTTGTACATTTCATGTGGTATTCCTTTTTTGAGAAAGATATGTGAAGGGACGTAGTAACCTTTGTGAAAACGTGGCTCGCAAATTACAAATAATTGAATTTCTTTCATAATGAGAAAGCGGCCGTTATTTTAGGAAAATATAATTGGGTAATCAGAACGAACAAGACTCAAGCCTTGTTTTACCCTTGATTATGTTCATTTCGTTTTACTGTAACGCATTAACCTTGAAAACGCAAGGGACCACCTCAGTTCCATGCTAATTGCGGAGATCGCAGCAATTTTCAAAATTAAACATGTAAAGGTCATTAACATTTCCAATGTTAAATGGACAAAAACTTTACAGTATTCGTTCGAATAAAAACAAATTAAAAAAAAGTAAGACACGAAGAAATGGCGCATAACTTCATGTTTCCTCTCCTGAAAAGTTTCGGATTTCTTGGATACAAGGTAAATTGGTCAATATCAACTTCACCTTTTATTTGGCAAGTGGTAGGAGCTCGCCCCCCTCCAATCATATTGACCAACTTCATCTCTTATTTGGCAAGTGGTAGGAGCTCGCCCCCCTCCAACCATATTGACCAACTTCACCTTTTATTTGGCAAGTGGTAGGAGCTCACCCCCCTCCAACCATATTGACCAACTTCACCTTTTATTTGGCAAGTGGTAGGAGCTCACCCCCCTCCAACCATATTTACCAACTTCACCTTTTATTTGGCAAGTGGTAGGAGCTCGCCCCCCTCCAACCATATTGACCAACTTCACCTTTTATTTGGCAAGTGGTAGGAGCTCGCCCCCCTCCAACCATATTGACCAACTTCACCTTTTATTTGGCAAGTGGTAGGAGCTCGCCCCCCTCCAACCATATTGACCAACTTCACCTTTTATTTGGCAAGTGGTAGGAGCTCGCCCCCCTCCAACCATATTGACCAACTTCACCTTTTATTTGGCAAGTGGTAGGAGCTCGCCCCCCTCCAACCATATTGACCAACTTCACCTTTTATTTGGCAAGTGGTAGGAGCTCGCCCCCCTCCAACCATATTGACCAACTTCACCTTTTATTTGGCAAGTGGTAGGAGCTCGCCCCCCTCCAACCATATTGACCAACTTCACTTTTTATTTGGCAAGTGGTAGGAGCTCGCCCCCCCTCCAACCATATTGACCAACTTCACCTTTTATTTGGCAAGTAGTAGGAGCTCGCCCCCCTCCAACCATATTGACCAACTTCACCTTTTATTTGGCAAGTGGTAGGAGCTCGCCCCCCTCCAACCATATTTACCAACTTCACCTTTTATTTGGCAAGTGGTAGGAGCTCGCCCCCCTCCAACCATATTGACCAACTTCACCTTTTATTTGGCAAGTGGTAGGAGCTCGCCCCCCTCCAACCATATTGACCAACTTCACCTTTTATTTGGCAAGTGGTAGGAGCTCGCCCCCCTCCAACCATATTGACCAACTTCACCTTTTATTTGGCAAGTGGTAGGAGCTCGCCCCCCTCCAACCATATTGACCAACTTCACCTTTTATTTGGCAAGTGGTAGGAGCTCGCCCCCCTCCAACCATATTTACCAACTTCACCTTTTATTTGGCAAGTGGTAGGAGCTCGCCCCCCTCCAACCATATTGACCAACTTCACCTTTTATTTGGCAAGTGGTAGGAGCTCGCCCCCCTCCAACCATATTTACCAACTTCACCTTTTATTTGGCAAGTGGTAGGAGCTCGCCCCCCTCCAACCATATTGACCAACTTCACCTTTTATTTGGCAAGTGGTAGGAGCTCGCCCCCCTCCAACCATATTTACCAACTTCACCTTTTATTTGGCAAGTGGTAGGAGCTCGCCCCCCTCCAACCATATTTACCAACTTCACCTTTTATTTGGCAAGTGGTAGGAGCTCGCCCCCCTCCAACCATATTGACCAACTTCACCTTTTATTTGGCAAGTGGTAGGAGCTTGCCCCCCTCCAACCATATTTACCAACTTCACCTTTTATTTGGCAAGTGGTAGGAGCTCGCCCCCCTCCAACCATATTGACCAACTTCACCTTTTATTTGGCAAGTGGTAGGAGCTCGCCCCCCTCCAACCATATTTACCAACTTCACCTTTTATTTGGCAAGTGGTAGGAGCTCGCCCCCCTCCAACCATATTGACCAACTTCACCTTTTATTTGGCAAGTGGTAGGAGCTCGCCCCCCTCCAACCATATTTACCAACTTCACCTTTTATTTGGCAAGTGGTAGGAGCTCACCCCCCTCAAACCATATTGACCAACTTCACCTTTTATTTGGCAAGTGGTAGGAGCTCGCCCCCCTCCAATCATATTGACCAACTTCATCTCTTATTTGGCAAGTGGTAGGAGCTCGCCCCCCTCCAACCATATTTACCAACTTCACCTTTTATTTGGCAAGAGGTAGGAGCTCGCCCCCCTCCAACCATATTGACCAACTTCACCTTTTATTTGGCAAGTGGTAGGAGCTCGCCCCCCTCCAACCATATTTACCAACTTCACCTTTTATTTGGCAAGTGGTAGGAGCTCGCCCCCCTCCAACCATATTGACCAACTTCACCTTTTATTTGGCAAGTGGTAGGAGCTCGCCCCCCTCCAACCATATTTACCAACTTCACCTTTTATTTGGCAAGTGGTAGGAGCTCGCCCCCCTCCAACCATATTGACCAACTTCACCTTTTATTTGGCAAGTGGTAGGAGCTCGCCCCCCTCCAACCATATTTACCAACTTCACCTTTTATTTGGCAAGTGGTAGGAGCTCGCCCCCCTCCAATCATATTGACCAACTTCATCTCTTATTTGGCAAGTGGTAGGAGCTCGCCCCCCTCCAACCATATTGACCAACTTCACCTTTTATTTGGCAAGTGGTAGGAGCTCACCCCCCTCCAACCATATTGACCAACTTCACCTTTTATTTGGCAAGTGGTAGGAGCTCACCCCCCTCCAACCATATTGACCAACTTCACCTTTTATTTGGCAAGTGGTAGGAGCTCGCCCCCCTCCAACCATATTGACCAACTTCACCTTTTATTTGGCAAGTGGTAGGAGCTCACCCCCCTCCAACCATATTTACCAACTTCACCTTTTATTTGGCAAGTGGTAGGAGCTCACCCCCCTCCAACCATATTGACCAACTTCACCTTTTATTTGGCAAGTGGTAGGAGCTCACCCCTCTCCAACCATATTGACCAACTTCACCTTTTATTTGGCAAGTGGTAGGAGCTCGCCCCCCTCCAACCATCTTGACCAACTTCACCTTTTATTTGGCAAGTGGTAGGAGCTCACCCCCCTCCAACCATATTGACCAACTTCACCTTTTATTTGGCAAGTGGTAGAAGCTCGCCCCCCTCCAACCATATTGACCAACTTCACCTTTTATTTGGCAAGTGGTAGGAGCTCGCCCCCCTCCAACCATATTGACCAACTTCACCGTTTATTTGGCAAGTGGTAGGAGCTCACCCCCCTCAAACCATATTGACCAACTTCACCTTTTATTTGGCAAGTGGTAGGAGCTCACCCCCCTCCAACCATATTGACCAACTTCACCGTTTATTTGGCAAGTGGTAGGAGCTCACCCCCCTCAAACCATATTGACCAACTTCACCTTTTATTTGGCAAGTGATAGGAGCTCACCCCCCTCCAACCATATTGACCAACTTCACCTTTTATTTGGCAAGTGGTAGGAGCTCACCCCCCTCCAACCATATTGACCAACTTCACCTTTTATTTGGCAAGTGGTAGGAGCTCGCCCCCCTCCAATCATATTGACCAACTTCATCTCTTATTTGGCAAGTGGTAGGAGCTCACCCCCCTCCAACCATATTGACCAACTTCACCTTTTATTTGGCAAGTGGTAGGAGCTCACCCCCCTCCAACCATATTGACCAACTTCACCTTTTATTTGGCAAGTGGTAGGAGCTCGCCCCCCTCCAACCATATTGACCAACTTCACCTTTTATTTGGCAAGTGGTAGGAGCTCGCCCCCCTCCAATCATATTGACCAACTTCATCTCTTATTTGGCAAGTGGTAGGAGCTCGCCCCCCTCCAACCATATTGACCAACTTCACCTTTTATTTGGCAAGTGGTAGGAGCTCACCCCCCTCCAACCATATTGACCAACTTCACCTTTTATTTGGCAAGTGGTAGGAGCTCACCCCCCTCCAATCATATTGACCAACTTCATCTCTTATTTGGCAAGTGGTAGGAGCTCACCCCCCTCCAATCATATTGACCAACTTCACCTTTTATTTGGCAAGTGGTAGGAGCTCACCCCCCTCCAACCATATTGACCAACTTCACCTTTTATTTGGCAAGTGGTAGGAGCTCGCCCCCCTCCAACCATATTGACCAACTTCACCGTTTATTTGGCAAGTGGTAGGAGCTCACCCCCCTCCAATCATATTGACCAACTTCACCTTTTATTTGGCAAGTGGTAGGAGCTCACCCCCCTCCAACCATATTGACCAACTTCACCTTTTATTTGGCAAGTGGTAGGAGCTCACCCCCCTCCAATCATATTGACCAACTTCATCTCTTATTTGGCAAGTGGTAGGAGCTCACCCCCCTCCAATCATATTGACCAACTTCACCTTTTATTTGGCAAGTGGTAGGAGCTCACCCCCCTCCAACCATATTGACCAACTTCACCTTTTATTTGGCAAGTGGTAGGAGCTCGCCCCCCTCCAACCATATTGACCAACTTCACCTTTTATTTGGCAAGTGGTAGGAGCTCACCCCCCTCCAACCATATTGACCAACTTCACCTTTTATTTGGCAAGTGGTAGGAGCTCGCCCCCCTCCAATCATATTGACCAACTTCATCTCTTATTTGGCAAGTGGTAGGAGCTCACCCCCCTCCAACCATATTGACCAACTTCACCTTTTATTTGGCAAGTGGTAGGAGCTCACCCCCCTCCAACCATATTGACCAACTTCACCTTTTATTTGGCAAGTGGTAGGAGCTCGCCCCCCTCCAACCATATTGACCAACTTCACCTTTTATTTGGCAAGTGGTAGGAGCTCGCCCCCCTCCAATCATATTGACCAACTTCATCTCTTATTTGGCAAGTGGTAGGAGCTCGCCCCCCTCCAACCATATTGACCAACTTCATCTCTTATTTGGCAAGTGGTAGGAGCTCGCCCCCCTCCAACCATATTGACCAACTTCACCTTTTAACTCTCGAAAATAAACCTATAAATTATTCCTGAACTCACCAACATTGTAATTGACATCAATAGCAGGTGAAATTAATTTGGATGCTGTCAAAATAGCAGAATGTGCCTGAAATTTAATTTTCTTTTCCAGCCGACTAAGTTTGTCGTCTCTTATCATTTCAATCACAAGCTTATTAGAAACATTGCTATCCTAAAAAATTAGTTTATTATGTTATGTAATAAATAATTTAATTTAGATGAGTAAATGTTTAGAAGTGGTTACCGTAATGATATATCTGTCTTCATCTATATCTAAGGGCACTTCAAGAAGATTCTTAAAGCTCTGTTTCATTTTGTCCTTGTCTCCCATGGCATAGTGACACAAAAGTGTATATAAACCTGACACATTTTAAAAAAGTATCAGTGAAAATATGAAAAGTCTTTTTCAACAAAATGGACCTTATACTTTTGAAATGTAGAAATTTATTTAGTATAATTCAAATCATACGGGAAATATTTCAAATGAAATACTATGTACCTGCTTTAAAATCGGGCTTTTCTTGCATGATATACTCAAAACTGTTGCAGGCATCATTGTACTGTCCAAGACGAACGAATAACAATCCAATATTATGCATTATTTTCACTCTAACAATAAATGAAACAAATTAACTCTTGTCACTATTTCATAAGCTTTTCTCATAAAAATTTGTTGAGTTGTACCTCAAATCCTTGTATGTATTGGGTACTTGGTCAAGGGCCATTCGGTACATCTTGATAGCTTTAGGGATTTGACCCGCCTTCGCATAAATATTACCCATGTTTACTTTTAACTGATTCGAATTTTGAAACATTCTGTTTCTTGTGATAACTGAATATGTATTTAAGGCTTCGTTGTTCATATCGTTGTTTTCATATTGACTTGCCAAATTGAAAAGTACCTACACAATTGACACACACACACATATATATATAAGATTATTTATAGTTGAAAGTCAATATTTTTGGATTTGCAAATTAAAATATTATATATAAAGCTATATGAGAGGATCATAGAAAAAGAATTGTTGTGAAACGGTCTGTTGAAAATTTATTGTCAAAAAAACATGTTTTTTAATACATTTTGAAAACTATATTCTATATGTGCTCACCTGGACAAGAAATATTGTAAGGTACCTATTATAGAACTGACGTTTTGGAGCAGTAAATTGAAAAAAAAAAATGTTTAATTGAATTTTTTCTTCAATATTGGCTGCGGCCATAATATAATTACTATTATTTTCTTTAATTATTTGAATACTCTTGAACTAAAAAAAATTTAATGCTCTACATCTTTTTTATCATACATTGTTTAGACCAGACATCCACGGAAAAAGATATTTTGCAAAAGTTATTTAAAAGTAATAAAATCATGTTTATTGTCAATCAATTTTGAACAAGAAGTTTAGAAGTTAAGTATTTTTTTTTTCAATTGATTTTCAGTTATTTTTTTATAGGCATTATTTGAACAGTTTTCTAACTGAAGAACAACTACAATTTACATGATAGGGGCCTATGGACAATGCCATGGTGTTGGGGGGAAAAGTAATTGCAGATTTTATGATAATAATTATTATGAGACAGAGCAGAGGAGTTATTACAAATTTTAACGGTCACAGTCAATGTGAGGCACCAAAAAAACTACAATTTTTTTTTGCAATTTTCAAATATATTTAGTTAAACATAATATAGTTATTCAAAGCAAATACAGTCTTCAATCATGGCTCTTGTTTGACAATTAACGGTGTTTTTACATCATAAGCTACACGAAGTATAGGGGAAGTTATGTAATCGGCAAGAAATTCTGTTTTCACAAAAGAGAAAAAAAAAAATCTGTGTTATATGTGTATCCAGAACCCAATAGGGACGTCACATATTAATGTACATAATATATTGGGTTCTGGATACACACATAATACAGATTTATTTTCTCTTTTGTGAAAACATAGAATTTCTTGCTGAATACATAACCTCCTCTATACTTCGTATAGCTTAGGATGTAAAAACACATTTAATTGTCAAACAAGAGCCATGATTAAAGACTATTTGCTTTATTCTACACAACACCCGGATTATTTGGTTCAGTCATAAGAGACAAATCCCAGTCTTCACTTTCAAAAAATAACATTAAAGGTATTTAAAAATTGAATAAAGAATACAAATTTAATCGCCAGTTTTGTTTTTTTACAACACTGCCACAAGGGGTGGAGAGTAGGCTTAGTTAGTTGATGAATGCTCGTGTATCGGTTTCAAATGTTTATTCCTTCTATACTTAGCCGTTACAAGGAAGGTGAGGTCGATGTTGTGGGTGTCCCCGAGGCCGGATTGATCCTGAAGTCGGATCAGGTTCTTCTCCTTGGAGGATGCCTCCTTGGCTTTCTCCAGAGCCAATTGATGCTCTTTATTGGCTGCTGCTCTACACGATTCATCGATCAGTGTCATTATACCTCGCTCATGTCTCTTTATTCTATCCTCAATTCTGTCAACATCATTTCATAATTTTAGTTTATAAATTCATTATAATTAGTGAATATATTTATATGTACTGTATCCTTTGAGCTTAAAATGCTCATATACCAACGAGTTACAGACATTTGACATTCCCAATAGATTTAATCATTTTATTTTACATATTTTGGGCAAATTAAATATTTCTACATACGTTACCCATTATTAATATAATGTATTTTTTTATTTTAAACCAATGAAAACCGTTAAGTATCAGTTTCCATGTCGATGGTCCCTAAGAAGAAAGTCGTTATTCAGAAAGCGCGTCAATAACATACGTTATTCGATTAGTCGATCAATAGTTATAAAAAAATGTTATTTACAAAAGGTTGGCAACCTTTATTTCGTTTTTAATACTAATAATTAAGTTCTAATTATATTAACACGTTCGCTGCGACAGTGAAAAATTGCAAATGCTACCCAGGTGCCGAACGGTATTTTTTAACAATATCTGTCAAAATCTCTCTTTGGATTTGTTAGATCAATTAGGTATTATAAATAATTATACCACTATCAGATAATAATAAACATTTTTCTCCCTCTGAAGGTGTTGTCAACCTTCTGTAAATAACATTTTTGAATAACTACTTTATTGGTCGACTAATAGAATGAAGTATGTTATTGACGCGTTTTGCAATTAGGTGTGTTAAATAATTATATCAGTATCAGATAATAATAAACATTTTTCTCCCTCTGAAGGTGTTGTCAACCTTCTGTAAATAACATTTTTGAATAACTAACTCATTGATCTGTCCTTTAAATTAGGACCTTATTGATCGACTATTCGAATAATGTATGTTATTGACTCGGTTTGCGAATGACGACTCTTCTCAGGCACCATCGATGTGTAGATTTATTGATATAAATTGTAAAAACATTATTTTCAATAACTTCGAGTCGAATGGAAATTTTTTCCAGATGTATATCTATGTTTGTCTTACTAGTAACTGTTCGTCTAAATCAATTTGATCGAATTTTTTGCAATTAGTGCTCACCCGGGAAAGACGGGTTACGCAGCAAGTAAAAAAAATAATTTAAAGTTGTTACCTTTCTGACTGAAGATCAGGCCTACTCATGGCAGTAGCAATAGTTCCTCCAACAAAGCCTGAAGGGCCTCGTCTTTGTGATGTGTATCCTGCACCACTGACAGCCGTCATAGGTCTCTGAGCAGAGTCCATCCTGCCTGTAACTGGTCGGAAGGAAAAACCAGTACCCTCCCGATACTGGAAACATATTTATAAGTAAAACGGAGAGGAGTAACATGTTTAAGAGAAAAATAAAAGAAAAAACCTTACCCTAGAAGTGGTACCGGGAGTCTTGAATGCTGTAGTCTAAAAAAAGGCAACGGAAAGTTTGAAAACTCTAAATTATTTAAATAGTTTCCAAGTGTAGACAATTAAAAACTCACAAGTTTTGATCGGCTACCATGAGATGATTTGAGTGCTTCTTGAAGATACTCATCCTTTTCAATATCTTTTGTATTGAAAGCTGAATGAT
Organism: Aradus depressus; assembly: GCA_963662175.1. Taxonomy (NCBI): domain Eukaryota; kingdom Metazoa; phylum Arthropoda; class Insecta; order Hemiptera; family Aradidae; genus Aradus; species Aradus depressus. The sequence continues at coordinate 16,132,243 of OY759215.1, forward strand.
AGTCGTTATATCCACTGTACAGGTCTTCTTCATCAAAAGAACTACGCATGACTTATAATGAAGATGGCTGAAAATATAAGAAATTCAGTTAACCATTAATGTTTACAGACCAACTCTACATTCTTGTACAACACAGCAGTTATAGTAAAACACCTTTAGAAAGAAGTATTTTAAATACGCAAATTATAATGTAGGAGGAGGATGTCAATCACATCGTCAAGGTGATGTGAAAGCCAAACTTCCATATTGATTCGAAATTTGAAACAAAGCGCGAAAAGATATACCAGGCTTTGGTCTGAACCTGCAGGGTAGATTGTGGTGATACCATTAATTTTTTCCTTTTTTCCAATAAACAACAAAAAATTAATGTTTTTTTTCTTTTCCTTAAATTTAGTACTGAAAGAGAGTTAAGATAATGTAATAATATTGGGTTTAAGAGATAAATCACATTGATATCGTGATGTCAAGTACAATTCCAGACAAACAGTATAACCAAAATCATAGACCAAATGACCAATTCTCAGACTGGTTACAAAAACTAATAGCAAAAGTAAAAATTAAAAGATTTTTCTAATCATAATTATTATATTGTTTAATAAAAGTTATTAATTTGTGTAATTATTTAAGATATGTAGAGAGGTAATTTTAAAAGTACAAATTTTTACTAATTATAACTTGATATGTTTCTATGTAAGACCTAAATAATAATTATTCAATCCACAGAAGTTACGGCATGTATCAGATTATATTGAATAGTTCAAATTCTAATAATTTCAAATTCACATAGTCTAGAATTTGTTTTAGAGTAAACTACAGCAGGCAGTGCTTATGATTCTGTCGCCGCCATCTTTCTTTTTGTTTAGTAATTCGGGTTATAGTACGAAACATGAAGTACGTATTTATATCTGAAGATATCTTCTGAATCTTTTTGTTTTATATTTCGGGTTCTATTTTGTGGTTTTTGTTGTATTCAACATGCTTTGTCTATGTGTTGGTATTTACTGTCATTTGTTTATTTCAGGATCGGTTTGTGTGCCTATTCGGGTTATAAAATATATCCCGGCCATGGTAAAACCATGGTCAAAGCTGATGGAAAGGTAAAATAATTGATAATAACGTATGATTAAATTAAAACAAAAAATTATTCTTATTGTAGTAATTTGTGAAATAACTTGACGGGTTATCACGTGTTTATAACCATATTTTCAAACTTATGATTAAAAACTATGTTATGGCTTTTGAAGCTACTTAAATATTGCTCTTCTTCATTCATTTGATCTTGATCTTTTTAACATGTTAGTGGAAGGTAGGTATGACTTCCTATTCTACGCATTGTAGGATTTAAAAAAAATTCAAACCTGATGTAACCTACGTTGATAATTACCCCGTTCATGGTTTCTTTAGGAGACTGCTATTTCCGAAATCAAGGAATACTGTAGGTATACGTTTTTATTTCAATCGAAGTGAATTAAAATGAGAGTTGACAGTTTCATTTAAAATTATTTTATTACAAACTGGTCGTCGTTGGTTCTCAAATCTGATTATGTGTGTTATATGATGAAATATAATCCAGATCTTTCCTTTTCAATGATAACTTCTGGAGGACCTCGAACCAATGGTAATATTCATCGTTGGTGAAAGTACTGTGCACATTCGTCAGAATCATTTTTGTGATTCAATTTTGCCAATTCATATTTGTTTTAACCATTCGGTAATTTTCAGAGTTTCACATTCCTGAATTCAAAATGTGAATCCTCTCATCTGATGAGGAGGAATCCTCGCAAAGTTACATGGACTGTTCTTTACAGGTATGGAATTTTTTATCTTGAAAAATATGGATTTTTTTTACTTTAATGATGTTAAGAAACAATTGTCATGTTTGAGTTCAGATCGTATCTCCCAGTGTGTCAGGATCTAGGATTAGAGCATAAAACTGTAAACCACAGTAAGAATTTCAAAAATCCAGTTGATGTTGACCCTCCCGTCGCACAGTGGGGCCAAAATGAAAATTCTCGGCCAAAATTCTGAAACATACCATTCTTATGTTTTGTGGGGTGCTGAATCTGAAAAAATATTTAACAAATTCTACAAACACAACTTCAGCAGTTATTTCCGAATTTCGTACAATTGTTTGAATCTTATGGTCAAAAACCAGTTTTTGTTCCTATAATGAAATATTGTTAGTTAAGGAAAAAAACCTATTCAAACTAGGTGGATAAAATTATTTTAATTGTATTATTATATTAAATTAAAAAAAAAAAAAAAAACACTAGTTTTCATCGTCCGCACTAGTGGAAGAATCACTTTCAGCTTGAGGTGAAATATTTGGTTGCTCCTCTAGCATTTCGAGAACTTCCGGTGGAAATTTTTTAACATTTTCTTTGGGAACTTACTGCGTCTTACACTGCCTGATGACCGCAAATTCATTTTTAGCGCAGCGTACGCTAATTCTTCAGGTGCATGAGAGTGTCTTGAAGCTTCTGTTTTCCTTCCTTTCGATCACTCAGATCATGACGAGAAAGGCAACTGACTGCGGCCAGCAGCTTTTCCCGATGATCTGAGAAAACCGAAATATAGTGTAGCGTCTAGCCGTCTTTTATTCCTCATTAGAAACCAGGATTTCATTAGATAACTTGTAGACCACCTCGACTTAAACTGACAAATGAAACGCAGCACAACGAGTTGGCTTTTTAATCTATCGGTGAACCAAGACGATTGAAAACATATTCCTTAACCTCGTTACATTTGCCTTCCAAAGAAGAAGAATTTGATCCCAAAATCCTTTCACATAAATCCCGCCGGGTGATGAAGTGTGCAAGTTTGTGCAACTTTTTTTTTTTTACATTGTGTTACTATGAAATGTACGTTCTCTAATAGTGAAATAAAGGACATTGGAGGAACACATAGGAATCAAGAAAAGAGGTTTTTGTCTAAAAATAATAGTTAGAGAGAAAAGTTGTTATATTTTATTACAATTACCTTGAAGTGAGGAGTCCATAGTAGTGTGAGTAACTAGAGGTCACAGATATCAATGGTACACAGTACAATTGTAATTTGAAGGACCTAAGTGAAAATAAACTGACAACGATAAAAGGCACTTGGTTCCTGGTTTAATCTTGATTGAACATTGAACCCATAAATAAACAAGGTTCGTGGCCGTGGCAGAAAATATCGGATTCCTGCTAATGCAGGCGCATAACAAACCTGTGTCAATTCATACTCTATATCTGGATTTGAATTTTGGCCAGGTTGTAAGATCATTGGCCCCACTGTGCGTCGGTCCTTTTAGTGAAACAGTCCAGGTTCTCCTGATATATTATTCGTTGTATTTATCACATTGAATAGATTTTAAATAAAAAATTATTTTTAAGATCATTAAAAGAAATAAAATACAATTTAGTCACATTTATTTATAAATGTATATTTAGAGTAAAGTTTAATTTACCAACATTAGTTTTTATTTCTTATATCAATTAATTTTTGAGCTAACCGCAACTTTTTTTTTATCTAGGCGTAAGCACAAAAAGGGTCAGGAAGAAGAACAGAGTAAGAGGAGAACTAGGAGAGCGCAGAAATTCCAGAGGGCCATCGTTGGTGCGTCTTTGAACGACATTATGGCGAAAAGGAACATGAAGCCCGAGGTGCGCAAGGCTCAGAGGGAACAGGCCATCAGGTATGTTTCAACCTGTACCTGAACTTAAGAATACTAGAGTTGTCCGAGAACGGAATGGGACAGGGATGTGTGTATACTCAAAGCGGAACTTGAAAATTAATTGTAAAATGAATAATATGTGATTACATTTCTGTGATCTGTCGATATAATGAAGAGCTAATAAAAACATAGGACTTTTTCTAGTTTTGTATTGTTTAATTTTACATAAATATATTTATATATACCTACTTGAAGAGAACCTGTTCGTCTTACGGCATCGTCAGTACAAACTTCTGTATTGTTTTTATTTATTTTTATGGAATTGGGCAATATAAAAGAATTAGTTTTTTGTTTTTATTTCACATAGGGCGCCTTTTTACTGAGCGCAAGATCGCGGGTTCAAAACCCGGCGAGGCCCTTATGATTTTTATCTGGGGGGTAAAAAAAAGTTTGAGCGGATGGGACTTTCAGTATGTTAGTTGCTAATAGTTACCTTACATATTCTCGTATAGAGTAAATATAAATTAATATCATAATAAACACTTTGTTTAATTAGGATCTGTAGGATATTTTTATTTACAATTAGTAAACATGGGTGTTAATTTCTCTTCCCATTAACGGGGATTATCCGCTTCTTAACCAAAATATTGCTCCGATTTCATCCGAAACAAGTTTCTTCAAATGCTTCCCCAATGGGACAATTCACAGAATATTTTCATTTTTGTTATCAATATTTTTGGAGCGACCGACCAAAGTTTGCACACCATTCCCCTTCTCAACTTGCCATTTCAAAAACTAAATATGAACATGAAATGTATTACGATTCTATTCGTAATTACCTTTCATTTGATACTCCACTTGATTATATCCAAAGTTTTTTTGAACCTTCTCCCCCCTTTATCTTTTTATCGAAAAAAGTTGGAAACACCACCTCTAGAACTCATTTTGGTTACACATGGTAAATTTAACAAAAACCTTTTGGAGGAGTATTTCAAAAACTTGCACGAAGCTGGGAATGAGATTTCGTCCCAATAAGTTTTTCTGTTTCCTGCAATGTTTTGAGTTGATGGCGGGCGACTTTGATATTTGTACTTTGGGCATTCTCAGTGTTCTTGGTTATCCATAAAGATAATGCAGTTTTATTGTATTGTCGTTGATGATCGTATGAAAATGTGACGAGGAATGTAGGATTTCTAACCACTATTTTGCCCAGGAACACTTATCACGTATGTGATCGCATAAAGTTATAGTATTTAAATTGTAGGGTGCACTTTTCATCAGGAAAATCACGCGAAAGCCTGTAGTTCAGTATTAAGGTTTTAGTTGTTGCATAATTATAATTTTATTTTTTCTTTAAATTCTAAGTGATCTCTTACCGTCCTCTTCGATCTGTAACACTCGAGGGGTGAAGAACCCAATGAATTCAAGCAGTGTATACCATGGTGCGGACACTGTTTGACTGAAAGGCACAACATTTCGCATGTAGCCAATATATTACACTCATCTTGAAATATTGGCAACTAGGTGTGGATTTAGTTTTCTTCCAGAATGCTGTATGAATGAAAACATGTTATTTCTAATGTGAGTTTTAATTATATTATTTTTCTTCTTTCTAATTGTTCAATTTTTTTTTAAAGGGCGGCCAAGGAACAGAAAAAAGCGACGAAAGCTGCGAAAAAACCAGAAAAAGTCACTGCTAAGGTATATATCATTGTTTAATGTTATCGGTTGATAATTATACTAAAGCCTTTTAATCACTGTTTATTTCATCGGCCATATTTGGACTCGTACCTATGTTCAAGGTTAGGTCTGGTAAATATTTGGTATAGTTTACGGCTCGACATTTCATTCCTTGAAGCCTCAATAGTTGGTTTACTCTCGTGTTTCTCGGTTCCGAGTTGAGCATTTTAGTCCGAAATAGATTTTAGTGAATACTTAAATAATTAACAATAAATATATGTAAAGACAAAATATTGGTGCAATAATTAACAATTGCCAATAATGTAATTTCTTAAAAATAGATGAAAGTAACTGAATTGATCCGTGTGGTGCAGCCAACTAGTGTAGCCCTAAAATTGGAGGCACTATTAAGTTTATGAATATGTTTGTATTTTTCCAATTCTTTTAATTGATAACATTATTCCGCACTTATTAGATTACATCAAACCAAGCTAGGAAGAATAAAATAAAAAAACATATTTGCGACGTTTTTTTCTATGCGTAATGACCCAATCCTGAGTATATTGATATATAATTGAGCTGCTGAATATGAAAGTTAGATTTTGAAATTATTGTATGGTGTATGTTGAATGTATCTTGAACGCGATTGGATTTTAGAAAGGGAACCTCATTGGATTAGGATTTCAGGTTTTATTTACTTTGAATTTGATCTTGAATGAACTTAATTATTAATGGGGGGGAAATCGTTGTTTTATGAATGTTATTGTTAATTTGGTGATCTAATAGTAATTAGTACTCTAATACATATTCACCAAGTTTTATAGATGGTGCGGCATTTGGCCGCTATTCTGCGGCACGGCCCTTATAATTCAAACGTTTCTGTTTTTTTTTTCATTCTGATGTTTTCACTTGATTGTCTTTTTGTGCAGGCTAAACAACCATCCAAGCAGAAGGCTACCAAAGTACAACAAAAGGCAGCTCCGAGGGTTGGAGGAAAGCGATAATTTCTCACTTTTTTCTTCTTTTTTTAACGAAATGATATGAATAAATATAATTTTTAATTGTTTTCTTTAATTTTCTTTTATTATCAGTCAGTGATAATGTCTCATCTATTTCATTATTACAAATTCCATTTCCTTGAATTCCTTACTTCCGTCCTCGCACTCTTTGGCATCCTGGAATCTTCCAGCCTTCCTTCCCTTCCTGGGTCGGCCCTGACTTCCCAAGAATGTATGTCCCCTTAGTTCATCCATCTACAGTTCTCTCTCCGTTCCAACATTTTTTCACCGACCTTAAATAACCTCAAATCTATTTGGGCCACTTGTCTTGTCCTCTCGATTCGTTGGTTATTCTTATAACACCAATTCAGAGGACAAACAAGTGGTACATTGTTTTATTGAAATGAGAAATATAATAGAAAGTTTCTCCATGTTTTACAATAGAACTTGTTGATGTAAGTTTTGAATAGTCGCATCTTTATTACTAAGGCCGTCCGCACACGGTGCTTGCAACTCGAGTTGCAATCCAGTTGCGCGCGCAACCGTTTTGCGACCTTGCCCATGTAAGGTAGTGGGGGTCCGCACACGGGGTGACCAAATGAGACCGATTTGAAATCAGTTGCCAACTGGTTGCGTGCGATCGTGCTTCCCAGTTGCAAAACGGTTTCAGTTGCATGGTTGCAGGTGAAAAATCACATTTGTTTCGAAATGATGAGTGATTAACAAATTAATATAACATTTGTTGGAGAAACATGGAGTACAATTATAAACTTCCTTAGTGATTATTATGGACAAGAATTTTAAGGTTTTTTCTATGTATTTTTTATTTCTTTAAAATTTATGTATCTTCTTTCGAGTACTTCCAGTTCTTTACATTTTGTATTTGGGCGAAAACAATAATAATAATAAATAAAGCTTACCTCATTGTTATTAATATTCTTTCTTGTGCAGTCACATATTCCCTCATATTTGTGTCCATCTTCTTTATGGCAGGAGCAACCATCCTCACCAATTCCAGGAAACAATCTTTGGAAATTCTGTAGAATGCTATAAACTTGCTGTCTGTTTGATTCAATTTTCCTGTTGCTACGAACAGCCTGGACTTCATATTTCTCTGTATATATGGATGACACCAATATTCTGTAATGTACTTCCCCAGATCGGATTATTTGTAATCCACTGTTCACACTGCCTGGCTGAAGGATCAATAGGTGTCTCAAGGAGCTCTCAATCAAATAAATTGTTAATACATACATTCATTGTATAATCAGTTAAGCCTCTCCCGGCTCCCTTCCCTTTGGTTGAACCAGTGGGATTGATTTGTAACATTCCGTGTCTAAACACATCGCCAGATAATGTTTTTGAGTTTAGACCTCTAATAAATTTTTTGAAAATCGCGATTTCGGATTACCTTTTTAAATATGTAACTTTTGGTCAGAAATAGGTGCTAGTGTTTTCTTTAATATGAGCTATAACACCTTTGTCTACGTTAATTAAAAGCCGTGTTTGCTGAAAGCAATTTTTTTTTTTTTTTTCGGTCTTGTAAAATGGACGTTCGAGTTTTTTAATTAAAAGAATCAGTCCAACGGAAACGCTCGAATTCTTCATTTTCGTTCAGAAACAGATTAAGTTTCCTGTAATTTTTGCTACAAAATGTTCGTTTACCTTTTTCTTTTGACCTCGCGGGTTACATCTTCAACGAAGAGCTTCTGTTAATTAGTAAATCAGTTCTGTAATTCCCGTGTTTGCATTTAGCCAATATGATGGAAATAAAAAGTGAATACCTACCAAGGCAATTTGTAATTTGCTAACTTAACATCTGCGTGCATGGACTTTCTGTACATAATCAGAGTGAGGCAAAACATAAACTTCCTGTAAAAACTCAACATTTAATTTCTGAAGGATTACATAACTTCCTCTGTACATCCAGCACTATCATACTTCTTTATCTCTATGTAACTTAGAAATGTTCATTCTAGTTAAGTTATAACTATAAGGCCATATCGCCTACTACCAGAGCGCTCATCCATCACTCTGGTGGACATGAGCCAGACTCTACTATGGGAGTCCTAAATTTTTATTCACCTACGGTAAGGGGTCTTTAACGAGTACCTGACATTGTACATGCTTGGGATCATCGCTCAATGTCCCATCCGAAGGACGGCGTGCTCATGGTGTTTTCACGTCCCAGATGAAATAAACTAAGGGCCTCGACCGGATTTCGAACCCACGATCTTGAGCTCAGAAGGCAAGCACGCATACCACTGGGTTACCGGCGCCCTCTATTTCATTATATGACTCAAAATCGTATGTTCATTTTATTCTGTTAGATAATTTCCTAAAAACGCCAGTCATTATACAGTCTGTTGTAAGAATAGAGCAGATCTGATGGATTAAAGACATAGAGAGACCTTTCGCTATAGACTTGGAATCAGATTTGCGCTTTTAGATGGACTTTAAGAGGAGAGGTAAGTTATTTGGAAAGACATTGCAAGTTGAACTGACACTCGTTCAATCTTTTAGAGTCGTATTGCCGAATTTTATTATTACTTCCCAGGTATGCGAAGTATAGGGGAAGTTATGTAGTCGGTTAGAAATTTTGATGAGTTATGACCGGAATTTCATGTTTTTTTTCGACACCCTGATTCCAAAAATAAAAATAAAATATTGTTTGTGAACACGATAATTCCCGGTTTAAAGAATGTATAGACACGACATTTTATATGTGTTTCCAAAACCCATTAAGGACAACACCTATTGATTTTCAGCCAAATTGGGGGGGAGTAGGGGTGAGATTTAACTCAATAACTCTAATAACTGTCGTAAAGAATGTATAGACACAAAAAAGAATTTAACGTCATAACCCTATGAGGACATGATTAATTTTCAGCGAAATTGTTTGAATGGGACTCAATAATAACTGGAGATGTAATAAATGTATCGACACAAAATTTAGTATTAGGATTTAGAAGCTCCTATTGATTATTAGCCCAAACGATCGACTTTTGGAGGGGGAGCGAAAAGTGAATTTTTAATTCGTTATGGGGAAGTGATTCACCGACATATTTTTTTACACATCTGTCGTTTTTCCCTTCGCCCAAATTCTTCCCCCCCCCCCCTCCCCCCCCATAATAGTTAATGTCACTTTTGCTAGATAATGACGCCTGTTTGACATTTTCATGTTGGCCCTTCTGTTACCCTTCTTCCCCCACAGCCTATCGGTCTGGAAAGCAATTAGCTCTCTTCTGGTTGCCTATCCTCGGATGATGCACCCCACCTAGCCGGCCTGACTGTGGAAGGGAATTGTTAGCCTAGGACACTGCCGGGCTGTCAGTTGCATTTAGTATGCGGCCGGGAGATGAGGGCCAGGTTCCCCACCAGGATCGTCATTCTCGGAGCACCCAAAGTCGGAAAAACAGGTAATCAACTATTTATGTACTTATCATTAATTGATCAAGGGTATACACAAATCTCAATGTTCTTTATTTTGAAAGAGAGATTATATATATATATAATTTTTTTCAAATTTATTTTTAAAATTAACAACCTGCGAATAATATCGCGATTTGCAAAAGTGAGCTTATATAGAATCACTGGAGGCGGGTGATCAGTAGCATCGCTCCCGAATACAGTAAGTCTCGCTGCCAATGGTCCTTGAGTCTCCTGTGTATGATCCCCTGTAATACCAGTTTCTCTGTGTGAGTGAATTATGGTGATGAGAAAATTTACCCTGTGATGTACAGTGTGGTACAGAGGCGGTATGTGGTGTTATGTTTCTCATTAGTATTAATGACTTCTCGTGAGCGGTAGTCCATAAATTATGTATCGCGTCTAGGGAATTTTGTGTCACTTTATGAAAGGTGGGGGTCTTGAAAAGTATTACGTAATGCCAGTTTTCATAATTTTCACTCGTAATTTTGTGTAACTTAAAAAAAAAAAAAAAATCATTTTTATCAACTATAATTTTTTCGAACTTCATATTGCTTTCTAAATGTCATATTATTACATTTTTACTTTCCTCTATCTGTAGTATAAGAAAGTATTGTACCTAATCGTGCGAAAATCCGAGGTCGAGTTTTCAACGGATTTTCACTTTTCATGGTCTCTTGATTACGTTTTGACCATTTTCGCGATATTTTCAATAGTTGTAGGGAACATTGAAATACATATTTTATATGAAATACGTTTTTTCGCAGGTCGTCCGGTATTTTGGGTTACATGCCGGCAACCGTCTTTAAATGTAGGTTTGAAACACATATTTTTAGACGTTTCCTTGATTTATCGGAAAACAGTTAGTCCTATCGAAAAATAGATTCTTACCAAAAATGTTTCTTATAAAATTTCCAATCATAATAAGTCTTAAGATTTGATATAAGATCAATACAACAAAAGTTATATAGGCCCAAATAATGTAAACTAAATGTCTATAAGGAATATATGTAACAATAAGTAATGGGGGCCATGGTGGCCGTGCGGGCTAGATCGTAGGGCTTTGGTCGCATGGTTTCACCATGGTTTATGGGTTCGAATCCCTTCCGGGAGTGAGTTTTATTTCGTAGATAGAACTCTCTCCCGGGGCCATAGATGTTGTAAATAACTTGAGAACACAGGGACATGGCTAATATGCATTGTACATAAGGCCAAAAATAAAAAAAAAAACAAGTAATATTTAAATCGTGACTCATAGCAACGAACTCTAAAATATGGGTTTATTATTGGTAGGTTTTTTGAAAAATTATAGAAATTAAAGAACAAATAAAATATAAGTATGAGGACATTCTTATACCAACTACCCTTACAGATCAGTCACTCTCCCCCTTCCCCTTCTCAAAATTATTTCATACTGACATTACTAAGTAAAATAATGTATAATCTCAGAATTACGCTGTACAAAGAGACAAAATAAAATAGATTTTGAGAAGGGGTGGGAGAGAGAATGAGTGAGCTGTAAGCGTGGTTTATAAGAAAGTCCTATAATGGCCACATCAAATATTTTTAAATAAGTAAGTGTTTAGAATGACTGGCTACTATCTTGAGCAGGTTATTTGGTTAAGAATTTAGAATAGCCAGCTAAGGGGGCCTCATTGTCTCAGTGGTTAAAGTGACGAGCTACGACCTGGAAAGGTCCTTGGTGATCAGGGCAATTGGTAACGAATCTGAGAAAGGGCCTTCGTAGTGAAATGGCTAGACTGAGTGACTACAAAGCTCAGAGCTGATTGTTGAGCGGATAAAGTGGCTGGTTAGAGTACTGGATAATATTCTGAAAGGAAATTTTAAGTGAATGGCTACTTTCTGAGCGATTGGGTGGTTAGACAGACGAAGTTACTCCCGTCCCGACAGACAGACGAGATGACGCCGCTGAGAGAGGAAGACATGAAGTGACTGTGACATCCCGTTACGTCAGAGCACATTTATTGCTCCAGTTTTATAGACTATAGAACAAGGCCGATTTTCATAGATGATGTCTACGGAACGTCTTCTGTTGAAACCTATTTGTTCAACTGTACCTAATCCTACCTTCTGGAAACCCCCGGATGGTGTAACTGCACTATAGCTGCCTCACAATGCGCCCGCTCTCTTTGTATCGGCACTATCAAAGGCACGTTTCCTCACATTAACTGTGCTTGTCCTACTTCTTATTGGGTCTTATTATCATCCAGTCCTTTAGACCACTTTAGCCTTTTACTTTTGCAAGATAGATATTGCACCTATATGAACGTATTTTCGAAACAAAGCATTTATGGAAATATACCAATTGACTTTCCCTGTGAGAAATTTGTCTGAAACAGATAAGCACTCTTTTTTTGCAGCATACACTTCCAGAAGGTGACTTACATGGAAAGATTTCGCGCTAATTGCGTCCCCTATTTTTAACATTTCTTTATTTGCGCGTGTAAGGTCCGCTTCGCAACATTCAGTAAATTTAATAATACAGATCAGGCATTAAATATTTTTTGTCGATAGGGGGAAATTAACTTTTTATTAATGTTATACAAGTTTAATTCATTGAAGTTGGCTATGTTCATCTGTGGCAGAGTTTTTCTGAATAGGAGGTGAAGATTGGGCTCCGTACTGAAGGTAAAATCAACTGTTGTCTGGAGGGCGCCAGTAGCTCAGAGGTAGCATCTTAGCCTACTGAGCTAAGATCGCGGATTCGAAACCTGGCCGAGGCCCTTAGGTTTTTTATTTGGGAGGTGAAAAAAACCATGAGCACACCGTCCTTAGAATGAGACATTAAGCGATGGTCCCGAGCCTGCGCGGTGTCTGGTACTCCCCTAAGACCCCTATCCTAGGTGAATAAACCTGGGTTGGTAAAATTTAGGACTCCTATAGAGTCGGGTCATCTCCACCAGGCTACGAAAGAGCGTTCTGGTAGTAGGCGATAGAATAAAGCCGGGGCATGTTTCACAATAACTAACTACTGTCGCATATTAATGTATATATGTACATTATTTGTCATTTTCCGTAAAGTGTGGTTGAAGCCTTGGTTTGCGGCTTAGAGAAGCCAACCTGCCGGCATGTGTGCGAACTGAGATCTAACCAAGCTATTTGTGGACAATATCTTCACGGGTTTGGTCTGAAAGGATCCCTTTAACTGTGACGATGGTGATGTTTCAAGATGGCTTGTCCTAAGTACCATACTCCAAGGAAGGCCATGTTCCACAGGTTCATTCTCCTGGTTAACTGCCCTTTCAACTTTAAATAAAATAATAATATTTATTCCCTTCTAACCGTAACATGGTAATTGGATACATCATACAGTTTTGTATATCAAAGGAGCTTATAAATTATAAACATAAAACGATATTAAATCTTAGAATACAAACACATGAGAGATGAATAAGAATGGTGATAAAAATAAAAAATAAAAATGAATATAAAATTCCTAATAATATGACATATTTATTAAATTTGAATTTAAAATATTTTATATTTATATTTTTTAAAGATAAGTCTTCTTTCACGACGATATTTCTGATCGATTATACTCCCTGTACTATACTCACGAAGAATAAGAGTATAGAGAATAATAATGAAAGCAGGTAATTTGTTTTGTGACAAAAAGAAAAAGTTCCGATTCCGTATTTTTCAAAAAATTTTATTGTAGGTATCTATTGTTTTCAAGAAGTGGGGAAATACATTGAAGAAGTTGATTCCTTTATTAGTTATACTTTTTTAAAAAGAGAGGAACAATGTTTACAGGTTGTCAAATAAAATATAGTATGACTCACAGATTTTTATTAGAAGTAGCTAGCTGGCTTTCGAGGTTTCCCTCATCATCAGGCAGTCTGAAAAAAATTAATTTTTTTAAAAATGAAAACTAAATAATTTTATAATAAAAATAAATAAATGAAACAATCTAAAAACGTTAACAATTTAAAATATCATGGATGGGGACAGACGAGTTATTCCTGTCCACCGTCTGAGTCACAACTCTTTTTTTTATCAGACTGCCTGATGATGAGGGAAACCTCGAAAGCCGGCTAGCTACTTCTAATAAAAATCTGTGAGAGGTCATACTATATTTTATTTGACAACCTGTGAAAAAATCACTTCTCACTACATCAGCCATCTTCATATGAACAATGTTTAGTTATTCGGAACTGTTTCTGGTTTTGTTTAGTTATTGTGACTCATGCCCGGGCTTTAACAGAGAGGCCATATAGCCTACTACCAAAGCGCTTTTTTCATCGCTCTGGTGGACATGAGCCGGACTCTAACAAGTACTTCACATCGCACTGGCTCGGGACCATCGGTTAACATCCATCCGAAGGACGGCATGCTCAAGGTTTTTTGACCTTGATAAAAAAAACTTTCGTTTCTGGAGTCATAATTCTGTCTAGTATTGTTGAGAGGGGCTAATTTATATGTTTTTTTTAATGACCAGTAATGCTTGAAATATAATTAGAGCAGATAATGGCAAAGTATTAAACTTTAAAATATATATTTTTAGCATTGACTACATATCTCTAAAGGTCTTTGATAGTGTATTACAGGATAGTTGAGTGTGTATGAGCAGGATGTAAAGATCTGAGTGTAGTTTTGAGATTTCCTGACTATGAATAGTTATGTCTGAAACAGAGCAAAAACTTAATTGATTAATTTGTTCTGGGGAAGTACATTGTCTTGGTTCACCGACTTTTTAATTTTCCGAATTCGGTGAATCAATCGAATTTCTCACTGATTACATAACTTCCCCTGTGGATTGTAAAACGAGTCCATTCTGATATTTTAAAATTAGAAGTTAGCCATTAGATCCGTTGTCTGGTCTTCATTCTCCCCACAGAATGAAAGGAAGGAATAGGGAGGGGGTTTAACATAAAAACTCTAATAACTGCCGCTAGAATGAATGTATCGGCACGAAATTTCATATTCAAATTCGAAATCCCACTTATTAATTTTCAGCTGAATCCGCAAGAGGGAAAGGGGATGAGAGGGAGGCCCAACTCAAAAAGACCAGTGAGTCATGATAACTAACCTATAAAAGAATGCAACTCTACAATAGTTTACCGATAGCCTACGATCTTTTCCATACAAAGATACAATTTGTTCAACAATATGGTGTCCCTCGTTAAAAGAGGTTCTTCAGCCTTCGACTTGAACTTTTTGTTCATTTATTTGATCTTGAAAGCTCCGAAGAAATATTCATATGTACCATCTACTTAGTGTTTCTGTTACTTTTTTTTTATCCTTCAAAACGTTTGGATATTCCTGATTCACGATGATCAATTTTAAAAGCCAGTCGTCCTCCTGTGAAATAACCCCTGAGTATCACTGAATTGCTTATTAAATGAACACATTACCATTTCATTCAAATTGCAGCCCATCCTACTTAACACTTTTTTTTTGCCGAAGCTCTTGCTGAGGTGACAAGCCAATTAACGAAGAAGCGAGACGAAAGGTTCTGTCATTGTATGTCGGCCAGGGTCTCGTCACATCCATTTCCATATTGACCGTGAGGGCGACACTATCCCTCTTACAAAAACCCAGACCTTCACACTTCTGTTTTGTTGTACATCCCATCCCATAATGGATATATTATTTCTATCTTTTTATATAGATTCTGATTCACTGTATTGTGGTCATGGCGAATTTCAATTGTCATTCCTTGGTATAATTTTTTTCTTTCGATTTTCTTTTATTCTATCATTGTGTCAGGGACGGATAATCACAGCTGGAATTGTGAGCTTGAGTGTGGAAAAAAAAAACTTAACAACATTATATGCAATACTTTTACTGCAAGAGGAAAACTAATGTACTAGGTCTTAAAAACTTGTAAGATTGAACAAATCCTAAAAAAATTATTCCTACTTATTTATGAACCTTTGCGTAAACTAAAGTTCTGTTAGTCGTAGCGTCCGTCTATCTGGATGTAACGCTCTCTGACGACATTTTTCCTCGACCAATGATAGATTTTGATAATATTCAGAATGTAAGGACATTTATGAAAATAATTTTCCCGTTTTTCGCTTTCAGAGAAGATATGTTTCCCATAAAGGATTCATCACAAGGTCATCTTTTGACCGAGTTCAACAGTGATACTAAAGTTGTATTCTATTCAACCTTTTTTTTACTATTTTTCAAATACCGGGTAAGTTCTCACTCCTCCTTCTTGTAGGGAACTTCTTTCCGATTGTAATGACATTTAATATTAACTATTTTTTCGTGCTCACAGAAGATTAGTAGAGTTAGCGGATTTGTTTTTTTGGCTCATCATATTGATCACGGGAAATAAGTGGTACATTTGAAATTATTTTGATCCCAATTTTTTGATATATATGATCACTGTTGGTTAATATAAGCAGATTCTGAATATACTATAATGTATTTTTCTCCCATTTAAATTTTTTTGGTTTTTAAATCCTAGCAAATATAAACGTTTCGGGAAGAACTCCCATCATCAGTATTTCAGATTTATTTGCTCTATCTTTATGTAAACAATTTTTTATGTTTTTTCATTACATTTTACTTTCCCAACTATGCGAATTATAGGGGAAGTTATGTAATTGATCAAAAATTCGATACCGAGTTTTCAAAGGAATTTTATGTTTTTCGAACTCTAGATTCCAAATATGAAAAAAAAATGCTTTCTGTATGTTTATGAACACGATAACTCCCGATAGAACGAATGTATCAACAGAAATTTTGTATGTGAACTCAGAAGCCTCTAACGAAGAAACCTATTGATTTTCACGCAAATCGACTAAAGGGAAGAGGAGGATTTGGGGGAGGCTTAACATAAAAACTTTAATAACTACCGATACAATGAATGTATCGATACGACAATTATATGTGTGACCAAAACCACATAAGGACACCTATCAATTTTCAGTCAAATCGATCAAAGGGGAGGGAGGATTAGGGAGGAGGCTTAACACAAATACTATAATACCTGCCGTTGTAATGAATGTATCGATACAAAATTTAGTATGAGAAAGGAGCCCCTGTGTAAGTCAACTGTTGAATATTAGCGCAAACGGTCGATTGGTTTAATAGATTAATTTGTTCTGGGGAGATACATTGCCGGAAATATATCTACTTAAAATATGTCTCAGGAAAAAATTTAATGTAACAACTGATGATTGGAATTGTATATTGCTAGATTGTAAAGACCCCAAAAAATAAATGGCAGAAAAAAAAAAAATATATATATATATATATAGCTGCTGAAAAATATATTATTAAAATATATAAAAACCTCCAACAAGGGTTTTTGAAGAAAAAAAAATTGAACGCTTCTTCCAAATAAGCAAAAAAGGAAACTTTATGGCTAGATCTGAGTTGAAACAGTTGGTGAAATTAATTTTCTCTTGCTAATGCAAATATCCGACTGTGAGAGAGCCCGTCTCGAGATACCAGCCTCTCTTCAGACCCTGCTAATTAAATGGGTGACATCCCGCCTGGAGCACAGGGGTAGCATTCTTGCTTAATGTGCGAAAGATCCCCGCTGAGGTTCTGAGTTTTTTTTTTTTTATCTGGGTAGTAATTAGCTTGAGCACGCCGTTCTTTCGATGAGATGTTAAGCTATGGTCCCAAGCCTGTGCAGACCTCTACCCTAATTATTACCTGGGCAGCCAATATAGGACACCCTCCCAACGCAAAGAGCGCATATATGATCTCGTAGTTTAAGTCCGACATGAGTCAAACAAACAAAACTAACTCATCACTGAACTTTGATCCTCTCCTGTAGAACAATTGTCTGATCAACTCCACTATCTGATTAACTGAGGTGTTTATGTAGGTTTATCTAAAAGCCTGGAAGAGTCCAAGAGTCATGATTCGTCAGATTTCAATGAACTCAAATTTCTAGAACTACAAATGACGACTTGATCTAAAACAATGTTTTAAATGAATAACAAAATTGAAAAAAATTAAACACTTAAAGACATTGAGAAAACTACTTTTAAACATATACGAATTGCAATACTTTATTTTGAATAAATGTAAATGAATAGCTTTGAATTAGCTCAATAAATCGATTATTACGTGTGAATATAAGAAGAAGGGTACGTTCGAGTTAAAAATGGATCATTCCGGGCCATTTTAAACTGACAGTGGATGCATAAAATAATTATTGATAAGAATAAATTAGTAACAATATTTATGTAGCTAAAATTAAAAAAAATGTTTAAATCGATTCAGAATGTCTTAAAAATTCCGTAACTAGAACGAACTGAGCATTTTAAGCTCAAGGAAATATATGTAAACTATTTCTAAGTTCTGCACTCTGTTGGTCATCTGACCAAGAGATCGTCTGGTATACAATTTTTGATTTTTGAATTATTTGTGTTTATAAATTTTTTTTATAAATAAATGAAGACTTAATAATAATAACAATATTTCTAAGTTCTAAAGTACACAAAAAAAAAAAAATGTAACTAATGATATTTATTATAATTTGCTCTGTTGCAGCCATTACAGTTAGATATTTGACCCACCGGTTCATTGGCGAGTACAGTTCCAGAATGGGTAAGCATATTTAATTATTTTATTTTATGAAAATTAGTAATTAGGTATTTACTTGTTAAATACCTAATATATATAGGTCATATCGTCTACCTATTAAATAAATAAGGTAGACGATATGACCTCGAAGTTGAAGCCCGGGCATGATTCACGAACAAAACAAATATAGTGTGTTGTGAGAAAAACTATAGCCTTACGGGTTATTTCTTTGAGAATGTCAGTCTGAAAGAGGTTATATTCTGGAGACATCTTATTGGACATACGAGTTGTCGTATGTTGAATCTCGTGTGAATAGTTTTAGAGGGAAAGGAACTTGGGGGTGATGGGTTTAAAATGATGTCATTTCGTGTATCAGTCTTGATGTGGTCCGAGATGTCTACTGAAGAACTGCACTTTTTCATCATCCCTTTCATCCATGTGTCTTCAGTTCATATAATAATACCATAATAAACCATAACTATAAGTGATGAATAATATGGGATGTAAATAATTCTGTAATAATGGGAAATGAAAATTACAGAATAAATAATGACAGTAAAATACTAATAGTTAGTTATTGTGATTCATGCTCGGGCTTTAACAACTAGGTCATATCGCCTACTACCAGAGTACTCTTTCCTGAGTCTGGTGGGCATGAGCCCGACTCTACTATGGGAGTCCTAAATTTTGCCTACCCTAAATGTTTATTCACCTAGGATAGGAGACTTTACTAAGTAGGTACCAGACATCGTACAGGCTCGAGACCATCGCTTAACGTCCCGTCCAAAGAACGGCGTGCTCAATATTTGTTTACCTTCCAAAAAAAAAACCTCAGGGCCTCGGCCAGGATCATTAGAGATATAAATCAGGGATATTAAGCTCAGGAGACTAGCTCCGCTACCTTTGAGCTACCGGCGCACTCTTAAAATATTATTAATAAATGGATTGAAAAATGATTAAAAAAGAAAAGAAAATAAGTAAATAAGTAGGTACAGAAATAAAGGAATAATAATAAAGTAATGATAATAATATAAATAAATAAATAATTAGATTTATCAGTCCAACATATTTATTTTTTTTGTTTTTACCACAACTAGTTTCGGCAATTTGCCATCTTCAGGTGGTGAATCTTACTAGAGAAGAGGTCAAGGGACACGTTCGAGTATCATCAGGGACCAGCTGGACACTCCCTGATGATACTCGAACGTGTTCCTTGACCTCTTCTCTAGTTAGATTCACCACCTGAAGATGGCAAATTGCCGAAACTAGTTGTGGTAAAAATAAAAAAAATATGTTGGACTGATAAATCTAATTACTTATTTAACAAGTTAGTCCACTACATCTGCCTACCACCAAGTAATATAATATAAATATATATCCAATAATATAAATACAATGATAAAATAACCACAAAATAAGAGAATACTATAACCAAACGAGGGAAAAAGGAAGATCACTATTATTTTTCGTTAACTTCATCACATGTTTTTATTCAATCATTATTTTCTGTTTACTATGCCAGGTATCACCACCAAATATTTTTGCGACTGCAATTTTAAGTGTTATGATTACAGTCACAGTCAATTTGTTATTATTATTATTATTATTATATATTTATTATATTATTTTCTAAAATATTGACAGGAGTGAGTTAGCCCCATTAATTCTTTTCTTATTATTTCTCCGTATTTCCTAACTTTTCCTTTACGAATATCCAATTATTTCCTTAATTACGGCGGGGGATCTCGGCTCTCCCCAATCTCCTCCCCTCCTCCGACGGGGAAAAAAAAAAAAAAAAAAAACTCCAAGACCCTTCCTTCTCCAAATTAGGACAGGAAAAACAGACCGTATGATGCTATAGATCAGGGATTTTTAGAGGGGATTTTTTTCACGTCAGTTTGACTTACCCATTTGCCTTCAAGTTACCCTTTAATAGACAGTCACTTACGTGAATTTTTTAAACAAAAAACAAGGTCAGGAGCGCAGTTCAAAGTTGAGAGGGAAGAGTTTTGGCGGTGGTTGCTGGGGCCACCATTGGACGCCAGGTAGCTAGCTGGATGCAATGTTGGAACCTTCTACAACGAAGTAGTAGGTTTCCCGCGCCCTCCCTTTTTGATGGGATCCGTGGTATGTAGTAAGAACTTCGGCTAGGAATCACCACGGGTCGCGCATCTCTATGGGTGTGCTAGTCGATATATACGCTATCTTAACCCCTCCAAAGTGATACAGGGGGGTCATGAAGTGAGCCGCATCCGAGAAATCACTGAAAAGAGTTAGCAGTTAGTTCATATATAAAATGAAAAGACTGAACAGTATGTCATCATTTTTGTTCTCCGAATTCGATTTTAACATCAGTGCGGGAGGATTATATATCATGCATTGTTGGAGGTAAGTAGCTTTCTTCCACCACTCTCCCTTTCCTCCACCACTCTTCCTTTCCCCCCACAACTCTCTCTTTCCCTCACCACTCTTCCTTTCATTCACTGCTTTCCCTCTCCTCCATTACTCTTCTTTTCTTCCCACAACTCTCTCTTTCCCTCCCCACTCTCCCTTTCCTCCACCACTCTCTCTCCTCCACCACTCTTCCTTTCCTCCACCACTCTCTCTCCTCCACCACTCTTCCTTTCCCTCCACAACTCTCTTTTTCCCTCACCACTCTTCCTTTCTTCCACCACTCTCCGATTCCATCATCACTCCCCTCTCCCCTACCTCTCTCCATTTGACCCACAGCTCAACTCTCTGAGCTTATATTTATAACTTCAGTGAGGCTGTAATTAGTAAAGAAAGAGAATGTTTCTTGTGATGATAACGTCCTTAGCGCTCATCATTTCACCTTGATATGACATTTGATGGGACTGAATATTCGTTCATATCCATATTTTAGCATTTCAATGCATACCATGAATCCTTGATCAGTCATGAAAGATTATCCATAATGAGGATAGTTTCAGGTGCATGAGGATTAATTCAGAACAAAAAGGTTGAGGACAAATTAAGGAATATATAATTCGAAGAGAAAGACATCTTCTTTTCCATAATATAATTTTTATAGAAGTAAATAATATTATTGTATACAAAAACTGTTTCACTTCAAATGTCTTAAGATCCGTTTTTCGTAAAGTGGCCCTCGACAGCTCCTTAGCCAGGTTAGTTTTGAAACTTCCATTACCGTTCTTGAAACGTCCGCCATGGTAACATATTTCATAACATTTTTTATGTATCCAACTTCATAGTTCTGTGAATATTCTGGTTCCCTGGCAGATTTGTGTAATAAACACAATGTCCAAGTTCACCAGTACCTAAATTCGGAAGAGAGTGGAATTTGTATAGAACAGTTACTGGATTATGTAGAAAGGTTTTTTTAAAAATGATTTGTTTAATGAAGCAACCACTTCAAGCTTTCATTGTTCTTACAAGGATCTGAATTTTGATTTGGATGAGGAACACCGCACTAATGATAGAAACAAATTATGGACAGCTGATATATTTATACTTCAACGTGGGCAGGACAGAAGAGCCATCTCTCTGTTCGCTATGTAACCTGAGGGAGATGGAGGACCTGTTCCATTTTGTCCTCAGAGAGGCCAGACAGAGGTGGATCGGCAAACCTAACCTAGGGAGAGGGAAACTCATCAATTTTCTGCATGGGAAAAACTGGAATCTGATCTGTAACTATGCAAGGGCTGCATTCAAATATAGAAACATGTTAATTCAGGAATTCAATTTCTAGAAACCAAACAAGATTTCTTAATTTAATTAATCTGTCATTATTACCATCCACGCAGGTTTATTTATTTGTATTTGGTTTTTTAGCATAACACATGTAGGTATTTTATTCATCATTATTTGTATTATTATAATTTATGTATATATACTTTTTGAGTTAATTTATTTTTATAAGCTTAACTGTTCTGTTTGTAGTTGTTGGCCGTAGTCTAAGTGTTTTTTTTTGTAAATTTTTTGGTATGATTTTGTTTTTTTCATCTTTTCAATAAAAACAATTCTATCCTATTCTCTATTCTGGTTCCAGATGTAATTTACAATCATCGCCTTTACCTTGGAGGAGAGAAGATTGACATGGAAATTCTTGATACCTGTAAGTCTTCCGTAAGTATGCAGTTTTCAGTATGTATTTTCATTCGTGAAGGCTAGCAGTGGATATTATAGTTCTTTATAAGAAGAAGAATTTCTTATTTGCTCGAAAGAATATCAAGAGCAGTTTTGTTGGACTTGTTGTACTGATCAAAATATTATTGGTTGATATATCAGTGAGCAAACCCACCGTATTTTGTGTACTGTAACAAATATTTAAAAAAAAATGGAGTGGCAAACAAAAAAAAAAAAAAGTTTCTGGCATGGAGTTCCGAATTTAGCAAAAAACATCCATGGCGTCGGAAATTCTTATATTGTTTTAAAAATTAATAGTTTTCTAGAATTTACACGAAATTAATATTTTTAATTTCCCAAGCGGAAAGCTATGCAAACATGGGAAATTGGAAATTTTTTTTCTTTTTATATTTGTTTACAACCTCTGGGTCAAAGAGAGCATTTCTGATATGTGTGTCGATCCTCATATCACCTTAACTACTGGATCAATTTTGACCTTAGTTTTATTCTACGTTGTAGATATATCTCTATTCGACCAGCGATTGACAAGCAAAACGCTCGAGCGGTTTAGTTATTTTGCAGCGTTTTATAATTTAGTATTTTAACTTCAGAAGTTATAATAATGGAATTTCATTTTTAGCGCTCATCCATACAACATTTTTTTATTTGTTATTTGACACTTTTTATTTATTGGTATACGTATATACAATCGTATTATAAGTTAGTTATTACGACTAAATACCCGGGCTTTAACTGTGTGGTCATATAGCCTACTACCAGAGCGCTTTTTCGTCACTCTGGTGGACATGGGCCCGACTCTACTATGGGAGTCCTAAATTTTGCCTACCCAGGTTTAGGTATAGGTTGGGGTCTTTAACGAGTACCTGGCATATGTGATAGAAGATGTTGTGGAACGAGATTTCTCTCTTAGAAATAAAATACGTTGTCTTCCCACTGTTTTATTTTGACCAGAAAGGTTTTCAACGCAACAGCGTCATCAATGGTACATCCCGTATGGCCAGTTATCCTTTAACTACAGGCACCATCGCTTAACGTCCCATCCGAAGGACAGCTGCTTAAATTTATTTTACCTTCTAGATAAAATAAACTAAGGGCCCCGGCCGGGTTTTGAACCCGCGATCTTGAACTCAGTAAAGAAGCACGCATACCACTGAGCTACTGACAGGGCGCAGAGGGCTTCTTGTCTTGTAAGGATATTGATAGAGATAAGGTAGAGATGATCTAAAAAGAGATGACTGAAGAAAGGTGACCAGTGGTTGAGACAACCCCATCACCATCCTCTCAACATTTTTCTTACAAAAAAAGGAATATCAAAAAATGTTACTCTAGAAAAAATCCTAGTTTTGGCGAACCCTTTAAGGGGTATAAGTCGACCCTCCTTTTCGTAAAATATTGAGAAGATTCTCCCTAATTCCAAAATAATATTTCTAACAGCTATCTTCCTGCCGAGGTCCTTAGTTTAATTTATCTGGGAGGTAAAAAAAAGTTAAGTATGCCGTCCTTCGGATAGTCCCGAGCCTGTACTCGTTAAAGACCCCTTAGATGAATAAGAATTTAGGATGGCAAAATTTAGAACTACCATTGTAGGGTCGGGCTCAAGTCCAAGAGTGACGAAAGAGCGCTCTGGAAGTAGACGAATGAAAAATAATAATCTAAATACAACTATAAAATAACAACAAAAATGGGTGATGCAAACATTTAAGATTGAATTTTCGGATTTTCCGTTAGAATTATGAAATGTTGATTGATAAAATAAAAGTGTCTTGGAAGCCTTTTTCGAATATCTTTCTTGAAGTTTTGTCAAAAAATCTGTCCCCTGCTTGTCTGAGGTCTGACGTTTGGAAGACTTGTGTGATATTTGCGTTTTAATTGTTAGTTGAACTATCAGATCACAAATATAATCCTTACCAGTGACTTTTTGACAGTGCTATTATTGATCTTGAAGCATTATGAAGTTACTCTGAGCCAGGTTGTCTTCTGGAGGACGTAGTGGCTGCAGACTGTATGGTATATTGTTGGAGAGGCGATAACAAGGTGTAGCGCCAGGTAGTGGGAGGGCGTTGATCTGAAGAGGGCCCCATTACGTATAGAGAACAGCCATTGTCCCCATCCACCTACACTCCTTCTTAATTACATTCGGAACAACCCATCCAGCCACTCTATAGCTGCCAACACCACAATCAGTCACTTCTTTTGTCTCCCAACTAACAGAACAGAGCATCTAAATTATTGTATATATTGCAGGTAGATTGAAAAACAAACATTAGACTTATAATAGCTCAAACGTTCAAAGATACGGTGAACCCGGTCGAGTAGGAAGTATGCATTCTCAAACTTTATTGGAGAAATAACTAGAAAAAAAATATAAATAAAGAAAAAAACTCGTTAGAAACAAATATGTATTGTATAGGGAAAATAATGTAATCGGTCAAAAATTCGATGCGGAGGTTTCAAAGGAGATTCATGTTTAACGACTTCAGGATTTCAAAAATGAAAAAAAATAAATAAAGCTGTCTGTCTCTGTGTGTGTGTTCTGTGAACACGATAACTCCCGATAGAACAAATTTATCGACAAATTATTTTCTATGTATAACCAGAACCCTCTAAGGACGACACCTATTGATTTTCAGTCAATTCGGCCAAAGGGATGATGGATTAGGGGGAGGCTTAACACAAAAACTCTAATAACTGCCTACACGAAATTTTATATATGCAGCCAAAATCCTCTAACGCCGACAGCTATTGATTTTCAGACTAATCAACCAAGGGAAGGGGGTATTAGGGGAAAGGCCTAACTCAAAACCCCAATAACTGCCGATATAATTTATCGACACAAAATTTAATATGAGGATTTAGGAGCCCCTATGTAAATCAACTATTGAATATTAGCGCAAAGGGTCAACTGGTTTTGGAGTGGGAGAGAAAAGTTAATAGATTAATTTGTTCTGGGGAAGTAAATTGCCAGTGATTCACAAACGATTTTTTTTTTTGATGTCCCATTCTATCGGGAGTTATCGTGATCACCGACACTCACAAAGACATTCAGATGCACAGGACAACATTTACAATACATTATTTTCCCTATACAAACAAACACAAAAGGCAATTCAATAGTGCACATCTTTTGACCCTTGACCAGATGTTGCAATGGGATTGGAACTGGTCCAAGGTCCGGAGTTGGTAGTTAGTTTCCGCTTTGTATCCGGTGAGTTTTGACGTATTGGTGTCCCGGAAGCAGTATCTGTCGCATATCGACAAATTGAACTATATTTTGTATCTTTCTCACGATAGAGACAATATATGCAATATTATGAATTAGTGAGTATAGATTTTTTTTTTATAATGCCAGTGAATAAAAACAAAGTAGTATCAGAGGACAGGTATCTGGTAGATGAACTCTTGATGTGAATAGAATTTAAGATATTTTGTTTATAGACTTAAGAAACCATGTTTCTTATTAGGTAATTGAGTATATAATTTTGGCGAATTTTCAATTTAAAATTTATTTTCAAAACATTTTTAATATGTTTCCCTAAATTAGGAGCACAGTTCCATTCACCATTCAAGAGGCTATGTTGATCCTTTCGTAACTCGAAGATGCTTGGGACCTTTTGGGCAGAAATTTTATAGAAATGGAACAATATAATATATTTTTTAAATATATCATTCAACATTTTACTAGTATCCTAGCATCCTTTGGATTTTATTTATTTCAGAACTGTTTCATTTAGTAGCTTCAATAGATTTGCATCATTGGGTTTGAAAGACTTCTCTCTGTATATATTTAATCATGTAACAAATTCAAAATTTAAAGTTTAACTTCTTCTTTATTGGCTGTGTTTTTGCCATTTTTGTTGTTGTTTGGTAGCCACAGGAAATACAGAAGGTGAATGAATATACGTTTTTTTATACTAGATAACTTATTATATTATAGTTGATTTTTAAATTAGAATGAATTTAACCTTCTCACCTTTTAGATTACTCTAGTTAGTTATTAGGACTCATGTACGGGCTTTAACGACGAGTTTATATTGCCTACTTTTTTGTCACTCTGGTGGACATGAGCCCGACTCTACTAGGGGAGTCCAAAATTTTGCCTCCTCAGGTTTAGGAACCATTTATAGGAACTCTAACGAGTATCTGTCATCGCGCAGGCTCGGGACTATAGCTTAACTTCCCATCTGAAGGACGGCTTGCTTACGTTTTTTTTACCTCAAAGATTAAATAAACGAAGGGCTTCGACCGGGTTTTGAACCCATCTTAGATAAGTCTAGACATAGCCTTGCCCAATTATTAATTTGTATACATATAATTGAGAGTTTTAACTATTCTTTTATGTCGGTGTTTTTTATGCAGATTCAGAAGTCAATTTCATTTGTCTACAAGGTCCCATAGGTAGCTTTCTTTTTGTATAAAATCTCATGTATAGGTATATCAATCTGTTATTTATATATCAATCCGTTAGGTTAGGTTTTATGATTCATGCCCGGGCTTTAACAACGAGGTCATATCGCCTACTACCAGAGCGCTCTTTCGTCACTCTGGTGGACATGAGCCCGACTCAACTGTGGGAGTCCTAAATTTTGCCTACCCTACATTTTTATTCACCTAGGGTAGGGGTCTTTAACGAGTACCTGACATCGTACAGGCTCGGGACCATCGCTTAACGTCCCATCCGAAGGACGGCGTGCTTAAGTTTATTTTAACTCCCAGATAAAATAAACTAAGGGCCTCGGCCGGGTTTTGAACCCACAACCTTGAGCTCAGAAGGCAAGCACGCATACCACTGAGCTACCGGCGCCCTCGAATCCGTTATTGGTATATCAATCTGTTATTGCTTTCCTAGGCATCGAGAATCTTCCTATCTTCTCTAGTGCAAGTAACCACTTCATTTCCGGAACTCTTCCACCGCCCTGCTTCAGGTCGTCTGATCAAATAATTGACTCATCCTTTCTCTCCTTTTTCGGACAAATTTGTCTCTTTCCTTTCTAAAAAAAAATAATAATAATAGAAAACTACTGGTGGCTCTTGAGTACTGATTGTCGTTATCAAATACTCGAGTGTTCGATTGGTTATTTTATACATCTCCTCCTTCCTCCCGCTCGTTTTGTTGTACAAGAAGTGTTACTTCATCTATCAACTTTACTCCATTAGCACAGAGTATCCAAATACCAAATATTGGTTGTTAAAAGTAGTCGAGGACTCTCAATAATATGTACTTTTGCAATGCGGAAGCGCCTTGAAACAGCCTAAGTCTATACTTTGTATAAAAAATAAATAAAAACATATGTTTTTTAAAAATATTGTATACTTCACAAAATTTATATGAAATATGGGAGTATTTTTGATATAGCTACCATTTTCAGCCACGACTTAACAAATACTAAGTGGAAGTTTAACAAGTTTATAATCCTAACTGTCCCTTTTCCAGCCCCCTCTCTCCTCCTCTTGTACAATAACTTCTTAAAAACATGGAAAACATAAAAAATAAATTTAAATCTTAATAATAAAATAAATTATTTTGAAATAGTATTTGCTGATTAAAATACAATTTTTATCTGGGAGGTGAAAAAACCTTGAGCCCGTCGTCCTTCGGATGGAACGTTAACCGATGAGCCTGTACGATGTCGGGTACTCGTTAAAGACCTCTACCGTAGGTGAGTAAAATTTAGGATAGGCAAAATTTAGGACTCCCATAGTAGATTCGGGCTCATGTCCACCGGTAGTAGGCGATACTAACTAACAGTAACCTCCCCCCTGTGGAGATTTCGAGGGTTACAAGCCGAACATATAAAGATACTCTGCCCAGACCTAAGACAGAAGAGATCCTCTCTTGGTCTGACAATTACATTATTATCAAGTTGGCCGAGGCTCCTGGGGTTATTCACCTGATTTTATAACTATTATTTTTCTTTTTTCTCTATTTTTCTCATTGTCGTTTCAAGCTGTTGCCTCCCAACACGCCAACTTAACTGTTATCTCCATTTTATTTGATCCATAAACCTTATTTCAAATCTTGTCGCCTAGTATTGGCTACCACAATATGAATGTTCCAAGTCAGTATATACCTAAAATGGTAATTTCCACTTCGACGGCTACTGCTTTATTTTTTATTTATTACCTTCTTATCCATTGCCTTATACTAAACATATATTACTACATATATATAAAAATCGAAAACAATAATTTCAGTTCGATTCAAAATCCTCTCATATTTTCTGTAGGGTGAGTGAGAGGAGGGAGAGAGAAAGATAGAGAGAAAAAAAAAAATTTTATTTTATTTATTTTCTGTATTTTATTTATTTTCTGGGGTTCTCATGGAATCAGCAACTGTATATACACGAACATTGACCCAACTACTGAAAATATAAGTTACTTGGCATAATTTAAAAACTCAAAATACAAAAATATAAGTCATGTGACTTTTTTCAGGGGGGGGGGGGGGGGGGGGGGCTGGATGGTATGGACAAAACTGTTTACCTTTGTATTTTGTAGTGTGTGTTATTTTCAATATTCGTAACACAATTCGGAAAAAAATGTAGCTTGTAACACGTTTTCTTTGGAGGAAGAGGATATCACAGAGGGGGATCATATGAAACAGTTCAGTAAAACCCTTTAAAAAAATTCTATAAATATTAAAATCCCTTTGGATTTTCAAGGTTTGTTTGGTTGGCTCTTTTATCGGCTAAAAAATGTATCGTAAAAGGATGATTCACCGGCAATGTACTAACACTTGAATTATTTATACTCATTAAGTTTTCTCTACTGAGTCTAAGTTCTGTTTGTTGGTGACTTTCAGATCCAGAAACGTGACGGTGAGGGTTACCTGGTCGTGTTCAGTGTGACGGAACCTGCTAGCCTGGCTGCTGCTGCTGGGATCCTCGCCGGACTTCCCTCCTCCAGGCCTGTCATCCTGGTCGCCAATAAGACTGATCTCGAACATGCTAGGTAACAAGTCAACTTTCTGTCAACATTTATATAGGTATTTCGGACCTGGGTTTTTTGAGAACCCGGCTGGAAAATTTTTGAGAACCATTGCCATAGAGCTAAAGTTAAAAAAAAAAAAAAAAATTGCCAGAGCTTCAAAATTAAGAGATTAGTATATTTTATTATGGAAATGGCGCTTTTAGGATGCTTGGAATTACGATTTCATATGTTCCTTCCCTCATCCCCTCTACCTCGGAATGTACAATACACTAACAATGATTCCTCTCTTCATAAGAAAAGTTGAAACAAAGCCCAAGCTTTGCCACAAATTCTTCGAAATTCCTTGCGAGGGCTGCCTTTTTTTTTTTTTTTTTTTTTGGTCTAATTAAGACATCATCAGCATATGCCATTTGATTGTTTAAGCCTGTTATAAATTGTCTCCTCTGGGTTGGTGCCCTGATTCCTCTCTCCTGTGATGTATTAAAGAAAACTGGTGAAACTGTACAAGGAACCACCCATATGAATATGTAAATTTCACATTAGAGAATCAAAAGTGAAAAAGTTATTCACGTTTTTAATAATTTCAGAGGTGCAGGAGCTTTGGTAGGAACAACTTTGGCTCTGAAATCAAAGAAAACCAAATCTAAGAAATAGAATCATACTACATATTAAACACCCTCTTCACGAAAAAAAAAAAAAAAATAAAAAAAGTGTTTCATGTGGTATGCCTGTTTCCTGTTTCTTCAAAGTGTACTTTGATTGAACTTCATGTAAAACCACCTCCATTCCATTTTTATTTTTATTTTATGCCCGTTAAAATTCCTCCTTTCCATGTCTCTCAGAAGATTAAAAGAACTTTAGCTTTTCTCATTTAAAGATAAAAGGACGAGCTGCTTTCAACAAATTATAACCAAAAAAAAAAAAAAAAAAAAAAAACAGAGCAATTAATTTGATTGGGAGTAGGGGGAGTGATTTGTAAAAACGTGGTGGGTACATAAGAAGGTAATGTTATGGTCATATCAGATATTTTAATTTGTATTTAGGTTTGGGAGAGGAGAAGGTGAAGGGTGGCTAACCCCCGGTCATCCTCCCAACTCGCTATTCAATATTGTGAAAATCAATCAATCATTTTTTTAGATGCACAAAACTCCCCAACATTTGTAAAAACAAAAATGAATGGGACATAGTGCCGCAATCTATATTTTTTCATGGCACTATCTCACGCGTTCTATATCATTAGAGTATTCACCGAAGGGGAGCTGTAGCACACTTTTTTTTCAGATATAACATTTTTAAAAATAAAACGAAAGATATGTTTTACTTTTTACTTTCTAACGCTACTGTATCGAAGGGTTAAAGGGTGGAAGGTCGAAACTATTTTGTTATAATTGGGACTCCATAAGCTACCTAATGATGTATTATTTATTACTTTACAATTATAATTTATATATAATTGAAGATATAAGCGTTCTTAAGTGTGTCATGTTATCGTTGCATGCATGCTCCCCAGCGCGGCAAAAGATGTAGTTCTACATCAAAAATAAATAAAAATTTCGTCGAATTAATAATTTGGGAATGGATGCTAATTGAAGGTTTGCCGATCTTATTTCTTACTTACTTCCCAAGTTCATATTTATAAAATTGATGATAAATGAAAATTCAAATTCTTTCTTCTGCTCAAGTTTCTTATGTATTAACACAGGAAACTTAAGCAGAAGAAAAAATGAAGTTGATTTTGTATAGCTTTTCAATAAATAGTGTTTTGTTGTAAGTTGATGTAGCTGAGTTTGGTTACAGATGTGTCTCTCTGAGAGCTGGCCTAGAGTTGGCCGTCCTGGCCGGTTGTCCTTACCTGGAGGTCTCAGCGGCTGCCGGGGACCGGGGCAGTATCGCCCTAGCCTTCGGAGCACTCCTTTCCCGGGCTCGGCCACTCTCGCCCTTCAGAGCAGCCCTCAGAGCCATAAGCGCCCTCCTCACTCCCTCAAAACCTTTTGTCTATTGGGGCAGGAGTGTGAAAACTGCCCACTGGAAATAAACAGGAAAAAAAACTGCTGCATCGGATGCGGCGTTGCCAATTAGGCCCAGTAGTGGTCGCAGTGGACAGGGAGGGATTGATCCTGTACATTCTAGGATGGGGCAAGGGTTATTTGCCCTTTCTTTAATGGTTTACTTTTTATTAATTTTAAACTTTACTCAATCCCAGGAAAACTGTTGTGGTTTTCCTAGAACTGGACATTTTCTTTTTAGTTTAGTGCTTCATACAACATTTAAGAAAATGTTTTCAGGGTTTCTCGAGTACGCCCATTTTCGACCCTCTCCTCAAAAAAGTGTAAAATGTTCTATTTTTTAGAATTGTTTTTTCGAACAATATTCGTGAAAACATTTCGCTCCCCCACCCGCATTTTTGTGGGTCCTCTTGCAATTTTTGAGCACCACCTTGCCATATTTTTAGATTGTTTGGTTTTAGGAGTATCACGAAAATGTCGTAAATATGGGTTTACCCGTTCTCAAAATTGGAGGGAGGGGGAAATCAATTTCACAAAAAAAAATTATATAATTTAAGAGAAAAATAAGATTATATTCATTGAATAAACAATAATCCCGAATGCTGGGATAAATGAGTTCAATGGCGTTCGAAGGTGTGGGGGATTATGGCATGAGGAGGATTATGACATGAGGGGTTATGACGTGAGGGGGATTATGAGATCGAGTTAGTGAAGTTAGTGAACAAAAAAAAAACTGATAAAATATTCGTTATTAACGGATGAGCAGCTAAAAACATCTCATGATATTTAAAATGAAAAGGAAAATTTAAACACAGTTCATGTTCTCCATGCCATGTGTCCCTGGCTGAGTTACCCGGCGTTGTTCTTTAGTTATTTATACTTTTGTAAATAAATTCTAATAAGAAATATATTGGATGGTGCTCTGAAACAACAGGCGAATCCACAAACATGACGTTTTGTAGAAATTACAGAAGCAACGATATCATTAGATGAAAGTGAGTTAGCAGATTGCTCAATAGAAAACTATGCTAAATTTTGATCAATTCAATTTTGGTACCTATAATTTCTATTGGCTAGGAGAAAAATTTATAGATCCTCAGGGGATGGTTCTCAAACGATAAACTATGTGATAAAACAGTATGAACTGATCGGTTGCTACAGAGCACCACCCAAGTCTGTAAAAAAAAAGTTTTGCTGCGAAATGGTAATTTTTAAAACAGTCTTGAAGTTCCTAATATCTGTATTTTTTTCCTATTTCTACGTCCGGCTAGAGTCATTATGGCCTCATGAAATTTTCTTGTTTCATTATCAAAATCAGAGATTTATATATTTTTTTAAATATCGGGCTGGTAATAATATTATATTATTAGCGGACCGCACAAAAAGTCAATAATCCATAAGTGGTCGCTCCCTGTTCTTCAAATCATATCAAAGATACCGCTGGTATATATTTAATTTTTTTATTTATTTTTTTATTGGCCTCGTGTACGATGCATATTAGCCATGTCTCTATAAAGGTGTTATTTAGTTATTTACAACATCCATGGCCCCGGGAGGGAGTTCTATCTACGAAATAAAACTCACTCCCGGACGGGATTCGAACCCCCAAACCAAGGTGCGACCATGCGACCAAAGCTCTATGCTCTAGCTTGCACGGCCACCATTACTCGTATAAAATAAGGAAATATGCATAGCTGTTCTGTTTATGATTGTATATCAGTTATTTAATATTGATTTTATATTATTATATGTCTACATATTATTATTAATTAATTTATTATTATATCACAAATATGTACAATCTTAGCTCTAATTACATGTTTAAGATTTTAAAAATTATATTTGACTGTAGTTATTATTATTTTTGAGATGTTCCTTTAAAGTTTTATTGTCCCTTGTCCATTTAGATTGTATTTTATTGTAGATAAAAATATAAAAGCTTATTACAGCTAAAAACTGCTGTAAATTATTATTTTTTTGAATGCAAAAAATAGCAGCAACATTATAGTACCTACTTAGCTAACTAGATAAGCTAAGTTTATTTTTAAACACATTTAATCCTAGTTATTTTCTTTTTTAGAAATATGGAATTTAATATTTTGCTTGACAAAAATGTCAGCATTTTGAAAGATCTCAGTAGTTATCTAAGAAAAAACGTAAGATTATTTTTGTATATATTTTTTTTTTGACATGTTAATTGTGTATATGATTTTTTTTTAAATTTTATAAATAAAAGTAAGTAATTATGAACTAGTTAAAAATTTTTACCTGAATCTTTTTTTTTTTTTTTTTTTTTTTTTTTTGTGAGGCTTACTTGCCCTTAGTTCTTCAGCTATCAAATTTCTCGAAGAGTACCGAAATAGCACGGAAGACGTAGGTTAAATAAATGACCTAAAACAAGTTAAAAGTCCAGACGCTGCATAGTTTCCATGGTTCCTGTATTCACTCTTTTTTTTTTTTTTAATGGGGAATGCAAACGTACATATACCTACTATTTAACAGAAGATTTTGGTTTAGAGATAAGGGCTGCTGTACTGAACGGCAAATCTTGGCTTTATAGCTTAGATAGAAGAAATCTGTTTCTGTCCGAAAATGGCTAACTTGAGAGTTTTAGCACGAAATTCAGAATTGTTTTTAAAGTCCCCTCTTCATTTACTTTACTGCAGGCATGCAGATTATCTGCTCGTCAGTATTGCCAAAAGTTTTTGCGTGTTCAAAAGAAAAAAAAATGGAAAGGCACACTTGACATTTAAGAGATAAATTAGAAACGGTAAGTTTTCTAAATTACTTCTAGTCGATTTTTCTACTGACTACGAAGAAGAGCTACCGTCGGACGTTTACAGACTGTGCGCCTCCCTTGTCCAACCTTATTTCTTGTTAATGATGAATTGCTGAACACCTGAATTCCAAGGGCTTCATTGTGTTGTTTGTTTTTGCCCCGTCATATTCCCCAAATCACTCTGGCTACGCTCCAAGACATTTTGACAGTAGAATAACATGAAGCAACTAAATGGAAGACTGGAATTTTCATATTAGATTTTTTTTTTTTTTTTTTTCCAAAATTTGTGAAATGGTTCAAAATTCATTTGGTTAATAATATATATATTTTTAGTGGATACTCGTTGCATCGTCAATTTGAGCCCTTTCAAATCCCCTTGTTTTATTTAATGTCAATTAAATAAATAATGTTTACTATAACAGGCTCACAGCGTACAAGGTACAGAACAGTCGGGAGATGAGGATTGTGGTCGATAAAAACAAATTTTTGGAAGTTCTACTAAACTTTCGGCACTGGGTGTGCCTTCTTCAGGGCCTGCATTGACATTATACATTATTAATCGGTGCATGTATGCTAGATATTAAAACTAAATGTGACTAAACCAACAACAATAAGCACTCAGTGCCGGAAGCTTGGCAGAAATTCCACAAGTTTGTTTTTACCGACCACAAGCCTCATCTCTCCTTCCTATTAAATCGTCGGTCAATCCTTCTCCAGTTGGTATTGACAGTATCCAGCCCTTGTATTCGAACCATCAAATTATGTTCATTTTATTTATTTATTTAAAAATTCGAAGAGATTTGTTTTCTTCTTTTGAGATGGGAGGTATCTCACATTGATGGTGATGCCAAACATTGAAAAATTTTCAAGAATTTGAATAAATAAATAAATGAAAAATTCAATTTTTTCAAGAATTTAAATACAATTTGAGGGGGCGGTAGCTCAGACGTAGTGTGCTAGCTTACTGAGCTCAAGATCGCGGGTTCGAAACCCTGAGGTTTTTTTTTATCTTGCAAGTGAATAAACTTTGAGCTCGCCGTCCTTCGGATGGGACGTTAAGCGATGGTCTTGAGCTTGTACGTCAGGCACTCGTTAAAGACCCCTACCAAAAATGAATAAACCTGGGTAGGCAAAATTTCGGACTCCCAGAGTCGGGCTCATGTCCGCCAGAGCGACTAAAGAGCACTCTATTAGTAGGCGATATGATCTTGTAGTGAAATCCCGGGCATTAGTCATAACAACTAAATAAAAAATTGATCACATTTGAATTTTAGTGTATTTTGCTTTTATTAATGTGTAAAAACCAATGTTTTAGGGTTTTGCCAAAACTTCGCTGGACTTATTAATTAAAAAGGTATATTAATTAATTTTGAAAATTAAATTTTGGTCTGAATATGCGTTAAAGCTGTGAAAACTTAAAACACTGTAATTACAAAAATGAAAATTCTGCAGTGTAATCGTTGCGTAATTCCTAAACCGCTTGAACGTTTCTTGAAAATCACTGGCCAAATTTCGGTTCGCGCCAATGTAGACAATACTAAATTCGGTCGAAATTAATTCATTTATGTAAGAGATAGGAGGAACAACGTGCACACACTCATACTAACAGATATTGGGCAGATATGGTCTCATTTTGATCCAAACATGGAAAAAACGTAAAAACGGTATTTTTTCACGATAAACCAACTTTTACTGAGGGGAAGTTAAAATAAAACGATACAAAAAAATGAGAAATGTGCTGAATGTGATGTAGTTTTTCCTTGAAGGTATTTCGAGGTGGTACGGAAGCTGCGGAGACCTCCAGAGGGTGGTCCTCAATTATGCGATTCTATCCGAAGAAAGTGGTGCCTATTTTCTTTTCAATATTATTCCAGATCTTTATCTCCATTTGTCTATTGATAGAACGGTTGAACACTGCTAAAAACTAGCATGATTTCCCTGTGGTCCTCCCACGCATGCCCAAAGGTCACCAACATCCCCGTAAAGATCATCGATTTGCGCCGATCTTACAATAGATCACGAACCAAGAGAACAATGCCTATTTTGTGTCCATTCATCCTAACTTAATATATATATAAAAACTCTCTCCTTCCCTACATTAGAATTGTAAATGCTTTTTACTTTCTCCCTTTCTCGCTCCCCTTTACAATTTCCTAACCTTGGGAATTTTATTTTTAGGAGCATATGAGCTGAATGAGTAATACATAAAACCAAGATGTTGAAACAACTCGGTGGCTAATGCTTCTCCAATGTCGACTGTTAGCTTGTGTTAAGAGATATTCAGATAGTATATACATTTTTAATGGAAGTATATATTTACAAATGTATTTCAAGTTATATACTTAATACATCACAATGTTGGGAGACACCTCCCAACCAGACACCAGTTTCGGACATATCAAATAGGTTATAAGGTTATACAATCATTTTTTTTTTTTTTAATCGGTGAATCATCGGCAATGTACTTCCCCAGAACGAATTAATCAATTAACTTTTCGCTTTGCCTTCAAAACCCTTTGAGCTAACATTCAACAGTTGAACTTACATAGTGGCTCCTAAATGCTCATAGTAAATTTTATGTCTATATACTCATTACATGAAGATTTGTTTCACTTTATTGCCGTATGCCCCATCATAAAAAAATTTCGTCTTATCTATTTTAGTAAAGCAGAGTTAAGCTATGTTCAGTTTATTGAATATGTAAATGGACGAAATTACAAAAGTTTTTTTAATTTTTATTTTTTTGTTTTTTTAAAGGATCATTTAAGTTAATTTTGTAAATTACTTCATTTGTATTTGAATTTTTGTTGTTTTGTCACTTTTATATATGTGTGAGTAGAAATAGAAGAGATACTCCCTCAGACGGTCAATTTGACCATGAGTATTGTCGGTCAATATTATTATTATTAATGTACATTTGTAAAAAGAAAAAGAAATAAAGACTATTATTATTATTACTCATTACATCATTAAGGATTTTGAATTGAGCTTTAGCCTTAAGCAAAGCCGATGACCCATCCTTCAGCGGCTGGACAGCCACAATAATTTATAAGCTATCTTAATGTATACATTCTTATGATTTATCATATTACTATGTTATGGTTTAATGGAAATAAATATTATTATTAATCCCATTGCGAAGGATACCAATAAAAAAAATAAATTATTAAGAATTTTTTGTGTAAATGTGTTAGTGAGGAGCGTAAACATGAAGCCTTCCGTGACTCTCCAGGGAACTGCATTACTTTCCGTTACAACCTTTAAACAATAACCTATTTCAAGGAATTTACATCGATATATCGATTATGCCTTTATTAAACAATTATCATTATTATGGAAAATTAATACTTTTGAATTACGATGGGTCGTGGCGAGGAGTTATTTAATTTGTACCCAAAAATCCATAAATGTAGCAACCGTTTTAAAACTGTTGGAATGTGAGTTATTTAAAAACAGTTCTATACCTTCGATCTAATTGTATTGTTATTCATTTTTTTTTTTGATAACCACATAAATTTTCAGTTCCGGGTGGGGGGTCGAGACTCTACGGTTAGCTAAAACCGGTCATAGAACTTATCAATTGAAAGGAGGAGGAGTTTAAAAAGTAGCAAATGTTCAATTTTTTTTTTTTTTTTACAACTCCTGTGACCGTAAGTGGGGTTTGTTTATAGACAATTTTTTAAATTAATATTTCTCATCATTTTATGTAGAAACGATGAGAAATACAAAAAACGTGGTGTAAGCGAAAGTTTCTCATTCTTTTCGGGCCTTCAACAATGAATTAGTACAAATCAACTCCCTTTTCTGTGAAAAAAATGTTGAAAGAGATTTGTCTATCAAGAATGATTCTTTGTCAATCGAGAAAAACATTTTAAGCATACTCATATTTTCCAGAATTTAAAGCTTTACAACTTTTTTCTCTTAGAAGAATACCTTTTTTTTTATTGGAAGAATTGTGTTCGAGCTATTTGCCAACAAGTATAGAAATTTTTTTTTTTTTTTTTTTTTTTGTTATAACGTTTTAAGAAAACATTGTCAAATATAAAAAGTAACGAAAAAAGTATGTTTAAAAAAATATATTGACTATTATATAAAATACTTATATGGGAGTACTTTCGGTATTGCTATCATCCTCAACTATACAACTCAGTAAAATCAACTTTCACACAACACATCAACCAAAACAAACACCATTTTGACATAAATACAGGCATAAAATACCTACATTTTTGTGACAAAAGTACATTACTCAACTCTTTGGAACAACTGGCAAGAAAATTGTATGAACGATTAGACCAATCTCAAAATATCTCTTTTTTCGCCAATAATAAAATCCTCCAGTCTCTGTGTATACGAACTTTCTTTCTTAAAACTGTATTTTTTATTGTCATCTTTGATTTATTTCATATATATTTGTATTTTAATTAATGTAAACATGTTGAACTTCCATTTAGTATTTGTTAAGTCGTGGCTGAAGATGGTAGCAATACCGAAACTACTCTCATATATTTTGTGAAATAGACAATATATTTTTTTAAAACATAAGTTTTTCTTTATTTTTTTAAAAATGTTTCACAATATCTCTACAAAAAATGTTAGGTATCATCTGCAAATATGACATGCGACACTGTGTTCTTACGGACGTCTTATGTCAACAGATTCATAAATAGTGTTGTTTTGTTGTTGAGCCTGTGCACGAGCGAGCAGCTCTCCAAGAACCACTGTGCTTGCTGCAGGTACCTGAACTTTGATGGTTTGTGGCTGAATGCCGCAGCTCCGAGCACCGTTAGTCGGGTCTCCCGTCTTTGTTCAACCCATCCCATCCCCCCATTTAGGGGAAGGAAATAATTATTTTACAACGGGTCTTTCAATCATAAAAAGCCTAATTTGATTGGAAGATTTTTTTTTTCTTTTTTCTAATTTTCATTTCATAAAATTGTTATTTCCATCAATCTCGGCTCATATACCTGAGATAATGCGTAAAATGTAATTTCTTTAATAGAAAATTACTCATAAAATTTAATTACGTTAATTACGGAAGTAGTATACTTTGTGCGACAGTTAGATGGTTTTCTACCCGCTAATAAAATTATTTTACCTCTGACAATTACGTGTGATACTCCCTTCCGCTTGACTGTATAAGAATAGAAAAAATAAATTGAGATCGTTGTGGGATGAGTGAGGGTTCCAAGTCAATCTCAAGTCCAGTATCAATTCGAGATATTTCATGTCTTTGTTAATGAGGAATAAAGTGAGACAGATACCATCCTATGTTGAGATTTTGAGTTTTAATTTTTACTTACGACATTAGTGGATTAGATAATTTTTCGTTAAATGGTGTAAAGTGTATGAAATATATATCATTTTATTACCAAAGAAATTCTACTGAATTTATAAGTAACGTCAATCTTTTCTATTTTTACTTAAGTTTAAGATTAACAAAATCATTCAGAGTATAAAAACACTACCTTTTTAAAAGTTCCTTTATATTTTTATTAAAATCCCTATCACTGAAGTGTCTCTCTACTTGCTGTAACAAGCAGTTGAATACAAGATTTATGTTAAAAGTGTTTAAAATAGTTTATTTTATTTTTATTAATTACAATTAAATGATACAATAGTTAATTAACAACATTTCATCCTGTGATGTTGTATAATTAATTGTTGTATATATTTATAATAATTAATATATATATACATTTTTTCTATTGAGCATATTTACAATCAGTAAAGAAAAATAGTAACAATAAATTCGATGATAATGCTGGATAATAAAATAAAGTAAAATAATAAATGGCGGTAGTACACAAGGATAAGTAAATAAAATAGAAAAGAAAAGAAATTATAATAAATAAATATATTCATATATAAAATGGTAGTAATAATAAAAAACAAATAAAAAAGTATTTTTTTGTTCGATTTCTAATTTGACTTATTTTGCAATAGACTTGCGCATATTAACAAAATCCTTTTTCTATAGTTAACAAAGTACTGTATTTGAAAATTAAACTTATTTTGACGTCTCTATCTTCTTGGAGGCGAACATGGTTTCTTACAAAACTTTTCCGAATGTTAAATAATCGATCTAGCAAATTGTTTTTAAGAAAGTGGGTTTTTTTAATATTATAAACTTTTTTTTTAAAAAATATTTCTGGTAAAAAAACTCAAAAGTTAATTTTTTTGCTTTTTAGCAAAGGACCTCCTAATGTTCGATGTTGTTCTCTTGACTAACCTAAGGTAGAGATTTGATAACTGGGCTCCAAATGTATTGCGGGCCAAGACTCCTAATTTCGTGGTGAATGGTTGGCAACACTGTCTTCAGTTTAGATGGTACAGATGGTGAACGGGTAACGGGAGGTGGTAGGCTCTTGTTCTGTCAAAGCTGGTACAGTGCAAAGCTAAGTCCCCGAAGTGCTTCTTGAGGGCTTGTAAAAACCAATCTTCATCAGAGAGTGGAACAGTGTCAACCCAAACCCTTTGAATCACCCTTTAAACACTCCTCCGCTTTGTCCCGGCCTCCTCTCTCGGGAATCGCTTTTTAAACCCTCTTCTAGGTGTATGGCTGGCTTAGGAGTGGCCTTTGCTAATGGAAAATCTGAGAAGACTGAAGGCCACAAATAGCAAATGCCCCCTAGTCGAAAATGGGCTTCTGGGTTATCCATTTTTTTCGATCAAATGAGAAAATTTCTGGAAAATATCCGAATATATTTCTGCGGTCTGTGTCGAAAAAGTGGAAAACTAATAAAACAAGAAAAAACAAAGAAATTGTATATTAGTCCAATTCCACAAAATATATATATGAAGTGTATCTGTTTGGGCTTATGACATCGTCAGCACGAAGTTCAAAAGTGACATTTAAGTTAGCTATGTTGCCACTTTTGAACTTTGTGCTGAGGATGGCGTAAGCCTTAACAGATACAATATGAAGATGGCTCATTTAGTGAGAAGTGATTATTTCACAGGTTGTCAAATAAAATGTTCACACAGTCACAACTCAGATGGGGGCCAGGAATAACTTATCTGTCCCCATCCATGAAATTTTAAATTGTTAACGTTTTTAGATGGTTTTATTTATTTATTTTTATTATAAAAAAATTTAAATTTTATTTACTAAAATATTCCAATGTTCATTTAAATTTCAAAAATTTGTATTTTGTCAGACTGCCTGATGATGAACCTCGTAAGTCGGCTTGCTAATACAAATAAAAATCTGTGAGAGGTCAGACTACATCTTTTTTGACAACCTGTGTCTAACAGATACACTTTATGTATATATTTTTGTGGAATTGGGCAATATACAATTAAATATGTATAGATTTGTGTAAGTCCTCACATCTCCTGAACCAGTGGTTCATTCAACATGGCTTCAAATGTACTGCTTGGCCAACAGCCTAATTTCGTGGTGGATGGCATAGTTGGCACACTGTTTTCAGACCAGATGATACAATTGGTGTATTATATGAAGATTTCTGATGTAGTGAGAAGTGATTATTTCACAGGTTGTAAAATAAAAAAAGTCTAACCTCTCACAGATTTTATTATTTATGCTAACCGAATTTCGAGGTTGCCTTCATCACCAGGCACTCTAATAAAACATTTTTTTGAAACATAAACATTTAAAAAGGTATTATTAAAATGAAACTGTGTTATAAATAAATAAACTACTAAAAAAGTAAGAATTTGAAATTTCGTGGATGGGGAAAGATGTGTTTTTCCTCTTTCACTTCTGAGTCACAACTCATTGCATAGAGACTGGTGAGTCACAGCATGATGTTGAGGCCAACCTAGAAAGCCTGCTAGCACAAATAAATAACATCCGTGAGAGGCTGGTGTTTAGGTAATATAAATAGGATAGGATGTATTCAGGGTGGAGGGTAGACTTTATTAAACTTTCTGCTGTCACACCTCCCTTGGGAAATGATCTTATGACCCAAACCTCCCTCAGCCCTCAACTTTAGGGTAAGTTTGCATTTTTTAGATCCTGCACTAAAAAAAGAATTCTCACTGAAAAAAATTAAAACATTTTTTTATTTGGTTCAGCGCAAAAATCGCTATAAACAATAGAAAATAATAATACAAATATTAATAATAAAGCTCCAATATGAATTTTCCAACGTCAGGACCACCCAGCTCCCTGCGTATCTGACAATTCCTTACCATCCAAGGCGCGTTTGCGGCAAGTTGGAGAACTTTGTTTCCGAACCTGACCAATTTTTTTAATGTTGGTCTAGCTTATGCCGAGCCAAACAGGACATGCATATGTGATGAGTGGCAGTATGAGTGCGGTGTAGACCTCACTGAAATGATGAAATTATCACTGTTCAAAAGCTGCCCGAGGGCTATCGGGGAGATAAAAAAAATTGAGCACTTCATCCTTTGGTTGGGATGTTAAGCAATGTCCTGAGCCTCTACGATGTCAAGTACTGGTTAAAGACTTCTATCCTCCCACTGTAGAGTAGGGCGATCTAACCTCATAGTTAAGATCGGGAATGAGTCACAATAACTAACCAAATATCAAACAGTTTTGTGGAAACAAAACCTGTATTTAAAAGCCTTTGAGAGCCACTTTACATTTTACTTTACTTTTCGCCAAAATGTAAACTACAAGTTTTATAAATGTCTTTAACTATACCCCTTTTAATGATTCTGACTTGCCACGACATCTGTTGGTAAGTGTTTGCAGCCTCCAGCGACATGTAGTGGCATATTGTAGAACTATTTCAAGTTTGTTGTTCAACTAACCGCCACTCAACTTTTGTGTAAAGTTTTCGTCCCTGTGCAGTCTAGGATTTTGTGTACGTAAAATACGAATATAACAATTTCTTGTTGAGATGCAACTCACACCTCCCCCTAGTCTGTCTCTCTGGGAGGCTTGTCTATAGTTCAAGAACCACTCACTGTCCCTTAAGAAACGGATCGATTTCTACCACAGTTGGTCTATTTTA
Organism: Aradus depressus; assembly: GCA_963662175.1. NCBI lineage: Eukaryota > Metazoa > Arthropoda > Insecta > Hemiptera > Aradidae > Aradus > Aradus depressus. The sequence continues at coordinate 16,175,304 of OY759215.1, forward strand.
CTTCAATGGGAATCTCTCTTTGGCCAAGAAAACTACGTAAACTTTTAACGCTAGCTTATCTTCGGGGCTCCCAGCCAGAGATGCTAACCACTATATTTAAGCGATGTTAGCAACAAAACCATCAGATATTACAACCTAGGGAATGAAACCTGTCTGTTCATACTGTGTTTACTATCCACAACCATAAAGTCTGGGGTGAGTCACGAGCAATGTACCTCCTCAGCTCGAATTATTTGTATTCAACAAACTTTTCGCCCTCCACCCCATAAGTCCTATTGATTTTTATGTTCTTTCCTATAACTATTTATTATTGAATCAGCCGAAGGGAAAGGGGGATTAGGGAAATGCCGATATAATGAATGTATCAACACATATAACGTCTAAATTCAAAATCCCATAAGGACGACACTTATTAATTTACCGCGAAATAGGCCGAAGGAAAGAAATGGTTTAGAAGAGGGGGCTAAACTCAAACACCCCAATAACTGTCGATATAATGAATGTATCGATACGAAATAATGAGTATTCAGAGGTCCCTGTGTAAGTCAACTATTGGTTATTAGCAAAACTGTAAATTGGTTTTAGAGGAAGAGCGAAAACTTTGTTGATTAATTCGTGCTGGGGCGATACATTGCCGGTGATTCACCAACGACTTTTTTTTTTTTTTAAGTTTGTGAACTTACGGACTTGAACTCTGGGGTTCTGCCACTCTTCACACTGACCTTTACGTACCTTTTGTTACCGAAGTCGCTAAATCCAAGTATAAAAAATTATTTTGCTCTCTTAGTTCCCATAATAATGCTCTAGTCCGAGCCCTCCATCCTGCCACACTTCCCCAACGACGGCTTAATCGTCAATGGCCTAGAGACCTTCTTAGCATCAGCAGTGACAGTGATTAGTTACAAATGAGAGGAAATCAGTGACTAGGGAGTGTCACCACTGGGTGATTTCTTCCCTCTTGACATTGCTATTCTCTCTATATTAGCACATTTGCTTGTTGTATTTATTTTTATACAGTAAATATCGTATAAAAAAATAAAGTATAAAAAAAAATTTGGATAGTGTCGAAAAATAAAAAAAATCGGTGAAAACTCAAGATAGAATTTTTGACTGATTACAGAACATTCCCTGTACTATAGTTGAGGAAATTCAATCAGAAAAATAGAAGCAGACAGTGTTGAAATGAGTCTGTAATAGTTTTTGCAATTTTTATTGGTTTGACAAAAGCATTTAACGGATCCGATTTAAAGTTAATTTAAATAGTATTGGATTTGAGGGGAATTGGGAGGGGGGGGGGGGGTTATGGAGGGGTATGAGAGTGAGAGAGGGGAGGACAGCGCGGGGGCCACAGTCGCTGGCTTCCTCCGTTCTGGGTTGTTTCGTCCGCTACCCGACATCATCTAGCCTCCGTTCGTAGCAAATACAGGTTCTCTACCTTCTATAGCCCTTTAGTAGCTCTCACACCTCCTAGTAACATAGTAAAAAGGCAAATTAAACGGAAAAAAATAGCATGCAAATATATATATATAGGAATATTTTGTAAGAAATATTCATAGTGAGAAGAGCCTCATTCAAGAATTGTGCTATCGAAATGATCTGTTTTCTGTAATGAAGAACCAAGAAATTAATTATATTCGGAATTACAAACTGTGTGCAAATTACCATTTTTTTACATGACATAGGATTATGAAGGACTGATAATTGTTTTACAAGAACCCAGAGAATTTTTATTTCAATTTTTACTTCATTAACTACACAAAAGAGGTTACAGAGGAAGTTCGGAAAGTCGACGTTAAATTTTCACCGGAATTTCATGTTTTCCGACCCCCTGATCTCAAAAAAATGTAAACAATTTTTCCTTCTGACTGTATGTCTGTGTCTGTCAACACGATAACTTCCGATAGAATGAATATATCGTCAGGAAATATCAGATAACTTGGGGATTGTGTAAATATGGCAACCTAGCACCTTGTGTCCGGGCTTTAACTAATAGGTCATATCGCCTACTACCAGAACGCTCTTTTGTCGTTCTGGTGGGAGACCTAAATTTTACCTTCCCTAAATTTTTATTCACAGGATAGGGTTATTTAACTAGTACTTGACATCATGCAGGCTCGGCATCATTGCTTAACGTCCCATTTTCGAAGGACGACATGCTCAAGGTTTTTTCATCTCCCAGATAAATAACCAAAGGGTCTTGAGCTCAGTAAGCAAGTACGCTAAGTCTGAGGTACTGGCGCCCTCCCAATATGACAATATATGTATATACTTTTGTAGAATTAGACAATAAAGTTAAACAAGTTCTTTGTTTTTATTTATTTCTATGAGCTATCCACTATATCGTCAGAAATCACAAACATTTATTCGGAGATTAACAAGACTCCAAAAGTTCGACATTTTGTCCACTCTTAGCCAACAGTCTCCTATGAAGATCAAACAGGGTTTGGCCCAGAGATATCCTTTTATGAAGTGATACCATGAAGGTTCACCAAAAGGTTGTTTTTCCTTTCTCAAACCTTTTACGTTCTTTCTTCTGAATGTATAATAAAACAGCTGTTGGTTGTTGCTTTAGAGAGAGTTCTGTAGATATCAGAGCAGAGTAAACAAACAAAAAAAAAAAAAAAAAACTGACAGAATACAAACTGACTGGGGGGACGAAATGCATAAATAAATAAAAAAGAAACAGAACTTATGTAGAAGAGATTTTTTTGCTTTTCTGAACGCAACTGTCTAAAATCACATTTCTCCAAGTTAGACAAACAGTCTGTCAACACGATTACTCCGTATGGACACACAATTTTATATATGTATGCAGAACCCTAAAAGAACGCCATCAATTTACAGCCATATCGACGTAAGGGTGGGAGTTATATGTAAAACCATAACCCCTTAAGGACCTACCTATCAAATTTCAGTCGAATCAGTCATAGGAAAGTGGGGGACCAGAAGGGTTACTTAGGGTTTTACTGAAGAATCCTAATAACTACCTAGGTATCGATACGATATTTTATAGTAAATTATTATTACTCATGCCTGGGCTTTAACAACGAGGTGTTATCGCCTACTACCAGAGCGCTCTTTCATTCTGGTGGACATGAGCTGGACTCTACTGTGGGAGTCCTCAATTTTGCCTACCCTAAATTTTTGTTCACATAGGGTAGGGGACTTTAGCGAGTATCTGTCATGGTACAGGCTTGAGACCATAGCTTACGTCCCCTCCAAAGGATGGCGTGCTTAAGTTTAAAAAGTACAACACCTATCGAGTTTCAGCCAAATTGGCCAAAGAGAAAAAGGGGTTCAGAGGAGGGGCTCAATTCAAAAACCCTAATAACTACCGATCTAAAGAATTTATCGACACAAAATTTATTATTATTGGATTTAGGAGCCCCTATGTTAGTCAACTATTAAATATTAACGCAAATGACTGGTTTTGGAGGGAGCGTTAATGAACCTAAAAATTGAAAAAAAATGAAAAAAAAAGTCGTCGTTTTTTTCAACGACGACTTTTTTTTTTTCATATTTCCAATAAAAACGTCGGAAAACATCAAATTCCGGAGAAAAGTAAACATCAAATTTCTGATCAATTACATAACTTCTCCTATACTTCTTATAGTTGGGAAAGTAACAATCCAATACCAGTTTTGTGTGCGTAATAGTTAAGAATAAGATAAGTGAAATAGTTGCATGTCCGAAGGACGGCCTTCTCAAGTTTTTTTCACCCTCTAGATAAAAAAAATAAGGGCTTCGGCCGGATTTCAATCCCGCGATCTTGATCTTTGAGCTACCGGCGCCCTAAATGAAATTTTATATGTGGGTCCAAAATCTTAATCCAAAAATTCCAAAATGTCAAAATTTTATGTATATATCCAGTACCCAATAAGGACGACAGTGACTCAACTCAAAAACCCAAATAACTGTCGATGTAACGAATATATCATCATGAAATTTAATATGATAATTCACAAGTCTCTGAGTAAGATACGTATTAATTTTGAACCAAATCGGTGAATTAATTTCAGAGGGTGTATTAATTTGCAGTAAGGTAAAAAATTGCCGATGAATCACCTACGATTTTGTTTTCGGATATAATATTACACCAACTGCTGTGGGTATACTGCTGACCTTGAGGCCCCAGATTTTGTTTCGCTAACAGTGGAGGGGGGGGGGGGGGGGGTGTTAACGAATTGGACATTCTTATATAAATTATCTTCAATTATAATTATTGTGCAGAAAGAAAATGAAAATACTATTATTATTATTGTTATTATTATTCCTATGTTCCTAAATTAGAGAGGTGGATGGGTCTAAAAGCTAACCGCCAGTCGTTACAATAACATGCCCAAGGCTGCCAAAACAGCTTATATTTCACTTCATTTTAGAAAATAACAGTCCAAAGTTTACTTTATATACTGTTAATATCGATGGTAATTCTTCTATGCATTACTAAGGCATCATGGCTCTTCTGTTTTATTTCTTGAATAATATTTCAATCTTGAGAAAATTGAAAGACATACATCACGTGAACTTGACGTTTGACTCATGTCTGTTGAACAAATAGGATTTCTTATTTAACTCACGTTTTCTTCATAAAAACAATATTTTATTTGCATTTAACCAACATCAGTAATGGAATGTCATGTAATATAACATTTGTCTAGTTACTTTTAGTTTGATTTTGGTTCATTCAAAAGTTAAGCACCCAATAACGACCCTTTTTTTTACTATCCCAGTTATAAAAAGTATAAGGGAAGTTATGTAATCGGTAAGAAATTCAGTTTTCACCGGTATTTTATGTTTTCTTCCAACCTCCTGATTCCCCCCCCCCCCCCCCCCCCAAAAAAATATAGCAGTACTTCCCCATCTCGAATTATACAATTAAGTTATTGCTCTCCCTCCAAAACCAATCGACTGTTTCGGCTAAAAATCAATAGTTCATTTACATAAGGGCTACTGAATCCTCATATTAAATTTTGTATCGATTTATTCATTACATCGGCAGTTATCAGGGTTTTTGAGTTGAACCCCCTTCCCTTCTGCCGATTTTGCGGAAAATTACTAGAATCCGTTCTTATGGGGTTTTAAATTTAAATATAAAATTTCATGTCGATACATTCGTTACAATTTTTAGAGATTTTGAGTTAAGTCCCCCTCCTAACCCCGTCTTTCTTTTTGTCGATTTGGCTGGAAAACAAATTTCGGTGACGCAACATCGAATTTCTACGTATAACTAAGGATGTAAAAACAGTATAATTATTAGAATATAAAAAAGTCTTCGGTGAATAACCGGCAATGTACTTCCCCAGAAAGAATTAACTATATTTTCGCTCTACCCCTAAAACCAGTCGACCGTTTGCACTAATATTCAACAGTTGACTTACGTAAACGCTTCTGAATCCTCATATATGTTGTGACGATATATTCATTACATCGGCAGTTATTAAGGCTTTTGAATTGAGCCCTCCCCCCTAATCCCCCCTTTCCTTCGGTCGATTTGACTGAAAAACAATAGGTGTCATGTGAAAACATAAAATTCTGTTGAAAACTCCGCATCGAATTTTTGACCCTATACATAACTTCCCCTATACTTCATGTATGGAATGTGCGCTCAATGCTTACACGTTGAAGGACTACTTCATCGGGTTCATCTTATTAAATTAAATTTTTTGTTGCATTAAATGCAACGGCCAGCTACAGGTTGCCATCCTCTTCCAAACAACCATTGGTAGTCGGAAGAAATATTAAATTTTATTTACAATGTTTCAAGTGGGAGTTGGACTAATGAAGGTTGATAGGTAGACATGTTAATCACTCCACCACTGAGGTTCCACATTTTGAGTGTTGTGTATATGCTTGTGAACGAGGAGTGCAATTAACCTTTGCGGCAGACGAGGGGGGAGGGGAGAGGGGGGAGCATTCTAGTAACGGGTTTGAGATGCTACAGACCTTGCTGTAATAGCTCTTATTTCTGTTACTAATGTTTAAAGCTCATTCAAGAGCATTTCGAATCTCAGCTTTACGAAAGATAAGTCATCATTATTCCACAACGATTTTAGAGAGTGACTACTGCGCCGTCCTCCTGGTGGGACGTTAAGCGATGGTACCGATCCTGTGCGATGTCAGGTACTTGGTGGTCGTTTAAGTCCTCTACCCTAGAGAAATAAAAATTTAGGGTAGGTAGAATTTAGGACTATAGTAGTGTCGGGCTCATGTCCACCAGAGTAATATAAATATTTAAAAAAATAAAATATGCTTATTTTTCGTTTTTTAAGAATAATTCGCCGTTTTACGCTTTAGCGCCGCAGTCCTACTAATAGCCAGTGAACGAAAGATAAAAGTGGATAGATCACTTAACCTGATTTATCACCTCTAAAGATGGTAGAGGTAAAGTTGATGAATACATGGATAACGAGAGTTAAGGTATGTTCCTTTTAGAAGTGCCTTTCATCTAAAATTAGGAACTGGCTCCAAAGTGGTATTTCCTTCCATTTCCCGCACCTCCCCTCTCTTCCCTTCCTTCACGTTAAGTCAATAGGAAACTTTCTCTGAGTCCCAGACTGCAGGAATGTAACATCATACAGACTCACCATTCTGCCAGCATTAACTGGGCCATCCAGTTACTATATGTCTCAACTAAATCTTCTTTGTAGTATTGACTGGTTCTAACCTTATTTAAAGTCAAAGTTTTAGTTAATCCGATTAGGACTCCGTTCAACTGATTACAAAAAAAAAAAAAAAAAAGAAGAAGAGGGCTCCGGTATGCGTGCTTGCTTTCTGAGCTCAAGAACGTGGGTTCGAAACCCGACCGAGGCCATTAGTTTATTTTATCTGGGAGGTAAAATAAACTTTAACACGCCGTCCTTCGGATTGGACGTTAAGCGATGGTTCCGAGCCTGTACGATGTCAGGTACTAGTTAAAGATCCCTGGTGAATAAAAATTTAGGGTAGACAAAATTTAGGACTCTCACAATAGGGTCGGGCTCATGTCCACCAGATTGACGAAAGAGCGCTGTGGTAGTAGGCGATATGACCTCTTAGTTAAAGCCCGGGCATGAGTCATAAAACATAAAAAACCTAACTGATTACAAAAGAAAAAAGTCCTCGGTGAATCACCATTTGTGTACTTCCCCAGCAAGAATTAATCAATTACGTTTTCGCTCTCCCTCCAAAATCAATATACCATTTGTGCTAAAACTCAATATTTGACTAATATATTGGTTTCTGAATTCTCATACTAAAGTTTGTATCGATATATTCAATAGGTCGGCAATTAGGGTATTTAAATCGAGCCTCTCCTCTCCCTTCCCTTCGACCAATTTCGCGGAAGTTATTGGGATTCTTGAGTTAAGCCTTCCCCCTAACCCCCCTTCCCTTTGTCCCATTTGACTGAAAATCAATAGGTGTCGTCTTTATGGGGTTCTGAATACTCATAAATTTAATTTTGATTAAGTTCATTCTATCGGGAGTTATCGTGTTCACAGACAGACAAACAATTGTAATGAATGTATCGACACAATATTTATTATGAGGATTCAGAAGTCAATTATTAGCCCAAACGATTGATTGGTTTTGGAGGGAGAGCGAAAACGTTAATTGAATAATTCATGCTGGGGAAGTACATTACCATTGATCCTTTATTTTTACTTTCGATAAAATATCCAATTTACTTTTTTCTCATGCATTTTATTTAATTTTAAACTTTTATATTTTATTTATTTTTCAATAGTTTTCCTTATATCGCTCTGATTATTAACAGCGGGTTATCTGGTAAATAACCAGCTCTCTACATGTTGCCACTCTATTCTAAACAGCCATCACTGAAATAGACGTTGTAATTCAAAAATGAACTCTACCCACCATTCACCCGATAATTGTATTCTATTTATCATTGTAACTTCTTCTGCCAACTGTTGCCATGGTCGTTAAAAATGAATTACTGAAATGCCAAACAATATATTTTCTCCTTGACGAATTATAAAAGTTTCAGGAGCAAATGCTGTCAAAATCCTCTCCGACATGTCTATTGTTTACCAGCAAGTGATTCGCATTCCATATAGTCAGTCCTCTTGTTCCTTTCTCGCGGAATAGAAAGAAATGTGAGAAAGAGGAAAAAAACACAAATGATCTTTAGCTCCTTCTGATTAGAATGAATAACCTTCTGGACTCTGGAGAATTTAATTATTCTTCCCAAGGGAGATCATAGGAGCAGAATGACAACCTTTCCATGAAGATTCATTACTTGTTGAGCTCTATGTCCAATTTGTGTTCTTCGTTTTTGTATACTAGTAATTTAAGAGATATACGCTGTTACCAAGACATTTTTTCAGGATCCCCAGGGCAGGAGGAGTGACGTCATCAGTAATGTCTCTAACCCGATGATATCATGAGTCACTTGGTCCCCTCCCGATACAATACTATCCTCCTTCCCCCTGAGTATGACCATTTCGTTTTCATCCCTAACTATGCCTTACGAGCAGGGCGTGCATGGAGTCATCCCATCCTACTCTCTTTTCCTGGTTCTTTCGTTGTCCCGGGCGGCCGTGGTTATGTGGATTCATGAGCTTGCACCAGGGGCGTAGCCAGAGGGGGCCCCCCCTCCTGGCCAGAGCAAAAACCAAGATAACAAAAATTGTTTTTTGCTTAAATGTACATGTACAAAACAAGTCATATTATGTTTATTTAAATATACATGAATTCGATTATTTCATTTCCACGCTCAAAATCTTCATTTGTGTTATACTTAATACTCTTAAAGTTGATTTTACATGCGCAGTAAAAATTCAAAGCGTAGCAGCAGCAAATGCATGCTATTGGCTGAAAGTCATTTAATTCTAAAATAACATAAACCACAGCGTGCATTTGCTGCTGCTGCGCATTGCATTTTTGCTGCTCATGTAAAGTCAGCTTAAGTATTACAGTGGTTTCCTGAGGGGGAACTTCTAGGGGTCCGAGTCTCCAAAATTAATAACAAAAAGTCTGCAGCGCTAACCATGGAAACTGCGGGCTGTGCCCCCGGGAGTCTATACCCCCCCCCCCCCCCCCCCCTTACCACTCCGACATCTGTGTTATTAAAGCTATTTTGCTCATACCTACCTCTTTACTTTTACCTGATAAATAATAACCTGTTGTGACAAGGAAGTGACGTGATTGTTTTTGGCTGGGGAAAGAAAAATGTATATTTTTATATTTTGTGTAGCCTTCATAAAGCTGTAGATAACTTTGTGTGTGGTAAGGTAGAGGGAGAGAGAGTGAGGGGGTGGGGAGGGGGGTGGTAGTGAGGATGAGAAGGGGATGGATGATTAATGCTATCTGTGAACTGAAGATTGATGTTAGGTCCAGGAAACTGAGGCCCAAGGAATCTACAGCACGGCCTCTTGTTTGTGTTGAGGCCATCATCTCACACACCCATAAGATGAGCTTACATGTTTGTGTATGTAAAAGTTACCTTTGACAAACAGGATTAAATGTACACAACTTAAATGAACTTCACCAGCTGCAATTCTTTGCAATCAACTAAGCTACCTACGAGAATAACAACTCGCCTCTCAAATTCATTTCAGGCATTAGCATATGAAAGTAATATCCGCGGCATCCGCATTTTTTTTTGTTTCAATGTACAGCATGAGTGATTTTAGGAAGGATGTTTTCAAAGGATGTTTAGTTGATCTTTAAAAATGAGGGCCCCCTCAAGCCACCCCTGGCCAACACACATCCGAATACATTTTTTGCGTTTTGTGTCGATATAGTGGAAATACTAATTAATAAAATTAAAAAGGTGATAAATAGAACACTTTTTATTGTCTAATTCCGCACACATATACATAAATGTGTACCGGTTTCGGCTTACGCCATCGTGTATTGGTTCAACAATAATGGAGATATGAGCTAGGCAGACATATTTATAATAACTTGAGAGGACCTGGGGTAGGAGGGGTCCTCCTCCCTAGGGGGTGGAACTCCCTATTCTAACGGTATTGACCAACTGTGAATATATTTGAAAACTTGAAAATAACACGAAACCAAAATATTATAAAAAGTTGTATGAAATCAATATGACGTAACATGAATGTGCAGTATATAGTTACTTGTGTCTTGAGTTCCAACTCGTAAAAATGGGAATTGTTTAAACGACCAAACACACTTCAAATTCTCTTTGGTAATACCTCTTAACTAACAGGTATTTAAGTCAATATTAATCTAGATTTCTTCTGTTCAGACATGTGATAGCTAATTATATACAGTGGAATCCCGATATTTCGTATCCCGATTATTCGTATTTCCGGTTAATTCGTACAAATTTGCCGGTCCTCAGAGAAAATCCCGATAAGTGGTATAAAAACAATGCATTTCGAACCCCTCGGTAATTCGTATTATTTTTATGCTCGAGGTCACTTAAAACATCTTATAATTCGTATTTCCAGCTTAAAAACCTCGTTAATTCGTACTGTTTTCAAGAGGGGGAGAGAGGACAGTGAGAGACGAGAGAGCAGAATGAGTGCGAGATAAATGTTTTCTAGGAAATCACGTGATTCCTACAGAACCAAAGAGGAGAACGAGTGAGAGAGACAAGTTTTCTATGAAATCTCATGTAATTCGTACTCTTTTCACTGAAAGGAAATGAGAAGAGGAGAGGGGGTAAGTTTTAGCAATTTTGTTGATCTTGTCTAACATTTTGTAGAACAAATGTTTGATTGGTGTTTATTTAATCTAGAACATATGTACATATTTTGTATTGCAGGTATTGTTTATTGTATAGTTTAGTATAAAGCAGTGTTTTTATTCTTACCACATTGTACATACTTCTTAATACAAACATATTTGCTTTAATATGTTTTTTAATTTTTTATATTTTGTACTCCCGATAATTGGTAATCCCGATAATTCGTACCAAACCGTCAGTCCGTTGACCATACGAATTATCGGGATTCTACTGTACTGTACATCTATATTACATTGATTTCATAGATTATTTTGTTTCCTATTTTATTTTAGTTAAGAAACATTGGTGTCAATATTAACCTATATCATAGATCAAATATTCTTATACTCAGACATAAGTAACTGTATACTGCACATTCATATTATGTCATATTGATTTCTTAGAACTTTTTATAATTTTATATTTTATAATATTTCGGTTTCGTGTTATTTTCACGTTTTCAAATACATCCACAGTTGGCCAACAGGACCCATCCTACCCCAGGTACTCTCAAGTTGATATAAATACGTCTGCCTAGCTCATACTCGTAACTCCAATATTGTTTAACGATGGCGTAAGGCGAAACCGGTACACATTAATATATAGGTTTGTGGAATTAGACAATATAAGTGTTCAATAAAAAATATTTTATGTATCATATTTTTAATTTTATCTCTTATAGTATTATAGTTCCTGTTACACAGATGTCGCCTGGACTCATAATCAACTCCACAACCCCAAACGTTCCTACATTTTATAAGCTAAGTATTTTCTCAACAGAAATATCATCTATATATTTTTTTTTTTTAATTTAACATTGACTGAAAAATTGGATTGGATAAAACCTGGTCCGTCCTCCTCCAAGAGATTCAACAAGTGGTTGGATAGGTCTGCCATTTTCTATATTAAAACCACTTTCAATTTTGGCTTCGTCTTTTTCATATGAATATTATTTATATAAAATTGTGCTCAAAAATAAGTAGAACATACCAAAGACAGCTTGAATATCTCTGTTGTTGTTCCTTTTATAGTCATAATTCTGGTGAACTTGTTAGACGTATGTAGATATACAATAAACATTGATAATCCTAGTCCATGGTTTCGCAGATAGGCAAATTGACAACATTATATTTCTGGTCCTAATGAGTTTAGGGGGAGCCTCAAACGTTCGTGAAGGGTTGAGCTAAAAAAAAAAAAAAAAAAAAAAAAAAAAAAAAAAAAAAAAAAAAAAAAAAAAAATATGGAGATGAGATCTGTAACTTTATTTCCTGTCACCCGCCTCTGGCAGACACATCCTAAAGGTGGGACAATTTTTAACAATAAATGAAATCATTTTTTTATATATATTTTGTTTTTATTAAATTTGTTTATATTTACATTCCCATGAAAAAATTCGAAGTTATGCTTTTGCGTTTGACTCATGTTTAAAGGTATACAAAATTGAAAATGTTTATACTTAAGTTCGGAAGTGTGTATGTATGCTCGTATCTCTTAAACAAATGTAATCCCCAAAGCTTACAGCCCCATACTTAAGATAACATAGAGGGCGCCGGTAGCTCAGTGGTATGCGCGCAATTGTGTGTTCGAAACCCGGCCGAGGCCCTTAGTTTATTTTATCTGGGAAGTAAAATAAACTTGAGCACGCCGTCCTTCGGATAGGACGTTAAGTGATGGTCCCGAGCCTGTACGATGTCAGGTACTCGTTAAAGACCCCTGCCCTAGGTGAATAAAAATTTAGGGTAGGCAAAATTTAGACTCCCACACGACGAAAGAGCGCTCTGGTAGTAGGCGATGTGACCTCGTAGTTAAAGCCCATGAGTCATTATGACCAACTTAAGATAACTTCAACTTTCGTAATTCCCTGTTTATTGATAACGTAGGGGTCTTTAACGAGTACCTGACATCACACAGGCTCAGGTTCATCGCTTAACGTCCCATCCGAAGGATGGCGTGCTCACCTAAGAGCTTCGGGTGGGTTTCGAACCCGCGTTCTTGAGCTCTGTAAGTAAGCACGCTACCTCTGACCTACCGGCGCCGTCATTCATTGTAAATGTGCTTCACAAAAGTGCATGTTTACACGTCCTTCGTCTCTTACCTAACACAGCCCCTGGAGTCTCTAGACTGGTCTGTTTTTTCAAGGGATTTCGATCAATACATGAATGAAACCAAGCATTTTGTATGAAAATGTCTAATCTAGCTGTTCCCTAGGCTTGGTTATGCTGCACCATCTTTACATCCAGATTACGTTTAATTTGTGCTATAATTTTGATCATCTCCAAGACCAACAAAGCTTTTGCAGTTTCCGTATTTCTCATTCGGCAATTCTTCATCTTCAAAGGATAAACAATTGTACAACCATTGCTCTCGAGGAGAAAAGAATATTCTGGTAGAGTATTTCTTGATGTGAGTCAAGTATTTGATAAAGTGTATGGCATCCAGGACTCATATACAAGTTGAGATGTATCTTCTCCAGTTGCTGCTATTCGATAAAGACTTTCCTCGAGAACGCTACTTCAGAATTCTATTTTCATAGAGTTGAGGCGAGTACAGCTCTGGGAGGATCAGTTCAACATGTGCACATATTTTACGCTGCAGACATGCCAACCAGCGATGCACTCATTTCCACTAGGATTGATTACTACGATGCGTCTGCACCAGAACACACTAATTATTGCCATCTGAAAAATCATAATATGATATTCGGAACCTGTTTTCAAGAGTGTATTATAAGGGAAAGGGCGCCGGTGCTAGCCAACTGAGCTCCTGATCGCGGGCTTGAAATCCGGCAAAGGTTCTTAAGTTTTTTATTTGGGAGATAAAAAACCTTGTGCACGCCGTCCTTCGGATGAAACGTTAAGCAATGGTCCCGAGCCTGTGTGATGTCAGGTTCTCTTTAAAGACAAGGTAATGCATGAAAGGACGCTCTGGTAGTAGGCGATTTGACTTCGTTGTCACAATAACTATCTAACTCTTCAATGTTATGACAATTACGGCTATGCAGATATTTTCGTAACAGTATGTTTGTATAATATATATATGTTCGGGTCAATCTTAAAAACTACTGCACCGATTTTCAATATTTTTTTTATGAATTCCTTACGTTTTCGCGAAGGTTATAGGCCAAAAAAAATTTTATATTTACATTTTTTTTTTTTTTTAACTTGAATTTTGTTTATCGGAGCTAATGCGCATGCGTCATCTTATAACAGTCGGTTGAGAGGAGAAGTTAACGTAGTATCGATAGTTGGCCTCCGTCAGCCCGGTATAAGTTCACTACATTCGCCTACCAACCAACAACTAAACTTTCCGATGTTTCATAAACTTATGTCTTTACAATGACTTTCTTCTCATTCAATCCCATATCCACACACATAGGTGTTTGTTTAAAAAAAACTCCCCCATATCACCTTTAATCTGTCAATAGTTCTCTTTTATGGTTCCAAAGTCCCTGTATGATATCCGGTGTTTGTTTGTCCGTATGTATTGTGTTTTCAATATCTTTAGACAGGAATGTCAATTCCACTTTTTATGAAGAAAAACTTATAATGTTACTTTTCGTTAATTAATTGGCTGATAAATCAGTGAATTATGATAGTAGGTACTTATTTATAGCAATTAAATTACCTATATCAAAATCTATATATATATGTATAGATAAAATCTAAAATTTTGACGATTTCACTATGTTCACTTTTCCCCACATTCCCTTAGTTCTGTTCTGGGCTTTGGATCATTAGACGAAATGAGATTTTGTACGAAAATAGAAAGACCTATGAGATTGTTCCGTGCACCCCCGACCTACACATTTATATGAATGAATAAAAGTTTCAGTTCTACGTCAGGAGTGGTTATTCATTGCAATGGTGTACCTCTGGAACGGTTTATCCGAATTTACTAGGGGTTGTACTAAAATGTCTCATTTGGAGGGTAGATTAAAAATTAAAATAAAAACTGTATACGCCATTCTTGATAAAAATAACATTATATGCTCCAGTTTTAGGGTTTTTAGAGTACAGCCAAATATTATTCACAATTCAGATTCTGCACCTGTCTTTGCATGGTCTAAGCATGGTTCGAGACTGGGTCTGGGTCTGAATCTCTCAAATGACGAAAGAGTCAATAAACCAACTGAAGCTTTAGAAATAAGCAGGACATATGTATGAGGCGGGGTGTAGCCTCAATTTCCGAGATAGGAGGAACCTCAAAAAAACAAAAACAGAAGTTAAGGGCCCACAAAATAAAGACTGGAAGTTCAGAGGGAGAGCGGAAACATACGTGCGACTCGGAGCGTAGCCTTAAATTCAGAGATCGAAGGACCCACGAAAGAGCAAAAACTGAAGATAAGTTCCAGTATCGATGACGATTTGTGGCAATAATAATATCTCATAATCCTTATTATATGTTCTTTTGGCAACTCCTATTTTTTTATCTTGACTTTTTTCTTCATAGATTCGTCAATTCATCGATAATATATTCTAAAAAATAAATATAATATAAATATGGATACTTTGCTCTCGAATATCGCATATCGATGTCATAACCCGATATTTCTTTTAATACAAAATATTGATACATTCTTTTCGAACTTATGAACCATATACTTTAAAATACATCGACAAGCCATTTAATGTCAGATGCTTTCAGACATTTCACATACAACAGCTATGACAAACAAACGTAGCAACATAAATATACAACAGAAAGCCATATATAATGTATACGTAGAGAGAGAATGAAACATCCCTCTTGTACTTGTCCCAGAAGTTATCGTGGGAGACACCAGAATCCTTTTATCCAAATCCTCTCCACCCTCCAGGTAATCCCAGACACAGATTAACGTGAAATTAGAATAGAGGTCTCCTCTTATAATTTAATTTTGCATCTCCTGCATTGAAGTATACAGACAAGGTCATTAGATTTTCTTCCTCTCAGATATTAAATCAGTATTGACAATTATTTGTTTAGCTAATGACTGATTTTTTTTCTATGTGTAAACATCATAGCTCATATCCCAATTGTAATTACATGAAACTGTTACGAAAAATCGAACGGATATACGTTATTTGATGTCTTTCCTCACACCCCGTGTTACCATGTTACTGTAGTAATCTCAAGAAACTGTGACGAGAAAGCGAACGGATCTACATCATACGCATAAGCTTCTCTAGCAAGTGTTTTGAACATTTTTTAAGTAATAATTGACGCAAAATAATTGAATATCTCTAAAATTATTGCGGATTTGCTATTTGTGATTATATTAAAATTCAATCCATTGTTTTTACTTCCCCAGCTATACGAAGTATAGGGGAAGCTATGTAATAGGTCAAAAATTCGATGCGGAGTTTTCAACTGAATTTCATTTTTTTCGACATCTAGATTCCAAATATGAAAAAAAATTTCTGTGTGTCTGTGAACATGATAACTCCCGATAAAATAAATGTATCGACATATATGATTTTAGGTTAGGTTTTATGACTCAAGCCCGGGATTTAACTAAAAGGTCATATCGCCAACTACCAGAGCGCTCTCGTCACTCTGGTGGACATGAGCCCGACTGTGGGAGTCCTAAATTTCCCTGCCCTAAATTTTTATTCACTTAGGGCAGGGGTCTTTAACGAGTACCTGACATCGTACAGGCTCGGGACCATCGCTTAACGTCCCATCCGAAGGACGGCGTGCTTATATAACATTTTATATGTGTATCCATAACTCCATAAGGACAACACCTATTGATTTTCAGTCAAATTGACTCAAAACTCTAATAACTGCCGTTGTAATGAATTTATCGACACAAGATTTCATATTTGCATTCAAAACCCCAACAAAACGACACTTATTAATTTTCGGCGGAATCAGCTGAAGGGAAGGGGGGGTTCAGGGGAGGTTGCTCAATTAAAAAACCCTAATAACTGCCAATGTAATGAATTTATCGACACAAAATTTAGTATGAGGATTTAGGAGCACCTATGTAAGTCAATTAATGAATATTAGGGCGTACGGGGCCCTGGTTTGGGGGGGGGGGGACGAAAAGTTAATTGATTAATTCGTTCTGGGGAAGTACAATGCCGGTGATTCACAAATAACTTTTTCAACTTCGCCCTGAGGAGTCACTGCTGGCAGCTGAGAAGTTACATTACTAACAAAAACCCTTTTTATTTCTATATCCTATTCTGTTCCTTCAAGAGATCAATACTTTTTTTTTCTCATTCTAGTAAAAATAAGGATACCTGAATCAGTCGGTGTTATCTTTTGGAAAGGTGGATGTGATATCTTATATTCGGCCCTAAACTCTCTTTCTGAGACCAGAAGCACTTATCTTGCTAGGAAACAGTTTATATGAGGTATCGTATTTAATGGGTCCTTAACCAGGTGAAATGTGACGATTCATGTTTCAGAGGACTCTAAAGTCTAATAATGACAGATTTTTCTTCGAACATTATGAAAAAAAAAGTATCTTGAATTCGACTGCTTGTTAGGCGGTTTGAGACCAATGACAGAACTCTTTTGGCTAACCTTAAACCAGTGCTTAATAAGAGTTTAATAATGAGAAACGTTTCTGTCTGAAAGTAAAAGCAGCAACTCTGCTTCCTGTTGTGATGGACGACCTGCTTGTTGACTAATCCGAAAATATTTAAAATATTTAGGCTATCATTAACTGAAACATAATAACTAAACAAATATTTGAACACAAAACTAGTCGTTTTAGTTATTGATAGTCGCTTAAATTTGTTCGGATTAGTCAACAAGCGGGTCGTCCATCACTACCAAAATACAGGAAGCAGAGTTGCTCGTTTTACTTTCAGACAGAAACGTTTTTCAATATTAAACTCTTATTAAGCACTGTTTTAAGGTTGGCCAAGATTTCGGCCTTATATACAACCATATTTTTACAGATCACTCATTTCTTTCCTTCTCCTCCTTCTTAAATTCATTTCATACTGGCATTACTTAGTTAGGCGTCTGCAGTATTCTTTGTTTCATTGTACAGCATAATTCTAAGAGTGACATTCTTATACCCAGTAATGCCAGTATGAAATGATTTTGAGAGGGAGGAAGGCGGAGAGAGTGATCTGTAAAAATGTGGTTGGTTTAAGAAAGTCCTGAAGGAAGAATTGTTCCTTTCTCACATCTGAGGGCATTACGGTTGTTGGAAATTTAATAAGGAACTCTTTTGGTAAGGTCAAATTTTTCGATAGGGCTAACCGTTTATGGCCTATAAAATTGCTTGATAAACATCTAAAAGTTTTGAGAGGCAATTTTAAGACGGTTTTCGGCATTTACCTCGAAACCGGGGTTAAAGAATAGTCTTTCTTATAAAATTATGATGACATAAAAAAAATATAATGAGATCTTTGTTAGCACATATGACATATTCATTTCAAGTTTTCATGTTCATTGCTACAATGTGTTAGTGCTTTCACGAACGTTCAATCAAATACGTACACACAGAAGACATACGCATGACTGAAACGTATTCAGGAGTCGTTGAAATTTGAAATAACTGTCTCTCGGATTTTTGCACGATTACAATACCTACTTGCTTATACTTGGTTATAGGAAAACAAACAAATAAAATAAACCTCAGTTTGTACGAAAGATATACAAATACAAAATCGATATATCTCAATGATCATTGTTATTGATGTCATCTGTTTGTTTCCCCTAAGACAAATATGACTATTACACCATGACAAGTGATGACGTATTTCATTAATTAACTCATCATGCTCATCGAGCCGGGCTACTTTAATTATTCTATTTGGCAAGTGACAGTTATTCAAATACCAGGTTATTCTCCCAACCCACCATTATCTTCTTCAGGGACATATTTTTTAAATAAAAATTTAATTTTTTGTGATGTTTTAATAGTATTGGATTTCAAGTATGACCATCTTTACCGATTATAAATACCTAGTAGAACGAAACTCAAAAAATCTAATAATTGCCGATGTAATTTAGTATGAAGATTCAGGAATCCCTATGTAAGTCAATTATTGATTTTTAGCCAAAATGATCAATTGGATTTGGAGGGAGAGCAAACACTTAATTATTTCGTGGGGGAAGTACATTGAGGTGATTGCCGACGTTTTCTTTATATGCAAAAATGTTCTCTAGCATGACCAGAATGACACATTTATTCCTCATAAATTCGATGGGAGAGAAATCCGCATACATCGCTAGTCAGAAAAAAATATATGTATATAAATTTCTTTCTGACTAGTGAGGTATGCGGATTTCTCTCCCATCGAATTTATGAGGAATAAATGTGTCATTCTGGTCATTCTAGAGAATATTTTCGCCCAAAAAATTGTTTTTCTGTTTGTTCTTTTTAAGCGTTTAGCGAATCGCGAAATGAAACCCGTTTGAAATTCTCTATTAATATATATATATATATAAAATCTCATGTCAATATAATCATTACTTCGTAAATTATTGGGTTTTTTGGTGTTAAGCCCCTCTCTGCCTTGCCTCCTCTCTAGTCGTCCCTTTCCTTCAGTGATTTGACTGAAAAACAGTAGGTGGGTGTCCTTATGGGGTTCTGGATACAAGTATAAAATTTCGTGTCGATTCACAGGTCAGACACATACACATAGACAGACATAAATTTTTATTTTTTTCATTTTTGGAATGAGGGGTTCGGAAAACCTGAAATACCGGTGAAAACTCCCCTTCGAATTTCTGACAGATTACATAACTTCCCCCATACTTCATATATCTGAAGAAGTAAAATATCAGGGTGGGAAGTCTAAGCCAGTTAGACGAAGGCCATGGTCAGTTAGCACAGATTGACTTTAATAAGATTTCCTCTTCTCGCCTCTCTGTGATACAAACAGGCTATTCTCAGAAGACAGGAACCACTTGACAGTTCGCAATTTTGAGCTGTTATTATTTATCAATATCTATTTCTAGAATATATTTAATTGTAGATGTTAGTCATTAATTTCTGTTTACACATCAAAAGACGCTGGGAAAGTTTGAGTGGTTCAATACTGTACCATCTGTTTTCTCGGCGCCATTTTCAATTTTCGACATGTGAGTACTTCTCTCGCATTCTATGAACTCGAAGCTAACATTATTGCTAACCAAATTAAATTGAAGGTAAAACAAATTCACGTAAAAATGAAAGTAAAATAACCCTTTTTTTTTTTCTCTGTCCTGTTAAGTAAGATTTTTACAGTTTGGCCTTTTTAGCCAGTTAAAGTATAGATATTTTTTTCTCTTGGCTTGAAAATAATATCCAGGGTGCTCTTCCCTTGTATGTTACTTGACCGAGTTTGTGATACCAAGGTTTTCTGTTTTTTAGAGATGCCGCCACAGTACAAACTGATCTACTTCAACGCCCGGGGTAAAGCGGAGCATATCCGATTCATCTTCGCCCAGGCCGGGGTGGAGTTCACCGACCACCGGATCCCCAAGGAGAAATGGCCTGAAGTCAAGAAGAGTAAGTAGGATCTACCTCACATCCTTCCCCCACCCAAACTTACACCATCATCTGTCTTCATCATCACAAAACTTCCATCCGGTTCCCTTCCCTCTTCTACAGAAAATTTGCGTAAATCTTATACTAGATGTTATGGCATGCATTCTTGTCTCAAATAGTTCTTGTCCGAACAGATTTTTCTGATCTTTGTATATATGTATATATATACAATATCCACTATTTAGTGGAAACAATAATGAAGGGAAAACAAAAACAACAAACTTGTTCAACACTTATTTGGTCTAATTCCATAAAAATATACAAATAGCGTACCGATGTCGGCTTATGCCTTTGTCAGCAGGCTAATAATGCCTAATTCGACAAAAGTAGTTTGTTATATCCTAAGAATACATTTCTGCGAACTATTTGATATAGTGAAAACCTAATAAAGCAGGAGGGTCAACAAGAAACTGTGATATGTTAAATTAATATACTTTTTGTAGAACTGAACTACTGTTTCAGTTTACGTATGCATTGTGAACAGGACACCGTTCCTCTGGAAATCACGGTAGGTACTTCATGCCACTTCGAGCCGTTTGAGAGCAGTGCGTGTCAGTGCTAATTTGACACACTGCTGTCAAACGGCTCGAAGTGCCATGAAGTACCGTGATTTCCAGAGGAACACACAGCTAGTTATAAGTATAATTAGACGGGAATATAGATGTAAGAACTGATTTATACTTTTCGAACGTCCTTAGCTTCAGGATCTGACCTTCAAGTCCGCTTCTTGCAATGTTGATGGGACATTTTCGTAGATGCAGTTCTGTTCACAATGCACCCATATATCACAGTTTCTTGTTGATCCTCCTGTTTCCTAGGAGAATGTTTCCCTTGCCCGCTGTTTTCTATAGAAAGTTTCGCTTTGTAATTTCCCAAAGGATTATGAACAAATGGGATTGAATTGGTTTTGGGATTGGCTGATAACTTTGAGAAAGTTGTTACTACCTTAAAGTTATCAACCAATCCAAAGAGGGCGTGATGTAGAGCTTTGATGAGCTGGCTTAGTTAGACTTGCTGCGGGTATTTACAAAAGTAATACCGTGCCTTTTCCAGGTAACTGGCTTAGGCTACCTCACCTCTATCCTCTCTTGGCCCCGTTCCCTTCAATTTTGTACTTTGTACCCTACTCAGCATTCCTTGACTCAACCCGAAACCAGTACTTATGTATTTTATGGAATACAGTAAATGTATATGAATTATAAGGGAAATACCGTCGATACAAATGCAAAGTATCGAATGTGAAAAAACGCATTTTTCGTTTTCGGTCTAAAGCATGTATGGGCAACCTTTGATATGTTTCGGGCCAAACTTTAGTGTACAAATACGTTCGCGGGCCGCGTAGATGGTTCAAAATAAAATAACGTCGGACTTTAAAGTAGTGTTCATAATTTTTAGCGATAGATATCAGACATGAAATAATAAGACAATGTTATTATAATACAATTTATTAAAATAACAAAATGAAATGAAAAAAATAGGTACAATATTATAATTAAATCGTGAAATTTGGAATTATTACAAACTACGAAAGTTAAGTAGCGACACCGAAACCAATGAGACACTTGAGCTTGAATTTGGGAAACTAATCCATTGATGTTTGGATTAATTCCACTGATACAAAGACGTAAAGAATTTACCAAATTATCTTCAGTGAGCCTTGTACGATGTTTTGTTTTATTAACTTTCATCATTGAAAAGAACTGTTCGCATTTATAAGTACTGCCAAACGCACAAATCAATCTTCTTGCGAACTTTCTAAGCTGCGGAAAATGGTCTTCTTCGAGGTATTTTTTGTAGAAATCGCACAGCTCCAAAATTTAGATTTTAGGAGTGAGTTTTCTTGAATCTCGATCAACTCCATTTGCAAGTTTATTGACCATAAACAAACACGCGATGACATAAATTTTTCCTCACTCGCCTTGCTCGCTCACTTGATTCCGCAGGAGCAAGCGACAAACGCCATCCTACTCGATCTTCCTAATTTGGAGTGAGTGTGAGTAAGTAGTGTAATATATATATTTTTTTTTAATTGGGTTTTTCAAAATGTCTCGCGGGCCGGACCAAATCTTACAGCGGGCCGGTTGTTGCCCACATATAGTCTAAAGCGATAGCTTTAGGACTGATGAATGTTATAGCGAACTCTCAAATCTGAATTCACGTTGTAAAGGGGAGGAATAACCCTGCAGAGGGTCGAATATCCAAACTATGTAATGATGTCCAAAATCAAAGTGACGAATAAAAAATTCGTTATTCTGCATTCGCTATTGTGAACAATTTTTTTGAACTGGGATGTTTCAGTCTCGAATGTACCACATTCGCGTTTTTGATCTGGTTCGAATAGGAACAAAATCAAATTCCCTGCATGACAAAGTATTGAATATGTCATGTTCGTGTGTTTGTTGTTGCAATTTTTTGTAAAAACAATGAGCTGTTTTAAAGCAGACTATCGATTGTGACATATTCAATAGTTTGCAATGTAAATATTTAATTATTAAACAATGCAAACTAACGAAAATGCCACATTCGATAGTTTGCGTTGTAAATTATAGAAAAATAATCATCAATCATAGATAATCAAACTAACGAATGTGCGTTTTGACTAATTAAGATACATAATTCGATAAAATTCTTATAGAGTCATCTATAAGGCATAACACCACGTATAATGACATAGGTAAAAAATGTTTGACAATAAGCACTGATTTTGAATGAACCATGTAACAGTTTATTCACTCTCCTGAAAAGTGGTGTTTTTCACATTCGATATTTAGCATTTGTATCGACGATATGTACTCGGTCAAAAATTCGATGCAGAGTTTTCAACGGAATGTTATGTGTTCCGACCCCAGGGTCATTGTGTCAGGCAGACCCTCTTTGAACACAATAACTCCCGATAGAATGAATGGATCGACACGAAATTGTATATGTGAATCCAGAACTCTCTAACGACTACATCTATCGATTTTCAGTGAAATTGACTAAAGGGAAGGGGAGATTAGGGGGGAGGCTTAACGCAAACATATAATAACCTCTGATAGAATGAATGTATCAACATAAAATTTTATATGTGTGACTTGAACTCCATTATGACAACACCTATCGAGTTTCAGCCAAATTCGCTATAGAGAAGAGGGGGTTCAGGGGAGAGGCTCAATTCGAAAACCCTAATAACTACCGATGTAATGAATTTATCGATACAGAATTTAGTAAGAGGATTTAGAAGCCACCTATGTAAGTCAACTAATGAATACTAGCGCAAACGATAGACTGGTTTTGGAAGCGAAAAGTTAATTGATTAATTTGTTCTGTGGAAGTACATTGCCGGTGATTTGGTAAAGTTGGTCGGTAAATCACCGGTAAGCACTTCCCCAGCACGAAGTCTTCGCTCTCCGTGTTGTCCTTATGATGGTTTGAATTTAAATTCAAAATTTCATGTCGATATATTCATTACATCGGTAGTTATTAGAGATTTTGGGTTATAAATAAAATTGTAAGGGGTTTCGGTAAATTGGACATTTCTGAAAATCACTTGGATATTATCCGTTTCAGTTGAAACAATGACCATACTAAGTGGTTTTTAGCTTCCTCTTTGTTTTTGTTTGTTTGTTCGATGATCACTGTAAAATGACTGAACATATTTCAACCAAACTTCATATTTCTCCATCTTTTCAAGGATAGGTTTTAGGGTATATACAATTTAAAAATCACTGAATAGTGGGGGAAGAGGGGGGGATTTAGTTGAAAACAAAAATAGTTCTTTCATGTTTTCCTAGTTACTACATATTGATCCTGCGTGGAAACGTCACAGAATCAATATGAAAGACATTTTCATTTTAACATTTTTTGTTATGTATATATTTCTCGACAGATTAAAAATAACGGAGATAAATAACTTTTTCGAATAGCGAAAGAGGAGAGAGGTAGCCAGGTGGAGAGGATAAGAAGGAGGAGAAAGATGTACTAGCTCACCTGATCAGCCAGACCTCATTCCTGCGTTCATTTTACTATACATTTACATCGTTTTCTCTCACTATCTACTGTTTATCTTTGATATTTTTACAGATTAATTAATTAATACAAATTAAAGACGAGAGGTCACAGCTATAAAAATAATGGAGTGTATTTTTTTTTTTTTATTATTTTAATATATAGAATGTATATACTTTAAATATACAGAATGAAAATTCAAAATGTGACTGTATGCGGAGGCAGGAGTGCGGCGGACAGGTCGGGTAATTGTGTTTACCTGGGAATCTTACTGAGACCTGGGAAAGAGCTGTGGCGGGGATTCAATATCTGCAGGTTGGAGGGGACTTGAACCAAGGACCATAACACTCCCAAGTCTTCACAACACTCTCTTCCATTCTTTGTTTTTCTTACCGAATACGCTATTCAATTTCGTTTTTGTCCTTGTATCACGTGTACACATATCTATCTTACATTTATCACTTCTACATATTTACGTGTAACTATTTTACGTATTTTATTCATAAATATTACGCACACAAAACTGGTATTGGATTGTTACTTTCCCAACTATAAGAAGTATAGGAGAAGTTATGTAATTGGTCAAAAATTTTATGTTTACTTTTCTCCGGAATTTGATGTTTTCCGACTTTTTTATTGAAAAATCGTCGTTGGATCACAGGCAATGAACCCTCCCTTCAAAACCAGTCGACCGTTTGCGCTAATATTGGGGCTCCTAAATCCAATAATAATTTTGTGTCGATAAATTATTTAGATCGGTAGTTATTAGGGTTTTTGAATTGAGCCCCTCCTCTGAACCCCCTTTTCTCTTTGGCCAATTTTGCTGAAACTCGATAGGTGTTGTTCTTATTTATACTTAAGCAAGCCGTCCTTCGGATGGGGACGTTACGCGATGGTCTCAAGCCTGTACGATGTCAGCTACTCGTTAAAGACCCCTACCTACCCTAGGTGAAAACAAATTTAGGGTAGGTAGGCAAAATTTAGAACAAGCAAATTTAGTAGAGTCGGACTCATTTCCACCAGAGTGACGATAGAGCGCTCTGGTAGTTGATATGACCTTGTAGTTAAAGCCCGGGCATGAGTCATAATAACTATCTTTTTTTCTAATCCCCAGTCAATTTCCGATGTCAATAGACCGCTAAACCGGTTTTATACAGTATTGGTCCTGTTTTGATTCTATGAACACAGATTGGTTTCATGAGGAACATTTATTGTTTGGAGGAATTATTCAGCCATCATTGTAGAGCTGGTTATTGTATGTGCTAGGATGTGGTAGACACCCCAACTAGTATGTGTTGGGCGGTTCTCTGGTTTTGTGAAGTGCGTTTTTCACAAACACTAATCATACCATGTATTGGAAAGAATCAAATGTTGATCCTTCCGCAGGTCCTTTCAGTGAAGCAGTATACACAGGCTCCGCTGTCGTATATACAAACTACCAGGTTACCCAACGAGTGTAACTTTGCGTTATATGTATTCTCTTTACCTGAACCCCCCCCCCCCCCCCCCCCCCCCCACCCCACCCCATCTCAATCCCCTCCTTTCCCTTCCTTACCTCACTTCCTCTGGCGTGTTTATCTCCGTTATTTTTAACTTTAACGAAAAAATGAATAGAAAACCAACTGTTAAAAAACTAGTATTCATTTTATGGCCCCTCCCTCCTCTACAAATTCCCCTTCTGTTAGTTTGAACCGAGCTTATAAGAATGCTATATGTAAAATTTCATGAAAATCTGATCATCCATTTTTACCCGATGTTGGAACAAACAAACATACCCAGAAACAAACAAACGCCACCTCAACTTTATTAATATAGATGGATTTATTTATTTCTATAATTTGTCCAATTTATTATAACTGTTTCATTTAATGTAAGAACTCTACTCTGGGTGAATAAAAAATATAGAGTAGGCACAATTTTAGGACTCCAAAAGAAAGAGCGCTATGGTAGTAGGCGATATGACCTCGAAGTTATAGCCCGGGCATGAGTCACAATAACTAACTAACTGTAAGATAATTAATTTAGTTATGAGAAACCTTGGAGTTTAGTTGTCCCATAAAACGTGTTTAATAGCTTACCACGGCAAAATTACTAGGTTTCTCGTATCGTAGTTGAGTAGGATTTGCTCCATAGAAAGGAGAAGGGGCATAACCCCTTTTCAAAAATTTGAATTCATAGTTACTGGCTTCAGCTTTTTTGAAAGAAAAATTAGGCGCACATAAAAGGGGGTCTATAGTGGTTGCCTGACTGCTTCAGGCTCAGTGGTCGTCCACAATCCCGTCTTGCCCTTCGCTGAACAGTCAGCTGTTGTTAACAATAAAATATATTATCAAGGGATAGTAACAGAAACATGAAAGTATGACGTATAATGAGTTGCTAACTTGTTACTTAATTTAAACTTTATTAATTTCAACTTTTTTTTCTCTTGTATCCAAAGTTAGATCGTTATAATGTAAATAAGAAATTACATTGTTCATTTTAAAGCAGGAGGATACAGCTTTAGGCTGTAATTTATTTTTGTGCAATTATTATCATAAAGTGACAATCCAATTGTCTATTAAAACTTGAGAAATTATGTATTCATGAGTTTAACTTCCGGTAATTTCATTCATCAAGTTCTTTATGCTGCAAATGCTTATTACTAGTTACTAACAATTCTATCATACTAAATCAGAAGGTCAGAAGGAACAAATAGAAGTATTTTATCTGGAAGGTAAAATAAACTCAAGCACCTCGTCCTTTGGATAGGACGCTAAGCGATGGTCCCGAGTCTGTTCCTAGATGAACAAAAATTTAGGGTAGGCAAAATTTAGAACTCCCATAGTAGTCAGGCTCCTATCCAGAGTGACGCAAGAGCGCTCTGGTAATAGGCGATATGACCTCGTAGTTAAAAGCCCGGGCATGAATCACAATAACTAATTCTATTAGGATCATCAGGACTAATATATTTTATTATATTTTGAAGGGGATTGACCAGATACATTCGAAGGCCTTTTTCAAACAAGGAGATGTTGGAATTGCTCTTCTATTAAGACTGGACATGTTCATGACTGGTTTTCTGAAGGTCTAGCTTATTCAGAAAACATAACAAGAAATAAACAGAAACTAAAGTGTGGCGATGAACATTTCCTTTAAAAGCCCTTCCATGATTCCACTCTTTAGAGTTTTGACTATCCTCAGTTCCTTCTCATGATAATACAGGAATGTTGACCAGTAGAAGTTGAGTATTCCAACATCAATTTTTATTATCTCTGTATTTATTTTATTTATTTATTCATATTATTTTATTACTAAATCAGTTTTCTTAAAATAATATTATTTCATACTTTCTGGGCATCTTCCCCTCTCTTATATTTAAATTAATCTCCTTTCTTACTTTTTATTTGTAAAAATACATTTATTTTTCGTTTACTTCCCTCTTAATTAAGTTGTTTAATTATTTTTTATTTATATTTAATATTGTACTGATTTTTTTTTTTTCACTGTAGCACTATTTTAATTTTTTTTTCCTTACTTAGGGCTTACTGATATTTTATTTTATTGTTTCTTTTTTTATTGACTTTTATGTAGGTATTTATTATTTGGGGACCTCTGTTCCTCAATAAAACATTTCTTTTCACTACTTTTTGGGTTGTATAAGGAGATTCTTAGTTCACATACAATATATTAATATTGCATTAGTTCTCCCATTTATTTTTTGTCTTCTCAAAAAATAGTAATTACAAACGTTTCAGTAATCACTTCCTTCATCAGTGTAGTAGATGTGTTCTTTAGGTTAATCATCCCCTCCGTTAATCACTTCCTTTAATCAGTGTAGTATATATGTTCTTTAGGTTAATCATCCCCTCCGTTAATCACTTCCTTCATCAGTGTAGTATATGTGTTCTTTAGGTTAATCATCCCCTCCGTTAATCACTTCCTTCATCAGTGTAGTATATATGTTCTTTAGGTTAATCATCCCCTCCTTTAATCACTTCCTTCATCAGTGTAGTATATGTGTTCTTTAGGTTAATCATCCCCTCCGTTAACCAGAACCCTCCCACTATAGAACACATTTATTGAGCCCACCTCCACAATCAAACACCCAATCAATCATTCATTCATTTCATTTCATTTCAAATGATAGTAGTTCGATAGTTTTTACCCTTTCTTATAACATTTTATATATTGGGTATCCCACCCAGTGTGTGCACCTAGGGACCTAAGCATCCAATGTTTTTTTCCCTTCCCCTCGAAGGTATACTGTGACTCTCCCAGATTATGCCTATCCAGATTTAATATTTAGGAAATGGGTCTTTAACAAACACCTGACATGGACCTGACATTTAACGTCCTCTCCGAAGGACGGCGTGCTCAATATGTCATTACCTGAAGATCTCAGCCAGGTTTGAACCCACGATCTAGGCACGCTACCTCTGTGCTACCGTCGCCTTTTCCTATTTGCTTTAGTAAAGATGAAAACAGTGGAATTAATTTAAAAAGTGACATTAGATTATAGTGGTTTTTACAATTCGTATCATTATTTTATTTATTAAAAATCGTGAACGGCGCAAAGAAGAGCAAATCAAACTGGTAAAAATTCCGAAAATCATAACATTTATTATATATAATGGTCCTGAAAGAAAACAAACAATTATTGAAAGCTAGGGGCTCTGCGTCTGCTCGCTTCGCTCGCCGACTCTGTTCCGGAGCTCCGCCCTCTGCGACCCCCGAATCACCTGCATGGTCTGAACAAATGGTCTTAAAATAGACACTGACATATCAAGTTAAGACAATACACCTCAAGAGGTGGGCTTATACTTTTTCTCCTTCATACAAAGAGGGATATTATTATTATACAAAGCTGAGGGAGACGTAGTAGATTGATGCTGGAAAGAACAGATACCGATGCACTGACAGCCCTACGGTTACTGTACCGATCGATGCCCCTACCGTTAACGCCAGGCTGAGGTAGACATGCCTATCGTTATAAAATACTGCCCACCTCCTCCAGCACCCTGATTGGTAACTCCTAGATTAATGTAACGTTGGATGCCGAGGTGGATGATAAGCATAAAGCTATAAAATGCTACCTCCAATATATTTGCCCATTCCCAGAAGCCCTAGTTGTTGTACAGCTACCAATGCCTGCTGTGGACCCCCAGCACTTCTGGTGGGTGTCTCTGTGATTACTGTAACGTCGGGTGACCCCTATTGTTAGCTCCAGATTAACGTTGTTAAATGCTGCTACCAGCTCCTGCTGCTCAGACCCACTACCCCTGGATGGTTACATTATACTTATTTCGTCCATTTTATATATTTTTATTATTCATTTATTTATTTTATATATATTTTATTTTATTATTATTTATTTTTTCTTCTTTCTCTTCTCATTCATTTCTGCTTAGCCCCTTTTTTCTAAAACTAATTTTATTTCAAACCTTGTCTGAGCATCCTTTCTTTTCTTTTATAGTCAACCATTAATGTATCATGCCTTGTCCACTTTATGTTATACATTCTCTCATTTATTTTAGTATATTTTTTCATAATCAAGCTGTTCATTTAATTTTTTTATTTATCTATATTTATTTTGATCTAGTTTTTTATTTATCTATATTTATTTTGATCTAGTTTTTTCCACTGTGGCACTAATTAATTTATTTCTGATACTTTATTTAATTGTTTATTTTTTTTTTTACTCTAAAATTATTCTTAGGGGGCCTCATTCCCAGAATAAGATTTATTTTCATTACTTTCAACCCTAATATAAACTGGTGTTACCAGCTAACAACTCATTCTGCCCCCACCACCAAAGCTGGTGCCCCTTTGATTGCCTTCAAATTGTATACTAAAATGGATGTTATGCCTAACGCTTTTAAATACCTTCTACCAAACATCAGCACTCCAGTCATAATAAATGCCCCCATAGTTAACTCCAGGCTGAAGTGAATGTTAAGCCTAACTCTCCCCTCACCTTCAAATAGTTTCACAATCCAAAAAAATCTTTGGTAAGACCTCTAAAACGATGAGTTATTCAATGTTTAAAAAGAAAAAAACGCCCCCATCCACTTCTCCCAAATATTCATATGATCAAAAACGTGGAAAAACTGGTTTACTAAATTTTGGTTCTACACATTAACTTTGAAAAGTCAAACGGTAAAGAGGTATCACTCATTTTATATTCCTCCCCATCTGCACAACCCCCTTTAGTTCAAAATGTTGCCATGCCACATAGACTATATATGAACAGGCTTATAAGGATGCTACACGTGAAATATCATGAGAATCCGATCAACCCTGGATAAGCTAGCACTCAATTTATGTTTTGTTTTCCCCTACAACCCTTTTTATTATCGATTACTCTTATTTTGGTGAATTTGAGTGGAGAGGAATGAACTGCTGAGTCTGAATTTTGTCAATACAAACAAATTGTTAATTCCTTTCAATATCTATAAAATACTTTACAATATTTCCACTTACAACTTCTATTGTGTTGGTATTTGTTCTTGTGAGGAGATGAATGACGCTAATGGTTGGCTAAACATTAAGAACTATTGAAAGAGTTGAAGAAAAACTTTAAGTCCTAATCTTCATCTTTCTCTTTTCCTTTATACTCCGCCTCTTAGATGTTTTGATCGGTTTTCTATTTTAAAAATGAGTCTGAAAATGGAAGAGGATGGCCTAATTTAGGAGTTGTCTATTATTAGGTTATGAGGGACGAGCGAGCGGGTGCTGTTTTGAAATGCTGATCGGAGCCTCTCTTCTAGCCGCCACTCCCGCAAGATTTATTGGCTATCTACACCTTTCTCAGCTTCTTGGAGCTTCGTTAATAAAGATGGGCCGCTCGGGCTAGCAACAAAATCCCAAGGGATCTTTACCTGAATCATCTCTTATTGGTAAAAAAAGAAAATGGCGGGCTTGAGTCATAATAACTAACTTCAAATACTACTTTATGTACTGTCTGTTGATTATTGCATTGTATAAGTGTCGAACTGTCAATATAATAGAACTTAAAATATATTGATAAACTAAGAATCAGATCTGCCCTAAATAATGTTAACAAACCTTTTGATGAACCATCTTGGTGCACAATTATTGCATTTTTGACACTATTTGACACTAGTCATAATTATTACTACTTTATCATCAGTGAAACTTTACAAAAATTAGGTAATATTTATTGTCCAATTAATTAATTTACAATATAAAATATATAATTGTTAAGTACGTCTTTACTATTATCAGTTTGTTATTATTTCGGTCAGATCTGACCACAAGATTAAACTCTTAGTTAATCAATACATTTTAATTTAGTTCTGTTATTAGTAAACGAATATAGTGAAGAGCAGATTCATGCATTATTAATTAATTGGATATTGTTAAAATACAAGGCTTCCAATTTCCATCGCATTTAATCCTTTGATTCTAAAATCCCTTGTACAATAGCCAGTGCTCCATATTATGCTTTTAACGACATTTTTCTTCTCCAAAGAAAACAAATCCAGACACAAAACTTTTCTTTCCTTCCTTGGTTCCACAATAACTCTTTAATCTCCATTTTGCAAGTCTTCCTCATCGCGTCATTGAGCGCCACTGGCCTACAGACCTATTTAGGTGCAGCCTTTTTTTAGGAATTACCATTAGCTCATTTGTTTGCTGTTTTTTTATTAAAACAGTTGCAAATATTGTTGCTTCTCTCTGAAGGACCCCAACCAGCTACTCAATGGGAAGGGTCGGCACTTCTCTGTCTGTAGGAGTATAGGAAATTTCTTGTAAAACAATTTAATTATTAAATAATAACTTTAAAAAATACCTCTACTGTTACATGCATGTTGTTCGTTAGCCTTCTTTCTCGTCCATGAGAATGACATTTTTTGATTACATACAGCCCGGGCTTTAACTACGAGGTCATATTGCCTACTACCAGAGCACTCCGGTGGACATGAGCCCGACTCTACTGTAGAAATCCTAAATTTTGCCTACCCAGCTTTATTTGCTTGGATAAGCGAATCTTGTTATTATTTATTATGGTTCCCTTTATTTTATTTATTATATATATTATTAGTACAATTGTCCATAAATTATTATTTTCTTCTTCACATTTTTAATTTTGTTTTATTATTAAGTGAATAACAGGGCTTGTTGACTTTTCCCATCAAGTGACGTTTTTATATATTTTTTTCTTTTTTTACCACATATTTGCTTATTATGCATATATATAATTATATCAATAATGAAAAAAATTACTACTGCAACTACTTTATTATTTATTTTCGTCCTTTGTTACCTACTATTAGTTTTTTTTTGGCTTTATGTACGGTGCATATTAGCCATGTCAATGTGTTATATATAGTTATTAACGACACCCATGGCCCCGGGAGGGAGTTCTATCTACGAAATATAAAACTGACTCCCGGACGGGATTCGAACCCGCAAATCATGATGAGACCATGCGACCAAAGCCCTACGCTCTAGCCCGCACGGCCACCATGGCCCCCTACTATTGGTTCTTTTAATGCTTCCTTAATGTTTAAAATATTTTAAAAAGCCCTTCTCTTCTGACATACGCTCCTAGATTGTCAGATCATCTGAAGCTATACAAATACAAGGTACTAGAATACCTTGCAACAAGTGCATGTTTTAAGTATTCATT
This sequence comes from Aradus depressus, assembly GCA_963662175.1. Lineage (NCBI taxonomy): Eukaryota > Metazoa > Arthropoda > Insecta > Hemiptera > Aradidae > Aradus > Aradus depressus. The sequence continues at coordinate 16,208,100 of OY759215.1, forward strand.
CAGTCAGTTGCAAAACATATTGGTTTTTTTTTTTCTAGTTAACCTATTATGATAAACTACTTTAGGCAAACGAGAATAATAGGTAAACATGTTGACTATTTTACTGTCACTGTAAACTATATTCTTCACTATATTCCTGCCAAAAGTAGACTTCACCTTGTATTTAGGACCTCTGTAATGAAATGGAAGGAAGGGTTTTGTGATACACTCGGTTGGGAAGGTTGAACTGAACTCAACAAGGAGGTGAAAAGCAATTAACTTTGAACTGGATGGCTGTTTGTCGAGGTGTATTTAGACGTGCGTACAACACGGTGCATTTAAAACAGCCTTTGACCTTTAACAGTTGTACGCTCTAATATCAATTACCTCCTTTCTCTTTGAAAGTGTTATGCCCGTATAAATACGTGAGGACCATCTCCTTTGAGACAGAGCAGAGAGCCCATGGCCGATGGCTCTCAAGTCCTGGAATCTCTACTGTGTGAGTCTGCCCAGGTTTAGTTGGGGTAGGGGGTCTTTAACGGTATCTGACATGGCACAGGCTCAGCACCGCCTTAATATTCCCTCCAAAGGATGACGGATATCGATAAACGGTTATAGATAATTAAATTTTGTGAAGTGCCAGTTAAGTTTGCAGATAAGATCTCTATAGATAAACATAAAATCTACACGCTTCGTGAATATTAACAGTATGTCTACGACGTGTCAGCTGTCCCCGATTTTTTTTATTTCTTTTACTTGGAAAGACCCAGAGTCATATATCCTCCTATAACAGAGAAGATATAAAAACTTTTCTTGCAGACCTCTCTGATTCTAAATTTATTTTACAAACATGGAAAAAGTTCAGACTTCTTTCCTAGTTATCACATTTTTTTTTTTTACATCCTCGACTATACTAAGTATAGGGGAAGTTATGTAATCGGTCAGAAATTAGATGTGGATTTTCCAAAAAAATATCATGTTTTCCGACCTCCTGATTCCATAAATTAAAAAAAAAAAAAAAAAAAAAATCTGTGTGTCCGTGAACACGATAACTCCCGATAGAATTAATGCATCGTTATGAACATTTATATGTGTATTCAGAACCTTTTGATTTTCAGCTAAATTAGCCAAAAGGAAGGGGATAACACAAAAACTGCCGTTTTAATGGATGTATTGAGACGAAATTTCATGTGTATATTCAAATCTTTATGAGTTAATAAATATATTGCTTATTTCTTAGAAAATTTTAATTATTTTATAATAAAGTGAAAATAATTGTTGTTTAACGGTGTTATTTAGTTTACATCTAGGATAAATAAGCCCCTCCCTCAAACTAATAGTGTACGATACCTAGGACTTACATGAAACCCTCACACACGAAACATGCTGAACAGTCAACTCAAAATACTCTACTTCTAAATAGACGATCAAAATGAGACAAAAGGAACTATTACACTTACTTACTAACACTTTTATGGACATACGGATCACAGATATACGGTTCAGCAAAAACATCCAACATAAACGATTTCAAGTGTTTCAGTCAAAACCTCTCAGACTGATAACACTGTGCCCACCATACAATAACAACAGAACACTTCATAACGATCTCATGATACAAACAGTACCTGGGGGTTATATATACAAACAATACAAACTACTTACATACGGTTTTTAGCAAACTTTAGACAAACACAAACCCAGAAATATGTACATTATCTTCACAACACTTACCAAACAACTCCCTACGAAGGTTGAAGAGGAGGTGGAACCGCGACTTATCGCCACCTTGAATAATCTTCCTTCTTAATATTTCTCAACACTAACTTCCTTGGTTTATTGTCACACTTGTTTTTACAAAATTGTCTTTCATTTTCTTTTTATTTATTTTATTATTATTATTTATTTATTTTCTTTTTTTCTTACTGTGACATGTTCACACTTGTAGTGTCCTAATAATTAAGATAAATTTTCGTCCCGAGGATCTACCGTTGGGCGGCTTTCCTCTCATTCAAGCCACCATATCTATAAGTACATCATAGATACTGGTTGTTGCACCCAGCAACAGTTGCATCTTTATAAATAAAATACAAAAAAAAAAATGTTACTTTACATGGTGCAATAATCAATTGACATACGTAACAAAATCATAGACATAAACAGCTCATTATAAAGTTCAATGTTGACGGCTATTGACCAATGGAACTTTGAAATAATGCATTTAGTAAAGAAGAAAAGGTTAGAAACTATATCTCATTCAAACCAATATTAAACATTTATTTTTCTCAATTTTTTTTAAAGAGCAAAAACTACGACAATATACTAGCTACCAGTAAAAAAGAAATTTGATAGTAATAAAATGTATTTAATGGAATTAGGAGCACTACAAAAATGTTTAAAAACATACTGACCAATGTTTAAAAACATACTGACTAAAATTGGAAGTTTTAAAAAAATGAATAATAATTAAAAATACTTAATTTAGATTAGGCTTGAATGGGCTTATTGAGACAAGTTATATTTCAAACTACCTAAAGAGATAAAACTTAAATCATACGAAAGTTGAGCCAGTAATAAAATCTTGAGAAAACAGAACGTAAAACAATAACATTAAAATGGATTACTCACCAACAAAGATAAGCTGGATCTTCGCTCGTCTTATAAGTTCTCTTCTTAAAAATAAAATTGAGAAAGATTGATGGTTTATGGAATGCACCTTTAGCTAACTAAGATCTTTGTGGGTTTGTACATTTATCTATATAATAAAAATGAGTGCTAAATTTTGCTAAGCGCAAAACTCGAGAACGGCTGGACCAATTCGGCTAATTTTTTTTTTCAAATATTCGTTGAAGTCCGATGAAGGTTCTTATGAAGAGTTCTTAGCTGTTAATTCTAGGGATGGCGATCTGAGATAGATTAATCGAAGAATCGATGTTTGGGGTCGTAATAATCGATCAAGTGAATCGATCTCGGACACCCTAAAATCATTTACTTACCGTTTCGTTTATTCAGTTTTTAGTGCATGCTATTTTCTTGGCTGAATAAAACGTAATTACAACTCTTACTGTTTCGTTTTATTCAGTTTTTAGTGCGTTTTATTCTTGATTGTTTTTAAATCTTCGCTTCTGGCAAGTTCCTCGATTTATCTTTGGTTGTCATCTTTGTCATTTACTTACTGTTTCGTTTTATTCAGTTTTTACATATCTACATCTATATAATAAAAATGATTGGCTAAATTTTGCACGGGAGGGGGGGTTGTGGAGGTAGGCCTTAGTATAAAGATACCGGTAACTCATTAACTAATAGTCGGATTGTCATGGAATTTCACATGTAGTATTCTAAAAAGCCAAATTTAAAAGAAGTATGTGTGAAGTCTCAAAATTTGAAAGGGGGGGGGGGGCTAGGCCTAATATAAAGATAGTGATAGGTCTTTAACGGATGATCCGATTGACATGGAATTTGACATGTAGTATTCTTAAAGGCCAAATTGAAAAATACGGTACGTGACATCTCAAAATTTTGAACGGGAGGGGGGGTTGTGGGGGTAGGTCTATATATAAAGATAGTGATAGGTCTTTAACGGATGATCGGTATGTCATGGAATTTCACATGTCGAATTCTTGAAAGTCAAATTGAAGAATAAAGTGTGTGACGTCATAAAAGGGAGGGGAGTTGTGGGGGTAGGCGTAAATATAAAGAAACTGATAGGTCATTAACAGATGGTCGGATTGTCATGGAATTTCACATGTGGTATTCTTAAAGCCCGAATTAAAAAATAGGGTGTGTGGCATCTCAACATTTTGAAAGGGAGGGGGGTTTTGGGGTTAGGCCTTAGCATAAAATAGTTGTAGCTCATTAACGAATGGTCGGATTGTCATGGAATTTCACATGTAGTATTCTTAAAAGACAAAAACAAAAAAACGTGACGTCTCAAAATTGTCAACGGGAGGGGGGTATGGGGGGGGGGGGGGGGGGGGGGGGGGCAAGCATATACCTAAATAGTAGTTTCAAAAGCAATATTTAAAAATTGGCTGTGACCCTTTTGGACGGGAGGGGCGGGGGTCCATTAATGCTGAATGAATCTCACATGGAGCTTTCTTAAAGATGGGAAATAGCCCTAATTTTAATAGGGTGGGTTTCCTAAGCATGTATTACCTTGAAGGTGCACCGTTGCACGGTAAATAATAGCTCTCACCAGCGTTCTTAAGCACAAAATACCTAGGGCATCCGCTGTTGCAAGGCACATACTAGCTGCGGTGCCCTGCGTTCCTAACTACATACTATCTGTGTTGCCCAGCGGTCCTAAGAACTTAATGGCTGGTTGCACGGAGTTGCAACGCGCATACTATCTAAGGTGCCCAGTGTTCTTAAGTAGGAACTTGCTCTGGTTCCAAGTAAAAAAAATTAAAACAAAAAAAAAATCCAGTCCAATAGCTTTTGACAGAACGACGTCCGTCGGGTCAGCTAGTAATAAATAAAACTGTAAAACTAGTCATTGCTCAATCAGTTACTAAACACTAAAGGCCCATTAGGATCGTAACACTAATTAATCAAGAACAGAGGCCGCTCTCAGAATGAGAACTCTGGAAAGAAATTAAATTCGAATCACATAATAAATTATAAATAAACACAAATTTACTAGAATAAAAACACAAAAAAATCTACTAAAAGTTTAATATGAATAAACTCATGATTCCACAGTTTACTCTGTTACGAAAATAAAATAAAATGTGGGCAAAGTGATGATCTTAAAACAATAAAAAATAATTAAATACCAAACAAATAAATGTAACGAACTATAACATTTGAGGTTATTCTAAAATATGTGACGTGGACAATACAGGAGCTTTCTTATACCAACCACGCTTACAAATAACTCACTCTCTCCCCTCCCCTTCTCAAAATAATTTCATACTGAAATAACTGGGTGAAAAGTAAAGAGTAGGCGTCAGAGAAAATTTTTGGTTTCATTTTGCAGCGTAATCCCTCGAGTGACATTCCTATACCTAGTATTGTCTGTATGAAATAATCTTGAGAAGGGGGAGGGGGAGAGAGTGATCTATTGGCCTGGTTGGTAAAAACTAAAAAAAAAAAGTGTTCAAAGTAAAAAAGTGGTCAAACCTCAAAAAGTGGTCAAACCATCGAATGTGACAAATCTACAGAAAGTGGACGAATTATTGAATTTGTTCAAGCTATAGAAAGTGTTCAAACTAAAAAAGTGGTCAAACCATTGAAAGTGGTCAAACCTCAAAAAGTGGTCAAACCATTGAAAGTGGTCAAACCTCAAAAAGTGGTCAAACCTCAAAAAGTGGTCAAACCATTGAAAGTGGTCAAACCATTGAAAGTGGTCAAACCATTGAAAGTGGTCAAACCATTGAAAGTGGTCAAACCTCAAAAAGTGATCAAACCATTGAAAGTGGTCAAACCTCAAAAAGTGGTCAAACCTCAAAAAGTGGTCAAACCACAAAAAGTGGTCAAACCATTGAAAGTGGTCAAACCTCAAAAAGTGGTCAAACCATTGTAAGTGGTCAAACCTCAAAAAGTGGTCAAACCATTGAAAGTGGTGAAACCTCAAAAAGTGGTCAAACAATTGAAAGTGGCCAAACCTCAAAAAGTGGTCAAACCATTGAAAGTGGTCAAACCTCAAAAAGTGGTCAAACCATTGAAAGTGGTCAAACCTCAAAAAGTGGTCAAACCATTGAAAGTGGTCAAACATCAAAAAAGTGGTCAAACCATTGAAAGTGGTCAAACATCAAAAAAGTGGTCAAACCATTGAAAGTGGTCAAACCTCAAAAAGTGGTCAAACCATTGTAAGTGGTCAAACCTCAAAAAGTGGTCAAACCATTGAAAGTGGTGAAACCTCAAAAAGTGGTCAAACAATTGAAAGTGGCCAAACCTCAAAAAGTGGTCAAACCATTGAAAGTGGTCAAACCATTGAAAGTGGTCAAACCTCAAAAAGTGGTCAAACCATTGAAAGTGGTCAAACATCAAAAAAGTGGTCAAACCATTGAAAGTGGTCAAACATCAAAAAAGTGGTCAAACCATTGAAAGTGGTCAAACCTCAAAAAGTGGTCAAACCATTGAAAGTGGTCAAACCTCAAAAAGTGGTCAAACCTCAAAAAGTGGTCAAACCATTGAAAGTGGTCAAACCTCAAAAAGTGGTCAAACAATTGAAAGTGGCCAAACCTCAAAAAGTGGTCAAACCATTGAAAGTGGTCAAACCTCAAAAAGTGGTCAAACCATTGAAAGTGGTCAAACATCAAAAAAGTGGTCAAACCATCGAATGTGACAAATCTACAGAAAGTGGACGAATTATTGAATTTGTTCAAGCTATAGAAAGTGTTCAAACTAAAAAAGTGGTCAAACTATTGAAAGTGGTCAAACCTCAAAAAGTGGTCAAACCTCAAAGAGTGGTCAAACCATTGAAAGTTGTCAAACCTCAAAAAGTGGTCAAACCTCAAAAAGTGGTCAAACCATTGAAAGTGGTCAAACCTCAAAAAGTGGTCAAACCTCAAAAAGTGGTCAAACCATCGAATGTGACAAATCTACAGAAAGTGGACGAATTATTGAATTTGTTCAAGCTATAGAAAGTGTTCAAACTAAAAAAGTGGTCAAACCATTGAAAGTGGTCAAACCATTGAAAGTGGTCAAACCTCAAAAAGTGGTCAAACCATTGAAAGTGGTCAAACCTCAAAAAGTGGTCAAACCTCAAAAAGTGGTCAAACCTCAAAAAGTGGTCAAACCTCAAAAAGTGGTCAAACCATCGAATGTGACAAATCTACAGAAAGTGGACGAACTATTGAATTTGTTCAAGACTAAAAAAGTGGTCAAACCATTGAAAGTGGTCAAACCTCAAAAATTGGTCAAACCTCAAAAAGTGGTCAAACCATTGAAAGTGGTCAAACCTCAAAAAGTGGTCAAACCTCAAAAAGTGGTCAAACCTCAAAAAGTGGTCAAACCATTGAAAGTGGTCAAACCTCAAAAAGTGGTCAAACCATTGAAAGTTGTCAAACCTCAAAAAGTGGTCAAACCGTTGAAATTGGTCAACCCTCAAAAAGTGGTCAAACCATTGAAAGTGGTCAAACCTCAAAAAGTGGTCAAACCACAAAGGGGGTCAAACCATTGAAAGTGGTCAAACCATTGAAAGTGGTCAAACCTCAAAAGTGGTCAAACCACAAAAAGTGGTCAAACCACAAAAAGTGGTCAAACCATTGAAAGTGGTCAAACCTCAAAAAGTGGTCAAACCATTGTAAGTGGTCAAACCTCAAAAAGTGGTCAAACCATTGAAAGTGGTGAAACCTCAAAAAGTGGTCAAACAATTGAAAGTGGCCAAACCTCAAAAAGTGGTCAAACCATTGAAAGTGGTCAAACCTCAAAAAGTGGTCAAACCATTGAAAGTGGTCAAACCTCAAAAAGTGGTCAAACCATTGAAAGTGGTCAAACATCAAAAAAGTGGTCAAACCATTGAAAGTGGTCAAACATCAAAAAAGTGGTCAAACCATTGAAAGTGGTCAAACCTCAAAAAGTGGTCAAACCTCAAAAAGTGGTCAAACCTCAAAAAGTGGTCAAACCATTGAAAGTGGTCAAACCATTGAAAGTGGTCAAACCTCAAAACCTCCTGATTCCATAAATTAAAAAAAAAAAAAAAAAAAAAAAAAAAAAAAAAAAATCTGTGTGTCCGTGAACACGATAACTCCCGATAGAATTAATGCATCGTTATGAAAATTTATATGTGTATTCAGAACCTTTTGATTTTCAGCTAAATTAGCCAAAAGGAAGGGGATAACACAAAAACTGCCTTTTTAATGGATGTATTGAGACGAAATTTCATGTGTATATTCAAATCTTTATGAGCTAATGAATATATTGCTTATTTCTTAGAAAATTTTAATTATTTTATAATAAAGTGAAAATAATTGTTGTTTAACGGTGTTATTTAGTTTACATCTAGGATAAATAAGCCCCTCCCTCAAACTAATAGTATACGATACCTAGGACTTACATGAAACCCTCACACACGAAACATGCTGAACAGTCAACTCAAAATACTCTACTTCTAAATAGACGATCAAAATGAGACAAAAGGAACTATTACACTTACTTACTAACACTTTTATGGACATACGGATCACAGATATACGGTTCAGCAAAAACATCCAACATAAACGATTTCAAGTGTTTCAGTCAAAACCTCTCAGACTGATAACACTGTGCCCACCATACAATAACAACAGAACACTTCATAACGATCTCGTGATACAAACAGTACCTGGGGGTTATATATACAAACAATACAAACTACTTACATACGGTTTTTAGCAAACTTTACACAAACACAAACCCAGAAATATGTACATTATCTTCACAACACTTACCAAACAACTCCCTACGAAGGTTGAAGAGGAGGTGGAACCGCGACTTATCGCCACCTTGAATAATCTTCCTTCTTAATATTTCTCAACACTAACTTCCTTGGTTTATTGTCACACTTGTTTTTACAAAATTGTCTTTCATTTCCTTTTTATTTATTTTATTATTATTATTTATTTATTTTCTTTTTTTCTTACTGTGACATGTTCACACTTGTAGTGTCCTAATAATTAAGATAAATTTTCGTCCCGAGGATCTACCGTTGGGCGGCTTTCCTCTCATTCAAGCCACTATATCTATAAGTACATCAGATACTGGTTGTTGCACCCAGCAACAGTTGCATCTTTATAAATAAAATACAAAAAAAAAAAATGTTACTTTACATGGTGCAATAATCAATTGACATACGTAACAAAATCATAGACATAAACAGCTCATTATAAAGTTCAATGTTGACGGCTATTGACCAATGGAACTTTGAAATAATGCATTTAGTAAAGAAGAAAAGGTTAGAAACCAAATGGAAACTTTCTACCTACATCAAACTAACCATTTGAAAGACAATAGCACGTTCAGATCAAACTTAGAAAGTGGAACTTTAGGGAGTAGTCAAATGTAAACCGAATCCAAGGATTTGAATGCAAACTGTTCTCACTAATTTTGTTAATTGTTCAAGTCTTCTTCGGTACTAACTTGAATAACCACCAGTGATGAAACCGCCTCAGATCCAATCGCACTTCCAGAGACACTTCGTTCATCACAGTTCTATCTATAGATCATGACCCACCTAGAAGAGTGAGTTCGGCACATCTTTTCTGTAGGTTAACTACAGAGTACTGTTCATTACATTGGCCTCTTCCTAATCTTTCCCTTCACAATGTCCGATTTGGCTAAAAATCGTGTCATTCCTATAGGGTTCACAAACAAACACACAGATAGAACTTTTTTTTTTTTTTTTTTTTTTTTTTTTTTTTTTTTTTTTTTTTTTTTTTTTTTTTTTTTTTTTTTTTTTTAGACATCATAACGGCAGTTATTATAATTTTTGTGTTAAGCCTCCCCTTCCCTTCGGGCCATTATTCAATAGGTGTCGTCCTTATGAGGATCTGGATACACTTGTAAAATTTCGCCCTCATTTTATCGGGAGTTACCATGTCCACAGACACACGCATAGATACATTTTTCATTTTTGGAAACAGTAAACTAACTTTGACAACAAAACGACTTATATACAACGCAATACTCAAACCTATGTGGACTTACAGGCTTGAACTCTGGGGTTCTGCCAAGGCTTCCAATCTCCAGCGCATCCAATCCCTTCAATCCAAAATCCTTCGTGCAATATCCAATGCTCCTTACTACGTCTCCAACAAAACCCTTCACACTGACCTTAACTTACCTTTCATCACTGAAGTCGCTAAATCCAAATATAAAAAATTATTTTCTCTTCTTAGTTCCCACAATAATCCTCCATACTGCCATACTTCCCCAACGACGGCTTAAGCGTCAATGGCCTAGAGAGACCTCCTGAGCAGCAGCAGTGACAGTGACAGTGATTAGCTATAAACGAGAGAAAAAACAGTGACTAGGGAGTGTCACCACTGGGTGATTTTTCCCCTCATGACATTGCCATTACCTCTTTATTAGCACATTTGGTTGTTGTATTTATTTGTACATGACAAAACATGAAATTCCGTTGTAAACTCAACATCAAATTTCTGATTACATAAATTCCCCTCTACTATAGCTGGGGAAGTAAAAACTCAAAATACATATTTCAAAAGTGATCGTGTGATTATACATATAATTTTTCTATTTTTTTAAGAAAGTAAAAAGCTATATAAGAACGTTCCGAAACATCATTGAGATAAAAACACTTCCGAAGAGTTTTAAAAAAAAAGTTATTATCTTAATTTCTATTAAATTGAAAAATGTGACTACTTATTATAAACGTATTATGTATTAATTTTGTTTATGTACTCATATATTTTCAAGTATTTATTTGTTCAGTTTTATTAATTTAATTTTACTTTTTTTAATAGTTTTGTTATTACTACTAATCATAGGTGTATTAGACTCAAGTAGTTATAAATCTAATTTATAAGCTATCTTATTGTATAAATTCTTTTGACGTATCCTATTACCATTTATTGGTTTAACGGAAATAAATTTATTATTATTATCAAAATAAGGGAAAATGTTTCGATATAATGTCATATCGGTATTTTTTTAGTGGCCCTTAACGTAGATTAGTACCTTTCTCCTTATTTTTTTACAGGATTCATAAATATAAATACAATTCGAGACAATAATAACAGAAAGTCGATAATGAAGTAATGTTTGAAGATGAATTCTGTTTGGGCTGTATAAGACGTGCTGTATGAGCTGTGTCGTCTGGAGATGTGGCCCAGAGAAGGAAGACATCAATATGAGACCCTAATGGCACCACTAAACCCTCCTATCCACGAGCAGGCCATCTCTCAAAGAGGTACGTCTACCATGAGATATGTGGGCAGGCATGAACCTAAGGGCACCTCTCAGCATTTGTCTTCTTCAACATGCTGAGTGAGCTCCAATGGGATCTGACAGTATTGACGTTTTATAACTTCAAATGAAATATCTAAGATGCTCTCAGACTTTCGATAGAAATATGAAAACATTCATCAAGGAATGGATTCTCAATGATAGTGAAGCAACTCAACTCTCTACCTACTCGTATCTTCTCTATACTCGTACTAGTATAGAGAGACAGTCCTATAAATGTCAAATACATACTGGAAGAGTAGTTACCTCTCTCTCTGCTATGTACAAGTACTGTGTCCTTTAGTCAATTTTTGATAAGCGGGGAGTGAGGTCCAGTAAAATGCGAGATTATTTAGAAAGTCCTACGGACCTAAAATAATTTAATTCCCGCAGTAATAATAATAATCACTGAAAAGGAAAATAACTGATAATGGTAATTAAAATTGATAATAAAATGACATTAGAATGATATCTGAAAGGCACATATATTCAAATATTACTATATTACCTTGCAACAATAACAACCATTCTCAAAAAACTATGGGTCAACCTTTGCCAAGTTAAGAACTAAGTTTCGAGTAGAATAATACTTGACATAATTTTAATGAATGCCAGTTTGTTTTGTGGAGCTTAAAATGACATAGGTTCTTATTGAACTGAAATGTGTAAAATAAATAACCTTTCCAAATTAATAAAATCTAATTTTCTTCAAATTGTGACATTGGTTGTTGTTCCAAGGTACACACACACACATATATATAATAAACTGCCGTCGAGTGGCTAGGACACGCCTCGCAAATATCTCATTGCGGGACTTCACGTAAAGCGCCTGAAGGATAGCGATGGCCCGGTCATACTGCTCACTCTCGCTTACAAATTCATATACGCTCGGGGAGATGTAATTGATGAGGAGCTCCAGCTTGTGATCTTCCTCCACCTTCGAGGCCTTCACGAAGCTCTGGAACGTCTGGAACCAATGAGTCCACTTTTGAGCTGCAGCGTTTAAAGTTAATAAAGAAAACAAAATATGAGTGAAGCTCTTAACAAGAAGTCTTAAATTAACAATAATAGAAAAATGTTGAAAGGTCTAATCCCTGAGGTATGTAGGTTTTGAAACCATACCTATGATGCAAAATGACTACTATACTGCACCTCAAACAAGACAAAATCAGCGTTGAAATGACGTCGTCAGGCCAGTTTCTGAAGGGAATTTAAATGAAGATAGAAGTAAATTTCATGTCCCTTCGGTGACCAAAAGTGTGGAGTGAACTACACATGACTACTAAATTGAACATTTATACATGAAAAATATTTGGCAAATAAAAGTAAATATTTTTGAAGAATCATATATTTGCCTGTGATGGACCGGTAATCAATTTCATGAAGATGTTTAGTATCCTTTCACTGGTCTACTTGAAGGGTGAACTCTCAGTTCACGAAACTTAAGCGTTCTAGATCTATAATTTGAAACAATGAGTTTTACCTGCAAATGGTTAACAACAACGGAAGTAAGAATTTTTTTAAAAATAATTATTTACAGGCCCCTATCATTTGGGAAAGATTTTATCAAGGAAGTGAAAGAACTGCCTTCTGTTTCTAATAGTACTGTACTGATCGTTAATTAAAGGTTGAACGAAATGAAAACAAAGGTAGATCATGATTTTCACTGGAAATGAAATTAGCTTTCATAACATCAAAGGGAAACTCAGCAGCATGCATCAGATTACGCTACAAAAAACAACAAACCCAGATTATACTACATTAGTTATGAAATCTCAGGCGTTCTAAATTTTGCCGACCCAATAGAAATGTTATGGGAAGAAATTTTATATTAAGGCTGTCCTCCATTAACTTATATATTAACATAGTTTTATTTTTGTATTTTTTTTTTCTTACAGGTATGCCGTTCGGTATGGTGCCCGTTCTCGAAGTGGAAGGAGAAGGTCAGGTATCCCAGAGTAACGCAATTGCAAGATACTTGGCGCAGAAGTATGGCCTCGCCGGCAAGTCCAACTGGGAGTCTCTAGAGTGTGACGTACTTGTTGACACTCTGGGTGATCTCAAACAAGGTAAACTCTTATAGTTCTTTAACAGTCAACAGGGAGCCCTTAGAAAAGTGGTATGAAGTGTCCTCTTTAAGTCCTTCCTCCACCGGCTACCGCTCCATCCCTTCCACGTGTTCTGTTCCTTTTTCTCGAAATCTCTCTACGAACCTCGACCGTTCTCATTACGGAAGGATTTCCGTGTTTTTTCCATCTTCTCTATCCCCTGGACAAGAGTCTCGCTCTGTAACTTTTTCTGATATCCTCGCTTCTTTTTTGATCTAGGAGAGAATATTGCTCTACCGAACAAAGGAAGTGCAGTTTCGATTCAATTCTTTGTCGAGTTAAGATAATTTGATCAGGGTCCAAGTCCTACCATTAATGGTTATAAAAATAAAATCACTCTTTCAAAAAAAAAAAAAAAACAATAGTGGAGAGAAAAAAGATAACCTGACGGCCCACCAATAACCACATGATATATAAATAACCTGCAGGCATCTTTCTACAATTATTAGCTAGTGTGCCACGTGCGAGGGATCTAGTCCACGACGTCACACGGAAGTAACCGCATTTATTTCTAGCTTATTTTTGTGAATATTGTAGTGAAACAAATTGTGTAATTTTCAGAATTTTGCATTATTTTTTTTGACAGGAGGTGGGAGCGTTGACTACTAGTGGTTTCATTTGTTTTCTTCTTCGCAACATGCATAATAACAAACAAAAAAAATGTAGGCAAGAGTTATAACTAGTGTGGGATGTTGTCAGACCAAAATTACCTATGTGATGTGATGTGGGTTAGTCTACATCCAAGTAGGTAGGCTATTTAAATGTTGCCTTCTTTGCCTTTACTGGGATGCTTTGTTGGTTCATTTTTTCATGGTAGTTCTTCTAGTGGTGTCGTCTCTTTCTGATGATATTTTGGAACCACACATCCCTTCCTCTGCTCTCGATGAACTCTTCAATGTTGGGAGAGTTATACGAGTCGTAAATAGAGCAGTTCAAATTCTCCACCTTTTCATGTACGTCATGAGCCCGTATAGACAATTTTAATAAAATACGTTCTGATATTTATAATCATTAATATATTCATTAAAGTAAGTATACTTTGCCGTAAGAAATAAATAAAACTGTGATACGTTTAGTTAGTTATTGTGGCTCATGCCCCGGGCTTTGGGTAGGGTTCTTTAACGAGTACCTGACATCGTACAGGGTCAGGACCATCGCTTAATTCCCATCCGAAAGATGGCGTGCACCAATTTTTTTTTTTTACTTCTTAGATAAAAAACCTAAGGGCTTCGGCCGGGTTTCGAACTTGCGATCTTGAGCTCAGTAGACAAGCATGCAACCTCTGGGGCTCTCTCGATGTTTGTTAAAAAAACACCACGATGTATTACTGTATTTAACTATTTTCTGCCTCTGTAAAACGTGTAGGTTTGACACTGATGTTTGAAAGATGTTTTTTCCGAGATTTTAAAATGAAATAGTTCTTATAATATTGGAAAGAGTGAAAAACCAATCACAGTTTTAAAAAGTGATTTGTTATTATTTTAGCTAATAATCAGAATGCAGTTCAGCTTCTTCTATGGTTTGGCTTCTGTGAGCTAACACTTCCGTTCCTCGGCAATATCAATCCATCGGTCCGGAGTTGAAGAATTCCAGCAACCCTTTCTTTAACACCTTGAAAATTATTGAAACTCTTACCAAGAAGGAAGTGCGCCATAGACATGATATATATGGTAGTCGAAGGGAGAAAGATCTGACCACAAGGTTAGATGAGGCAGCAGCACAGACTCGTCCAGTTCCGTGAGCTTTTGGTGTGTCCGGTGTGAAGTGTATGGCCAACTGTTATCTTGTTGGAACAGCACACCTTCCTCAATGGCGACTGTATACTCAGTAACTCAGTTCCCTCATATGTCTAACTCATCACAATAGAGGTTTCAACTAACCAAGCTCATATTTCCGTCTTTAAACATTTGAGACCTAGTCCGTGCCTTGCCTTCTCCTACCTCTAAACTTTTGTTTTCAATAAAGATATGAGAAATAACCGGCCCACTGTCGTCTTCATACTGTCAGTCCAGGAAAGGCATTTGGTTTACAAAATTATTCTGGAGACTAGAGATTAAGCTGACATCAACCGCAACAAGGAGTAAAATATGTAGGTAAAGGGCAGGAAACTGTAAACAGTATTTTTCTAAGCTGTCCCATTATATTAAAACATATGAGGTAAACTAAACTTTTATTTTATTGAACAATATGATATCTATTTTGAAAATGACAAAAGAAAATATTTTTAATATTCAGAGGTGGAAAGAAGAGATGAACTGTTGTTGAGGTGAAAAGGGTGGGGTTGCATTGTGAATGTTGGCTGAGGGAGGGACCCTTTGAGAGGGTTCATGAAAGGTTAACGTAGGCCACCAGTCCTGTCAACTGTTGGTCAGGGAAGTGCCCAGCTAACCAGCCAGTACAGCTAACTTTCAACAAAGTTGGTCCCATCTTACCTTATCCACACCATGGTCTGGATACTACAGCCTGCATTATTGATAAGAAAAGAATGTAACTATCATGAGAAATAATCAATGGTTCGATTCCCTCAAAAACCTAAGTTATTTTTCAATCTGTACTGTGACTTATGTACAAGCTTAAATCCCTCTTGCCTCAACGTTCATATTTATCTGATGGGTATTTTGCGGTTTGTCAGAACTCAGTAATTTCCTCCTGCCACCCAATCCAGGCCGGGGTGCCTCAGGGCTCAATATTAGGCCCACTCTTATACACTTTCGACTTACCCATCAACTTTGTCAGGTTAACAAATAGACTGGTGTTACCGCCATTCACAGAAACATATGACCCTGTTAGTAATTCATTTTTTATTTTATTTTTCACTTTATTATCCTTTCCTGTCTTTCCCTAAAAGTCCTACTATTTAAACGTACATTCTAGCATCTCCCATACTCTTGTTCTGAGAGAATATTTTTAGTATTTATGTTTGTGCACATTTCCAGATTGTATATATTTCGTATATGGTTACTGTTGAACATTATATATTGTATTTTCTTTATTTTTTTTATTGTATTATCTTTATTTGATTATATTATTGACAATTCAAATATTTGTAAATGTTCCCTTTCCCCCTCCCCTCAGGAGCCTTATATAATCTTAGGTAACCTGAAAACAACCTAGCTAACTTAAATGTCACTTTTAAACTTTGAGCTGACGATGGGGTCGAAAAAGGAAAGTATGAAGTAACTTAAACCGCATTGTCTCATTTAATGGATCGGTTTCTTTTCGCCCATGTTTTAGAACCTGCGCAAGACGAACGCGAGCAAAGCCAAAGGCCACAGGAGCGAGCTGCCTCTTGTAAAAGATAAGCATCTAGAGCTTAGGATTTTTTTGTACTCATCAAGCACAACAAAATATAAAAAACTGCATCACTCTAGAACAATTCATTTCGAGTTAATTGGTGAGCGTTCAACAACTTTTTTCGGTCATTTTGAGCAAACAATTTTTGATTACTATTATAATATTGAAATTAACTTAAAAGTGACTTAAGAGCTAAAACTTTCAGGCCACATTTAAAGTTTATGGCTCCATAAAATTTGTTTTGTTATGAAACTGTTGTTTATTAAATTATAATAATCCTTTTATCTTTGGTAGCTTTTAGTCCTGGCTATGTCGTCCCTCCTTACATCTAACAACAAAATCACGGGCAGATATTTTATAAAGAAGATTTCTTTGAAATGGATAATTTTTCGGTAGACTTACCTCTTGGAGCAAACTTTGAAAAAATAACATTGTTTCCGGATTTTTTTACACTTTAAATTACCTCACCTCAAAATGTATAGAAGGTAGGCACCTGAAGATTACTTGCGTTTTCTCTTGACTTACCGAGCGCAAAAATTGAAGGAAAGTGCATTACTCTAGGACGTCTCGTTATGGAGTTATATGCTGGCGAGCGTTCAAAAAGGTTTTTGAGGTATGTACTTTTTAAAACTTTTAAACAAGTTTTGCTTTTGAGGATTTTCCTACCTAAAAGTAATCTAACAGCTAAGTCCATGTTAAATGTGAAGTTTATAATTCCAGCAGAAGTGGGTTAGAATTTTGATAGTATGATGATACATTAACAAATAAATGTTTACATTAACTAAACTAATATTTATTGCAGAAACATAAACGTACATTCATGCTTGTAAAAGCCTCGAAATTGAGTAAGAGTTGTAAATCTACTGAGCAATGCCGAATAACAAAGCTAGTTATTTTATAAATCTATCCGTGCTAGTGGCTAATCAAGGTCAGCAGGTAAATGCGGCTCTGAACCTCGAAATAGTCTGATAACTTCCGGTCTTACCTTTCCCTCCTTCGTGCGACTAATTTGACTGAACAGAGCTTGTACAGATTTAATCTAAATAAACTTCTGAAGGCTATTTAAATTTCTATTAGTGAATTTCTATAAGCGCTCCGCTCTCGAATTGTCATTTTTGGTCAGAAATATAGTTTTTTTCAACACTTTGGTTGTAAGGCAATTAGGTATAAAACTTTCAAAATACTTTATTTCATTATTTTCTTTTTTCTTAAGACGTTTCGACTACATTCGTCATTTTCAATTCTAAAAACAAGTCAACATTTTAAAAAATAACATTAATTCTGACTTTCATAACCAAATCTTTTTCCATAACATTATCACATACTATAATTAAAAACAAATAAGGACTTACCAAACAAATACAGATTAATCCATATATAATTTATTCATTCCAAAATTTCTTTTTCAGCTATGTCGTCAAAAATTAGTATTTTTTTCACATTATTCAATTTTAAAATTATACATCTTTCAATAACAACATTAAAAATAACATATTATGTTATACCTTGTTATAACCTTCTCAATTATAATTTATTTAAAATCTGTGTTTAAATTTCATTTTTTTACAAATTATACATATTTTACCAAGTACATTTCTTAATTTCATCTTATTTAAGATATATGAATAATGTGCTCCTATTTTTTTCGGCATCTGAAGGCTATTTAAATTTATATTAGTGAATTTTTGTAAGCGCTACGCTCTCGAATTGTCATTTTTGGTCAGAAATATAGTTTTTTTTCTTCTTTAATTTGCGTAGTAAAATGTTTGTCTACGTCAATTAAAAGCTGAGACACTCTTACTCCATTAGCGACACCCCCTGAATATCCTTAGCCTCTCACAGCAACCTACCCCGATCTGTCGTGCGTCATCGGTCGCCACGTAGGGATTGGAAACACGCTGTCTTTTGGGACTCAACTGTTTCGAGTGCAGATCCACGGCTTTTTACGGTTCTGGGTCCAAATAAAAATGTATTTAAACTATAACTGTATTGATACTTGTTTTGCAGAGATATTGTGAATTCACTTAATAAAAAATATAGAAAAACGTATGTTTTTACACAAATATTGTCTATTTCACAAAATATATATAATATGGGAGTACTTTCGGTATTGCTACCATCTTCAGCCACGAGTATTTATAGTATTTGTTAAGTCGTGGCTGAATATGGTATCAATACCGAAAGTACTCCCATATAACGTATATTTTGTGAAATAGACAATATTTTTGTAAAAAAAAACATACGTTTTTCCTTAATTTTTACATTAATTTTTTCATTGAGAGTTGACTTAAAAAAGTGTATATATACTCTCAAATATTTGAAAAATAAATGTATTTAAAAAAAGCGCAATTTGCGAATAAACGAACAATAAAAGGTATCAAAGTTGGCTCTTTTTGAGTTGAGTTTTTACTTTTATTTAGTCCATGTGACATTTTTATTTTTTGGAAGATTTATTATTTTCTTACATCTATGAAATCATTTATTTTGGAAATGAGAAAAGAAGGTTTTGTTTCATTTCGAGCAACTTGTCAAAATGTAATAAATTTTTAAAGTAATTATTTTTGCAATAAATCTAAAATTTCTTTTAATTTTAATTTAAAAACGATTACAACAGGAAACTATTTAGATATAGAATTTTCTATATTAGATGTAGAAATAATTGTTTTTAAATAATTATCTTGAATGAAGCAAAATGATTTTACAAAAAATAGTATAAAAAAAAAACAAAAATGCATTTTTAGTTGATTTGAAATATAATGTTCCACAGCATCTTGTACTTCCCCAGAACGAATTAATCAATAACGTTTTTTCTCTCCCTCCAAAACCGATCTACCATTTGGGCTGAAATCAATGGTTTATAAGGGCTTCTAAATCCTTATACTAAATGGAGAAATATCAAGACTGGCTTTATCATGGAGCTGTAGATCCTGTGCTTCAGATTCCTCGAAAGGGTCCGTAGTAGTACTGCTCTCTATGACCCTGCAGAAGTCTTCTGTCCACCTCCTTCAACATCGAGCTACTGTGGACCCGAGGTAACTCAAGGGGTGAAGTTTCCAACATTTAACTCCTACTCCTGGTGGATGTCCTTGCTAACTATAAGGTACTCGCTCTTGTTGACACTAACTTCCATCCCTACTCTGCTTCTCTACTTCTGTCATTTCCTTTTCTTACTTTTTTCTTCTTCTGGACTGTTTCATAAGAAAGAGGCGAAGCTGAGATATGGCATTCAGAATAATTGTGTCTGTACGCGCGATAACTTCTGAACGTTTATTCTGATTTCTTTCAAACTTCCCACAAGAAACGTTCTTGTAAAGGGGAAGGTCAACCAGAAAAATTAGAGATGGGGTAAATAAGGGAACGATTTTTAATAAACGGTCTAGTTTGTCATTTTTGGTAAGAAACGGCGAAGGAAAGCGTGTTTTGTTTTTTTATTTGAGGTATAAAACGTTGGTATGTGTTCATTAGATGCCAAAATATGTCTTCCGGAATCATAGCGCCTCACTTCTAAACGGAAAGCTTCTGTTAATCAGTCAATGCTGAGTTTTGCATTTCCCGTCTTTGTACGAGGAGGAAAATAAAATAAAACTTCTTGTAAATACCTACCATGGAAAACATTACATAGTTTGTGCTTGCATGAACGTTTTTAGTACTATTAGTTTGTTCCGGAGCTTGCTACAGAATGTGAGGCCTCCAGCCTGCTAACATCAGAGTTCAGTCTAAAGCAGTAAGAATACAGTCAATAATCGTGTTCAGTGCTTTCTAAAAGGCGCCGAAATGTGTAGGCAACAAAATACTACAGAGAGACCCTATTGAGAAAAAAAACAGAGACAACTTTTTTTCGGTTAAGCATCATACAAATTAAAATTCTTTAATAAAAGAAGAGAAAAAAAAACCTTTTCAAGGGGCCACTTTATGAGGAACAAAAGAAATATGCAAAAAAAAAAAATAAGGAAAAATGTTCTGCTGGAGAAAAATAAATACTTGTATCTGCGTAAATAAAACGGCCATGGTGGCTCTTTATAAATTCAGGATTTTTTATAACTATCCGTTTCAGATTAAATGAAGGCCACTACTGGTTTTTAGCCTTTGTTTGGTTTGTTCCATCATCACGGGAAAATGGGTAGACATAGTTCAAACAATATTTCGAATCTGCCCTGAATTGAGGGGATACCTTTTAGAATACATACGATTTCAATAGAGTGGAAGGTTACTTAGAGACAGAAACATTTATTTCATGTTTTCTCAGTCACTATTAATCCCATGTGACAAAGTTACTGAATATACATGAAAGACATTTCAAATTTTAACATTTTTTGACTCATACATTTCTCTCTCATGTTAGAAATAACGAAGTTAAATAACCTTTTTTTAGTAGCGAAAGAGGCGAGAGGAATCAAGGAGGGGAGGGAGAGGAATGAGGTGATGGGAGCGGAGGGGATGTACACCGTTTTCTTTCTCCTGTTTTTCACCCTCATATTTACTGGTAATATTCAAGCCAAGCACGCCGTCCTTCAGATGACACGTTAAGCGATGGTCCCGAGCCTGTACGATGTTAGGTACTCGTTAAAGACCCTAGGTGAATAAAAATCCAGGGTAGACAAAATGTAGGACTCCCATAGTAGATTCGGGCTCATGTCCACCAGAGCAACGAAAGAGCGCTCTGGTAGTAAGTGATATGACTTCGTAGTTAAAGCCCGGGCATGAGTCACTATAACTGATATTTAATATTAAATTAATAATAACATATTAGCTTCGTTATTCATCTTTGAAAGGGAGATACCGATAGCGTAAAAATATGTTAATATTAACTAATGGGTTATCAACGACGGGTAACACAGCTAGTAAAGCAATAAGGGACTAAAGGGCTTTCTAAACTTGGAACAAAGTCGTAATATTTTTCATATTATTTTCAATTTCCTCATCGCTTCTTCTTCTCACTTTGAAGGAGTATCATTACTTTCCAAATTACTTTCTTTTTCATTTGTTTTTTCTCATTTATTTCATTCAATCAATCTCTGTTTCTACAGTAAGTTTTGTTTAATCGTCTTCATTTACATTTCACCAACATTTAGGAATCATCTCGACCGGATCCAGCCATTTTGTTTTTCATTTGAGATAAACCCTTTCTTTGCCCTTCTCTCGACCTTTCTGTGCATGTTACATCCTTCTTTGTCTTGTGCCAAACGGTCAGTTGGTTTTGGAGGGAGAGGGAATGCGTAATTAATTAATTTGTACTGGAAAAGTACATTTCCGGTGATTCTATCATCAATCGGTAAAATAAAACAACCTACACAAACTGCTGAGATTCATTCGTCTTTGTGCAACGAACCGCAAATTTAATAAATCTATTCGGGCGCCAAACAATACTGTAATTTTATAAAACAGTTTATTTCTATGAACCTCCAACAGTACCAACACCAAACAACACAACTAAAACACTTCCGTCTTGGTCCACGAACTTTAACCTACTGAAGATAGCGTCCCCAAGCTTCGTCGGCCATCTTTCTTAAAATACAAACAAATACATGATAATTTACAAAAAATATCTAAATAATTAAATAAACTAATACTATTTTTATTATATCTAACAATAATGTAAATAAATTATATCTATTCAAAATGATATACCTACATAATAAATATACTAGTATATATATTATTATATACCCGGCCGAGGCCCTCAGTTTATTTTATCTGGGAGGTAAAATAAACTTAAGCACGCCGTCCTTCGGATGGGACGTTAAGCGATGGTCCCGTGCCTGTACGATGTCAGGTACTCGTTAAAGACCCCTGCCCTAGGTGAATAAAAATTTAGGATAGGCAAAATGTAGGACTCCCACAGTCCACGGGCTCATGTCCACCAAATGTGACGAAAGAGCGCTCTGGTAGTAGGCGATATGACCTCGTTGTTAAAGCCCGGGCATGAGTCATAAAACCTAACCTCTACCTTAAAATCCTGCCTTTCATCCTTGGAAAAAATTCTGCATGTGATCGTCCGCACTTACTGATAGCACCAAACTTAAATAAACATACAGGAATTCTGAAGTCAGATTTTGAAATAGCCTCACTGAAAAGACAGGAGGATCGCCTGGAATTCGGAATTAATGTGGGGCGGTATATTGAAAACAATTTGTTCTTACTAGTCTTGATCCCCTGACAGTAACCTGTCCCTGAACACAGTTTTTTTTCTTATTCTCTTATTTTGGCCTTGCCACTCGCTGAGTTTTGATATTAGTTAGAGGGTGTCACTATATTGGCTTCCCTCAATGTTCTTTTCTAAGCCCGAAGCACATATTGAGATGATACATGAGATGGTCCGGAAAAGTCGTCCCCAGGAGTATATTAATTATAGTTACTCCTCAACGAGACAACGTTAACAATAACAATAACCTATTTAGATTAATCATTTCTGTTGTCATATTTTTGACCTGAGTTGGGTCCCATGACAACAGATATTCTTCGGTCCTTCTCTACCTTAAAATCCTGCCTTTGCTTGCGCTGTTTATATTTGAAACATCAATGGTTATTAGGAAAAATAAAAATATTTTCCCTATTATCTCCTCCCAAGTGATGATTACGATACCAGGAAGAAAAAATACTTTCGAATGACAAAACATTGCTCCTCTCTTTTTGAAAAAAGTATAACTCATTAATAAATTAATTTTTTTAATGCCCTTCCCACTTCTTGAAGACAACTGAAACAATAGCAAAATTTAAACTTCAACTAAAAATGTTTATATATTAGAAAAAACCCTCTTTTCGGAAAAGGCATTTTTTTCTCATGGTTAAAAAGTAATAAAAAATTCGTCTTTCATATTCTAAAACATAATTTGATAAATAGCTTTCACAGGTTGTAAAATAAAATATAGTCTGGCCTCTCACAGATTTTATTTACATTTGCTAACAGGCTTTCGAGGTTGCCCTCATCATCTGCCTGTCTGATAAAATATATTTGAAATTAACATAATTAAAATGTTTTAATAAATGAAAAAAATAAAAAATTCAAAAACTAAAATAAACGTGCATAAAAAAAAAATTCAATCAATTGTTTGTTCACTCATGATACACGTTTTGATAAGTTTTTGTTTAGATATCTTTTTTTGTTTTATTTTAGTTTAAATAGGTACTTTAAAAGTTATACTTGCTCATGTAGATTTTGTTTGTTTAGACATATTTTTGGATTTTAGTGTTATATTTTTACTTAATTGAAGCGTGTATAAGCTCATTGATAATGTACAAATGTCAGCTGTGAGTTGCCGAAAGCTTGTTAGAAATACTATGAGTTGGTTTTTCTTCCTAAAATCTTTATTTTGTTGGCTGAAAGCAGAATTTTGTAAAATGAGAAAATCACTGAGGCATTCTTTTAGAGATAACTTGTGGAGTAAGACAGACAAGAGCTAGGGAAGGACCCAAGAATATCTCTGTTGTGATAGCCAACAGGATGTCAAACAGAACTCATGAAAACATTCTGCTGCCCTTGTCACTACCTCCAGTATACTGTACAGTGGGTCTCTAATGCCCGGGGGGGGAATGCCCGGCTACTGCATGTCTCAGTCCTAGATGCCTTTATGACACAATTGCTTATTGTTTAGACATCAAACATTCAAACAATGAACTACAACTGAAATATAATTGTGGGTTTTCCCCCCTCATTATTTTCTTAATGTGTTACTGATGTCATTGTTTGTAACAGTCCAAATATAAACATATAAGTCACGTGGGGTGCAGGGCTATTTCATGCGGAACAAATGAATAAATACTTTCCATGTTTTTGATTAGAGAAAAAAATAAACAAACAACAAAAAAAAATATATATATATATATACAGGGTGTCCTTTTTAGATGGCCCGGCTGAATTTCTCTTAAATCGATAACGTTATAAAAAAAATAAAAAATACGTATTTAATATTTTTCAGTCTAGTTTAATATTTCGAGTTGTTTTTGAAAAAAAAAATTGTACGGGGTATCCCAGGATCAATACAACTTTAAAATTTCGAATAGAACCCTATACCTTCCGATACATCATTTTAAAGGGTTTTTTATGCTGAAATCAATGGTGCAACGCGATTTTAAATGGCTCAAAAAATTATAAAGTTATGGTTCAAAATTAAAAAAAAAAAACATTTATTTTGTTTCGGTATTAATTCCAATAAACCGAATTTGCTTCCTAATTTTAGTAAAAACTTTAAATTGCTTTTATTGTTTACATTCACTGTCATTGTTTTTTCAAAGTTAAAAGTTAATTTTCTATTTTTCAATTTACTATAATATATTTGAATAACTTGCTTTTTATTTTCTTATTTTTTAATATTATATAACAGTTATTTACCTACATTTTAAACCTCATTTAAACTTTAATGCATCTTAAAAAACATTTCATAGATTAAATAATTATTATTTAAAAAAAAAATTAAACCATTAACCTGAGGCATATTGTATGTTTTAAAAAGCGTGTTACATTAAATAAGGCTTAGATCTATAAGCCCTCCTCAAATTAGGTATTAATGAAATGGTCATTGCATGGATCGAAGCAAGCTCATGTTTGAAAATGAGGCCGGAACAAGTAATTTACATTCCAATTTAGGTAACATTAATTTTATCACAGACTTTCTTACTTCTGAGTCTATTTGTGACTCAAAAAATAATCCACACTACAGTGAGTAACTCTTTGTTGACTATTTTTCAAATTGTACACGCTTAATGACCTCACCAATAACAAAGAAAACTTATTGGGAGGAGAAAACGCACAAGTGTCTTTAAATAATGTAATAAGTTCTTACCTACTTTAAAAAATACTAAATCACAACTAAATAATAGAAAAATGGCACAAATAAACACTGAAAGCAACTATTTATATTTTAATATACTAAATGATCATTGCATAGCCATAGAACGAGCTGACTCATTCAATCTCTAATCCGGTATAAATAGGATATACTAAAATTCAGAAGATTCCAACATTTATGATTTGTCAGATTTAAACTGAACTGGAAATGTCTGGAAGGTCTACAAGTGATAATTTGATCTAAAACAATTATTTAGAAGAATAACAACATTAAAATAACTTAATATAGAATAATAAACACAAAACGATAGCAACAAGTTATTCGAATGAAAGTAAGAAAAAATAAAGTTGTCGGTGAATCACCGGCAATACCTCCCCAGAAAAAATTAATCAATTAACTTTTCGCTCCCCTAATATTCAATAGTCGACATGCATAGAGGCTCCTAAATCCTCATACAAAATTTTGTATCAATAAATTCATTACAGTTAGTTATTATGAGTCATGCCCGGGCTTGAACTACAAGGTCATATCGCCTATCACCAGAGAGCTCTTTCGTCACTCTGGTAGACATGGTTATATGGGGGCTTCTAAATTCTCATACTAAATTTTCTGTCGATAAATTCATTACATCGACAGTTATTAGGTTTTTTGAATTGAGTCCCATCCCCTGAACCCACTCTTGCCTTCAGTCGATATCTCTGAAATTTGACAGATTACGTCCTCCTATGGTTTTGACTTTAAAAATTAAATTTCACATCGATACATTCATTACACCGGCCGTTACTGGGTTTTTTGTGTTGGGCACACCGTCTTATCCTTCTTTCTTTCTCCCGATTCCACTGAAAATTAATAAGTGTTATCCTTATGGAGTTTTGAATTCAGATATTAAATTACATGTTGATTCAATGATTTGGGAGTTATCATGTTCACAGGCAGAAAGCAATTTTTTTTTTCATATTTGGAATCTAGAGGAATCCGTTGAAAACTCCGCATCGAATTTTTGACCGATTTTTTGTTTTTTTCCCCTATAGCTGGGAAGGTAAAACATATGTGTAAATCAATCAATAAAGGGGTTAGGTTAGGTTTTATGACTCATGCCCGGGCTTTAACAACGAGGTCATATCGCCTACTACCAGAGCGCTCTTCCATCACTCTGATGGACATGAGCCCGACTCCACTGTGGGAGTCCTAAATTTTGCCTACCCTAAATTTTTATTCATCTAGGTTAGGGGTCTTTAACGAGTACCTGACATCGTACAGGCTCGGGACGGCGTGCTTAAGTTTATTTTACCTCCCAGATAAAATAAACTAAGGGCCTCGGTCGGGTTACGAACCCACGACCTTGAGCTCAGAAGTCAAGCACGCATACCACTGAGCTACCGGCGCCCTCTCAATCAATAAATAAATGGATAATGAAATGAACCAGGGTAAGTTCGAAAATGGAACCAAAGCTGTGACAAATAATAATAATATAACATTTCTCGGGTGTTTGGGCAAAAGGGCTTCATTCAGCAAATCTGAATTTTAGAAGGGGAATTTCTGGGGGGAAGGTTTGAAAAATTCCTGCAAATCAGGTAAAACACATTTACTTTACTGGAAATATTATTTCTTTAAAGTATTAAATATAAAGAAAGTAAAATATTCCAACAATCAGTTACATATGGTAAAAATATTTAATTGCTCTTATCCTTTGGATCACAAGACTTATTCTTTTGCCCAAACACCAGAGATTTTTGAACCCACATTTTAATTTTTTCACTTTATATAGCTCATAAGCCAGTGTTTGCATAATTACTAGCTAGTTTAGGATCTAATTAACGTCTCTGCTTAGCGGGAAACCGGTTTCATTACACGTGGTTTTGTTTTCAACAAAAGTTATCGTTCATTTTTCTTATACCATGTCAACGAAAAGATAAGCAATCAATCAATATTGTCATATCTTATAAGTAGGATAGTTTATGTGTCAATTAATCTAAAAATCATTCATTTCTAGTCAATAACAAAGTTTCAGAGGTGAGTTGAAGTTTGGCTTCACCTGTAGGGTGCATTAGGCCCATAGTCAATTATTATGTGTTTTATTTGTTTTTACATTTTTTTTTTTAAAATAAAATATGCATTGCATTTTTTGTTTTGTCTTTTACTAATAATAATTATACATATATATATATATATATATATATATATATATATATATATATATAATTATACATTATATATAGTACTGGAACGATAAAAGAAAACAGAATAGAAGGTTGTCCGCTAATACTACTGCAGGAATTATGAACTCCGAGGGGAACATTTTCGGGGAAAGTATGGAAATGCAGCAAAGAAGCCCAGATCAATATTAAATATCCCAATATCTAAGGTAAAAAAACCTGTAAAATCATCAGCACATGAAAAAGTAGCTTGCGGTCAAAGAAGATGCTATGTGACACTAGTCACAAGAATACGAGATTTATGTGCAAAGCATGTGAAGTGGGGTGTAGTAATCTTTACCTTACATGTATAAACAAAGCATCGTTTGTAACCCTTAAAAAAAAGTGAAATTAAAGTTTTTAAAGTTAATAAATAAAATTAATTTTAAAAAATCATTTTTTTACATTAGATTTTATTTAGGAACTGGAGGGTTAAGGTACCTACCTCAAGTTTTCTTGCAGTCCAAAGTCGAACTCGTCTTCCTCGGACTTAGGCGTTGGATACTCAGCTAAGACTTTGTTACGGAAGGGCTTAGAATGTGGATTAACCCAATGGGGAGAGAGAGAGAGAGAAGACTCAAAGACTAGACTCGAGGGGGTGAGCGTGCGGCTTAAATCAGATATTATGAAGGGGATTGGGTGAGATATCGAAGGGCCGATCTGTTGTAAACTAGGTCGACCTTAATGGACCAGCCTGCACAACACCATGTTGGCGCTTACCAATCTACCCAGCCACTCTACCATCACTACCAATAAACCCATCACCAACTTTCAGCTGGGGCTGAATTTAAAGGGGCTATCAGACACCGTGGTCCTTTTTGAAAATACTCCAGTAACACGCAACTATAATATCCTGTTATAGTGCACTTTGTTTAATAAAGAGGGAAATATCTTTGTTTAATAGGCAGGGAATTATCTTTGTTTAACTGACAGGAAATTCCTTTTCGATTATTAGAGAGGGAATTCTCTTCTTTAATAGAGAGGGAATTCTCTTTGTTTAACTGACAGAAAATTCCTCTATGTTTATTAGAGAGGGAATCCTATTTGTTTAACTGACAGAAAGTTCCTCTTTGTTTATTAGAGAGGGAATTCTCTTTGTTTAATAGAGAGGGAATTCTCTTTGTTTAATAGAGGGGGAATTCCCTTGATTTTATATTTCCATTTCCTTTCATATTTATACTTCCTTCCATTTTTTTAAAGAACCTTTTGCTCAGTCGCTTCGTAAAAAATAGGAAATACGAGGAGATTAAAGCTGCACTAAACTATTCCATAGGGTTATCATTGTACATCGGAAAGTTTGAGCAGTACACCCAATAAAATAAACACATTTTATTCCATTCGTCTGGTTACCATTACCACAAGAAAGTTATGTTACCATGACAACATTTCTAATTCGATTTTTGCTGGGTTTTTTGTTTACGAGTCTAAGGAATAACGTAAGATCATTTCTGATTTTTTTCCAGAATTTCGGACAAATTTTCAGTTTTTGAAATGCATTACCTTAGTTATATATTAATATTGTACAATTCTGGTTTGTTACATTTGAAGCGTCTAATCAAATAAGTCACTTGGATTTCCCCTCAAAAAACAGATCGTTAGTCGTTAAGTTTTAATTTACAAAAAAAAAAAAAAAAAAAAAATTTTTTCTCAAACTGCTGTAAGGAATTTGGTGGTTTAATAATATTGAAGTGTAAGATCTCCTGTATATTCATAGTAATTTTCTGTAAAATCGGTTTAGTGGATAGCTGAAAAGATGATGAATACAATTTGTTTATTTTTTACCTAAGAATTAAGGTATTAAATAGAATGAAAAGCATTCTTGCCAAGGCAGATATATCAACAGAATTATATTAATTCTTGGAAAACATTTAATCTATAGCCTTTAGTACTACTACACGAAAATTTATTTTACGAAATAATAATCAATTCAAACCCCTTTGGAAAAGTGCCGTGCAGCTCCTATCTGCTCATATTCATTATTATTACCATTATTTTATTTACAAATAGATATTTACAACGGTATAAAAAATATATACAACAAGCGAATGTGCTAAGAGAGAGAGAGATAATGGCAATGTCAAAATGTCAAGAGGAGAGAAATCACCCAGCGGTAACACTCTCTAGTCATTCAGTTACTCTCATTTGCAATTAATCACTGTCACTGCTGCTGCTAAGAAGGTCTCTAGGCCATTGATGCTTAAGCCGTCGTTGGGGAAGTGTGGCAGAATTTATGACTCATGCCCGGGCTTTAACTACGAGGTCATATCGCTTACTACCAGTGCGCTCTTTCATCACTCTGGTGGACATGAGCCCGACTCTACTTTGGGAGTCCTAAATTTTGCTTACCCTAAATTTTTATTCACCTAGGGTAGGGGTCTTTAACGAGTACCTGACATCGTACAGGCTCGGGACCATCGCTTAACGTCCCATCCGAAGGACGGCGAGCTTTAGTTTATTTTATATCACCCAGATAAAATAAACTAAGGGCCTCGGTCGGGTTTCAAACCCACGTCCTTGAGCTCAGAAGTCAAGCATGCATACCACTGAGCTACTGGCGCCCTCTTTTTGTACTTTGATGTAGCGTCTTCAGTAACAAAAAGTATTTATTACCTATTTAACGTGAATATTTTTAATTTTAATTTGAAGAGACTTTCAAAAATGTTTAAATGCTAGAACTGCAATGTTGACAGAGATAATTGTTGTTTTATTGTCCAGTCAGTAAATCTGCGTTGGCATTGCTGGGGGGGGGGGGGGGGGGGGAGGGGGGCAGGGGTGGGCACGCCCCCCTCCAGAATGCCAGGTGCCCCCCAGAAAAATGCGATCTAATGTACCAAATTAAAAAAAATTATAATATATATAAGGACAACTCCACCACAGACTAGGATATAGAAAGCTTCAGTTCCCAGTCAAAAGTTATTCGGATTCAAATTACGCTTTCTTATACTCTTCTTTGGACTCCAACGAATGCTGCCAATCGGCAAAGTATGAGAGTTTAGTGAACGCATCATCGTACGTGTCACAATAAAACGCACGGCAATTTAAAAATCTCTCCCAAAAACTCCGCATGTTTACCTAAAATAAAAGGACTATTAAGACTAACTGCATATTTTAGAATGTATTCAATGAAAGCTGTAAAAAAGGAAAATAATTGTTTTTTAGAGTACATTTAGTGCCATCAGCTGAACGAGAATGAAATAGTAAAAAAATAAATTTCAGGTGAAAAAGTGTTGCATCGATTTGCTGAAAAAAAAAAAATGAGGTTTATTTAATTGAGGATATTTACTAAGTATTACTTATTGTATAAGACTGGATGACTAGACTCATGAAAATTTTATTGTTGATTTAAATTTGTGTTTATTATTTTGATATAACATACTAATATTTTGTGTATGGTACCTGATTGTTAATTATTAAGTTTAATTAAATTTAAACTAAAAATATGATTGTGAAATCATGATTGTAAACTATTGTTTTATTATCTTTGTTGTGTTGACCGGATATAATGAATATTGCTAGCTACTCCAATGATTGTCTGCTTTGTTGTAAGAGTGTTTTCTCAAAAAAAGAGTTCATATTAG
This sequence comes from Aradus depressus, assembly GCA_963662175.1. NCBI lineage: Eukaryota > Metazoa > Arthropoda > Insecta > Hemiptera > Aradidae > Aradus > Aradus depressus. Next base: position 16,238,930 of record OY759215.1, read on the forward strand.
GTAGGATTAAAGAACGGATATGCCCCCTATGTGCTGGTGAGACTGTGAGAGATGACTCTCCAACAGGAAAACAATACGGGGTAGCACATAAATATTACTGAATTGTACTGATTTAGTTTATTCTACTTTAGTCATTATTATTGTTTTTACTTATGTTAATTTTCAAGTATGTTATTTATTTTCTTTTTTCTTTTATTAGTCCCAAGCTAGTCATTTATTTTGTATGTTATCCTCAACCATAGAGCGTATTAACGTATGGCCCCCCATTTCCATTTCTATTATTTGTACGCATGAAAGATCTTCATTTTCTTCTCTTGAGTCTGCTTTTTATGTTCTCAGTTATTTACTTTGTTTTATTTATTTTGTCTTATTTATTTTGCATTATGTCTACAAGGTCACTATTGTATATAAGACTCCAACCTCTTGCAATAAGATCCATGTATCTTCCTATGCAATAAAGAATTATTATTATTATTAGGTAGGATTAAAATGGTAAAATGGAAGGTTTTGAAAAGCCGCTAACGGTTCTGTCATGGAGGCTCTCAACGTAAAACTTTACACAAACTTCTCTATATTTTTCTCCAATGTTGTTGTGAAACACTCGATACCACTTATCTCTGTCCACAGCCAATCTTTCCACTCCAGCCGTGTCCAAACCCACTCCCGTTCTGGACCATTTTTTATAGGTTTTCCTTCCAGACGGCCACCCAAGTTATATATCGTTTAGGTCAGCACTTGAAATACTGTTCCTCCTCAATATTTCTTTTTTTCAACTTATCATTCTTCAACGAAAAGAATAATTTGATGATATGTTGGGCGCTGGTAGCTCAGTGGTATGCGTACTTGCTTACTGAACTCAAGATCGCGGGTTCGAAACCCTTCTCATAATAACTAACTGTAGGGTGTATCAATACTATGGTTCAACCATCCTTTTTTATGAGCTTCTAATTAACCGTTTGTAAAAAAGAAAATACCCTTACTTCCACAACTACACAAAGTTATGTAATCGGTCAGAAATTCGAATTTGAGTTTTCTCCGGAATTTCATGTTTTCAAATCCCGTGATTACAAAAATAAAAATTACCTAAAAATATGCCCAAAATATAAAAGAATTATAAATAGTCGCCACTATAAAACAGAAAAAAGAGACTAAAGTAGATGTAGAAATTAGTTCGTAAGATTTTTTATTGTAAGTAGTTTGATTTTTTATTTGATATTGATATTCTGATTTTATTTAAATTGTAGGTTAAGTAAAATAAACCCAATATTTGTTCTCTTATTCTATTCATTTTCCCTGTGAATCGAGGCTGATAATTTATACCTTTGAATTAGAGTTAACAAAAAAAACAAAACAAGATGGCATCTCATTATTATCTTTAAAAGAAATCCAATTGAATAAATTATTAGTAGAATTTTTTTAAAAATGCGTATACTTTATTCAAAATTAGATATTTTTTAGGGCCCTTTCGGAAATTACTGTAGAAATCAAAATTTAGTAGAAGACCAGCTACAATATCTACAGGGGATGTGGTAATTTTATTATTTAATATTTATTATTTGTTTATTTATTATTAATTGTATTAATTCAATTATTGATTATTATTTTATTTATAATTTAATACATTATTTTTTAATTATCGCAGCCGATGAAATAATGCATTGACACGATATTTCATATGTAAATTCAATACCCTATTAGAATGACATTTCCACGAAATCGGCCAAAGGGAAGGGGAGTTTCAGAGGGCGGCTCAATTGAAAATAATGTACCTAATGAATGTATCGATGATTCAAAGTTTTGTATGAGTCAGAAGTCCCTGTGTGTCAACCATCGATTAGAACAGTCGATTGGTGTTTGAGGGAGAGTAAAAACTTAGTTTATTATTTCGTACTGAAGAAGTGCATTTGCGACTTTTTTATTTCCGCCTCTATTTATTGATAAATGTTAAAAACAGAGAAAAAAATGTGTTTTTTTTTTCAAGAAAACTGATCATATTATTGAGATACTGAGTATAGTTTGTTCACACCGAAAGCGAAGAAAAATATTTATTAAATCTCTTTTTTTCGGGACCATCGGTGGGCGTCTTGTGTTTCTTAATAAGAAAAATGACAGATATTGGCAGGAATATAACCCCCAGAGGCGTAGAGACGGGGGCGGGGAGGGGGGTGACCTCACCAGTTTCGCTAAAAAAGAGAAAGAGGAAAAAATATATAGACAACTAACTCATACCTGCTGCTTGGCGTCCCCATCGGTAGGGCGGATTTCGGGTGAGAAATAGTTGCATGGATTTGGATCATAATTAGAGGCGAGCGCATTGTCCTCGAACCGCGTTGAAAGTGAGAAAGAAAGAACGTTAATAAAGACATCTTCATGGAATCGAGAGATGGTTTTAGCAGGGGAGAGTGCAAATTAATAACAGAAGTGCAGCCATATCACTTTCATGCTGAGACACTAGCTCAACTTTCCAGTCTCCATCAACAGTATCCCGTCCTGTCTCAGATCAAGTTCGCTGTCTTGGCTTCTAATTAAGAGAATCCACACAAACGACGAAGCAGCTCTGTCGGTTGCTAAACAGAAAATTAAGAATTTCTGTTGAGACTATATACAAGAAAAAAGTAATACCTATAAGGACTTAAATGCCTATGCAGTCCTTCCAACTCAAAACCCTTAGAACAATTGTCGATTCACCCTCACATGTCAGTCCAGCCGCTTCCAGCCAACCTCAGCAACAGTTGCCTCCATTAAGTTGGAGAAATAAGGACCTCTTCGCGGTCGTATATCGGGGAATCTCGAGTTGAATAAATTTATTTATATTTGTATTCTCATTTTTATACTTATACATACTTTTTTTTCTTTTTTGAATTATTATTACCTTTGTATATTATTGTATATACAATATATATTGTATTATACATTATTATTACCCTTTTATACATAGGTTAGGTTTAGGATTTATGACATGCCCGGGCTTTAACTACGAGCTCATATCGCCTACTACCAGAGCGCTCTTTCTTCACTCTGGTGGATATGAGCCCGACTCGACTGTGGGAGTCCTAAATTTTGCCTAAATTTTTATTGACCTAGGGTAGGAGTCTTTAACGAGTACCTGACATCGTACAGGCTCGGGACCATCGCTTAACGTCCCATCCGAAGGACGGCTTGCTTAAATGTTTATTTTACCTCCCAGATAAAATAAACTAAGGGCCTCGGTCGGGTTTCGAGCCTACGATCTTGAGCTCAGAACTTTTATATAGAGACTTTTTATTTGTATTTATCATTGTATATTTATATATATATATATAGTCATTTATAATTTTAATTTAATTTAATTTAATTAAAATTATAAATGACAATATATATAAATTTTATTCTATTATCCTCATTGTCTTCAAATTTATTTATTTTATTTTTTTAAAATTACCTATTGCTTTTAAAAATTGTAAATATGTGCAATAAAAAAAAAATTAAAAAATAAGCACAGTGCAGGATTTAAATTGGGCGATTCCCTTACCTTAAAACCTCCTAAAGATCTCCTTATGATGTTTGGTTGACAACACATGGGCCATGTCATTTGTTCGTGGAAGAGTGAGTGATCCAGATAATTACACGGTGTAGTTAGACAGGCTGAGTATCGTCCCTACCATTGGCTAACAGCCTATTGACGTCATCCTAAGTTCTATTGCCTGTTACTTCTGCTCCTTTTGTCTGTAGTAATTCATAACTTTGCCTCCCACCACATGAGGAAGCTAACAGTAGTAACAGGCAATAGTTAGATGATAATTATGATCTACAATCCTTTAAATATATTTAGAACTAGATGAAATAATTAAACCAATTTCAAAATAAAGTAAATTTATTGATGTGTATACAGGGTGTTCATTTTATCTTGAGCCAGGTAAATAACTCGAAAAATAATGATTTTTTCGAAAAAAGCTTGAGACAAAAAATGTAGAGTAGAATTGACCGCACTATTTTCTGTAATCTAATTTTTAAACAAATGACAATTTTTTGACTGTCAACCTATTTTTTTTTTTTTTTTGCATTTTTAGATTCCTGGTGAAAAATTAAGGGGAGGTTAAATGAGACATTTTTTTGTTAGAGTAATATTAAACCAAATAAATAAATTTTATTGTAGTAAATATGTTGACGGTCAAAAAAAATTTTTTTTTTTTAATTCATAAAAACGTTATAAATTTTCATTTGTTCAAAAATTATATTACAGCAAATAATGCGGTTAATTCTACTCTACATTTTTTGTATCAAGCTTTTTTTGAGAAAATCATTATTTTTCGACTTATTTACCTTGGTCAAGATAAAATAAACATCCTGTATATTAGCTCGCACCCTCCCCCCCCCCCCCCCCCTCCCCCCTCTCCCCCCCCCCCCAAAAAAAAAGTCGTCGGTGGATCACTGGCAATGTACTTTCCCAGCCCGAAATAATCAATTAAATATTTGCTCTCCCTCCAAACCAATCGACCGTTTGTGCTAAAAATCAATAGTTGAGTTACTCATACTAAATTGTGTGTTATATTCACAGACAGTTATTAGGTTTTTTTCAATTGAAACCTCTCTGATTCATCCCTTCCCTTCGGCCGATTTCGAAGAAAATTAATAGATGCCGTCCTTATGGGGTTATGAATTGCATGTCGATACATTCAGTATATCAGCTGTTATTAGGGTTTTTGGGTTGAGCCTCCTCTCTTGTTTCCACTTTCCCTTCTACCGATTCCACTGAAAATTAATATGTGTCGCCCTTGTGGGGTTCCGAATAGAACATTTGTCGTCACATTCATTCTGTTGGGAGTTATCGTGTTCAAAGACAGACACACAGTGGAATCAGGGTGTCGGAAAACATGAAATTTCGGTGGAAACTTAACATCAGACTGCATTTAAAACCGCATAGGGATGACGCTTATTACCACGGAATCGACCGAAGGGAAGGCGGTAATCAGAGGAGGAACACTAACTCAAAAAATCCAATAATAGTCGATGTAATGAATGTATCGATACAAAATTTAGTATAAGGATTCACAAGTTCCTAAGTAAGTCAATTTATTGATTTATATCTGAAATGGTTTGGAGGGGGGGGGGGGGGGGCGAATACTTTTATTTAGTTGATTAATTTCTTATTTGGGGTGCACATTGCCGGTGATTCACCGAGTTTTTAAAATTGTTTTGTGTTTTTTTCAAAATTGTGCAACTAAATTCATTGAAGATGTAAAGGGACATGACAGTTAAGATAACATTGTCTACATATGAAAGTAAAACTACCCAAGGAAGTATCATTACCACATGTAATTATCTAAAAACTCATTAAGGAAAGTCCTTTTAATGGAATTGTCGCTAATTTAACTTTCATAACACTAAATTTAATGTTGTTGTTTCTTCTTTACATGATAGAACAAGGGACGTCCTTCCGCGGCAGTCCTCCGCCCAAAAAGTGTCCTCACTACTCTCTGTATATCTTTATCCGAATCTGCGAATTTTGTCATATTTCTGTTTCTAATTAATAAAAAGACTTCGGTGAATCACCGGCAATGTACTTCCCCAGAATAAATTTATCAATTATGTTGTCGCTTTTCCTACAAAACCAATCGATCGTTTGAACTAAAAAAATATTGACTTATACAGGGGCTTCTGAATCCTCTAGTTAGTTATTGTCTCATGCCCGGGCTTTAACTTCGAGGTCATATCGCCGACTACCATATCGCTTGTTTTGTTGGTCTGGTGGATATGGGAGTCCTAAATGTTGCCTACTATAAATTTTTATTCACCTAGGGTAGTAAGTTTTGACATTGTAGAGGTTCCGGACCATTGCTTAACGTCTCCGTATCCGAAGGACGTCTTGCTTCCAGATAAAAAAAACCTAAGGACCTCGGCCGGGTTTCGAACGCGGAATTTTGAGTTGAGTAAGCAAGCACGCATACCACTGAGCTACCAAGTTCTCCTCCACATTGTCTAAAATGATGTTGGTCGCGGGGTCTGCTAATAAATGAACATTGTTGTGGAGTGTCAGCACTGGCTGGTTTCTCTCGTTATATACTTTACCCACTGTTCATATCGCACCTCCAGTTCAAGATTATCGTAACTCAAAAAAACTAGTTTGTGGGAAAACAAGATTTAAGATTTTTATTTCTTCTCCCTTTTTCTATATCTCTCTTTTTCTCTTCACGTGACATCACCTTCTCGGTGATGTCACTGATAGTTTTGCTCTTCATTCATGTGATACATAAATTCAAGACTAGCGTAAGTCAAAATCCGATACTATTGCACTAAACAATTTAAGAGACATTTATTTATGTAATACTATTTGTTGTAAATAATAATAGTGAAATATTACATTTTGAGTTGCAATACTATAGCGCCGTATAGAGTTTACAATGAAGAATCTAACATCTTAAGAATCTTAACATGTATATGTTGCAGTGAAAGTGTGACTTCCAGTGAATGTATACACAAACTAGTCAATGTATACATTAACTAGCCGTTTTAGAGGAAGTATCAATTGATTATAAAAATGAACGCTATTGCTAGAGAATGTATACATTTACTAGACAATGTATACATTTTCTAGTGTTCCTTAGTGAAAGTATAAATAAATGAGAAAAAAGGTTTTTTTAAAAAAAATCATTCATCTGCGTACATAAATTCCTAGAACAAACATAAATCGAAATATCACAAAATTTGGGGGCGTATTTGCCGGCGTTCCGCCGACGGGACGATATATCTGCCCCTCCCGTTGTTCCTATATTTGAAGTAGTACAGTTTCTAGCTTTAACATATACTTTACCCGGGTAAAGCCCGAAACGTGAACTATTTCAATTATACGCCAAATGTACACTACTAGTAAAAGTGTACATTATTAATGCTAGCTATTTATACTTTCACTAAGGCATAGACGTAAGTGTATACATCCACTAGTGAAAGTATGCATATTTTAGTTTATGTACACTTCGACTAGAGAATTCAGCAAATGTATACATTGACTAGTTTGTGTATACATTGACTGAATTCATACTTTGACTGCAACATATATAACTCAAAAATGAATTTTTTTGAGTTACGATAGTCTTGAACTGGGGGTGCGATATTATGCAGACTAAAAAAAATAATAAAAAATATTTTAAAAAATAAATAAAAACTAATTCCGTATTGCAACCGTTTTCCTCTTCACGTCAAACAAAACCTCCACTAGGTTCTCCTGGTAGCTGGTTTTGCGAGAGAAAAAAATGGCGACCAACTTGAAAAAAGAAATCACTGTATTTGTTTGTTTTTTTAATTGATATGAACTTGGAGACACTTGTCTCATAAGAATGGTTTGAATCTTTTCAAACCTTGCTCATTACAAGATTACCCTGTTGTAGAGGGTTTGAGAAGGTCGCCCATTTCCAGAAAGGTTTTTCTTACCTCTTCTTCTGTTTGAACTTGTTCTGTACAAAAAAGACTCACCCTTTTCCCTACTATGACAGATTACTTTGTTCTTTTAGTCGGTTTCATTACTTTGCATCCCTCAACTTTTTCTCATCTCTCCTTCCCCAAAATCCGGCTTCTACCACAACTGAACAAACCTCAGAAATTTATTTTTATTATTGTCAAATAACTGTCAAAACTTATAATAAAGCCTTGCCTACTATTTACTTGGTTTCTTAAGTCTGATTGACCATGAAACCTTCAGTCCATATTCGTTCAGCACTTTGTAAACTAGCATAATCACATTCGTAACAAAATTTTCTTGCTCAATACGTAAGAGAGGAAGGTATTGAGAAAGATACACGGCCCTACTCCTGGGGGGGATACATGAGAGTCCGGACTTGGTGCCCTTCATGATGGCTGGGACATCTACAGAGGATGGAGCCAGACGGAGGATATTGGAGGGCCACCCGGCAGGACAGAGAAGAAGAGGGTGACCTCGCTTATGTTGGCCGGAGGACGAACTCAGGACAATGGGTGTAAGAAGTTGGAGACGGCAGACTGAGGATAGAGAAGAGTGTGTGGAAGATCGTTGCGGAGGCCCAGGTTCTACAAGGACCATAGCGCCAGGAAAATTAAGTAAGTTTCTTCTATCCAAATTCTCTGCCTGAAATTCAAATAAAGAAGAAAGCTGGTTATCAAGAAAGGCGTTTGCTATCATTTCGCATATTTTGTATTTCCTATTGTTTCCAAGTTGACTCCAGTGATTTTCTCAGAAATTACTTTTTTGTCCGATTGACGATGGGTTCAAAGACTGATATATATATATATAGCCTTCATCTTTCTTATAATTTCAGGCAGTGAGTTTGGAGAGAAAAGCTCATTTCGCTGCTTTATCGAATCGTTCATTCTCGTGGGTTCCACAAAGCCCTCGGACCATGGAAGAACACTACCTCTGCATTAGTACTCTGTTCAGTTGTTTGGTGAATACAAAATTTGTTTATACACCTCCAGACATTATCCGATAAACTGAAGATTCTAACTCGGCTTCGATACCGATTCGAAATCTTATATTACGATTATTGTACGGTCGATTTCTCGGTCGATAGTACGTTCGTTACGTGAAGGAAGTAAAAAGTTATCAAAAATTGCTGGTGTTGGACCCATCTCAGTAATACATAATAATAATACATATGTATTAGTAAGATGTTGTGAGACGAGCTTTCTCATAGAAATAAAAGACGTTGTCTTCCCACTGTTTTATTTTTTACCAGAACCATTTTCAACGCAACAGCGTCATCATCAGTGGTATATCTATGATATAATAGATATACTATACAAATAATGAAAAGTATAAATCTTAAAGCGTCAGGGTACAGAGTAACAAAATTAAAACTTACTTAACCCACCCATACAGCATAGCGGTTAAAGGAGAACTGGCATAGCTCAAAGGGGTGGGAGAACTCTCACGACAAAAAAAAAGAGTTACCATTTTTAAAGAAGATTAAAAGAGAAAGTAATAGTATAGAAATGAAGGAGCGGTCGGTCGATACAGCACTTCACCTGGAAGTAAGTCTGACAAGGTTCCTCCTCTCCAAAACAGGTACTTTGCCTAGGGTGAAGGGCGAACCAGGGGAAAGGGTCGGAGCGCAGTCTTCATCTGGAGGAGAATGGATGGCGCGGGGTGGGCAAAGTGGGAGGACGAGAGGGGGGGAAGTGGAATTTCGTCAGGCGGAAGCTGTATTATTGTTTCTCTTAAAACAAATCCGTTAGTTGATTTATATTTTCTACAGCTTTATTCTTCTCCCAATTCATATTTTGTTCTTAACAGCCTAGCAAATAAACGTTTCAGGAATAACTTTCGTCAGCTTTAATTTATTTGCTGATATTTATTGTAAACAACTTTACTTCTCTAGCTTCACGACGTTTAAGGGAATCGGTAAAAATTTCGATGCAGAGTTTTTCAACGGAATTTCATGTTTTCCTATTCCCTGATTCCAAACATGAAAAAAAAAATCTGTGAGTATGTGTGAACTCGATAACTCCCGATAGAATTAATATTTCGACACTAAATTTGTTATGTATATCCAGCCTCTAGGGACGACACCTATTTATTTTCATCCAAATCGGCCAAGGCTTAACATAAAAACTGTAATAACTGCCGATGTAATAAATGTATCGACACAGAATTTAGTATGAGGATTCAGGAGAGAGAAAATTTAGTTGATTAATTCATTTTGGGAAAGTACATAGCCGGTGATTTTCCTACAACGTTTTTTTATTGATTATGAAATTTGAGCGAAACTCTGGTAGAAAATTCAAATTCACATATCAACCAAGAGCCCTACAATCATATAATATTCATTCAAATATATCATAATTTCTCTCCTCATAAACTTTTTTTTTTTTTAATTTCAACACGCAATATGTTATTGATGGTAACTGTATGGATAAATGAATAATATATTGACAACAAATACAATGAAACGAATAGGTAAATAAAGATTAAATAAAATAATAATAATGATTGGTTTAATTAATTATTACTTTCTGATGAAGCTATTAGTTGCCCATGCGTTTCCTATGCACAGCCTTGAGACGTAAAAATCCTTATGATAAGTCATGAGGCCGTTCACCACCTCTAGAAATATGTAATAGACACTTTAAAAGATTGCCTATATTCCCTGCTCAGATAGAAGTATGCCGCAATAATAACTGCCAAAGTAATGACTGAATCGCCACAAAATTGTATATGGATATACAAGAATTCTCTTAATGGTGTCGTCATGTTGATCTTGAACTTAATCAGTCAATTAGACTCAGAGGGAAACCGTAACAGTTGATTAATTTATTTGCTGGCGATTCACCCATCATCTACTTTTTGCTATTAAGTGAAGCAATTTCATATTGGCGCTATCTATATAACTGAATGGGAATAACTTCCTAAAAGAGGATTTGACAAAGGAACAAAAGAAATGAATGTGTTGCTACATGCTCTAATTATCATAAATGTGCAGGACTTGCTGATTAGCTCGCTTGCATGTTAACTGTCAGTCGACTCGTAAGTGAACCGTGCCAATTGAAAGCTATGCATATGACGGCTTCAAAGGGCATAACGCGTCATTTCACTGAAAGCCAAATAGTCATGCACCGTAAAGCTAGAATCAATGAAACATCACTTTGAATGATTTTTTGTTATTTCAGTTAATACGGTTTGAAAATCAGGCAGAGCATATTATAACTTTCATAAAAAAATGTAAATTAAACCTATTTTGATCGATTAATTCAGAAACGGTCATCATCGAAAAATTGGTACTAACATAAAATGTCCTTTATGGAATTCCAGTCGTTCATGTGTCTCTAGAATCGAGAAAAGGCTAATACAGACTGAGCTACAGCGTCTCAAATAATGTACAATAGAATGTTATAGAAAAAGTTCAATTCAGCTGCGTTGAGGTGCCGGGCGTTGTCTAGAACATACTGAGGTGCCGACTGTTGCCTAGCACTTACTAGCTGAGGTGCCGGCCGTTGTCTAGCACTTACTAGCTGAGGTGCCGGACGTTGCCTACTAATTGGTCACAAATTTGGAGATGAGCTACAATCAGAATTTCAAGTCGTTCTGGGTCCAAAAATGAAAATAAACATTTGTCTGTCCATATGTCTGTGAACCCAATAACTCTCGATAGAATGAAATGGACACAGCATTTTGTAAGGCATGTTTGAATAATTGAATTGCATAATGTGACTGTTTCATTCTGTAAAAAGTTATAAAATTTGTTTAGTTTTTCGCAATTTAATTTCTCTCAAATTAATTGTTTGATTTATTTTAAAATTTGGATTTATTAAAATCGGGGCTGGTAACGCTCAAGTCTCTTGTTCAATTGAGATAGAATGGTCGATATGGTAATGTCTGTAGGAGGCAGCCTTCCGCACGGCAAGATAGTTAACTTCCATTCGATAGTGGCCGAACCGGCCAAAAGTGCATATTTCACTATCACTATCGGATTAACCAATCTGCTACAGGCGATAAGTCAGTTTGCCAATTGCTAGGCTCCTTAATTACTCACGAAAATAGCCAGCTCAAGGTAATTACTGGGGAACAGTATTTTTATATACTTAATAAAAAGTATATATGTGATTTGGCTATTACAAGACTTTCTTATACCAACCACTATTACAGATCAATCTCTCTCCCCCATTCCTTTCTCAAAGTTATTTTATACTAGCATTAAGCTAAGCGCGCACTAGGGCGGCACGGCACGGACGGCATTTTTAAAGGTAGGTGCGCGTACTAAACGGGAACTCCCGCCATCCGCACATGGCAGTGTATACTGAGCTACCGTGTGGTGAACAAGGTCAAAATGGATAGTGATGACGAGTGTTTGGTTGTTAGTGCAATTTTGGTAGAAGAAGAGGAAGAGATGCTAACCAAAAAAAAATTTTTTTGGATTCATCAAATTAATAGAAAAAGACTGACTTTTGGTGAATTTCATACCTTGTTTCCGGACCTTATACCTTATGGAAGATGATGCTAAATTCTTTCAATACTTCCGAATGACTCAGGAGAAGTTCGAATCGCTTTATGACCTCATTAAAGATGAAATCTTCAGGAAACAAACTAAGTTTCGAAGTCCTGTTGAACCAAAGAAAGGCTAGCGATTTGTTTGCGGTAAGTTCCTATGTGATAATTTCATTGGTCGTTTTATTATTAATTTTTTTTTTAATACTCTAAACTTACTATGTATTCTGTATAAACATTTTGCCAGGCGGGTTTTATATGCCAAAAAATGTATAAAGTTTTCCAGGTTTAGCACAATTTTAAAACCTGTACACATAATGAAATAGTACCAAACATTAGTACCAAACATATAGGCTAACACCAATTTATTTTCCAATTCACTAAATGATATTTTGCTAATTTGACTTTACTATAGGGGAATGTATAAAATAAATGAATAAATAACGGCGCAGCTTCAATGTTATAAAATTTATATTTAGAAAACACAAAAAAAACATAGTGTCAATATCTATTTTTTATTTTTTTTATTTATTTTTTATTGAAATCTCATGCATCAGTTTCCAACAATTCCAAGGCGCCCGCCGGAGGGGCGCGCTCACTACCCCAGAAATGCCGATGAGTCATCGGTACGGCGGCAGGGCCTTTCGGAAATGTCCTGAAGTTCTTCCTCGCTGACTTTTTAAAACGGCGGAAGGTGCGGAAGCCCTGTCCGGCCGGCCGTACCGACCAAGTGAGCGCATACACATTTGAATCAATGATATTAATTTTTTTAAATTGCCGTGAAGGCCGCCCGTCCGTGCCGTGCCGCCCTAGTGTGCGCTTAGCTTAACTGGGTATATGAAAATAATGAGTGACGTCAGCGGTATTTTTTTGTTTTATTGTACAGCGTAATCCTGAAAGAGAATTTTTTATACCTAGTAATGCCAGTATGAAATAGATTTTGGGAAGAGAGGGGGAGAGAAAGTGATCTGTAAGCGTGGTTGGTATAAGAAAGTCCTGTAATGGCCACATCACATATTTTTACTTTCTTATAACTATAGTATAAGCAAGTATTGTAATCGTGCGAAAATCCAAGATCGAGGTTTCAACTGAGTTTCATGTTTCAAGGTCTTTTCAATACGTTTTGACCATTTTCGCGATGATGTCTATCTGTGCGTGTGTGTGTCTGTGCGTATGTGACTGAAAAGTTGTGAGCATATGTTAGCAGATTATCCAAGTTTGAAGGTTTCACATTACGAAGCAAGTGAAAAAAAAAAAACATGGTCGCTTGTTGGTGTTCAGCAAAGAACATGCAGACTCTAATTACTAAGTTCACCCCAAATAAGGTTAGAGTTAATTTTTTCCCCTCCTTCTTTTTTCAAGTGTTTTAGTCAGAAAAAACTTTCTTCATTAATTATTCCAATAATTAAAATAATTTGATTTATTTAAAACTTTTTTAATTATTCTGATAGAGACTCCCAGTAATTTCTCTTTTAAAAGTCCATAGGTTGCTTAATTTTTTGCTTAAGATGAAATAGGTCTTTAGTCTGTTTCTAAGATAAAAGATGGCACTACCCCTTTTTTACCTTGTAAAAATCAACCGATTTTAATATGAAAACTGTATTTTGCCCCACTACGAAGTTCAAAAGACGGGTCGATCAGCTTTTAAATTCCTTTAACTTTAGGTTATACAAACTTTTGTAAAATCTAAGATAGCAGACACGTATAGAAGAACATTTTGAAATAAAACACACTTTTCAAATTTAAAATTGGTTGAGTAAATCAAACAGAAACAGGTATTTACGATTTCAAAGGAATTTTGTTGACCGCCTGCGACGATCAAATCATCTTTCTTCACATGCATCCCCCGACCTCGTCTGATATTCTTAGCAGAATTTCCTGCTCTGGTATAATATTTACCCTAAGTAAGCTTACAATTTATTTTGACATACCTTTTGTCAGAGGAGTATTCAAGGATTTTTTTCGGGGGGAAGATGGAGAAAATTTGAAAAATCAAATTACGACAAGGGAGTTGAGAATATTCAAATACTGTGATATAGGTTAGGTTAGGTTTTATGACTCATGCCCGGGCTTTAACTACGAGGTCGTATCGCCTACTACCAGAGCGCTCTTTCGTCACTCTGGTGGACATGAGCCCAACTCTACTGTGGGAGTCCTAAATTTTGCCTACCCTAAATTTTTATTCACCTAGGGTAGGGGTCTTTAACGAGTATCTGACATCGTACAGGCTCGGGACCATCGCTGAACGTCCCATCCGGAGGACGACGTGGTTAAGTTTATTTTACCTCCCAGATAAAATAAACTAAGGGCCTCGGTCGGGTTTCGAACCCACGATCTTGAGCTTAGAAGACAAGCACGCATACCGGCGAGCTACCGGCGCCTTCTACTGTGATATACCTATATTTAGTAATTAGGTTTCTTCAAACTGTTTTCTTATACACATTTTCAAATATCCAAAACAAAGAAACAAAATAACTACATTTAGTATTTACTATTTAGTATATTCATTTCAATTTTTTTTTTATTTTGTTTTTATAAGTTAGTCTTTATTTCGTTAAAAATTGATTTTTAGTGGAATTTTGGGGATTTTTTCGGATAAGGAACATTCATTATAAAAAAAATTCAATTTACCGAAGTATTCTGTTTGTGAATTCTGAGTTAAATCATTTTTCAAGTCCAAAGTAGGATTATTTTTGTGCCTTTAATATAGGGGGATACATTATTCTATCTTCTGTCGCTCTCGCACACTTGGCGTCCCATTTAGCCTTGATAAACAACTTTATGTAGGTAATAAACAAGTTTATGGAGGTGTTTTTCATTGACATCGATTAAAATTCTTAATGACTTTTATTTTATTATTAGGGGAAACAGGAAAAGTCCGTGTAGAGACAAAAAAAAAAGGTAGTTGGACATTGTGAGGGGGATTCGTAACCCCAGTAATTTATTGAATCGTTGTTTATTACTCCAGTCAAATTAAAAAATGAATCGAGCAAAAATTCTAGTAAAGCTGCATTTTTGCACGGGTCTTCATAATAGTCTCCAGTTTGGCATATCAAAACGCCCCAACGATTCGAAATGAGCTAAAGGCGCCATCTTGGATAGTCTAATTGTATACATACAACAAAATTAGTATTAGGCTTTTTTAATTAAAGTAAAAAATGAAATAAGAGGTAATTCTATACACTAGCTTCGAGGCAATAGCATTGCAAAGATGTTTTCGCTTGCAAAGACTATTTTGTAAATTTTCGCGACTTGCTGAGAACAAAATACGCGATGTGCGCCTCCCTAAGTCTGCTTTAAAACTCTAGGTTTTATTTGTACCCACGATGACTTTCCAGACTTTTATTTATTTTTGACAAACATCCCAAAAGAAGAGAAAAACTATTTTTATTTTGGCCCAAGACATTAGCATTTGCAGATGCAGATTTCAGCTACGGGCTGACCGAGATAATAGTGAATAGTTCCAGAGCAAACTGAGATAATCCTTCATGAAGAGATTTTTATTCTGATCTGCAAAACGAGCAATGCCCAGTTCCTGAGGGATTTGAGTGTTCCAGAAGAACGTTGGTTGGCCTTGTTTTGAGATGTTCATACCCCTGTTTTGTTAAGTGTGACTAGTGCCGAATCATACAAGGCAGACTGGTTGAGTATGGCTCGGCAGGAAGTGCAATAAAGACTTCTGCAGGCCCAAAGAGCGTACTTTTTTGTTATCAAGCGCTACTATGGTTCAGAGGAACCTGATTCTACAGCTCCATGATAAAGCCAGTCCTGATCTATCAATTGAAAATCCGGTCTTAAGCGGAGATAGAAACCCTTGAAAAAAGAAAGATAGAGAAACCCTTGGAAATCCTTGGATAGAGAAACCCAAAAGTGGAGTTTCAGAACAAACAGAAGCGTAGTATGCATCATGGACGCTCAGGTTCAAGGAGCCATATCTCGAGGAGGACCACGGGTGAGGTGGACTGACGTGGTGAAGTATACATTAATAATAATTTATTTCTGTTAAACCAATACATGGTAATAGGATACGTCAAATGAATTTATACATTAAGATAGCTTATAAATTAGATTTATAACTACTTGAGTCTAACACATCTATGATTAGTAGTAACAAAAAAACCATTAAAAAAAGTAAAATGAAATTAATAAAAACTGTACAAATAAATACTTAAAAATATATGAGTATATAAAAAAAATAAAGAATAATAATACAAGATACGTTCATGATAAGTAGACACATTTTTCAATTTAATAAAAATTAAGATAACTATTTTTCAAAAAAAACTCTTCGGAAGTGACTTTATCCCCCAACGATGTTTCGGGACGTTCTTACGTCCCATCATCAGGTCCCAATGTGGCGAGATATAGAAAAGAAAGAAAACAATGTAACTATAACAATATATGAAAAATAATATAATATAGGTTAGGTTAGGTTAGGTTTTATGACTCATGCCCGGGCTTTAACTACGAGGTCATATCGCCTACTACCAGAGCGCTCTTTCGTCATTCTGGTGGACATGAGCCCGACTCTACAATGGGAGTCCTAAATTTTGCCTAACCTAAATTTTTATTCATCTAGGGTAGGGGTCTTTAACGAGTACCTGACATCGTACAGGCTCGGGACCATCGCTTAACGTCCCATCCGAAGGACGGCGTGCTTAAGTTTATTTTACCTCCCAGATAAAATAAACTAAGGGCCTCGGTCGGGCTACGAACCCACGACCTTGAGCTCAGAAGTCAAGCACGCATACCACTGAGCTACCGGCGCCCTCTAATATAATATATTATATTCATTTATAATTGACTAATATATATTATATATTAGTCAATTATAAATGAATGTATAAAAATGTCTAAAATAAAAAAAAAAAAAAATATATTAAGAGTAGAGTATAAGTACGAGAGCGTTGTATTCCTTCTTATGAATGAGGTAGATGAGTCTGAGTCGTGTGTTTACGTTGGATGTGTAAGTGACATGTACTCATATGGCACACCCTGGTCTTTAGGATTCCAAGGAACTGGGATTTGTTCAATTTATAGCGTCCTGAGGCGTTCTAATGAAGGGGAATAAACTTTGATTTTAAACTTGAATGTAACTTTCCAAAAAATGCCAAACATTTGATGGATTGCTTGAGTGATTGTTTGGAGGCGGATGATGAATTGTATAGCTGTGTAATGGTTGGAGGGGGATGAGAGGAAATATCAGACCTTTGGAGAACAATGTCTCCTTGAATGAGGGTGGTGCCGGAGAAGAGATGCTCTAGTGTCCACCAGCTCCAGACTCAACAGAACTAATGGTCGACAAAATGGGCTAACTCCTTCCCACCAACAAACCCCTCCCCTCCCTACTCACTACCCCCCCCCCCCCTCCCCCCCCCCCCCCCCAACCTCAGCCTCTCCACAACCCACCACACCTTACCCTCAAATAAAAGCCTACTTTTTTCCTTTTATTTTCCTTGATAAATGGTACTTTTTTTCCAACCCTTTCCTAAAAAAGATTTAAAATGTCTGATCTGCTGTAATGATAGGTAACTAAAGCTGCCTGTTACCTTTTAATCTTGCAAAATCTAATATCGATTTTACAAGGGAATTTCCCGTTTCAAGATCCCCTGACAACCCATGTATGTATCTGTGTGCGTCATTAGAACTTTCAGAGCGCTCTCACAGAAACGATTGTAGCAATGAACTTGAAATTTGAAATGAAAATTTCACATTTACTAACTTGAAGGTGGTTAGATTTGGAAGTCCTGTTATGGTCACATCACATATTTTAGAACGTGGTCGTAGTTACGGGGGGGATAAGGGTGTCACACCCTCCGTCGCAAAAAAAAAAAAAAGTCATCGGTGAATCACCGACAATGTACTTTCCTAATCAATTAAGTATTCGCTCTCCCTCTAACACCAATCGACTGGTTTGGCTAAAAATCAATATTTGACGTACACAGGAACTACTGAATCCTCATACTAATTGTTGATACAGTTTAATAACTCCCAGTTTTTGAGTTGAGCCTGAACATATATATACTGAATGTCGTGTCAATATATTCATTATATCGGCATTCATTACATTTTTTTTAACCCTCCCCTAATATCTTTCTTCTCTTTGGCCGATTTGGCTGAAAAAACTAAAAGGTCCCCATGGGTTCTGTATACACTTATAAAATGTTGTATTGATACGTTCATTCTATCAGGTGTTATCGTGTTCACAGGACACACAGCCATACAGGAAATGTTTTTCATTTATGGAATTCGGGAGAAAATTTAAAATTCTGGTGAAAATTGAACATCGAATTTTTGACCGATTACATTACTTGGTGGATGGGGAAGTAAGAGTAGGGGGAGAGAGATGAAGACAGCTCCTTGGGTGTAGACTGATTTATATGTCCCCTCTTTGGCGACGACATCGATAAATAGGAATCAGCCGGGTGAGAAATGGATACGTGAATTTGGTGCACAATCAGTAACCATCTCCTTTCGGCACTTGAAGTTCTTTATGTGAAAGGGTGACCAAGATGATCTTAGCGATTACGTTAAAAAGGTTCAACATTATTTACAAAACAATTGCTCAGATTGCAGTTATGTCACCGAATGCTGTTGGCCTCTGAATCAACAACAGGATATTGATATTGATCATAAATCAATACTTCCGGAAAACATGGAAGAAAGCGGTTAAATATCGAAGCAAGGGATGCACGCTCTGTCAGTTCTGGGACCTTTCATCATGGCACCTCGCTCTTTATCTCTGTGCTGTTGGTCTGTGAACCAACAACAGGATATTAAACCAACAAAATCATCTACTACATAAATTGTCCAACACCTTATAAAGTTCTTTCTAGATGTGGATCATCAATAACAGTAGTGTCAACTGTGGGTGAGACATTGACCCTCAATGCCGCATTCTTCAGAAAATTGAATCTCGATGAACACATGCCTAGAGAGGAAGAAGACGTTGAGCAACCAGACCCTCAGGCAGATCTTGGGATCACTGGGAGTGCAGCTGCTAGGATACCTCAGAGTTGAAAAGTTGCCAGGACAATTTAAAGATCATGTCATGTGAGAGAAATTAAAAGTGTGTTTAAGTTCGGAAAATTAAGTGAAGTAAATAGAATCAGTGGATAAAAAAATGTAAAAAAAAAATGGAAAATGAAAAATTTTAAAAGAAAATGTTTAAAAAAAATTAATTTTGTCAAAGGAAGGGATGTAGCGACATCACACTTGACTGTGACCGTGATCGAGATGTACACAACATTGACAATCTTGCATCTAATCGACTATGTAATCGATGGTGGAGGATGAATGAGTGTTTTGATAAAAAGTTATTATTTGTAGTATCGATGTATTAAATATTATTATTTACCCAATAAAGAACATTTAAAAGTGTATACAAGACTTTATTATTACAGCCATGTCCCCCTCTCTCTAAAAAACCAATGACGCGTCTGGACAATCTCTATCTGATATTTGAATGAAGACACTGGACCAAGTTCTATGATACTGGGCTGGATTAGTGTTTAGTTTCATTGGTTTGTGGTGAACCAGATTGTTAGAGACAGTCCTACTACTGGCTGAGGACTGCTAACATAATTTACAGGTTGTGGAATCGTCCCCACCCCCACTGGCCAGCAGACGATCCATCAGTCCAGTTAGAAATTATCTCTCTAGTCATTTCTAAAACTACAATCTACTGCTTGAGGAAGACTCTAGAAATGTTGAAGACAATGAAAGGAGTGGAAGTAGCAGACAACAGATCCCTGGATTCACTCTAATAGAGTAGTCTGACCTCTCACAGAATTCATTATTTTGTGTTAGCGGCTTTCGAGGTTGCCCTCATCGTCAGGCTGCCCTGCAAAATAATCCATTATTTAGTAAAAAAAAAAAAAAGGTATACAATTCCAGTGATCAAAATGAATACATAAAAATATTGGCTATATGCGCTATAATGAATTGTTCATAGAAAATATAATTTAAAAATGTTTTAACATGAACAATTCATTATTGTGTGTTTAATATTCAAGAAAGTATGGTAATCTTTCGAAAATCTGAGATCAATGTTGTTAACACAATTTTAAGTTTCCAGGTCACCATTTTCGTGGTCATGTCTGTCTGTGTGAATTTGATTGCAACTTTGTGAGCGCTCTAATTCAGAAACAATTGTAGCTATGAACTTTCAATTTTAAATGATGACGTCACATGTGCAAACAGATCTGATTAGATTTTGAGACCTTTTTATTTTAGGGCCTGAGTATATTTCACATGGTACAGCTTATATCAATAACCTAATGAAAAATCTCTTCAGATAAAAGTTCTTATGAAATGAATTTGAGGGGGGGGGGGGGGGGGAGGGGGGAGGGTGGAGAGCGAGAAAGAGCGGTGTGGTAGTAAGCGATATGAACTCATATTTAAAGCCCGGGCATGAGTCACGAAAACGAAATAATAAATTTCAGTGAGAAATGTTTCAAAATTACATTTAAATTGTAAAGCATATAAAGAATTTTAAAACATTTTGAAAAATAATTTGATGTATATGTGTGTGTGTGATGAGCCATGTAATAAATAAACAGAATTAGGGTATTATTTGTCAAAATAGATAATTTTGATGAGTGTAGCAGGTAGAGAAGATGTGTAGGATCGGCCGAAGAGAAACAAATCAATAGAGAGAGGGTGAGGTGACAGCCTGCACAGTCGGTCACCTCAGCCCGCTATCACATCACAGCCTAGTACAGTATAGCATCCCAGCCTTTTTGTGGTAGCCACCCCACCCATCTGTGGAAACCAATATTGTACAACCCCGTTCTTCAGTCAGATGCCATTAGGATCAAATATAGTATATTACAAACAAATAACCAGAGAAAATCAGCTATGGCTCTTCGTAAGATTTTTTACTCGTTCTTTTTTTCAGGACTTGTCCCGTTTTTAACCTCTGTGTACCGTTGTCCCGTTTGCGTGTTGATTTGTCCCCTTTTTATTCTATCAAGACTACCCCTCCCCCGTCTCCTTCCAAGCCCGAGGGTTGATAGATAAGCCCTTATCGGCCGCTTAGCCGACTATCGATGCTATGGGCAAAAAGCGGCAGTGAACTATCGTCTACCGATCCTCTCCACCCTATCTAATATCCAGTTGCGTTTTCAAAGGCATTTCATGTTTTCCGATTCCCTGAATCCAAACATTTAAAAAAAAAAAGTCTTGCGTGTGTGATTCTTGACACAATAGATTTCGATATAATGAATATATCGACCCGAAATTTTATATGTGCATCCAGAATAACAAGAGGACAATACCTATTGTTTTTCGGCTGAATTGGCCAAAGGGATGGGGATTAGGGGGGATACGAGTGATCATTCTCATTTGATATGAATGGTCAAAAAATAAATAAAAAATGATCAAAAGAAATAAAGTAATTTTATCAATTAGATAATTGCAAAAACAAAAGAGCTAGATGGATGAGTTAGTCATTGTAACTAATGACTGGGCATTAACTACGAGGTCGCCTACTACCAAAGCGCTCATTCGTCGTTCTAGTGAACATGAGCCCGATTCTACTTCTATGGGAGATCTAAATTTTGCCTACCCAGGTTTAGTTACCTTTAACGGGTATCTGACATTGTACAGGCTCGGGACCACAGCTGAACATCCCGTCCGAGGGCGTGCTCAAGTTTTTTCTGTACCTCTCAAATAAAAAGCAGCTCGACAAATACTTGTGGATTGCCCACCGTTGTTCAACACTTACTAGCTGGGGTGACCAACGTACTACTCTACTTTTGATTGAGATGTGAGAAATTATGTAAGGTGAACCCGGTTCGAAGAGCTAAATAAAAAAGTAATTTATTTGATTCTACGCAAGGCGCGCTATACACAATTAAAAAAATAAATATACATATTGTTAAAAGATTATGTCCTGTAGAAGCCGGGAGTGTGGCAGAGATTCCCCAATGCCAAAGGTAGCGGCTCCATAAACACTCTGCAGCCCAGCCCTGAACCTTGTCGCTAACTCCAATATGAAGTCTCTAACGTCGGGAAACCCAGCTCCTTGCGCATCTGAGAATTCCTTACCATCCAAGGCGCGTCTACGTAAAGGCGGAGGAGAGTAAAATGTACATCCGAGTAAATGGAAACAAATTACTCTTCTTAAATCATTTTAAATTTAAGGTGGACATCCAATATACAAATTTAAATGCAAACAAATTATTGTTGACAAATCATTTTAAATTTAAGGTGGACATCAAATATACAAATTTAAATGCAAACAAATTATTGTTGATAAATCATTTTAAATTTAAGGTGGACATCAAATCAGGGCCGTCGCGTGGGTGGGGCGACCGCCCTGGGCGCCGCGGCCAGGGGGGCGCCGCGGAAGCGAAAAGTAATACAAAAAAATTAAGTTAGATGTACATAACGTATTTTGGAAAGTTATGTATAACTGAATTTTGAATATTACGTTGTATGCATTTATTGAACAAATACATATTTGACACCAATCACTTTATATATTTGCAACGTTTTCCCAAATTAAATATTTTATCAAAATTAAGTAGCTGGATTTGCTTGTATACTACTTTTAGTTTAGTAATAATAGCCTAATAATGAACTCCACTGTGGAGTTGAAGGCCCTGTCTCAACTTAATTATCTAGTGGTTTTGGAAATATGCACAATTTTGCAGACATTTTTTGCACATATTCTGAACTATTTCTTTCGTTTTTGTCTCGGAACATGGAAGTCTCTATAACGATATTATGCTATTATATACCTCATATTTATTATTCACTACAATTTTTAAAAACAATTTAAACTCATCACAGCAATTTTATAGAAATAGAAATTGTTACTATTATATTACTAAACTAATATAACGGTCATATTCTTCTAGTGAAACTTATGAAATACAGATTTTTATATTTATTGGACTTTCTATTTTGTAACAATGGGTAGATGGGTCACAAATTATACAAACCTCTTCAGGCTCTCCGCAGGCGTGAAAAGTTCGAGAATCATTTGTATATATGACCCTATAAATTCAAACAATACTATATTTTATCTTATTATATGGAATAGGTTAACAGTATATAGTATGAAGAAAGAGCGCTCTGGTAATAGGCGATATGACCTTATAGTTAATGCCCGGGCATGAGTCATGATACTAAAAGTATATAGTTAGGCAAAACATAATATCAAAAATGTGTAGTCTGGGTGTGAAGAGCTTACTGCCTCCTTCATTGCTGCCCATTCTTCCGGCTCCCCATCAGATGAGATAAATGAATATAAATCTCTAACCCACTTCTGGCAGAAGAGAAAAAAGTATCATTAATCTTGAACATACATTTTTTATCATTTTTAGGAACTTAGGGGAGCCATACAATGGCGGAAAACAATTTAAAAAAATATGTGATGTGGCCATAACAAGACATTCTTATACCAACCACTTCCCTGACCCTCCCCCTTCTCAAAAATATTTTATACTGCATTACTGGGTATGTGAAAGTAATGAGTGGCGTCAGCCATTTTCTTTGTTTCATTGTACAGCTTAATTATCAGAATAACTTTCTTATACCCAGTAAAAAATTAATTTGAGAAGGAGGGAAGGAAGAGTGAGTGATATGTACAAAAGTGGTTGGTATAAGAAACTCACACATCACATATATTTTATTTTTATTCCTTTTCAATGAAAAACTACCAATAATAAAAAAGATATTTTAAAATTAAAATATGCGTTACAAATTAAACATTACTTCGAAGTATTTCTAAAGATATTTATTGTACATTCTTAATAATAAATTCAATAAGGAACATTTTTGATAGAAACCAATTTTTTGATAACTGTTTTCTTCAACAAAAAATTGTTTTTCAAACGATATTTTAGGACGATTTTGGGTATGTATCTAACAAATCTTGGAAAAAATGTAATTCATATAAATTGTATCTTTTAGTTTTCTCTACAGAAAATATTTTCGATTAGATCATGTATAAGAGGTACCTTGTAAAATGCACTTAGGTCCCGAAGTAAAGTGGACTCAATTTATGACCGATTTCGGCCAAAATCTCATCAGATCTAAATTAGCACATGACATCTTCTTTTCAAATTTCAAGTTCATTGCTGCAATCGTTTCTGAATTAAAGTGCTCACAAAGTTCCAATCACATAAGATAGATATCATCGCTATAATGGTCAAATGATGTTTAGGGGAATTTGAAACATGAAATTCCGTTAAAAACTCGATCTCAAATTTTCGCATGATTGTAATAATTTCTCAAAGGGCCCTCACACTGGCAAAACGTTTGCACAAAAATTTGAAGATGTTGGTTTTGTGCAAAAATATTGAGAGAGTGAGGACAAATATTGTGCAAAAAAAGGGGTATTCAATATTTTGTGGGGCGTTCAAAAGTTTTCTGAAAGTTTTGAAAATTTTTGCGGACCTGTCAATATTTTGTAGAATGAGAGCGCAGTGTGAGGAAATTTTGATAAAGTGTAGGTTCCAAGCTCAGTTCGCGAAGTAGGTTACGATGACCATGGGTCGGTCGCTTCTTCAAATAATTCCTGACCCACACTCTTTTCTTCTTATTACTTAAAGACTCCTTCAACACTGCACACAATACAACTACGCTACTTTCAACCTCCGGGTTTGCCCTGGGCAAAGAAACGTATGCGGCTATGGCTGAGTACAACGCGATGCGCCGTGCTTCCATCACGAATGTTTAGTCGACACTCAAATGTTGTGCAATATTTTTGTGTAGTGTGAGGGGTCCACGACCATTCAATATTTTGTACAAAAATAAGCTCAATATTTGTGCTCAAAATTTTTGCCAGTGTGAGGGTCCCTTGCTACACAATCCTCCCAGGAGACTGAAAATGTGCAATATAATTCCAAATTACAACCCCTCACTTTTTAAAACAATGTAAACATTGAGAAACATCAGGAAAGTTTCTTTTCCATTAAGCTATTTTGGCAGATATTAAGGTTTGTCAGATTCGGGTCAAATTCAAAGGGAGGCTTTTGGATCAAAAATAAAACTGTGTTTCGATATATTTATTATATTGAGATTTATTGTGTTCATAGTCACACGCACTTCTACTCACGCAGACAAGCATTGTTGACCAATTACATTACTTCCTCTATACCTTGTAGAGCTGAAGATACTAAATTATAAGAAAAGAATAAAAAAATATTTAGCGAATTCAAGTTAAAAGTAAACTGCAGGTTTTCTATCATAGTGGAGCCGACGATATTTCAATGGAGAATAAGTTCAATCAATCAGAAATGTTGCCTCACTATTGTTAGGAAGTCTTCAGAACTTAGGAACTTGAGTAAGTGAAGAAGAAGAAGCCAGGTTTTACATCCCTGTACTAATATCGATCATTCAACGAATATAAAGAAACTAGCTTGAGCAGGCATCAATCACATCATTAAGGCGGCACTGAGACCATTGAGCCGTGCAAAGGCCCCCTCGCTTGGCCTCAATGGGCGGGCTATATGGTAACCATCCAGTTTTGTGGTAACGACGACAGGATGGTGTTATTACCGTATTCAGGGCCCCAGCCCTTTCAGCTCAATGGCTCCCACCCTTACTATATATAGCTCAATGCAGACCCTACTTAACCCCTCACCAACCCCTCTTTCTTATGTATATTACACCTTCTATTATTATTACTATGTTTTGAATGGCAAATTACACTATAAGTGAGTAAGAAGTATTTGTGAGTTCTGGTGGCATGACGTAGGTGGCAACATGGCGGTATAGTGTAAATCACTACCGTAAAATCCCCTCCATCTCAATGTATACTCGAGCGACGGCATCTGATTGGCCCCACGGGACTTGACCTACCTGCTTTATCGATCTCAGAATTCCACGTAAATTTCCATAATTCTCCTGTTATTGCATTATTGTGGAAGCGCCAATCAGTTGCCATCGCTAAAATACACATGGAATAAAATAAAATAAAACTTTTAATAATTTCGGTCAAATCAAATCTTGAGTTATTAGGAAATAAAACAACAGTTTCTAGCTCAGTGATAAAATATTTTTATGGGTGTTAAATTAAAAATAATGCGAGTCAGGCCTCACGCATAAAGTGTTCAATATATTGCTGGAAATCAGCCTCCTCTGTTCTGTAACTCAACAATTACTGTACAAGTAACTCTTGACATTTGTATCCTTTCACCAAGCACTTCATCACCGATTCGGCTTCCGTACTGAACACTTCCCAACGCATTAGTTACACAGGGTATTGGATTTCATAGCTTCTGCACTAGAAATAAAACTATATACAATTCCTTGTCGCGACAGGCTTTTGACCGAGTTCGGCATGAGGGACATCTTTACATACCATTGTGGACTACCTGAACAGACGTTTGAAATTGAACTGAAAAAAACGACTAACTAAACCTATTTACTCAAACAATCTGGACACATACTCGTAAATCACAAATTTATAGCTCAGCTAAAACATTAAACAAAAAACATTCAGATTTTCCAGTCAAAATTACTCACGATTCACAATGCGCCCCTTACGTAAGCAAAAAGTCATTGCACAATGATCTCATGATACACACAATACAAGACAACATAAGAAAGAAAAAAAGCCTGCAAGAGATGTTCCGACGGATGACGTCTTAAGGCAAAAGAGGACGACACTCAGAAAAGTTCCATATTCGCAGAATCCATTTCCTGGCTACCCAAATTTTACATTTTAGTTTTCAACGGAATTACATATTATCCAATCTCCTGATTAAATAAAAATGTATGTCAATCTGTAAACACAATAATCACGTTGGTATGAATTTATCGACACGAAATTTTATATCACATTGTGTTTCCAGAACCCTATAAGGATGATACTTATAATTTTCAGTTGAAGAAAAAACACTAAGTTTTTTGTTCAGAAAAGCATACATTCCATATACCCTTCGATATTCTATTGTATGCAAATTAAAGTAGACAATTTGAAAGTAAGCTCTGAAATAATTTCAATATTTATTTTTTAAAACAGCTCCATTATTTGCAAATATCTTTTTTCTCATTAAGCTGAAAAAAGGTAGCTTTGGATGATGGGTTCCATCTGTAAAGATTATAAACCTCTTTTTATCCAGTGCAATAACATTTCTGCTTCTCAAAAACAAATTGGTAGACTGTGAATTTTTTTGTTCTGAAAATGAGTTTGTTCTAAAATAAAATTAATAATATGAATTGGTCGAAACTGCATGGACCTTTCCCATAGGGCTGTCTGTGGACTTGTCCAAATTTTTGTAACTCTTCTAATTCGATTAAATTAACTTTATTACGATAAAATACCATTTGGCTATAGAAAAAGAAATTAAGAATAAATAACTCGTCAGTTCGAATAGTTGACTAAGAAACAGTGTTTTTTTATATTTTTTTTCTTCCCCAGCTAAACGAAGGACATATAAGTTCGACAGTTATTAGAGTTTCAGTGTTAAATAAACCCCCCTTCCCTTCGGTCGATTTGGCTCTATGTCAATAGGTGTACTTATGAGATTCTGGATTCACAAATGAAATTTTGTGTCGATACAATTATTCTATGGAAGAGTTGTCGTCTTCACAGCCACACAGATAAACAGAAATGTTTACTGCTCCAGCGATACGAAGTATAGGAGAAGTTATGTAATCGGTCAGAAATTCTGTTGAGTTTTCACCGAAATTTGAAGTTTTCCCAACCTCGGAATCCAAAAAATTAAAAAAAAGTCCTGTTTGCCTGTATGTCTCTTAACATGATAACTCTCGTTAGTATGGATATATCAACAGGGAATAAAAATTTGTTATAAGAACGACACCTACTGTTTTCGTAAATGGGAAGGGGGCTTAACACAAATGCATGGCACGGGTGGAGCTGGAAGTGCAACCACCTCTTTACTGTGTCTTATTGTTGCCTTTAGGCTCATTTTTACATATTCAAGTAGGTAAAACATTAGCAGAATTTATTCCTGAATCTAAAATAATATAAATAAGTTATAAATTACAAAAATAAATGATTAGCCTACTTACCATTAGGACTTATTCCTCAGGGGTCCTCTTCAGGCAGAAGGATCACCTTCATCAGTGGATTGAGTCGTCGAAGAGGGTTACCCGGCGAACAGACATCTTCCAAGATATCACCAGACAAATAGGCGTCACTAATAATAATAATAATAAATTTATTTCCATTAAACATGATAATAAAATACGTCAAAAGAATTTATACATTAAGAAGTTTATAAATTAGATTTATAACAGTTACTACTTGAGTCTAACACACCTATGATTAGTAGTAACAATAAAACCATTTAAGTTTACAAAAAAAGTAAAATGAAATTAATAAAAACTGAATAAATAAATACTTAAAAATATATGAGTATAAAAAAATTAATGCATAGATACATTTATAATAAGTAGCCACATTTTTAAATTTAATAACAATTAAGATA
This sequence comes from Aradus depressus, assembly GCA_963662175.1. Classification (NCBI taxonomy): domain Eukaryota; kingdom Metazoa; phylum Arthropoda; class Insecta; order Hemiptera; family Aradidae; genus Aradus; species Aradus depressus. The sequence continues at coordinate 16,267,271 of OY759215.1, forward strand.
CTATTTTTCAAAAAAAACTCTTCGTAAGTGTCTTTATCCCAACGATGTTTCGCGACGTTCTTATGTCCATTCATCAGGTCCCAAAGTGTGAGATATAGAAAAGAAAAAGAAAACAATGTAATTATAACAATATATAAAAAAATAAAATAAATATATATAGTATCTTACATTAATCAATTATAAATGAATAAATAAAAACGTCTAAATAAATAAAACAATAACTTAAATAAATTATTCTTTTTGAACAGTGAAAATAAAATTCCGTTTCCGTGTAAAGGGTTTCCTCTAACATAATTTTTTTTATTTGAAGTTTAAATTTTTTTATTGTATCTATTGACTTCAAGAAGTGGGGAAGGACATTAAACAAAAAATTCCTTAATGAGTTATACTATACAATATGGTTACGCTTTCTTCGACCTACAGAACCCTAAAAATTAACATGAAATGCTAACTATTTATGTATCCTGTTTCATTATTTACTAAATTTATTATGGAGAGTGTCTAGACACCCAGTTTTAGAGCTACTAGCCTAGAGACTTACGAAGTGCCAATGGGGGACTTAGTCCGGCCTTATCTAGGACAGCGGTACTGTAGAGCTTAGCATATATTTAAATATGTATTTTGAGAGCTCCGGAGTGTTGTGTTTTCTCTAATACCAATGTGGGTCATGTTATAAACATAAATCGTCTAACAATTCTCTAAACTTCAAAGCACACGAATACATATTCCCTTTGCATAGACTTCCCCATCCTATGTGCATCTGCTTCATAGAATCCAACTGCCGGAAATTTAATTTCCCCTTGTCCGTTCATATGAAACTCTTCAATAAAGAAATGAAAAAAAAAAGATAGTCCATACAACAAATATTGCTCATATTTCTGACTGGAAAATGTTATCAGACTTGTCACAATATAACATATTTTTTTACATTCAATAAAAGAGTGCAATATCAACCTGTGGGCGCCAACCTAGTGTTCGGGGTCCAGGCAAGGGTTCTTGAGGGGCTGGGAGCCGACAAATAGTCAGAATATCGGGTCGCAGCTGTCGTTGGTCCAGTCTCAGACAAGATCCTGTCATGTGAATCAACTCTGCCCTTGCTTGGTCCCATATCGGATACTCGAAGACTACATTCTGTTGCAGACCCCACAAAAATAAAATAAAAATAAAGTCTTGTTGCAGGTTCAATATATAGGGATTCTGGTGACAATAGGCATTAGATCAAAATTTCAGCCAGACCGACTAACCGTTGCCTGTCATGTATTATGTCGTTTTTCAAATGTTTGTTTGGTTTATACGAAAACCGTTGGTTCTATGAAAAAATGTTATGAAATTTCTGACTACCAATTTTTGTCATATTTGAAGTATGACCAAAGGGCACAGAATTATAGCGTCTCAAAGTTTGCTTTCCCCAACTACAAAAAAATATAGATATTAATAAACACCTGTTAAATAAAACCTATTATAGGTTTTTTTTTTTTTTTTTTTTTTGGCTTTATGTACGGTGCATATTAGCCATGTCAATGAGTTATTTAGTTATATTTACGACATCCATGGCCCCGGGAGGGAGTTCTATCTACGAAATAAAACTCACTCCCGGACGGGATTCGAACCCGCAAACCATGGTGAGACCCTACGCTCTAGCCCGCACGGCCACCATGGCTCTCTATTAAAGGTTTAAAATGCAAGTAAATAACTAAAAACTATGAAAATAACAAAATAATATTTAAAAAGACAAGAATAATTTCAAAATACATAATTTCAATTAATTTCCAATCTTAAGCTCAATAAGCAAGAACGATACCTCTGGGCTACCGGCGCGCCGCGTTTCATGTTGCATTGATCATGTTTTCTATATAATAACATGACTGCTACGGTCACTTTTTTTTTTTTTTTTTTCTCTTCGGGTGCTCTGGCTAATCACCCGGCCCGCGGTAGGAGGAGGAAGGAGGTAGTACAAATAATTGATAATTTTTGATACTATTTGTTGCTATATGGGTGTCTGGGGACGGCAGCCTCTGGTCCCTTGCGGGACAGATTGGCGCTCCCAGACCCTCTCGTGTTGCGGCTGCTTGGTGGCACCAAGAGAGCTCGGGATCGGTCGAATGGGGCTGCTTCTACTTCGCGGTCGCCGGGGGTAGACATCGGGCCGCGGCCCGTCAATCGCCCCCGGCGCCGGGTCAAGAGGGCTTTTTCTGTTCTCGCCAGGAGGTGACAAACCGGCCGAACGCCGGATAGTTCGACTCCGTCATCAACTCCGGCAGGGTCAATCTCAGATATGATCCTGTCGCGCGGATCAACTCCACCCTAGCTCTGTCGTACAGCCGACAATCGAGGACCACGTGTTCTGCAGTCGATGCCGCCGCACGAACAGTTCGGGCTATCCTTCCTCTTGAAGAAGAAGAGTTTGGAGTTGAAGTCGCCGTGACCTGATAGTACCTGGGATGTCTAGTGGGTCGGGTTGTACCCAAGTGGAGCGCAGGCGGACCTGGACGTCGGGAATATACGCGAATGTCGTTCGGCCGTCGGATGAGCGCGACCATTGCTGTGCCACATGTTCACTATCCAGTCTTGGACAATGTCCCTGCAACACTTTGGTCAGTTCTGTGCACGCAGCTCGTCCTCCAGGACGAGGCGCAAGGGCTCATTTATATCTGCTCTCAGGGGCAAACGGTCTATTCCCATAAAATGCGACACCTTTCATAATTTTGGATTTATTTTTTTATTTTTTGTTTATTATTCATATTCCCATTTAACATTGATCGCCTGGGAAAATACCAATTTAATTTTTTTTTTTTTAGCATACCATAATTCAAGTATAGTATTTTTCAAGAAAATATAGGGGTTCTTGAGGGACTTGGAATCAACAAATGGCCCTAAACATCGGGTAGCCGGCCTTCGTTTGCTGTCATCGGTCCATTCCCAGATACGATCCTATCACATAAATCAACTCCACCCTCGTGCTATCTTGAGTCGCCAAGTTGTACATGTAACCATAAGATTATGAAATAGTTTGGTACTAAACACTAATGTAAGAAAATGAATGATATATTTTGATATTTTAGCAGAGGACAATGTAATGATCCATATTGTCCATTACATGAATATTTAATAAATGGAAAATAAGGTACTTAATTGCAATCATTTTATTAGACCTAAGGAAGGTTACTGGGGGTTATCAAATCGATTTGTACCAGGGTCGATATAGTATCAAAATAGATCAATTCATTCATTTCAATTATGTAATAAAATTAAATGATAAGCTAATAATGTGTTAACAATAAATGTAAGCAATTAGGATTGTATACGGGAATATGTAAGTAGTATAAAAAAAAACAGATGTTTAGTAGTTTAAAGGCTGTAAAAATTGTGGCCAATGAGAGAGCGGAATCCAAAACGATGGAGAAGTGGTCTGTCCCCTCGTGGAAAGAGTGGTTTTATCAGGTCTGTTCAGAGGAGGTGTAGTGGAGTAGTTAGTGCCGTGAAAAGAAAAGTATGTGAGTCAGTGACAAAAAAAAAAAGAAACCGGCTGTATGAAGGCAGAGGACATGGAGGGAGTGTTTCTGGAACATTGAACGTAGGATCAGAGAAGATGTTAACGCCAACCTGAAGAAATAAAAATGGTCTAGTCTAATATAAAGCCCCGAGGTCAGAAGACGAAGTTAGAAGACATCCTTGCAGCCCATCGCTCAACTACCACTCTGTTTGAAAATTCACTCTCATCAACAAAAGAAAAGAAAATAAAGAGTCCAGGTTTTTATCTGTCATAAAAATTTCATGTGTGTAACAATGTGTCACTAACCCTTTCTTTTATAAAAGAAAATTTTATATTCAAAAATATATTTTTTGAACCTCAAATATAACTGTAACAAATTTTTGTGTATAGTTTTTTTTATTATTATAACCAGGTCATCTTGGAGTATAATTATATATAAATTTAAAATATAAATGTAACCGAGTAAAAGCAATCGCTACAAATGTCGCTTCGAACAGGGACTTGAAACATAAAATTTTTATATGGCGCCCGAAAAGAAATGATAAAAAGACCTTATGTGTAATTTTGTAAAAATATTTGTAAAAATTAATTTCAAAACTGTGTAAAAAGTTAGCGTCCAAAATGGCCGACTATAATAGAGGTTCTCAGAGAACGAATCCGAACAATAATGGCGGACAAAATAGAGTAACTTCTTCTTTTCGCGATTAATAAATTCAAAAGGTAAAATACGAGCGTTACAATTGTCGCAACGAACAGAGGATAGTAAATTATTATTAAAAATAAAGAATATTAAATATGGCGCCCAGAAATATTGGACATGATGAGTGAGTGAAGGGTGACGCAGAAAATAATTTTAATTGTGATTTTTTTAATTTAAGAATTTGTGTTTGTGTATCTTTGATAATATGGCAGAGGGAATGAGTTATGTGGACTTGGGAGAAGGTAAAACAGAACGGGTTGTAGTTGCGGTAGAGGATACAGACGATCGTAGGGAAAGCAATATTTATAGTGAGGGACCGAGTACCTAACCAGAATCGGGTATATATGATTTAACAATGAGTGAAGAGGTAGAAAAAGAGAGAGAAACATCAACTCCAAAAAGTATTAAAAATAAAACGGATGAGGGCCTTCAGCCGGAGAGTGAGACGAATGTGAGTTTAAAAACAATGATGGAAATGGTAATAAAAAATATGAACGCAAATCATTCGGAAATGAAATCCAAAATTGATGAATTAAAGGAGGACGTAAGCGTAAAATTTGAAAATATAAAAAAATATGTAAACAAACGTTTCGATGAAGTAAATAATAAGATTGATAAATTTAGTGATCAAAGTTTAGAAATAAATCATAAATGTGAACAATTAAATAATAAGATAGAAAGTGCGGTAGAGGCTGGCGAGAGTAAATTAAATAAAAATATGAGTGTAGAGGGACAGGAAAATGGAGAAATAAAGGAAAATATAAACATTAATAAGAAGCCAGACAAATTGAAATTTATTAAAACCATAATAACTAATGGTATTGTTATAAAAAAACATAATTATGATAATTGTAGAAAAATAAAAGTATTATATCATAAAAAGATCCCTAACTTAAGAAAACATAAAAGAAATAAAAGTAAAAGTCCTAAAAAATTTGGATGTAGAGAAATAAATTCAGATAAATGTGTAAATATAATTAACAAAAGTTACAGTTATAAAAATTATAAGAGATCAAAGTTCAAACATAATAATGAAGAATATTTTGAAAATTCAAAAACATTATACCTAGGTCAAAGGCAGGAACAGAAAGACAGAAAAATAATTATAAATAACAATCATAAATATCGGAGAAAAGATAATCGTAAACTAAATTATAAATATAAAAGAAAGAAAATAATAAGTGTTTAACCGATGAAATTTTGGATATTGAAAATTGCTTGTCTAGGATTATGATCTGGAACTATAAAATGTAACATTAAAATTAATAAAAAAAAAAAAAATAAACAGAAAGTATCAGTCAATATGTTAAATTTTGTGGAAATGAATAATTGCAAAATAAAATGATATAATTAAGTTATGGAAAAATGTACCTGAGTTAGTTTGCGTGTAAAAATTGTGTTGATAAAAATGAATAATATAAATGTAAACAAAGAAGTTGTCACTCGAGATGTAAATAGGGTCTAATTAATAAATAATTGAAAGTAAGGAATAAATTAAACTAAAGTTAAAATTAAAATATGGAGCGTAGTTAACATGATATGTCAACCAAGTCTAGGTTGAGGAGACGAACTGATGAATAGATAAAGGATAAGACAGCTATTTAGAGTCTGTTATGATAAACAACTGATATTTGTAAACAGTCCAACAAATGTCAATATTGGGTGTGTATTTTATTTTATGGTATGTCTTGTTATTTTTTTAATATGATGTATGCTATTTTGTTGTATTAGAGTGGTTGTATTATAAAATAGGTAATAATGACCAATTTTGGGTCTGAGACTGATTAAGAATATGATGGTGGGTGATGTTCTGTCATAGAATAAAAAAAAAATTATAATAATTAAATTAGATGTAAATAATGTTTAGTTTACTCTGCACTCTGAACAGAAAATTTATTATTTTTAAATGTTTTTAAATAAAAACATATTTATTTATTGGAATATTATATTAATGGTGGATGTTGTTATGTTATGGGAGATTTTATATAAGGGTTAGTCTCGAGATGAACTATTTATTGATATTTATGCATGCTTTTTTTTTTTTATGGTATTGGTGATAAAAATAAAAATATTAATAATAAAAAAAAAATTAGTTTAAAGGGTTTGTTATTGTTATTAAATCGTAATTGTCAACAACGTGGGCCCTGTTGATTTAAGGAGTTTGGCGTCCTTACGGAAACGAGCTATATTAACCCACAAATGTTTTTTGTTTTGAGCAATAATCGCTCGTAGGTTCAGAATAATAGATTGATAAAAGGAATTATCCTAAATTGGATAATAAAAAAATAATATTAATAAACAAAAATTTGTGTGTAATTAATTAATAATAGAAACTGGGTCACCATGCTATCTTGAGTCGCCAAGTTGTACATGTAACCATAAGATTATGAAATAGTTTGGTACTAAACACTAATGTAAGAAAATGAATGATATATTTTGATATTTTAGCAGAGGACAATGTAATGATCCATATTGTCCATTACATGAATATTTAATAAATGGAAAATAAGGTACTTAATTGCAATCATTTTATTAGACCTAAGGAAGGTTACTGGGGGTTATCAAATCGATTTGTACCAGGGTCGATATAGTATCAAAATAGATCAATTCATTCATTTCAATTATGTAATAAAATTAAATGATAAGCTAATAATGTGTTAACAATAAATGTAAGCAATTAGGATTGTATACGGGAATATGTAAGTAGTATAAAAAAAAACAGATGTTTAGTAGTTTAAAGGCTGTAAAAATTGTGGCCAATGAGAGAGCGGAATCCAAAACGATGGAGAAGTGGTCTGTCCCCTCGTGGAAAGAGTGGTTTTATCAGGTCTGTTCAGAGGAGGTGTAGTGGAGTAGTTAGTGCCGTGAAAAGAAAAGTATGTGAGTCAGTGACAAAAAAAAAAAGAAACCGGCTGTATGAAGGCAGAGGACATGGAGGGAGTGTTTCTGGAACATTGAACGTAGGATCAGAGAAGATGTTAACGCCAACCTGAAGAAATAAAAATGGTCTAGTCTAATATAAAGCCCCGAGGTCAGAAGACGAAGTTAGAAGACATCCTTGCAGCCCATCGCTCAACTACCACTCTGTTTGAAAATTCACTCTCATCAACAAAAGAAAAGAAAATAAAGAGTCCAGGTTTTTATCTGTCATAAAAATTTCATGTGTGTAACAATGTGTCACTAACCCTTTCTTTTATAAAAGAAAATTTTATATTCAAAAATATATTTTTTGAACCTCAAATATAACTGTAACAAATTTTTGTGTATAGTTTTTTTTATTATTATAACCAGGTCCATCTTGGAGTATAATTATATATAAATTTAAAATATAAATGTAACCAAGAAAAAGCAAGCGTTACAATATATATATAGTATGGTCGACTTTTTTTCATCTGAAATCATTGGAAATCGAAATCTTGATTAATCTATTTGCCCCGAACACCCTTCAACCCTTTACAACTGTCGAACATAATCAACATTTCAACCCCCTCAATTTGAATGTGAGCCCAGCCGGTGATTATGCATTATATTTTACACTTCAGATCGATAAATAAATAAAAATAACAACTAAATTCAACTGTTTGGGGAAGTGAGTCGAATGGAACACCAATCAATCCTTTTAAACCCTAAGCAAACATTTTTTATCCATATTTATTCTTTCTTTGGTGAGTCAACTGTGATATGTAGATATATATCATACCACAGTTGTTTTAAGAGAATGGCTCAAAATAATTAATTTTTTTTGGTCAATTGCCTGATGAACTTGGAATATTCCTGTCCTGGCTTGCTTTTCTGGCCACTGAAATTAGTGCAAACATGAACTAAACGGAGAAAGCTTAATGGCACTGATATTTACTGAGATTTCAAAGATCTTGATCTCAGTTAGCATTAGTATTCTAGATGGCATGAATCTAATCATAATGATGACCTTGAAAGTTAGGTTATATTGTACTGGGTTAGGTTAGGTTTTATGACTCATGCCCGGGCTTTCAACTACGAGGTCATATCCTACTACCAGAGCGCTCTTCAATCACTCTGGTGGACATGAGCCCGACTCCACTGTGGGAGTCCTAAATTTTGCCTACCCTAAATTTTTATCCACCTAGGGTAGGGGTATTTAACGAGTACCTGACATCGTACAGGTTCAGGACCATCGCTTAGCGTCCCATCCGAAGGTCGGCGTTTTACCTCCTAGATAAAATAAACTAAGGGCCTCTGTCGGGTTTCGAACCCACGATCTTGAGCTCAGAAGACAAGCACGCATACCACTGAGCTACCGGCGCACTCTGTACTGTCTGAAGTAAATACTTAACACAAAACACTACTTCCTTTCCATCTATCTAACTGCACATTTATTTGAGACTTCTATTCCTAAAGTCAGATTTCCTAAAATAATTTGATTTTTCTTAAATCCAAATTTGGCATTCCGTTTCCATGTGAACTTTTACACTTTCCTATTGAGATTCACTCTGAAATTAATTTTAAAGTTGAGAGATTGTAATGTAAAACTGGTGATTATATTAGAAAAAAAACACCGTGCACCAAACAATCGGAAAATAACAATATAATCCTAACATAAACATGTAGGTTAGGTTAGGTTTTATGACTCATGCCCGGGCTTTAACTACGAGGTCATATCGCCTACTACCAGAGCGCTCTTTCGTCACTCTGGTGGACATGAGTCTGACTCTACTGTGGGAGTCCTAAATTTTGCCTACCCTAAATTTTTTATTCATCTAGGGTAGGGGTCTTTAACGAGTACCTGACATCGTACAGGCTCGGGACCATCGCTTAACGTCCCATCCGAAGGACGGCGTGCTTAAGTTTATTTTACCTCCCAGATAAAATAAACTAAGGGCCTCGGTCGGGCTACGAACCCACGACCTTGAGCTCAGAAGTCAAGCACGCATACCACTGAGCTACCGGCGCCCTCACATAAACATGTATTTTTTAAAATAAAACAATCAATAAAAAAAAAAAATGTCTAAGCACAGCTGACTTACACTCGTGGCAAATATTTATGGCGCGGCAACTAACATGGAACAAATTAGAGAATTTAGTGGGTTATGGATGAAACTGAAGGATTGGTTCTTGGTAAATAGTGACGTGTAACATTCCTATTCCTACCTCAATGGTTCTCAACTGCTTTAATAGGTTCAATTCATCCTTTGACAGCCTGCTTTTGGACTCATTGCTGGCACCAATAAAGTTAGTGCCGCAATCGGACATAATGATGGAGGGAAATCAGCGTCGATTAGTGAACTGACAGTGGCGAGGAAGGTCGCAGGGCAGAGATCGGAGGCGTTCTCAAGATTGACGGTATCGTTACAAAACATATAAAGATACGCCTTGTAAGTGAAGACAGGTGTCTGGATGTGGTGTGACCCTGAAGGATCTGGCGTAATCCACTACGGTGGTATCGAAAGCTGAGCCAGTGAAAACGCGTTCCGGGAGAAAGTCACCCACGAGAAGCTGGCGTCAAACAACGTCCGTCCATCGGGGATCCAGATCGATTGGCGAAGGTAAGCATGCGTGATGACGGAAAAGGAGTGAGAATTCACGCGAGGTGCGTGTTTGATTATCCCGATGCTCCTTTGGAAGAAGAGCGGGATGGCGATGAGAGCCCAATCGCGGGGTACGGAGATGCGCAAGCCGAGGTTGTGATAGCGACGGACCCGTGCGCTCACTCTAACCAACGGCTTAGAGCTGCAGATATTAATAACTTAACTAAAGACCAGACTCACCCATCAACAGTTGGTTGTAGAAAACGTTGTGAATTAGAAATAGGTTATACTGTTTCCTTCCTTTACACTGAAGGCAAACCATTTTATCAGCTCCCCGTATTGCATTATTTAATTAATGTATTTCTATATTTTTAATATAGATATTACAATCATATGAAAATATGGGGGAGTGAGTTTTAGAACGATAGGAGTAGTGATCATGACGGGCTAGAGAATAAAGAGTTTATCTTGAGGCTTCAAGTGAGAAATGGTGACTTCTGGAACGTACGTACCGCAATAAACATGTCGGGATTTTTTCCGAAAGCTGAGGCTAAACTGGTGACGAGGAATAAAAAGTACTTTTCAAACACGTTTTTTAGTGTTTTTAGAGGAGGATTTGGAATGAAAAGACTGTACCATTGGAACCAACGTATATTTACATGTGTAACATGATGCAGGTCTGGCGGAGAATATATATAACAGTATCTGGAGGCATGAGGCGGGTCGGTCACCCTGATGACCCCCCTGGAAGAGTCCACAGCTCATGGGTTGCTGAGGAAGTCTCGAGGCCTCTTCCTCTTAAGGAATTGTGGAGGATATTGTTGGAGTGCGTGGTTGGAGTGTGTGAACATTTCGAGATTTAATGTAGTGGTCTCATACAATTTCTTACTTATTATCCCAATATCTGTTATGTAAAAATATGTTTTAGGACTCGATATAAATATTTCCCCAAATGGTTTTAATAGCTACTCATTGTAGGTACTTATATTTTTTTCTCATTGTTATGATTCTTTGAAATTACGCTGTCGGAGTTTTCCCATTGTCAATCTCAATAACAAAGAAAGTAATTACAGTTTTTATCATAAAAGGAGAGTAGAAAACGGTTTCAAAAGCAAGTATAAGATTCTAGGATCTGGAGTTCTCCATAATGTTGGCTTAGCTTTTTCGCCTTTGCAAAGAGATGGTTTTAATGTAGATATCGATCTAAACCCCCTCTCTCCTTCTTCCATACCTGTAGCTCCTCTTGTAGGATTTTCTGTGATTATTACCGAGGGACTAGAACCGGGGTTTCCTTCTTTTAATTCTGAACGGGGCATATTTCGCCTGTTTGAAAGGCTTCTATAATATATAAAACAAAGCCACACACAAAGAATTTGATTCATAACTTGGTTTATTTTACTCTAGTGGTTTTCAAATGTAAACAGGAAAAGACGGAAAGAACTCATTCGTTAAACAATGAACAAGCTACAGCCGAGACATACCAAGTCCTTATTCATTGTGAGTTAAGGTTTGGTTCTCTTGAATTATTTATCCCCATGAGATTGTAACGCTGCAGATCTGAAATTTCGTATACAATACCGGCGTGAGTTTATTTTACAGTAAACCTTTCGAACATGTTATCTTGGGAACAGAGGTAGAGCAGATTATCCGGAGAAAATAAAATATTTATGTAATATTTTAACGAATAATACGAAAGAAAAACAATGAAAAGAATATTTTTTTTCAAGAAATACTGTCACAGACTTACTATTTCTGAATTTATTTGTGACGACCACTAATTCACACTATAGTGAGTAACTCTCCAATCACTATTTTCAAATAGTACGCACTTAATGAACCAGAAAAGTTGACAAAACTCAAAACTTGAGAAGAAAACACTCAACTTTATTTATATAACTAAAACTGGAATCCATAAACACTGAAAGCTGTTATGTATTTACATCTTAAATTATTAACTGGTCACTGTACACTAACACAATCCATAGAACAGCTCTCACTGAATCTCTTATCCAAGCTAATAGAATTTCTAAAGTCTAGAACATTATATAAATTCTTATTGGTCAATGGTTAACTGAACTGAGCCTGTATGGAAGGTCTACAAGTGATAACTTGATCTAAAACAATATTTCAGATGAGTGACAACAACTATAACTTAATTAAATAAAACAAACTTATTGTTTGAAATATTGTCTATTCCACTAAAGATTCAGCTCATAACTAGATCTGACGATGGTGTGAGGCCGAAACCGGTAGTTTTATTTTTATAAATATCTTTAGTGGAATAGACAATATTTCAAAAAATAAGTTTGTTTTATTTATTTATTACAAATTCCACAATATATCCGCGTTCCTCAACTCGGAAGTAACTATAACTTATATAATAATAACTTAAAAAACATATTTTAAACATAGATCGACCGGAACAGGTTATTTGAATGTGAATAAACATTCAATTCGTTGAAATGCTGAAAAAATCAACAACCATTACAATATTTTATATTTTAGAAAATATGTAGTTTTATTTTCTTGTAAAGTATATCTTCCTTCAGTACCTGCATCGTTTTAATATCGTTGTTTTCGTCTTGTTCTTCGACATAATAGAAGAAATTAAAGTAAGAAATTCTAGTAAACAGTGAAGTGCTGTCCGTGACAGAAAAATGCAACTATTGCTTAAGCTTCCTAAAATATTGAAGATTGGACTGTACTTGCATTTAGCAAGGTAACATTTGCACATTATATTGCCTTTTCTATAAAATGACATTTCCTTGTTATAATGGAGTCACCTTTGGGAGTGTCAGTGGCATTTATAGCCGACAATAGATTGGCTGGCAAGTATTTATATAGGTCACAAAATTTACCCACATTCCCTCTCACTAGTCTCCCTCTCCAGAAATACAATTTTACTAACTTGTACTGAGATTGAAGTGAGCTGAGGGTATTTTCAATTATTGGCCTATGCTATGAGGAGTCGCCTATCTTCATTCTATATTTTTTTATCATTATTGGAGAACGGGACATTTGAAGTGCGGAGAAGACAAGATCCTCAGCTCCGAGCGTAGTATTCTGGCGGGAGTACCACAGGGAGTATCCTCAGTCCCCTCCTCTTCAGCATATACTGCTGCGACATCCTTGAGCTGTTTAATACGACTCAGGCATTATACGCAGACAACACACTACTATGCCAACATGAAGACCTCCAGACAGCAGTTCACATGTTGCAAGCTTCCCTGAACCTCGCCTTCAGCTCCGGTTGAGTCCTAAAGACCAGGCTGTCCAGGCTTCCATGGAAATTTCACTTTAACACAAAACTCACACAAGCATACACACGTCTAAAACATCTCCATCCACTCATTAACCGCAATACACCTCTCAAACACTGCTCCTGTACAAAACATTAGGTACTTCTCCCATTGTTAACATACGCCTGTCCAATATGGCATGGCGCCAGTCCTTCACTCACAACACGACTAGAAACATTTCAGAACGAAATTCTTCGTGTGTCTCTGAATGCACTATGGTTTGTCCACAACAGCCAAATCCATGAGGAATTGAGAGTTTCTCAAGTCGCAGCCTATCCACGGTCCTTAGTGAATAACTACCACGGCAGACTAGGTCTATGTTCTGAAGCGGACCACTATAACCTTGGCCAGCCTACTCTCCGGCTCAAGCCAAGATTATACCAAGACATAATCTAATAGACTAATGTTATATTTTGTGTAAAGAATTAAGTTTGTTCTGGTCCAAATAATGTTTCTTTTTTTTTTTTTTTTAAATTATGAATAAAATAATTATAATATTAATGATTTGTTGTTATACTTGATTGGAGACACTTCATGTTGTTGCAGTTCTGTGGCAGTATCGAACGGAGCAGGATCCGGCCAAGAAAGAGGAGAGGAAAACCAACCTGATGAAGGATGTGATCCCGTTCTACCTGAGACGGTTTGAGAGAATCATCAGAGAGAACAAGGGCTTTGCAGTGGGAAACTCGGTAAGACATAGCTAAATCTAGTCTAGCTGCTTCATAATAATTTGACTTATCTATCATCTGTGTAACCTTCACGACGGGACAAAAAGGCAAAACGAGAGTGGAGGTGTAGATGGGAATGGACAACGTAACCTTTATTAAAGCTTTAGATCTAATACTATGCACTATTTTGTATTTTGAGTTGCCCATTAACATGTTATCACTAAGAAAACGAGTCAAATGCATATATTTGTTCTGCTAGAAAAATGCTTGAGAGCCCATCCTTTCTGCCCCAGTTGGGAGTACATACAAAACACCTTTAATTTATTTAACTGCAATTATGTTGCATATAAGCCTTTTTTTGCATCTCAATATGAAATAGATTTCAATGCTCTTAAGGCACATTTTCCCTTTATACGATCGGGCTGAAATTCTTTTTTTTTGTGTGTGTGTGTTGCCATTTCAAGGTCCGAGTAGGCTCTGAGTATTCAGAACTCATACCTATTCGAGCCGGAGTCCCACAGGGTAGTATCCTAGGTCCTATCATTACAATATATATACTGCCGATATTCACTATCCATCCTCAGACATTACTGACGACACAGCAATCCTGTCCACCAATCCTGTTTCTGCTGTAGACTCACTCATCCTTCAAGAGCACCTCACTGAAATAGAGAGGTGGTGCAACCTCTGGAGAATTAAGTTAAATGAGCAAAAATACGTTGAAGTCACATTTACCCTACGCCGTCAATCCTGTCCTCCCGTCATCATTAACAATATATCAGTCCTACACAGAAATCTCGGTATTCCACTGTCAATGAATTTATCACATCCCTATTCTAATCATTCCACAGAAACCTTTCTTCCCATTCAAATCCTCTGGTCTTTCCCATCCTGATAATCCTTCCCGCTGCTTATACAGGAGGCGGCCTCGCGATCTTCTCTCTGAGGATAGTGAATAATGATAATTAACTTTCGAAGGAGTGTCAGCGCTGGCTGGCTTCTCCCATCAAGTGACGTTGTTATATTTTTTCTTTTTTGAACACATATTTAGCTTATTATGAATATATTGTATATAGATTGCAAATAAATTAATTTTAAAAGAATATATGGGCCACCTCCATTGCGTGCATATTTCTACAGCTAATTTTTTTTACAAATTCCATGGCTGTTATCTACCAGGTATGTAGAATGTGCAAAGTAATTAAGATAAAACGCAAGGGGTGAAGAGTGAAGTTGGTGAGAAGCTCTCAGAAGTTGCTCCCCTCCCAACTGAGAACTGAAAGTGGGAGTGGCTCCTCCTGGTTCAACAATAGGTCAATCACTTCCAACTTACTGGGTATTTAATGAGGGACTCAGGGTTGCCATTCTTTACCTGAGGAGGGTCTCCTCTAAAACCCAATATAGCTCGGGTTCGATCTCATCCGGACAAAACCTCCCCATTAGAACCAACCCTGATAAATGATGTGTCACTTCACACTCCTCTGTGCAGATAGATGATCTTATAACAAAGCCTTCTTAAGGTTTTTTTTTTTTTTAATTTGCCTTAATCTTAAGTACTTTAATGGATGAGAAAACTCAAAAAGGAGATTAAACTTAACTATTTTTTAATCATAATCAAATCTCTCTCATCAGTTTTATGACAAGAGATAAATTAAAGGGTTGCAATCATCTTATTTACTTTCTTATAGCTTTAGTATAAAGAAGGTATTGTAATCGTGGAAAAATTGGAGATCGGGTTTTCAACAAGTGACGTTCCTGTATGAGATTGGAAAATTATATGAGCTCTAATTCAGAAAACGATTGTAGCAATGAATTTGAAAATTGAAATGAAGATGCCACAAGTGCTAACATAGATCTTATCAGAGTTAGGCCCGAAATGTGATGAAAAATAAGACCACTTTATTTCGGGGCTTAAGTACATTTTACTTGAAGGTTGTAGAGAATACTAAGGGGGACATTTTATATGAAATACGATTTTTCGTAGCTTACCCGGTTTGCGAGATACATACCGAAAATCATTCTAAAATGTCGTTTTGAAACCCATTTCTTTTAGGGATTTTGCTTCATTTTCGCAAAAACTGTTAGTCCTTTTGAAAAATTGGTTCGTACCAAACATACAGCGCCCCAAAAAAATGCACAATACATTTCTGTACGAAATATTGCAAGATAATGTTTAAATTGTAACACATAGCTATGAATTCTAAAATATATTTTTATTATTGGTAGGACGCCGGTAGCTCAGAGGTAGCATGCTTGCTTACTGAGCTCAAGATCGCGGGTTCGGAACCCGGGCGAGGCCCTTAGGTTTTTAATCTTGGAGGTAAAAAAACATAAAGACTCCTATCTTCGGTGAAAAAGAAATTAGAACTCCATAATGTGGGGGGGAGGGGGGGGGGGCTCATGCTAATTCATAATCCATATTATTTATGTAAATATGATTTTCACGTATAAACTCACTAAATCTCCTCCAACCCATCCTCCTTACTATTTGGACGCAGGACTAAAATAATTTAAAAACTGCAATTCAAACGCAAAATCAGAAATCGGTGGAAGCTAAATTTTAAAAAAGGTTTAAAATTTCAATATTATAATTAATCAATGTCTTGCACCTTAGTGAATGTTTAAAGAGGGTTTTTAGATCGGGTGGCTTTCTTTAAAACCGAATACATCCCGGGTTCGATCGAATCCGGACAAAACCTCCCCATTAGGGAACAATCAGAACCTCCCCTGATAAATGATGTGTCACTTCACACTTCTCTATGTAGATAGATCTGTAACGAGCTCTTCTAATGGTTGTGAAAACCAGCAAAATTATTAATAGATTACGCTTATAATAAATTTCTTTAGTCCTTCTATAAAAGAAAATGTACTAATTCAATGTTAAATTGTATGTATAATAAGAAACTTCCGTTGAAAACAAATATAAACGAACTAAATCTTCTCTTAGTTCACTCCCATAGCAAAATATGAACTGAAAGAAAATCGAATAAATTATTGGATTTATCAAGAATATTGGAAAATTGTAGTCGTCACTGGCTGCTGGTCGAGCGCTTTTGATGTGAAGACCAACAATGTTAGTGGCTTCAAAATGATGTCTTCATATCGAAAGCTCTCGCCCAAAGTACTCGACCTGCAGCCAGTGACGACGGTTACCACCGAAAGTTACGACAACAGTCAGGAATATTGTATTTCTCCATTCAGAAGTGAAAAGTTACACAGAAATCGGAAAACAATTAAAGTTTAGCTTTTTTACTGTTGTATATGTTATTAAAAGGTATGAAGGAACAGGACTTATCAATGACAATCCTAGGAAAGGCCGCAAAATAATTTTCATAGAAGAGTGGCTCTATAAGAGCCACAAATTAGTGTGACTAATCAGAAAAAAGGTTCGAGTAAACAAACACTTATATGATCCACCCAATAGATTTTTTGAAAAACTTATTTTTTTCTGACGAATCTAAATTCATTATTAATGAATATATTTACGGATATTCAACAGTTTGGAGAAACCTTAATCAGGAAATCAATAAAAAAAAATTGAATGTGGAGAGTCAATCACGGGGGAGGGTCAGTAATGTTCTGGGATTGTATGACGTCACTGGAGAGGGGAATTAAAAATTTATTGATGGGACTATATGTTCAGAGATACATTGATATTTTGGGCCATAATTGACGCCCAAGTGCAATGAGAAAAATGAATCTCAACAGGACAACGATCCTAGACATACGGTAAGAATTACAAAAGAATGGTTGCTCTACAATGTTCTAAGAAGACTTATTACTCCCCAGCAATCACCAGACATAAACCCAATAGAACCTTTATAGCATCTTCTGGATCGCAAAGTTCCGAAACATAATACAACCAACAAAAAAGTGTACTCCTGTGCTCCTGGAAAAATGGCATAAAATTGAAGAGAATTAACCAAAACTTTAATTAATTCAATGCCAAATAAGCTCCGAGAAATCGTAAAAGCAAAAAAACGTGCACAAAA
Organism: Aradus depressus; assembly: GCA_963662175.1. Lineage (NCBI taxonomy): Eukaryota > Metazoa > Arthropoda > Insecta > Hemiptera > Aradidae > Aradus > Aradus depressus. The sequence continues at coordinate 16,284,927 of OY759215.1, forward strand.
TATTAATGTATTAATTATAAATTTGTAGCGAGCAGGCCGCTAGTATTGTTGTTTAGTATATAGTTCGATTTGTGTTTGTTTAAAAAAGGTCTTGGTCAAAAATATAAAACCGAAAAATAGACTGAGAACGCTAAACATTATCAATTATAATTAATAATGTTTAGCGTTCTCAGGAAAGGTTCAACTAGGAAACCTTTCAGTGTGTGATCTGATCGCAATTCGGAATAAAATTTTGCTATGTAAAACAACAAAAAAGAAAGGTCAAATTGAAAGTGTTTTTCTAATTTCCTTTTATTTTTTAAACATTAAGAAATTGACTGATAATTCTCTGATAAAGAGAATTATTAGAAAGGAATATTATGGAACATCTCAAATCTGCAAGCCTAAATATAATTGTAGACGTTCCATTGAGTTGAACTGAAATATTTTACAATTTTATTCACTAAAAATCATATTTTGTTGGTTGCTTGTCTTGGTTTAACGGCCTAATATAATCCATTTCGGGCAAAAAAGAGGACTATTACAGCGATAATGTGTAATTCTTAGTAAAATGTAGTGTACATTTAACAATCTTACAAATATTCCATCTCGGTTAGCCTTCTGTCATAATATCTATTAAGCAATTTATTTCTTTTAATCAAATTAATTATTAATTATTTAATCTATGACCATTACAGGTTAAAATGTCCCTAAAAATTAAAAGTAAAAAAAAAATAATATGATTCTCTACCATTGATGTGGTCGAGGTAATAGTAACACTGATCACTGTGCGATAGCAGCACCTGACTGGTCGAGAGGAAATTACTTCATCTCACAGTCTAAAAGTAAAACCACATCAGATACAAATTGTGTCATCAACCCTGTTTGTAGTCCTAAACTAATTTCCTAAATATTATATTTTATCATTATCTTGTCCAGTATAGCTCAAAATGTCTGCAACGAGGTATCAACGACCAGCCAAGACCGTCCATGTAATCTCATTAACGAGGGTTTGACATATGTCTCCCTATCCACTCAAATCTTAGAATATATTGAGAAGCCCTATTACTTAAACTTTGCACGGTTAACGGGAGATAGTAGACCCTGTAAAAAAAAAATTGGATAGAAAGGAAACATTAAAAGATTTTAAAAAATCGTCGAAAAATCACCAGCAATGAACTTCCCCAGACCAAATCAATTAGTGTTTCGCTTTCCCTCTAAAACCAGTCGAACATTTGCTCTAATATTCAATAGTTCACTTACATATGGGCTTCTAAATCCTCTACTAAATTTTATGTTGATAAATACATTACATCGGCAGTTATTAGCGTTTTTGAATTTCCTAACCCCCATTGCCATCTCCATATCGCTGAAAATTATTGAGTGTCGTCCTTATGAGTTTTAAATTCATATATGAATTTTTGTGTCGATTACAACGGCAGCTATTAGAGTTTTTGTGTTAAGCCTCCACCTAATTCCCCCTTCCCTTTGGTCGATTTGACTGAAAATCAATAGGTGTCATCCTTAAAGGGTTTTAGATTCACATATGAAAGCCTCCACCTGGGTTAAGCCTCCACCTAATTCCCCCTTCCCTTTGGTCGATTTGACTGAAAATCAATAGGTGTCATCCTTAAAGGGTTTTAGATTCACATATGAAATTTCATGTTGGTACATTCATTCTATCGGGAGTTATCGTGTTCACAAACACGCACAGACTTTTTTCTTCATATTTGATGGGGTTAGAATCAAACCAAGTGACATTTTTGAAAATTTTTCGTTAAGTGCATACATAATTGGGTACAAAAATGATAGTTCTGTTCAGAAAAAAAGTTGTACAAGAGAAATCCTAGCCAGTGCTGAGATCTAGTGGCAAATCACTTATTCCATTTTGGTGACATGAACAAGTAACTTAAAACATATCAATAGTGACCTTGAAATTAAGATTTTTATTCAATTTTATGGTTTGCTAACAGCAACTTTCACCATAAAAGCAGAAGACAAAATATTTCCGGTTTCGATAAATTATAATTTTTTTACTCAGTTAAGAACTTAATGCGCAGTTTCTTGAAAGTTTTTAAAATGTCAATTAGACCATTTTGATTCTATCCCCGTCATTTGGAATCTGGAGGTCGAAAAACATGAAATTCCGTTGAAAACTCAGCATCGAATTTTTGACCGATTACATAACTTCCCCTATAGCTGGGAAAGTAAAATATATTATTTTCAGGTTATGAGATGCTTCATCTGGTTGGGAATTCCGAAAGGTTACCTAAAGACATATTTAAAATAAAAACCACAAATTTTAATTGAAATTGAAAAGGCTGACATAACTTCAAAAACCTAACTACTGCCAATATAATGAATGTATCGTCAATGAATATGTGAATTCAGAAGTCAGTGAGTAGGACACCTTTACAATATCTATTTCAGCCAAATCGACCAATGGAAATGGTTAAATTAGAGGGGGCTTATCACGAACATGTATTATAGCTTGTTTGTAGATTTATTCAGTTAAAATTTATTCCCGTTAAACCTTAACATGGTAAATGGATACGTCATATAATTTTGTACATCAAAATAGCTTATAAATTATGTACATCTACGATATTAAGTCTTGGAATATAAACACATGAGAGATGAATAATAATATTTATTTTTTAGTAGTTTAATAAATAAAAGAAGTTAAATGAATGTCAAATTCCTAATACAATTACTATTTATATTTTTAATTATAAATATTTTATAGGTTAGGTTAGGTTTTATGACTCATGCCCGGGCTTTAACTACGAGGTCATATCGCCTACTACCAGAGCGCTCTTTCGTCACTCTGGTGGACATGAGCCCGACTCTACTGTGGGAGTCCTAAATTTTGCCTACCCTAAATTTTTATTCATCTAGGGTAATGGGTCTTTAACGAGTACCTGACATCGTACAGGCTCGGGACCATCGCTTATCGTCCCATCCGAAGGACGGCGTGCTTAAGTTTATTTTACCTCCCAGATAAAATAAACTAAGGGCCTCGGTCATGCTACGAACCCACTACCTTGAGCTCAGAAGTCAAGCACGCATACCACTGAGCTACCGGTGCCCTCTAAATATTTTATATTTATATATAATTAAAACTTCTTTCACCAAGATATTGCGGTGCGATCATTTGCACCTTTCTCAGCTCAAAAAAGAAAGAGAGCACAATACATAACAACAAAGAAGATATAAATAAATTAACAAACATCAGTAAATTAAATAACTAAAAAAAATAATGATTATAATTAACAAAAGTAATTACGATAGAAATTATAGGATATTAGTGGAGGACCTCGGGTAGAAAACAAGAATTAAATCAAAAATAAAAGTTATCCTATACGAAACACGACTTTTTAAATTATGATTTTTTCCCCCTTTTTAAACAATAAGAAAAAAATTCCGTGTCCTTTAGGCCAATCCCCCCCCCCCCTCTGCTTACACCCATGGTTAGAACCCTTTAATGTGACTTCCTATGCAAACAAATGTCTGTAATATTTTTACCTATACAGATCTGCGGTATATACATTGTTGATTATTTGTACTTAGAATTTATGTATAATATGAACATCAATTTTACATGTACATATATTAGTCATTAGAAACTCAAGCAGGTACCTATTTAATTTTTTAAGTAAAATTGGATTTAATTTACATTAACCTGGGACCCGATAAATACGCTACAAAGAGCCTTGCTTAGGAAAATTACTTAATTGTATAAACTGTAATTAACACCCAATCCAATCTAAGTCTAATAATCCTATCAATCAAAATGATTTTTGTCAGAGTGGAATAGCGAGTTTAATATTACGTTTTATTTATTATTTTGCCCATTCCCCTTTGTTAATACTTCACCAATTGTTCACTGTCAGTGTTTATGATAAAGATACTCAAAGTTTAATGTAAAGGTGAACACAAGAAAAGTCCACTTACACAACAATAATATTTAGTTTATTTAAATAATAACATCACTTAGTTTATTTGTTATTATTTACACAATTTTTATTCATCTAGTATCACATTGTTCACCACATTTCTATATTTGTTGCTTATTCAGATTACCACTTAGAGGGCGCCGGTAGCTCAGTGGTATGCGTGCTTGACTTCTGAGCTCAAGAACGTGGATTCGTAGCCCGACCGAAGCCCTTAGTTTATTTTATCTGGGAGGTAAAATAAACTTAAGCACGCCGTCCTTCGAATGGGACGTTAAGCGATGGTCCCGAGCCTGTACGATGTCAGGTACTCGTTAAAGACCCCTACCCTAGATGAATAAAAATTTAGGGTAGGCAAAATTTAGGACTCCCACAGTAAAGTCGGGCTCATGTCCACCAGAGTGACGAAAGAGCGCTCTGGTAGTAGGCGATATGACCTCGTAGTTAAAGCCCGGGCATGAGTCATAAAACCTAACCTAACCCAGATTTACCACTTGTTACCAACTGCAGAATGCTAAAAACCCGCTAAAAATTATCGCCAAAGATCCAATGCCTTTGTTGTTTTCGGATTTATTAATTTTTATTTAAAACTTTATTTATTAATATTTATTTCTTTTTAATGAAATTATTTAATTATTTATTTTTCAATTCTCATTCATACAATGTGTAGGTTCTGTAACCCCAAAACGTTTTATGCATATTTTTTTTGGGGGCGGGGGCTTTTCCCTTCGGGCTTTTCTACTATTTCCATCAAGTTTACTTAAGGTTTTCAAGCCGATGAAATGAGCAAATACAGGAAAAATATATAAGAACTGAAGTAGTGCGGAAAATGTTCAAGAAAATTGGTTTGAGCTTCACGGGAAAACGGCTGAACACATATTCGCGAAATTCTTAGGACTTTTGAATGGTCGTTCAACTTACAATGTAGGCTATGGGCATCTGAAAATTTTGAAAGGGAGGTGGGGTGACAAATTTTGAAATGACATCTTTAACGCTTGAGCAGATTTTCATAAAATTTCGCATTTAGCATCATTTCAGTTACTAACCAAGCAGATATTAACCTACTTAATACTAACCGAGCACCGCCGGGTAATTTACCAGTTAAATTATTAATTAATTGAAAGTATCACAGTTTTATAACATTGTTTTGTTCTATTTCCTTACTTTTCAGGTGACGTGGGCCGACTTTGCGTTTGCTGTCTCTCTGGAAAATTTCGAGTTGATATTTGGGAAAGACTCACTGGAGCCGTACCCGAACCTGCGAGCTCTCAAGGAGCGGGTCTACACTCTGCCCAGGATCAAGGAGTGGGTGGCTCGGCGTCCACAGACAGACTTCTAGAACATCCTTCTCAACCAACAGCTCCCAACTCAAGTATACATATAACGAACTGTATCATTTATCTTTGTCATTAGTATTCATTGTTGATCTGGAATGGCCCGGGACAAGTTCCATTTTGTAACCTTAATTTTCAAACTTATTTATTTTTCCTTTCACATTTTTCTTAGGGATTTGATTCAATTAACATGTTTTGTTCGTTTTGTGTTTAAAAGTATCGAGTTTTCTTTATATTTTTATGTTATTTTATTGTTGTTCATTTAAAAGATTGTTTTAGTTCAAGTAAATCACTTTTATACGTTCCAGTTAAGTTAAATCTTACCAATAGCGATTCTCTTGAATTTATAGATTTGGGTAAGAGTCAGCTGTTTTGTGAATTGTGTTCGTGTACCTTTTATTATTGATCTTTATTGTTTTCGGTGCACCTTGCTTTTGTGCAACATCACCCGTCGTGTCTGTGGAGGGAGTTCGGGATCTGACTAGTGCTTAAAGTGAGGTTATAGTGGGCCGGGGTCGACTAACTTGTGGCGATCGGTGTTCGCCCCAGCCTCACACCACTTTGTTTTGCTGAACACTGGGTAGCCGGTCTCCGTCACCAGCTGCCGCAGATCCAGTACCAGAATATGATCAAATATTCCTAGATGAATGAAAATTTAGTCAAAATGTAGGACTCGCATTGTAGAGTCGGGCTCATGTCCACCAGAGCGACGGAAGAGCGCTACGGTAATAGGCGATACGACCTTGTAGTTAAAACCCAGGCATGAGACATAATAACTAGCTAACTCTTAGTGAAGATTATCAAAGGTGTAGGTAGACTCATAAAATATGTCTAAAAAAAAAATAATAATAATAATGGAACAATATTAAAAAAATATACATAAAGATACAGCAAAGAAATTTGAGATATTGATGATGGGAGTTCTGGGAAACTTCTATAATTGCAAGGTGAAAATGGGAGAATAGTTGCAGAAAAATATATTATTAAAAATATATATAATTCAAAATCTTACACAAGCCGAAAATGAATTAATATGTATGTGCTAAATATTATCAATGTTAGAAAATATACCTTTTTTTTTTTTTTTTTTTTTTTTTTTTTTTTTTTTTTTTTTTTTTTTTTTTTTTTTTTTCCATTGGAGGGGGAAATGCTGTGACGCACATTCAGGGAAGGTAGCCCTGGATAGTGTGGGACTCGAGACGGTTCACCATCACCATACCCACTAAAACCCCCTCCTTGCCGATCCTGATTCCCTTCCGCGGAACTGACGGTCTGTCATTACTTCGCGGAAGGGAGGAAGGGTGGCTGGTAACGCCCCTTCTTCTGTTTTATTACCGCTACTGTTCCTTGTCAGTCCTCTCCTGAAGGGCCAACCCGCCCATGATGAGCGCTGCAAAATCGCAGCCTTCATCCCACGACTCCTGGGAGCGCAGCATAGCGTCCACGTAACTGGTAGCAGTCAGCGGGGCGCCCATGCTGCACTCCAGATTTTTCCTTCCCTCCTCAAATCTGGGGCATTTGAGGAGGACATGCTCCGCCGACTCCGTCTCACCAAGGCACGCGGGGCAGTCTGGTGTTGTTGCTGCCCCGATTTTGTGGAGGTACCCCCGGAACCCACCGTGTCCCGTGAGTACCTGGGTGAGGTGGTAATTCACCTCCCCATGCTTTCTGGTGAGCCAAGGCTCGACTCGAGGGATGAGCCGATGGGTCTACCGTCCCTTTGTGGACTTGTCCCATTCTTCCTGCCACTCCCTAATTGTCCTGGCCCTCTCTGGCTCTGCTGGACCAGGGCTGGCCCCCGCGTCCTGATAGAAGACCCGGTTTCCCCTGTGGTCGAAGCGCTGCACCACCTCTTCCACCTGAACCGGGTCTTGTTTCCTTTTGAAGTGTCGCGTACGTTCCCGTGCCAAGAGGTCAATGGGGGGCAGCCCAGCAATTACATAGGCAGCGTCGCCAGAAACTGTTCGGTAGGCGCATGCGACTCTCAGTGCGCTTCGCCTGTGAGCGGGGGCGATCAGCCTCAGGTATGAGGGAATCCTCGTTGCATCTGCCCATGTCGGGGCCCCGTGCAGAAGGATGGATGTGCTGACTCCTGCCAGCAGTCTTCTCCTGCTCTGCCTAGGGCCACCGACGTTGGGCAGAATTCTCGAAATCGCCGCCGATGTCCTGGCGGCCTTCGCTCCCACGTATTTGAGGTGCTCCCTAAAAGTGAGCCTCTGATCCAGCATTACCCCCAGGTACCTGATTGCCGGTTGGGTCTCGATAGTATAACCCTGGAAGGTCAGTGACATGTTGGTTCTGGCCTTCCTCCCGGTGAAGAGTACTGCATCCGTCTTGTGGATGGCCAGGGAAAGGCCCACAGAGCTCATCCAATGGTGTATCCGCTCCATGGCAGCCTGGAATTTGCGTTCCAGGTTTTCCAGATCATCAGCCACTATGACGATCCCTACATCGTCAGCATACGCCACCAAGGTAAGGTCTTCTGGCATTGGCAGGCTCAGCAAGCCATTGTACAGGATGTTCCACAGTGTGGGGCCAAGGACTGACCCTTGTGGAACTCCTGTAGTGACCTTGAATTCCCTGGTTCCGTCAATGGTGTCCGCGAACAGCATCCTCTCGCTTAGGTAGTTCCTGATGATCTTCATCAGATACCTGGGGATCTTGAAGTCCCGTAAGAGGCTCTCCCAGATCTTGTCCCACCGAGCCGAGTTGAACGCATTGCTGATGTCCAACGTGACCATAAGGCAGTGCTTCCGGTTCCTTAGCGTCCCGGTTATTGCTGCACACACCAGATTCTTCACCTCTTCCACTGCATCTGTTGTTGACCTCCCTGGTCGAAACCCATACTGATTGTCGGTTAGGCCAGCCTCCACATGCTCGCGCAACCTCTCGTGGATGATGCCTTCCAGCACCTTCCCCGCTGTATCAAGGAGGCAGAGGGGTCTGTATGCCGAAGGATCACCTGGGGGCTTTCCCGGCTTCGGGATCAGGACAAGACGTTGCCTTTTCCATCGACCAGGGAAAACCCCCGCTCTCAAACACTTATCGTACACGTCAGCGAAGACCATTGGCCTGGCCTTCATTGCTGCTTTCAGGGCTCGGTTTGGGATTTTATCCAGCCCGGGTGCCTTGTTGGCACCGACGTGTCGACAGGCTCTTTCAATTTCCTCTCTTGTGACAGGGGGGATGTCGTTTGGCCCGCCTTCAACCATCTCTAATGTTGCCACGCCGCTGCAGGGGAAGAGGCATTCCACGATGTTCTGGACCTCCCCTGGCTCCATCTTTGGCTGGCTCTTGTGGAGCTTCTTGGTCACGATCTTGTAAGCCCTACCCCATGGGTCTGCGTTCAACTCGGCACACAGCTCCGTCCAGCAGGTTCTCTTGCTCTTCTGAATCTCCTTGCGCAGGTTTCGCCTGGCCTCGGCGAACTTTTGCCGGAGCACTTCCGCACTACCCCCATTCCTTTTCCTTGCCCTTTGGTACTGGCGCCTGACGGAGTGGCATTCATTGCGTAGAGCTGCGATGGTGTCACTCCACCAATATGCCGGTGGGCCCCTGATGCAACCCTTGCTGACTCGCATGGTGACGTCGCACGCACGGGAGAGCCAGAGCATGACGGCCTCTACCTGCTCGGCGGCACTCCCTGCGCCGGCGCTGTTAGTCTCAGGCGGCCATAGCTCCAGTGCCTGATTGAAGGTGTCCATCTGGAAGTCCCTAACGTTCCAGTGGGGTGAGCCTAACCCTCTGTCTCCTCTTCGAGTGAGTCTCTTGACAGGGTACACCTCGAACAGGATCGCCTGATGGTCGCTGGCGGTGTACCCCTGACCAACTCTCCAGCCCCCACCTCCCTTGTACAGGGTAGGGGACACGAAGGTAAGGTCCACGATGGACCCCGTACCTATCCCCGTGAACGTCGGGACATTTCCCACATTCAGCAGCACCAAGTCCAATAAGGCGAAAGACTCCAAGAGAGCCTTCCCTCTTGGGTTGGTGCCCCTGCTGCCCCACTCGACCGCCCAGGCATTGAAATCGCCTGCTATAACTAGGGGCTTGAGCGTGCGCGCCTCCCTCACCAGTTCCAAGAGTCCCGCCTCAAAGAGGTCTAGGGGCTCATTTGGTGAGAAGTAGCAGCTGAAGAAGTGTACTCCGGCTATCTCTCCGTGGACGTAGCCCTTGCCACGCCTGCAGGGTGTCGCCCCGAATGACATAGTCCCGCAAGCCCATAGCGCTGCCTTGCCGGTGGGATCCGATCTCCACCGGCTGTCATCCCTCAGGTCGCGGTTTTGTTCACAGATAAGGGCTACGTCCTTACCTGCTTCACGAATTTCCTGCGCAAGGAGATCTTGCGCCACCCTGCATCTATTGAGATTAAGCTGAATCCCCTTCATACTCTGAGCGAGGATGCAGCTCCTCCCTGCTCTACTTCCATATTGCCCTCCGGGGATTCCTCCGGCTTTCGATCTTGTGGCTGCTGAGAGCCTTCCTCGCGGGGCTTACAGTCCCGTGCCATGTGACCGGTCTGACCACACTTCCTACAGTCCTTCGACCGGTCCCTCTTGCTTTTGCAGTGCGGGGCGATGTGTCCTGTCTCCCAGCATCTGAAACACTTCTGAGGCCGTTCTGATGTCCTGATTCTGCAGGACACCCAGCCAATCTTGATCTTCCCGACCTCCAACAGTTTTTGAGCACGGACCCAGAAAATATACCTATCTATGTATATACGCACTAAGACCCTCTTAAATTTTGTTTCAGGATACACAAGTAGGAAAAAAATCGAGAGGATCAGTAAATGAGAAAAATGTTAAAAAATATAAGAAGAAGAAAAATATGAGCCTCCCTTCAAAAGGACTCCACTGAGACAAGTATTAAAATCAGGAGAATAATATGTGAATAAAAATATTAACGAAATGTAACATACTTTCATGAAAAACTGCCTAAGTCTTGCATTTTTAAGTCGATAGGGAATTTCCGTGATTTTATTTGTTGTACTTTTCCTTTTGTCTTATAACAAATGTATTTTATTTTTAATTCTTGTAAAAAAATAGTTGCACTAAGTCCTTCATGTCATCTGATTGTATTTTATTTTTATTGTTAATTTCAACAAAGTCATTTTAGATCATATTTACAAACGAAAATCTCGTTAATTCTCTATTACATGTAAATTAAAATATGTAATATCATAGATTTATATTTCACAATTAGAAATATTGATGTACTAATCTTCTATTATATCTATTTTTTTTTTTTCCATAATGGCCATTTTGTTTACTTTATTTTGATGTGCGGAAAACCTAATGTGCGGCCCACACTTGTAAAGCATAGAAATGCGAAAAAAATATATTAAGTCTGGCCGGGTCAAGAGGATGGATATAAATGAACCCAAACAGTATATGACATTTTATGCATATCAGAGGGCTGATTTTACTTACTTTATTTCGAACTTTGGCTCGCGCTAAGTAATCCATCATGTGACCTGCACTTGAGGACGTAGTGCGCATGTGGCTCATAATTACAAAAAGTAGCCGATTGATACAAACGATTCATTTAAAATGCCCGTGCAGTTTTGGAGATCTTCATTTTATTCTGCAGAAGAAAGTTGTAAGAAATAGGTTAAAAATCAGATCACAATATTTTATCTTTTCAATTTCAACGTTGCTCATGGCAACAAGTGAACTTTTCTAGGTTCTTTTGGGCAATTATTTAGAGCCAATAGAATGAAAAATATCGCATATTCGGATAACTGAAGAAGTATTACTATGCTGAAAACAGATCCACCTCTAAATTTCGAAGGATTTTTATAAATTTGAGACGCCTGAGCCCGAAAAATAATTATTGACTTGCCGTCCGTTTGTGATGTAGTCTATGAGTATATTTTTAATTGTTTTTACTGGGTATGTTCATCGAAGGAACCTTTCGATAAGTGATGACATTTCTCTCTAATATTAGTTAGTGTTCAACACACATTACTAGGAAAGGGAAATATCTAGGTAATATCTGTCACTCTTATCTCTTATTTAAAATTAACATTTTTAAAAAATCGCTTCACTTTATCTGAAAGATTGTTATTCAAGAACCTATTTTGAAAGTATCTTGTTATCTTATGAGTGATCACTCATTATTCAAAAGATAATCAGATAACCAATACAAATAGCTCACGTTACCAACCCGAGAGTTGCGGGTTCGAATCCCCACCAGTAATATCAACTTATTTTTCAAAAAGCTCACGTTACTAACCCAAGGGTTGCGGGTTCGAATCCCCACCAGTATTACCAACTTACTTTACAAATAGCTCACGTCACGAACACGAGGGTTGCGGGTGCGAATCCCCACCAGTAATATCAACTTATTTTATAAATAGCTCACGTTACGAACCCGAGGATTGCGGGTTCGAATCCCCACCAGTAATATCAACTTACTTTACAAATAGCTCACGTTACGAACCCGAGGATTGTGAGTTCGAATCCCCACCAGTAATATCAACTTACTTTACAAATAGCCCACGTTACCAACCCGAGGGTTGCGGGTTCGAATCCCCACCATTAATATCAACTTATTTTACAAATAGCTCACGTCACGAACACGAGGGTTGCGGGTTCGAATCCCCATCAGTAATATCAACTTACTATATAAATAGCTCACATTAGCAACTCGAGGCTTGCAGGTTCGAATCCCCACCAGTAATACTAACTTACTTTACAAATAGCTCACTTTACCAACCCGAGGGTTGCGGGTTCGAATCCCTACCAGTATTACCAAATTACTTTACAAATAGCCCACGTTACCAACCCGAGGGTTGCGCGTTCGAATCCCCACCAGTGATATCAACTTATTTTTCAAATAGCTCACGTTAAGAACCCGAGGGTTGCGGGTTCGAATCCCCACCAGTGATATCAACTTATTTTGCAAATATCTCACTTTACCAACCCGAGGGTTGCGAGTTCTAATCCCCACCAGTAATACCAACTTACTTTACAAATAGCCCACGTTACCAACACGAGGGTTGCGGGTTCGAATCCCCACCAGTATTACCAAATTACTTTACAAATAGCCCACGTTACCAACCCAAGGGTTGCGGGTTCGAATCCCCACCAGTGATATCAACTTATTTTACAAATTGCTCACGTTACGAACCCGAGGGTTGCGGGTTCGAATCCCCACCAGTAACATCAACTTACTTTACAAATTATTATTTATTACAAACATTTTAGGATGAGTTCATTGGACGTTAAGAACCAATACTTTGGCCACCGCTATCTCCCGATCTTATGCCTCTTGACTTATTATGGGAATAGTTTTCAAGTCATGTAACTCATTGTTTGGTGAGCTTGCGATTGATTACCATTACTTGGGTTATTTTTTCAGTCGGTTTCTAGTTATATACATTAGAAGAAAAATCTTGATGTGTTTCAATTATCAGCTACAATTAATCTCAAACAACGATAGTTTCTGAACTACTGGCGATATTTTAAAAATATATATATTTTTGTGTTGGGTTTGAAATTAAAGATACTTTCAAAGAATTTAAAAATTTATTTATATGGTAGAAAATGGAAAATCAAAAGTTGGAGTATTTATGGTGTTTTATATTCAAGACTAGATGGTACATGTGTTTCAAATTATTTAATTAGGTGGTACGCCAAATAAAAAAACGCTTCTCTGAGGGACACTTTAACTCGGAGCGCATATGAACGATTCTCTGACCAAAGTGTTGTTTCACACAGGGGCAGAATGTCTAGGCAGGTCCTAGAGAAGAACGGGTGATGAGTCTTGCAAGAGACTGGCCCAAGATAGACTGGAAAGGTGCTCTTGCGGAGACTAGGACTCGGCCAGATGTTGGACATTATATAAATGAATTAATTTCAAATTTTTATTAAAATTAAAATATTTATTAATTATTATTAGTTAGGACGGTTATTTATTACTTTTTTTAATATTTCTAATTTATTATTTATTATTCAACGAATAATTTTTGTTGGTAATTTTTGGCTTTGAGAATTAAATTTTCAATTTTTCCTCACAAAACTCTTAAATAAATACTGACAAGTTGCTAAAAATTATATTTATGTAATTACTAGGAATTGGATTTATTTAATCTACATAAATGTTTTACTGAGTGAGCCGAGTCTGGCTAATATTTATTTATTTATATTTAATTGATTTTCATTTAATAATTTATGATTGTGTAAAATATATATAAATCCGTTAATAAATAATATTTAATTTCTAATATATAAAATTCAGAAGATTTATTTGTATTTATTTATGTAAAGACTACAATAAATAGTGAGTTATATTAGTTTCTAGATTAAGAAAGATATATCATTTATTATAGTTATATTTTGGAAAGAACTTTTAAACTCTTGTTTGCTCTATTATTTGAAAATTTCCATTATGTGCATATATGTAATAAATTAGTTATAATTACAGTTCATATCTTGAATGCAAATTGAATGTTTTTTTAATCACTTCTTTATTTTATACCATAAATGCTCTATTAGGCCTGTCGGCAGACAGGCGAATTATGCTTCAATAAATAACAATAAAATACTAAAAAATAAATAATGTTTTCAAGTAACACTTATTTTAATTGTTTTAACAAAACAATGTTTAATTTGAACAAATAATGAATACAAAATAAAACAAATATACTTGAAAAGAGAAAAAATATGAGGCCAAATGAAACTTCAATTGGTGGTTAAATTAGTTTTTTTACACGTTAGTTCGCCTTTCGGGCATTTTAAAAACTATAAACAAGACTATTAAATTTTATATATATATATATATATAGACTACAACAGATTATAACTGATAACTTGTATAATAAGATTATTTAAATACACCCACCTTACTTTTTCCAGTATCCAAGTAATAATTTATTCAGTCTCGAGTCTTGTCAACTTTTAATTATTATTATTATTGGATAGTGGACAGGGCAATAATTACTATGGCTACTAGAAAAAGTAATGTGGGTGTATGTAAATAGTCTCATTATAAAGTTTATTAGTTATAACCTGTTGTAAACTATATATTGTGATATATCGCATATCCCAGAACGATTGTTAATTATAGTTATGAGAGCAATCACGAGAAGCGCACTAGTGGAAGATACATGAAGTGGAGGGGATGGAAATTGGAGGATTCCTCGCTGAAGTGCGGTATGAAGGAGAGTCGTAGTTGAAGTGTCAGAGGAGGTAGTCGGTCCTAGTTGAGCTGTCGGGACAGACAGACGGAGAGTCGTGGCTGATGTGTCAGAGGAGGTAGACAGTCTTCAGTCAGCTATCAGAGGAGTTAGTCGGTCCTCGTTCAGCTACGAGAAAGGAGTCAGAGTTGAGCTATTGAGGGAGAAGACATTCCTGGCTGAGCTGTGGGAAGAAGGAGACTCCTGTTTGACCGGACGTAGGAGACCGAAGACTCTAATTTTGCTGCTAGAGGGAAATCATCCCTGCTGCCTACTTCAAAAGGACTGGAAGTTCCTCAATCGTCGTGAATTCTGGAGGAGAGGCCACAGGCTTGAGTGTGGTTAGAAAAAGAAGACTTACAAGGTAACGGAATCATTTATTTTACATTTCTCCGACATCGAGACGAATGGCTGGATGATCATCAATAGACACCTTCATGTTGCGGGAGTTACCAGAACATTTAAGTCTATATAATTTATTTCATGTTTGATAGATATTTTATTCCAGATGTGCGATTATGGAGGGACGCCTCACTAATATATGTCAATAATTTTGTTAATAAATGTATGTTGTCTTATAAATTGTTCTCTAAATTCTCTACAGCCTAGTTCACCTTCTGAGTACGCATGTTAACCCCAAAAGTAAAATCATTTTCATAGTAATTAATAAAAGTTTAAAGCCCCCAAGCAAAGGTCACTTCAATTTATGGTGGATTGTGCCGGGTACGAAAGAAATCCGGTGAGATAAGAGAACAATTTATAATTTATATTGATTTATATCTATTATATTATTTTGTATTTAAAAATGGCTGAAGGGACAAGGTCAAAAATACGTGAGTCAATGACAAAGGGTGACCAAAGGGATGACGAAGAGACAAATGGGGAATTAATACTGGAGACAAACGAAACAACAGAAAAGACGACAGACAGAAACAAAAGTAGTATAGACATAGAAACATTCATGAAAATAATGACAGAAAATAATAAATTGTTAATGACAGAGATGACCAAAAAAATAGAATCAAATATGACATCAATTAGGACGGATAATAAAAAAATGAAAGAAAGTAATGAATTAAATAATAAATTGTTTATGACAAAGATGACAGAAAATAATGAATTGTTCATGACAAAGATGACAGAAAACATACAATCATTAAGGACAGATATACGAAATGGTTTCCGAGAATTGAGCATAAAAATTGAGGACGTGACCGGTCATAATAAACAATTACAGACTGACATGGACATTCAGGGACAAGAATTAACTACGGAAACTGTACAACAAGGGGACATGATAGAAAAAGAGATAGTAGATACGAAAACAGAACTGACAGACAAATGCGTACAAATGAATGAGGATACAGAAAGCCAATACATGTCTCCACTGGTATGCATACATAAGACAGACGATACTATCCGTATAGGTACAGACGATAGACAACATAGAACTCAGAAATTAATCATGGGGGGATTAGTATTAGTTGAACCATTAAGAATACCGAAAGACAACAAAGAAGCTTCTAAACTATTGCCATACTGGGAAGGACCTTATGTAGTAATAATTAAACATAGCCCCTCGACATATACATTAGCTAACCAAGATACAGGACAAAAAAGGGGACGTTTTCATATTTCTCTTTTGAAAAGATATAAGAACAAAGGGTCAAAATTGACGCAGGGAATTGACCAGGGAAGAGCCCGGGACTAAATCAACGCCGCAGACGGAATTGACCAGGATTCTTGGGGTCCCACGAACCCCCGGCTAGTTGAGTGCAATTGGGTATTTTTCGGAATTCAGGAAAATATCCATACTGGGCATGTTTGTAAATAAAAATTGTAAATAATGTATTATATAGTTTTGCGTTTATATATTTTTCGTTTCGTTTTGTGTTAATATTTCTGTTAGTTATTTATTTGGCGGGCTTCAGGTCTAAACCTGACAGGACAGGATTGTTCAACATTTGTAGATAAGTAAGAATTAAATTAACTTCGACGCATTGTTATAACGGCGGGCTTCAGGTTTCAACCTGACAACAATACTAGGCAGGATAGTTGTAGATAAGTAAGAAATCAAATTAATTTTAGAACAGTGTTAAGATAGCGGCTTCAGGTCTCAACATGACGATACAGGACAGAACATTTGTAGATAAATAAGAAATCAAATTAAGTTAGGGACATTGTTAGAATAGCGGTTTCACTTTGGAAGATATCTCAACAGAGTATTTTGATTCTTTTGACTGTCGGCTGATTAAATTTTGATAGATAAATAAGGAAAATTTTATTAACATTGTTACTTTTGGATGCCTTGATGATTAAATATGGTGCGAAGTAAAGAAAGAATGGTATTGGTAATTATTATACAGGGAAGGATATTGACGATAAATAATGATATGAAAGTTTATGAAGAATTTTGTGAGCCGAAAGAGGGCCAATCTACGATGTCAGGAAAGACATTCTTCGTCGATAATTGTGATAGTAATTGTGGATATAGATGCGTTGAGAGCATATTTCGTCGTTATTAGTATTTTAATGCTGTGGAAGCATTCTTCGTCGATCGTCGTTAATAATTGATACCTAAGTGGGGTATTTGGAATGAGATATGATAGCAGGAAAATGAAGATTGATAGTTAAAAAAAAAAAAAAAAAGGAATTTTATTACCAAGGCACATGTTTCGATGAATAATAAAGAATTTGAAGAATAAATAATAAAGAATATAAGGAGAATTTGAGGAATAAAGAATAAATAATTTAAAGTAATAATTAATTAAAGAAGCCGACAGTACAAAGCTGATAAAATATGAGACAGACAGACAGTACAAAGCTGATAAAATATGAGACAGACAGACAGGACGAAGTTGATAAAGTACGAAACAGACTTTCAAGCCATTTTTAAAGCCATCGTTATATATTGTAAAAAATTGTAATATAGTATAAGGTTGTACAGTGTAATATAAGAAGTGTTCAGAAGTGAGGGAAGTTAGACCCAAGTGAAGAGAAAAAATTACGTCGCTACCTTAACTAATGTATCTCCGCAATTTTTTTAATCAAAGGGAGGCAATTGTGATATATCGCATATCCCAGAACGATTGTTAATTATAGTTATGAGAGCAACCACGAGAAGCGCACTAGTGGAAGATACATGAAGTGGAGGGGATGGAAATTGGAGGATTCCTCGCTGAAGTGCGGTATGAAGGAGAGTCGTAGTTGAAGTGTCAGAGGAGGTAGTCGGTCCTAGTTGAGCTGTCGGGACAGACAGACGGAGAGTCGTGGCTGATGTGTCAGAGGAGGTAGACAGTCTTCAGTCAGCTATCAGAGGAGTTAGTCGGTCCTCGTTCAGCTACGAGAAAGGAGTCAGAGTTGAGCTATTGAGGGAGAAGACATTCCTGGCTGAGCTGTGGGAAGAAGGAGACTCCTGTTTGACCGGACGTAGGAGACCGAAGACTCTAATTTTGCTGCTAGAGGGAAATCATCCCTGCTGCCTACTTCAAAAGGACTGGAAGTTCCTCAATCGTCGTGAATTCTGGAGGAGAGGCCACAGGCTTGAGTGTGGTTAGAAAAAGAAGACTTACAAGGTAACGGAATCATTTATTTTACATTTCTCCGACATCGAGACGAATGGCTGGATGATCATCAATAGACACCTTCATGTTGCGGGAGTTACCAGAACATTTAAGTCTATATAATTTATTTCATGTTTGATAGATATTTTATTCCAGATGTGCGATTATGGAGGGACGCCTCACTAATATATGTCAATAATTTTGTTAATAAATGTATGTTGTCTTATAAATTGTTCTCTAAATTCTCTACAGCCTAGTTCACCTTCTGAGTACGCATGTTAACCCCAAAAGTAAAATCATTTTCATAGTAATTAATAAAAGTTTAAAGCCCCCAAGCAAAGGTCACTTCAATTTATGGTGGATTGTGCCGGGTACGAAAGAAATCCGGTGAGATAAGAGAACAATTTATAATTTATATTGATTTATATCTATTATATTATTTTGTATTTAAAAATGGCTGAAGGGACAAGGTCAAAAATACGTGAGTCAATGACAAAGGGTGACCAAAGGGATGACGAAGAGACAAATGGGGAATTAATACTGGAGACAAACGAAACAACAGAAAAGACGACAGACAGAAACAAAAGTAGTATAGACATAGAAACATTCATGAAAATAATGACAGAAAATAATAAATTGTTAATGACAGAGATGACCAAAAAAATAGAATCAAATATGACATCAATTAGGACGGATAATAAAAAAATGAAAGAAAGTAATGAATTAAATAATAAATTGTTTATGACAAAGATGACAGAAAATAATGAATTGTTCATGACAAAGATGACAGAAAACATACAATCATTAAGGACAGATATACGAAATGGTTTCCGAGAATTGAGCATAAAAATTGAGGACGTGACCGGTCATAATAAACAATTACAGACTGACATGGACATTCAGGGACAAGAATTAACTACGGAAACTGTACAACAAGGGGACATGATAGAAAAAGAGATAGTAGATACGAAAACAGAACTGACAGACAAATGCGTACAAATGAATGAGGATACAGAAAGCCAATACATGTCTCCACTGGTATGCATACATAAGACAGACGATACTATCCGTATAGGTACAGACGATAGACAACATAGAACTCAGAAATTAATCATGGGGGGATTAGTATTAGTTGAACCATTAAGAATACCGAAAGACAACAAAGAAGCTTCTAAACTATTGCCATACTGGGAAGGACCTTATGTAGTAATAATTAAACATAGCCCCTCGACATATACATTAGCTAACCAAGATACAGGACAAAAAAGGGGACGTTTTCATATTTCTCTTTTGAAAAGATATAAGAACAAAGGGTCAAAATTGACGCAGGGAATTGACCAGGGAAGAGCCCGGGACTAAATCAACGCCGCAGACGGAATTGACCAGGATTCTTGGGGTCCCACGAACCCCCGGCTAGTTGAGTGCAATTGGGTATTTTTCGGAATTCAGGAAAATATCCATACTGGGCATGTTTGTAAATAAAAATTGTAAATAATGTATTATATAGTTTTGCGTTTATATATTTTTCGTTTCGTTTTGTGTTAATATTTCTGTTAGTTATTTATTTGGCGGGCTTCAGGTCTAAACCTGACAGGACAGGATTGTTCAACATTTGTAGATAAGTAAGAATTAAATTAACTTCGACGCATTGTTATAACGGCGGGCTTCAGGTTTCAACCTGACAACAATACTAGGCAGGATAGTTGTAGATAAGTAAGAAATCAAATTAATTTTAGAACAGTGTTAAGATAGCGGCTTCAGGTCTCAACATGACGATACAGGACAGAACATTTGTAGATAAATAAGAAATCAAATTAAGTTAGGGACATTGTTAGAATAGCGGTTTCACTTTGGAAGATATCTCAACAGAGTATTTTGATTCTTTTGACTGTCGGCTGATTAAATTTTGATAGATAAATAAGGAAAATTTTATTAACATTGTTACTTTTGGATGCCTTGATGATTAAATATGGTGCGAAGTAAAGAAAGAATGGTATTGGTAATTATTATACAGGGAAGGATATTGACGATAAATAATGATATGAAAGTTTATGAAGAATTTTGTGAGCCGAAAGAGGGCCAATCTACGATGTCAGGAAAGACATTCTTCGTCGATAATTGTGATAGTAATTGTGGATATAGATGCGTTGAGAGCATATTTCGTCGTTATTAGTATTTTAATGCTGTGGAAGCATTCTTCGTCGATCGTCGTTAATAATTGATACCTAAGTGGGGTATTTGGAATGAGATATGATAGCAGGAAAATGAAGATTGATAGTTAAAAAAAAAAAAAAAAAGGAATTTTATTACCAAGGCACATGTTTCGATGAATAATAAAGAATTTGAAGAATAAATAATAAAGAATATAAGGAGAATTTGAGGAATAAAGAATAAATAATTTAAAGTAATAATTAATTAAAGAAGCCGACAGTACAAAGCTGATAAAATATGAGACAGACAGACAGTACAAAGCTGATAAAATATGAGACAGACAGACAGGACGAAGTTGATAAAGTACGAAACAGACTTTCAAGCCATTTTTAAAGCCATCGTTATATATTGTAAAAAATTGTAATATAGTATAAGGTTGTACAGTGTAATATAAGAAGTGTTCAGAAGTGAGGGAAGTTAGACCCAAGTGAAGAGAAAAAATTACGTCGCTACCTTAACTAATGTATCTCCGCAATTTTTTTAATCAAAGGGAGGCAATTGTGATATATCGCATATCCCAGAACGATTGTTAATTATAGTTATGAGAGCAACCACGAGAAGCGCACTAGTGGAAGATACATGAAGTGGAGGGGATGGAAATTGGAGGATTCCTCGCTGAAGTGCGGTATGAAGGAGAGTCGTAGTTGAAGTGTCAGAGGAGGTAGTCGGTCCTAGTTGAGCTGTCGGGACAGACAGACGGAGAGTCGTGGCTGATGTGTCAGAGGAGGTAGACAGTCTTCAGTCAGCTATCAGAGGAGTTAGTCGGTCCTCGTTCAGCTACGAGAAAGGAGTCAGAGTTGAGCTATTGAGGGAGAAGACATTCCTGGCTGAGCTGTGGGAAGAAGGAGACTCCTGTTTGACCGGACGTAGGAGACCGAAGACTCTAATTTTGCTGCTAGAGGGAAATCATCCCTGCTGCCTACTTCAAAAGGACTGGAAGTTCCTCAATCGTCGTGAATTCTGGAGGAGAGGCCACAGGCTTGAGTGTGGTTAGAAAAAGAAGACTTACAAGGTAACGGAATCATTTATTTTACATTTCTCCGACATCGAGACGAATGGCTGGATGATCATCAATAGACACCTTCATGTTGCGGGAGTTACCAGAACATTTAAGTCTATATAATTTATTTCATGTTTGATAGATATTTTATTCCAGATGTGCGATTATGGAGGGACGCCTCACTAATATATGTCAATAATTTTGTTAATAAATGTATGTTGTCTTATAAATTGTTCTCTAAATTCTCTACAGCCTAGTTCACCTTCTGAGTACGCATGTTAACCCCAAAAGTAAAATCATTTTCATAGTAATTAATAAAAGTTTAAAGCCCCCAAGCAAAGGTCACTTCAATATATATATATATATATGTATGTATGTACATCTAAAATTTAAAAGTCTTGTTTATAGTTTTGAAAATGCCCGAAAGGGCGAAAGATAATCTGACGAGAAAAAAATAAACAAATTTGGAAGACCGAAAGATCATATTTGTTATTTTACCAGCAACTAGAATCGGAAAAGAATATATATATAAGAAATAAAAGAATACAAATTTAGGACTCCCATATTAGAGTCGGGCTCATGTCCACCAGAGTGACGAAAGAGCGCTCTGGTAATAGGCGATATGACCTTAAAGTACTATTTAAACTAACTATTAAAATAAAAACAAATTTAAATAAAAGGATAAGTTATGTATCATAATTATTCAAGCTTAGTCCGTCTGTCGGCCGGAAAATATCCAGGCCAACGAACATAGCTGTATAACCCTATCGGCCGACAGGTGAACTAAGAACTGTATATCCCTATCGGTCGACAGGCAAACTAAAATTGAATAATTATGATCCAACTTATTTATCTTTTCACTAATTTTTTTAATGCACCAGAGAAGTTATGAAATACGTCAAATTTACTTGTGGTTTGTTACTGAATATGGCAAACAGTTAGAATAAGAGTTGCTCTTGTGTTCTTGTTAGAGTGTATTCGTCTTTCAAAATTAGTTTTTTATACATCTAATTTGTAACTTCTTATTTTATTTTTTACTTCTTTTTTGCACCGAGCTTGTGGAGCAACTTATCTTTCTATCATTTTTTTTACTGTAAGCTCCTCTGGAATTTTACCGGGTTACTTTGTCAGTTGGTTATTTTATCGGTCGGTTATGTCTCTATCGAATCAATATAATTTCCAGATTTTCAATTCTGGAGCTTAATTTCCATGTCATGCATATCCAGTTTTATTTATTTTTTCTAGGGGGCATATTGACTGGATATCGATCGACCGAATC
The DNA here is from genome assembly GCA_963662175.1 of Aradus depressus. NCBI lineage: Eukaryota > Metazoa > Arthropoda > Insecta > Hemiptera > Aradidae > Aradus > Aradus depressus. Next base: position 16,307,424 of record OY759215.1, read on the forward strand.
TGATCAAATTTTCAGGGTTTGTTTCCAGGAGTAGAACAATCAAAACAACAATAACATGGAAATCAATGTTCTTTAGGAAATTTTAAAAAAATGTATCGATTTGAAGTTCAACCGATTAAGAGATGGTATTAAATTTCAGTTTTGGGCCTCCAAATCCCTAACAGTGAAAGGATAAGAACTAATTCAATATTTCTACTAGAAAAACCCACGGTTGCTTGCCGCCAAAAAGTGTATGATCACGATCTACTGGCCGGTTGCGACATAATTTTTGTTCAATCGCTAACTTAGTTCGTTTTTTTTTTTTTTTTTAATTTATTATTTTACTATACTACATTTATTATTTATGAATTATCGAACTGTCTAAAATAAACAGTTGCTGGACTGAGAAAAGTAACTAGATACAGTAACTGCATTGTTTAAGCTAACTGGTAACTTATACTGATGTATGTCGAATATCTTAATACTTCGAATTAGATACACCACTGTATGTATTGTAGATAGGATTTTTTATGAATAAATTCAACGGAGCCCATACAATGAACAATACGTGCTGAAAATGTAATATTCAAAGATAATATCGTATATAATAGCGTTATCTATTATATTTCTGTCATTCTCCAAGATTGTAAATTTTATTGTAATAATAAACAAACTAAGAAACAATCAATGAGTATAGTCGTTAAACATATCTCCGATCTATATAAACGAAATTTATAATATATAATAAATTATTGTAAATGATACAATAAGCAGCTAACCATTCTATAAGCTCTTCCGTTCTTCTTATCGTATCGACAGTACCCATACGGGGAGATTATATCAGTTTTTAGCTATCCGAAAGCACTTAACATAAAAAATCTGAGTTTTTATATTTTTATCATGAATTACAATACTATAAAAGTATACTTACATTCCAATATGAAAGGAGTGTATAATATAAAAGTATACTTACATTACAATATAAAAGGAGTGTATAATATAAAAGTATACTTACATTACAATATAAAAGGAGTGTATAATATAAAAGTATACTTACATTACAATATAAAAGGAGTGTATAATATAAAAGTATACTTACATTACAATATAAAAGGAGTGTATAATATAAAAGTATACTTACATTACAATATAAAAGGAGTGTATAATATAAAAGTATACTTACATTACAATATAAAAGGAGTGTATAATATAAAAGTATACTTACATTACAATATAAAAGGAGTGTATAATATAAAAGTATACTTACATTACAATATAAAAGGAGTGTATAATATAAAAGTATACTTACATTCCAATATGAAAGGAGTGTATAATATAAAAGTATACTTACATTACAATATAAAAGGAGTGTATAATATAAAAGTATACTTACATTACAATATAAAAGGAGTGTATAATATAAAAGTATACTTACATTACAATATGAAAGGAGTGTATAATATAAAAGTATACTTACATTACAATATGAAAGGAGTGTATAATATAAAAGTATACTTACATTACAATATGAAAGGAGTGTATAATATAAAAGTATACTTACATTACAAATGTTTTCAGATTGGCCACGATGAAGTGCCTCACAATTAGATCAGTGAGTGTCTAGATAACTTATGTATATATATGTGTGTGTGTGTGTGAAGATTTCATCAAACTAATTGTCCGGAGCCCCAATCGGACTAAAACTGTCAACTTATTATTTTTTTTTTATGGATATGATTTTCATGAACACGTATTTGTTCAAATCATTATTTTCATATTTCTATTTTTAAAGGAAACTTGTCATAGTTGAAATTTAACTCTATTGAATGTTGTACTTGTAATTTCTCATTATTTGAGGAAATTCCTCAAATAATTCGAATGAAATTCTAGATGTAATGCATAGTAAAACTAGAAATGTGTCCTTCTGTTGTCTATAAGATAATCACGAGCATATAAGAGAATTGTAAAACATGTTATTTATTTTATAAATAAAACCGCCTCTTGATTCTTGTAATCTATCGTATTGTTTAAATGTTGTTGTTAGACAATAAATATTGTGTAAATTATCTGTATCTTACCAGAAATGAATTACCCTTTTTATTTATCTCTACTAATTTTGTGCAAATACCCCTTTGGACAAGGGAGTAGCCTGAATATTTTTTCAGGAAGGATCCAATAAGGGGGCGCTGGTAGTTCAGTGGTATACTTTCTTGCTTATTGATCTCAAGATCGCGGGTTCAAGACCCGGCTGAGGCCTTTAGTTTATTTTATCTGGGAGGTAAAAAAAACAAGCACTTTCGGATGGGACGTTAGGCGATGGTCCCGAGCCTGTACGTATGTAAGGGAACTCGTTAAACACCTCCTACCCTAGGTTAATGAAAATTTAGGGTAGGCAAAATTTAGGACTCCCATAGTAGAGTTGGGCTCATGTACACCAAAGTGACGAAAGAGTGCTCTGGAAGTAGACTGTGACCTTATTGTTAAAGCCCGGACATGAGTCATAATAACTAACTAGGAGGAATACAACCCCAACATTTTTCTCTTTAATATTTTTAGAGATTTCGGGGCGTTAGTGTCCCTTTCTCCTCCCAACCCCTCCCTTGCCTTTTGAAAAAAAGTATCTGAAGGCGTCAGTGAGTAAGTAAGGATTTGATTGTCTAAACAAAATGTGGCACTGTCAGATCTGAGAGTCTCAAGAAATAAATAAAACAAACTCATTTTATGATATATTGTCGATTTCCCAAAACAATTATACCTACATAAACTATCGGTTATATGTTAGGTTTATTTATAAATTAAGTTCACCTAAACCTGACGATGGTGTAGTGCAAACCGTTATTTTATGCATATTTTTTATGTGGAATAGAAAATATTTCAACAAATAAGTTTGTTTTATTTATTTATTACAAGTTTACACAATATGTCTGCTCAATAAGACATAAGACAGTAAAATATCTAAATCAGGGGTTCGGCAACCCCCTTGCTGCCCGGAGGCAGGGCTTGATAACACATGTTTTAAACTAGATCTGATTACATTTTGGCAGAAATCGGACCAGAATTACTACTGTACTTCGGGGCCTAAGTAAATTTCATCTTATGCCTCTTATTTGATTGGTTTAGTAGAAAATCTCTTCAAATAAAAGTTGTAGTGAAAACTGAAAAATATATTTTATAAATTAGAATACATTTTTTCTAAATTTCCGTTTTGTTTGATACATGCCAGAGACCGTGTTAAAATGACAATTCGAAACCCATTTCTTAAAACGTTTGATTGATTTGCGAAATAACGGTTAGTCCTATCGAAAAATTAGTTTTTGGAAAACAGTTTTCTTATTAAACTTACAACTTTCTAAATGCTCTCAGATTTCAGGTAGGACCAAGACAAACAAAGTTATAGCGCTCCAAACAAATGTACAATAAATTGGTTCAGGAAATGATTCCAACTAATTTCGAATTCAGAACCTAGAAACTGACTATCTCTAGACAGTGCCCGGGCTTTAAATACGAGGTCAATCGCCTACTACCAGAGAGCTTTTTCATCCTTCGGGTGTACATGAACCTGTCTCTACTATGGGTTAGGTCTTTAGAACATGACATCACCCAGGCTCGGGACCATCGCTTAACATCTCATCCGAAGGCCGACATGCCAACTTGAACTAAGGGCCTGTACAACAGTATACTAACATAACTCATAAAACAGCTGTCTCTCCCAATCTCTCAAATCTCCGGTATGTATACATTCCATGGATTCTTATTGGTCATAATTTAACTGAACTGGAACTCCCTGGAACGCCTACAAGTCATTACTTGATCTAAACAATCTTTTGGATGAATAATAATTAAAATAAAAACTACTTTTAAATACGAAACGGACGAAACAGATTATTTGTACAAAAATAAACAGATGAACACATGTGTCAACTCAATAAATCTATAAACAATAAACAAGTATTTTAGAATATCAAGGTTACGAAACAGAATTTGTCCCGGCCCATCTAGATCAACAACTTTTAGATTACATGAAATGACCTACTGAAAAAAGTTTCAGTTCATAACAATATTCATAAGATATAAACGACATGAGAAACAATTTTTTGGGTAACTTTCAAATGTTGACTTGTTTAAAAAATGTCAAAATGGAACAATTTAAAAAAAAAAAATTGATTTTGGACATTTTAACTGACGCTATGAGGGCGCCGGTAGCTCAGTGGTATGCGTGCTTGACTTCTGAGCTCAAGGTTGTGGGTTCGTAGCCCGACCGAGGCCCTTAGTTTATTTTATCTGGGAGGTAAAATAAACTTAAGCACGCCGTCCTTCGGATGGGACGTTAAGCGATGGTCCCGAGCCTGTACGATGTCAGGTACTCGTTAAAGACCCCTACCCTAGATGAATAAAAAATTTAGGGTAGGCAAAATTTAGGACTCCCACAGTAGAGTCGGGCTCATGTCCACCAGAGTGACGAAAGAGCGCTCTGGTAGTAGGCGATATGACCTCGTAGTTAAAGCCCGGGCATGAGTCATAAAACCTAAACCTAAACCCTAACTGACGCTATGGCCTCCAAATGTCTGTAGCCTGAGGATGTGGCGGAAATAAGAAGGAACAATGAAGAAATAATGTGAAGCCCCTGCAGTTAAGCTGTGGTGCAATTCTTCTTTAACAGAATGCAGAATTGTAGTGCATTTGAATTACTGTGGCTTCAAAGTTATGTAGTATGTACGTACTTGTTTGTTTCAATTCTTTCCGTCATATCTTTCACATGGGTCATTCTACAAAATTTGTCATTTCATACTTATATTTTCAATCAAAATCTATTAAAAAAGTTAGACTTTTTTGTATTTTTTTTTTTTTCACAAAACAGGTTTGTGGGTTTTTTCAAATTGTGGATATGATAGTTGACAAATGTTCAAACCTGGTTCTCAATCAGCCTATTAGCTGTGCTGTACATTCTCTAACGATATTTTGTAATTCAAAAACAGCAATATTAGCGTTTCTCAAGCTTAATTCATCAACCATTTCATGAAATTTAGTTGTTAACTTGTGGTTTGGTTTTTGAAGTCTCTCTTTTTTTTACAACATTTTTTTATTAATCATTCTATTATGTTCATTGCTCTAATTATTACATTTTTAATTTATTTTATAATTATTACAATCATCATTTCTTTCTTTAAATGTATACCATTATATTAGTTTTTTTTTTTTTTTTCTTTTATTTATTTAATTATTATTATTTATTTATTTAATTTTTTTACTGGACAAGGACACATTTTTATCTTCTTATTATACATATAAATCGTTATACTTTTATTCGAAACAAATTAATGTTTAATTAAATCAGAAAATGGTGGCCCTACTTTTCGGGTGTCGATATTGCTCTAGCCATAATTAATTGGAGTTGGGAGTATCTAAGTAGCAGAAGAAAAAAATCGTTAGTCTGTATTGTTTTTCTCAAAAAAGAAAGGTCTAAAGACAATCAGGCGTTATTGCACGAATTGTACATTAATTGTAAAGCGAATTGTACATTTTATTGTAAGGCTATTTATTATAGACGGCAAATTGTAAATTAATTGTAAGTTTAGACTTTTCAATAATAAAATGAATGGAAAAGGAACGGGCTATGTTCGAAATGTGCCAAAATTAACGTATATCCCTTTAGTAGAGGGTCTCTCGACCACTCTAACTGTTCTCAGGACCGCCCTTAAAGATCCATCTAGATAAATGAAATGAACCTAATGGGAATACTACACGTATGAGTATTCATTTTTACAAAGAATATTTCGTATTTTATTTTTAAATTTACCCAACACTAATTATTTTTTATCAATTAAGTCTTCGCTCTCCCTCCTCCTCTTCGACTGATTTAACTGAAAATTAATACCCAACACAGGGACTTCTCATTCCAATATTTATTCCATCAACAGTTATTGGGAATTGAAGTTGAGCCCTCCTATTATGGAGGGGGGATTCCCTTTAGCCGAACGGCGACGTCCTTATGGGCTTCTAGATCCACATATCGATATATATTCATTCTATCATATACGTTCACAGATACACTGCCATTCTGTTAACTCAACAATCAGCCATAGTTTTTTTGAAAATTTTTTGTGTTCAGGCTCAGAAAACGAGGAATTTCAGTGAAATTTTAAAGTTTTGACCTATTGCTTATTTTCCCCTATACCTAAATCGTATATTTGAAGGAGAATAAGCAAATAAAAATAATTAATTATAAGATAAATTTAGCTTTATGTTACATATAATTTCAATATCATTATAATAATTTATAGAAGGGTTTTCTAACGTCTAGACAAATATTCATGATAGACAGGCAGACAGACATAGTTTAATATAATTAGTAGAGACATTCAGGAGAGTCCTTGTTTGTGCCAGCCAGCTCTATACATAGATAAGTGAAATCTATTTTCATCCAGACAATTGTCTGTGGTCAATTTCAAGTTATTTTTATTCCAAAATTAATCTCTATATATTTTTTTTTCTTTAAATATTCTTAATCAATCTTATTTATGAAAATTAAAGACAGTTAACTTGGGCTTAGGCAGGAGGAGGCGCTTCATCAAATTAAAGATGACTGATAAATAGTTCTAAAAAGCTACAGATAGAATTGCCAGATAAGAAAATTCAAAAAATAATTTTTTTTTATTGTCGCTGGGAAAACAATTGTAATAAAGTTTTGAGGATTTTAAATTGTTTATTTATTGTTAAGCTAAAAGTAGTCAGATCAAGAATTTTGCAACAACCATGCAATTTAAACTCTTTTGTCATTTCTAAATCCATTAAATCTAAAGAAATATGTGTACTGTTTGCATGGTTATATACTATTCAGTCAAAATTCTGGGAAAAGAGAAATTTTCACAAACGTTCTTTGTGTAAATCATTTTTTTTTTTTTTTTTTTTTCCTGGCAAACCTTGATGTAGTACATGTTTTGCACACAAAAAAAAATAATAACAATATTTACAAATTTTAATAATTTAGTTAATTATTAACCCTACTGTCTCACATATAGGACAATGATATTGGTCCTTATTGATGAGCCCTTACGTCTAGCCCTAGAGGAAGAGATACGCGGACAGTCCAGACCAGTGCGCTGCAAGGACATCGTCCAGAATTGGATTTTGGAAAAATGGAAACAACGTTGGTCACGATGCCCGGATGGCCGAACGACGTACGCATACTTCCCGGACGTCCGGGTACGCCTTGACTCAACATTGGTACAGCCTAATCATTGGACGTCTCAAATATTATCAGGTCATGGGGAGCAGAAACAGGCTATGAAAGATAGTAACCCCTTGATCCCCGAGCTCTAGTGGACATGAGCCCGACTCTACTCTGGGATTCCTAAATTTTGCATAACCCTACACTTTTATTCATCTAGGGTAGGGGTCATTAACGAGTACCTGACCTTGTAGAGGCTCGGGACCATCGGGTCCCATCCGAAGGCGTGCTCAAGTTTTCTTCACCTCCAAGAAAACCCAAGGCCGGGATCAGCACATCTTGAGTCTTCCTTTCAAGCGCAGGCAATGCATTATTTAATTTAGATCTGTATTTAATTGAGTGAAAGCCTTTAAAACTTTACAAAAATCAGTGCTTTCCATTTTGTCCTGAGTTTGTAGTAGAATTTTTTTTAGTTTTCCACTGCGGCTTTTCTTTTAATTATTGTAATATCTCGTTGAGTTATATCAATTTGAGAAAATACGTTTTATAACATAAGACGTTATAATACCGTTAAATTGCGTCGTACAGGAGGACAGTAGGTATTATATAAGGTAAGACCTTCAGTTTTTTATTATATATATTTTTTAGGAGTTGCTCTTTGCGTAAAACGACCATGTATAACTTACAATGGACCCGAATGAACTACGACAAGGGTTCCCAGGTAAAAGAAGAAAAAAACATTTTAAAAATTAAATTTTTCTTTTGAGTATAATTGGAAAAAAGAAGTACAAATGAATGTTCAAAAGTAAGTCGTATTTTCTAGAAATTCTCAAGTAGGTACATATTTTACAGTCACTGAAACTCTTATGGAAAACAGAATCCAAAATCATTGAATCACGATAACACACAATAGGCCTTCTCAGGCCGCGGTGCCAGAATCAGCCCTCGGAAAAAAAAATAGGTAAATAAATAAAAATAACTCAAGATATGGGGGGGAAAATGAAAAGATTAATCAGAAAAAACACCCAGAGTAATTGCATGTCTAAGTACCTATTCACGTAAAAATTAATGGTAATTATAGGTTAGGTTTTATGACTCATGCTCGGGTTTTAACTACGAGGTCATATCGCTTACTACCAGAGCGCTCTTTCGTCACTCTGGTGGACATGAGCCCGACTCTACTGTGGGAGTCCTAAATTTTGCCTACCCTAAATTTTTGTTCACCTATGGCAGGGGTCTTTAACGAATACCTGACAAATGTACAGGCTCGGGACCATCGCTTAACGTCCCATCCGAAGGACGGCGTGCTTAAGTTTATTTTACCTGCCAGATAAAATAAACTAAGGGCCTCGGTCGGGTTTCGAACCCTCGTTCTTGAGCTCAGAAGACAAGCACGCATACCACTGAGCTACCGGCGCCCTCAATGGTAATTATACAGGGTGTTCATTTTATCCTGACACAGGGAAATAACTCGAAAAATAATGATTTTCTCAAAAAAAGCTTGAGACAAAAAATGTAGAGTAGAATTGACCGCATTATTTGCTGTAATCTAATTTTTAAACAAATGAAAAAAAATTTTGTTTTTGACCGTCAACCTATTTTTTTTTTTTGCATATTTAGGGGGAGAGAGTTCGAATTGATCAATTTTTCGGAACAACTTTGATAAATGTATTGAAGTTGCAGGACATCAGTTCCAACATTTACTACAATAAAATTCATTTATTAAGTTTAATATTGGTCTAACAACAAAATGTCTCAATTAACCCAACCTTAATTTTTTCCCAGGAATCTAAATATTGAAAAAGAAAAAAAAAATAGGTCGACGGTCAAAAAAATTTTTTTTTTTTTAATTCATAAAAAACGTTAAAAATTTTCATTTGTTTAAAAATGAGATTAAAGGAAATAATGCTGTCAATTCCACTCTACATTTTTTGTCTCAAGCTTTTTTTGAGAAAATCATTATTTTTTGAGTTATCTACTTGGGTCAAGAAAAAATGTACACCCTGTATATATATTTGAAAAAAAGTTTTAAAATAAAAAATTTAAAATACTCAGTATTGGATAATTGACTATGCAGTTGCTCATGTTCCCGCTGTGGACGGCTGGTTTGTGTGCAAAGCGTGTCGAAATTTGATCATCTGTTTGAGCCGCTTCATATCAACTTCCTAGAGAGAGATATTATAGAATAATTTAGGATATAAAGAAAACTGGACTTTAGGCATTCTAGATTAAAATGTGTTTTACTCCCTCCTTCTGATTAAGATGCTGGCTACGCCCATGTCAGTTCATGTTATTGTTGTTAGTTTAGAGGGCGCCGGTCGCTCAATGGTATGCAATGGCTTGTTGAGCTCGAGATCGCGGGTTCGAAACCCGACCGAGGCCCTTAGCTTATTTTATCTGGGAGGTAAAATAAACTTAAGCATGCCGTCCTTCGGTTGGGACGTTAAGCGATTCGGTTGGGACGTCAGGTATTCGTTAAAGACCCCTGACCTAGGTGAATAAAAATTTAGGGTAGGCAAAATTTAGGACTCTCACAGTAGAATCGGGTTCATGTATACCAGAGTAACGAAAGAGCGCTCTGGTATAAGGCGATATGACCTCGAAGTTAAAGCCCGGGCTTGAGTCATAAAAACTAACTGTTGTTGTTAGTTTGATTTAACATCCTTGTGTAGTCCCTGCAATGCTAGCAAGGACAGGTTGCTTCCGGTTATTTTATAACTTTATATTTTTTTTTCATTTTTTTTTTTTCTATTTCGCCTAACATCAATCTTCAATAAATGGGATGATAGTAAATGAATATGCATAGGAAAAACATTATTGAATGAAAAAAAAAATTTGAACGTGTCTAAAAAATCATATAATAAGTTAAATATATACATAATACAAACAAAATATTAAAAAATTCAGTTCGAAACCCGCAGACTGCAGAAACCACTCATTCCTTCAACCTAATGGAGCCCGTGCCATCTCGCTCCACCAACCTACGACTAGCAGTGGTGGCAGACCAAGAGGGACAAGAGAAAGATGAATGTGAATACTTGAGGGGAGAAACTGGCTACTCCCTAATAATTGTCACCTAAAGGTAGTAGATCTCTCGGGTCAGGGCTGCCTTCATCTCCGGAGAGGATTGTCGGGATGAGAATGGGATGACACAGATTCGGCAAAAGAATATTCATTGCAGGAAAGTTCTGAACGGGACTTGATGAGGTCGATAACAAAGAGACTTTTGAGGAGATTATGGAGGGTAAAAACATAGAAGGGTGCATCGACAATTGAACTTAAGACTTTGAATTGGAAGGACTGGATACGCTTGGTATTAGATGGCTTAACACACTCCTGATTCCTAAATTCAAAAAAAAAATCTGTTTAACTCCCGATAGAGCGAATGTATCGACACGAAATTTTATTTGTATATGCAGAACCCGCTCAGGACGAGATCTATTGATTTTCAGCCGAGAACACAGAAACACTAATAACTGTTGATGTAATGAATGTATCGACAGAAAATTTAGTATGAGGATTCAGAAGCCACTATGTAAATCAAATATTGAGTTAAGCCCGAAAGGTAGATTAGCTTGGGAGGAGAGCGAAAACGTAATTGATTAGTTTACGCTGGGGATGAACATAGCTGGTGATTCACCGACGACTTGTTTCATTTTTTTTTAAATCGCTACCGTTACGAAAAAAAAAACTATTATAGGATCAAAATGGTAGAGCCAAATCTACGAAGAAATGCTCTTTTTACAGAACACATTGAGAAGCTAGTGAAGAATAAGGTAAAAAACAAAAAAAAAAAAAAAAAACTTTTAGTTTTTCCCTTTTTATCTAAGCTTATACAGAGTAAGAATATTGCCATCTAAGAAATCAACAATAAAATGTCTTTAAATCAAAGTAATAAATTATTTTCGATTTTGTTTCCATGGCCTTGCGTAATCGAACGAAACCATACAGTTCAGCAAACATATTGTATTAATTTCTGAACTAGGAAAAACTAGTGGAAAGTGAGAGATGGGAATTAGGAAAGTAGGTGGTTAGTTATTAATTAGTGGTTAGTGTGCCAGTTGTGGGAGAGAGGGGTGGTCGGGGGTGTATGGATGGCCTAGGCGAGGGTGGCAGACAGGCAGGGTTGGGGTGTGTCTGGAAAGCGGCCTCCATGAATGAGACCCAACCTCTCTCTCACAATCGATCTGGTTGTACTCTACTGCGTCGTAGTAATTTTACCCCATTCCAGTACCGCCATAACACCACCCTACTCCACATCCAACTCTTGTTTTCATCTCCAATACACTAAATTTTCAACTTTAAAATTTATTTAAAAGATGGTTTTTCCTTGTGTCTATAATGTTTTGGAATGTTGTTAATACTAGGTTATTAAAAAAACGGTTCTTTTCTCCATTCTTGACTTAAGGAATGTCAAGGACTCGTGGCACAACCTTTGAAAGACACTGAGTTATGTTGTGACGTGTTGGTTGTGTTATTGTGAAAAAAAAAATTGACATTTAAATAGATTAAACATAGTTGACTTTAAATATTTACTAAAGGACAGCATCTTATTCAATGAAATGTTTTGGTGATTCATGCATGACGTAAATTTCATTGCTTGTGTCAGTATCGAGTTGTAGAATTAGCGCCTGCGTGGAAGTTGTTTACAACTAGTCTCGACATGTACACACAGTCACACATGACCTTTTCCAAGATGGTTCCTCATACGTATTTATGCGAAAATTGCTTTCCTATTAGCGAAATTAATAATAATTTGATTAATACGGGTTTCACATGGAGTAAGCTCGAAGTGATTCCTATTCTATGTGAACTGTTTTGATGTCAGTGCCGTTTTTAGTAAATTGTTATTATTGCGCGTAATTTTAGGTTCGTTTAAAGCACATTTTTTTCCGACACATAGGTTTTAAGTTATTAGTCAATTTTGTTTACGTATGAAAAAGTGTTTTCAAGAGGTGACAACAGATAATAATGAAAGGAAAACATTGAGTGTTTTAGTTTTGAAGTATGTTATTTACAAGGAATTCCATTCATTGACCTGGAATATCAGCGTATGATTCTTCGATGTTGGGGTATAGTGTTGATTTTCAATATTTATTGCGTTATTTTCAATATTAACTATAAAATCTATATATGAAACAGTGGTTATTAAGAAATTTGAATTGTGTAGATACATTTATTTATCGGAAGTGTTTGTCCCAACTATGACAAATTTTCTACGTCTTATTTAGGTTGAATGGAGAATCATTCCTTTTATGTTAGATTGGATATTAGCAAATTTTAGTAAGTATCTTCTTTACACTTTTCATTACTAACATTATTATTAAATTAGTTATTTAGTATAAAGAACTTTCTAATTACTAGAAATATTTATCATTGAAGTTACAGTAATTGCGTTTTAATAACATATAGTATTATTTTCAATTAATACAGTTGCAACAGAAACTAATTCTATTTTCATTAAATTTTAATGTTGGGGTTGTTTTATTATTTCGTATTTTATATGTTTATAAATATCTTTTCTTCATTTAAAAACAAATCAGATATTTTTTCTAATTTAAACCTTGAAAGGTTCTTTATATTAGTTTCAATATGTTCTTCTTTAATTAGTAAGAGTCGAGTTAACATATAATTATTATTCTGCTGATTTAGTTTTTGTTTATTATTTTTATGTTTGTTTCCAACTGAATACATTAAAGATCCAGAAATGCATATTTTGGGCTTGTTATTTTTAACACTACTGCAAGGTTTTTTTTAATTTATTTATATACCTACATACATATCCTTCTTCTCTGTTTAATTGTTATTTTTAATTACTCTAGAAATTAACCCACGTTATCTATTTCGTTTATGTTTCATTGTTAAAATGGTACTTATTTAAAATATATATATATATATTACACTTCATAGCATTTTATTTCTTTATTGTATTAGGCTCATTACTAAAATTATTTTGTTGCCCTTGTTTCCTTATAAATTTGTTTTTCACTCTTAAGTAAGCATATTGACCCGTTATCAGTATTTGATTATAACCAGTACGAAAACAATACCATTCTACCCTATTAGTTTTAATTATGTAATATTCTAATTTGTTTCTAACATATTTATTGTGAACAATTTATTTATTGATTATCGATAATGATTATAGTTGCGTCCAAAAAATATTTAAAAAAAGATAATGAATGGCATAAAGCGATTACACATTTAATATGATACTCTACACATCTAAGTATAGAATGCTAAAGTTTGTGTATTTGAAGAAAAAAAAAAAAAATCATTTCTATAGATTTAGTTTTATCTTTTTTACAGGTTCAATTGTTCATTAACGTAAATATTTACCTTGGAACAATGTCGTCTTCTTCGCGTGCTTCTCTCTTGTCCTCGTCTGGGGGGGACATAGTGAAACAAGGTTGCTTGAAGAAGCTGAAGGTGAATCTATAATTAAAAGATTTATTAACATTTATTGTTTCTTTATTATTACTATATTTAAGTATAAAACAATGTTGTTTTTTTATCCAAATATGGAATGTGCAATAATGTTTCAAGCTCTCGTAAAACATAAGAGTAAAAGTATTATACACAGTTGAAACAACCCGGATTTTATGTCAAGTTCTTCTTAAATCTAAAAGTATTTCATCCCACAGGAGTAACATTTAGCAAGAAGGTAGATCATTGTTGTAATTTGAAAGAAAAAAACAAAACATAAAACTAAATATATTATGGTGAAATAAATAAACTTAAATTAGACGCATAACACTAGATAGAAAACGGCATTTGAAAATTAAGTCAGGTGTAACAATATATTGTAACATTAATATGTTTGCCTTTCACATAATTCTTCTGTAATGGTAAAAGCAAGAAAATGATACAAAGTTTTATATTATTTATTTTAAACAATGTTGATATTTAAAATTTTACAGTTACACAGAACAAACAATGTAAAATAAACGGATTGTAGTGGTGAGGCCTAACTGGGAACTTCTGGTGTCGATTTATTTTTTTCTGATTTTTAAATTTTTCATTTCCGGTTTGTGTTTACACACAGCAGACAATATTTTGCTCATTTTATAACTTAAGAGGGCAATTGTCTTACTTTCCCCCCTAACGTTTCCTATTAAAAAAGTATTATGATCGTTCTAAAATTCTAAACCCGAAATGGTTATCATGGTTGACTCTGTCAAACTCAGATATCTAGTCAACAGTTGGTTGTTGAAAAATTTAACTTGTTTGAATATATCTATTCATAAAGTGATACGGATCGAATTATCTGAAAGGGTTTAGGATCTCCAAACAATTGTGAAAGGTTATTCCCCAGTTGTGGGCTAAAGTTTATTACATCGTTAACTTTAAAAGCCCACTTGTACATAGAAAAAGATAAAGCCGTAGGATGTTTTAGATGTTCACTTTGCAACAGTCATGTTCGTTGTAAGGCAAATTACGCATTGAATATAAGCAAAGATATTTGATTCACTTTGAATACGAATTGCTTTATGAACATGCCTATTGTTTCAGATCGCCGTTCATTACTTCCAACCGCTTGCTATAGAAAAAAGAGTGCATTGCGTGTGAGATGTGTGTTCTATCTTTTATTAAGTTGCGTAAAGATACTTCTCTCTTTCTCTAAAAGATACTTCCTCTCTTTTAGACATTTGAAGACACCACCTCTCTTTTAAACACTTCTCTCCTTGAAGCACCTCCCGCTCTTTATTTTTTTAAGACAAGTGAAAGAAGTCCTAAAGACCCTTTATTTTAAAACACTAAAAAAAAAACATGCTTAAAACTCTATAATTGTCTCGTTGATGTTGAAATGAATAAATAAAGATTTATTATAACTAACCAGAAGAAGTTGACCCTTTTTTTAATTTTCTGTGCGCCTCCATTTCGAGTTTTGGTTGCCTCATTCCAAGATTTGGAGTAGCTTTAGGAAGAGATAGATAGGAACTGTCAGTTTTTTTTATTTATGCCATGTCCGCACAATGGTATAAAGAATTAAGTTTGTTCTATCCCTCCCCCCTCTAAAATATGTTTTTTTTTTATCTCAAGATTATTAATATTATCATTAAACAAGAGAATGTTTTATTTTTTTACAAAAAAAAATCTTTGTCCATAGTGAAAAGAATATTTATTCAGTTTAGAAGAAGGCGCATATTATAATTATCTTTGACTAGTTCTTTCAAATTATTTTACCTCATGTTTGATTTTCCTGAAAAAAATGGAGTTAACCTTTTTTTTTTTTCTGTGATGAATTTCGAAAGCCGGAGACAAGCGGTGAAGAAATAAATGGCAGTAAAGGGAGGGAAAACTCAAAACCACGAAGACTATATAGTTTTTGAGAATTTGAGGTCACTGATTATACTAAAATAATAATAAGAATTTTATTTAATATTCCATTACACGTGATATTAGTCTGATTGAAAGTATTTTTTTGAATCATCAATTTGTGTCTCATTGTATTTTAATTTGAATTTATTATAAAATCTCTCGAGTTATAGCGAAAGTGAGGAACTGAATTATTTAATAATCAAGGCCTGTCAAGATTATTAGAACATGTAAGGAAAATGTTTCTGAAACAGTACTTAATGATAGAGGGAGCTGTGTCGAACGCGTGACTATAAAATGTTATTCAGGAAGTTATGATTGTCGATGGAGTTATAGATCTGGGAGCTGATATCTACATTCTTAAGATACTGCAGTCTTGGGAAGATCGTAATTTTGACTCTGACATAGAGACTGCTGGAAGTAGGGTTCCATATCATTGGGATTATTTATACAAGAGGAAAGTGTCTATCAAGTACTCTTGTGGACCGGTTTCAAGATTTCAAGACAACTTACTCCAGAGGGCCCCTAAAGAGCATCATAGATTTCAATTTGGAAAGGGCAGTGAATGTGATAAAGTAGACCTTGTCGTTAGAATGACGAAGAGAAGCTCTGCGCAGAATGCCAGGACTCCGATGGACTTAGAGGGACCCTAAAGATCTCCATGGATCTCAATATGGAAATGGCAGGGAAGGTGACACGACTATTTAAACGCAGCTAAAATTCCTATTTACTTTATTAATTCTGTCTCAACGTATTCTTTAACATCACACATAATAAGTATTATCGGTCTCAAAAAAATTAAGTGATTACGATCGAATGATAATTAACGCTCTGCATTGTTCGCTTTGCCAAGATCGTTGTGGGTATGTTCTTTATAATAATCGAAACAGTTCAGCGAGACGAGCACGACAAAGTTTGATTCATTCAAAACAATCAAGTTAAGCCGAGAAATTATAGAGATATAAAAAATATGTTGTAACAGTTGAACTTAATGTGTAGCTTTATTCTCGTTGGAAGAAAGGACAGACACCCTAGCTCAAGTGTGGTCTGCCATTCTGAAGATATCCTGTTGAAAGCCAGGGTCAGTATGTTTAGTTGATTATATCAATTATGCTTACCCTTGTTTTACTACGGCCGCTAAATCCGCCTGCTCGAGTCAATATTTTATAGTAGCCAGTCTAATGGCTACACTCCCAATTTTGTTTATTTAGGTCAAAATGTCCGCACCATGGTATTAAGAATTAAGTTTGTTGTGCCCCCCTCTCAAAAATAAGTTTCAACTAGGCCACACAATATATGGATCTTTTCGGTTATGTGTCAGGGATTCTAAAAAATATTCCATTTGAACTATATGTTTCTCTTATATCAGGAGAATCTGAACTGTTTCAGTAAAAGGACCGACGGGAGGGTCAACATTTTATTTCTTCGGATACATCAAGTGGATTTACAAAGAGTAAGTGGTTTCGGTAGAAAATTTTTCAGAATCCCTGACACATAACCGAAAAGATCCCAATATATTACAGTGTAGATGTTTTAGATTATATAGCAATTTTGTTCTTAGGGATTCCCTCTTGTGCTAACGAGAAAGATGCATTAAAATAACAGAAATCTATAGTTATATAGAGGGCGCCGGTAGCTCAGTGGTAAGCGTGCTTGACTTCTGAGCTCAAGAACGTGGGTTCGTAACCCGACCGAGGCCCTTAGTTTATTTTATCTGGGAGGTAAAATAAACTTAAGCATGCCATCCTTCGGATGGGACGTTAAGCGATGGTCCCGAGCCTGTACGATGTCAGGTACTCGTTAAAGACCCCTACCCTACATGAATAAAAATTTAGGGTAGGCAAAATTTAGGACTCCCACAGTAGAGTCGGGCTCATGTACACCAGAGTGACGAAAGAGCGCTCTGGAAGTAGGCGATATGACCTCGTAGTTAAAGCCCGGGCATGAGTCATAAAACCTAACCTAACCTATAGTTATATACTCCATCATTGATTTTTGGTTACGGAAATACAATTCTAATAACCATAAGTTGAGAAACGCTGGGACATATTGCGGAAACTTATAATAAATAAATAAAAATTAAAATATTTTCTATTCCACAAGAAATTTTATATAAAATACCGGTTTCGGTGTATACCATCGTCAGGTTTAGTTTTTAAGTAAGATCTGTTTGCTGAGTGCGAATCGTACAATAGAGTACATCAGGTAGATAAGGGATTGGACTTTCAACTAGGATGTACAAGACACGGGATTCATGATGTTTACTTTTTTTTAGATAATATTGCAAACAAAACTAAGTTTATTTTATTTAGTTATCCCATAATAGTTTGATTCCTAATACTTACCTAAATAAAACTATTTTCATTGTTTGACTTATCGAATTTGAAATAAACTGTAATAAATAATCTCCAATAATAGAAAAAGTAGTTACTTCGAGTATTCACCAACTACCTCCTGTTGGTTCTATTATTATATGTCAATATTCAAAATTCTGCACTAAATGTTATTCTTTGCTCATTACATTATATGAAAGGGATATCTTTTAGAACATTATTGTGACAGCGTATAAAGTGCAATGAGTTTATGTGATTTTAAAACGCGCCTCATGCCCATGTTTGCAACAACGAGGTCATATCGCCTGCTACCAAGGCGCTCTTTTTAAAATGTGAAATTTGAGTTAGAAATTGATTGATTACCTCATATTTCATTTCAAGATTAATCTGTCTTTATTTCATTATACTGTCTACAATTCCTAGAGCTGTTGTGGCAAAATTAGAACTTGTCTGTGAACATTGAAACTAAATTGAAGTAAAAGTGAAAGTTGTAATTTTTGAAATATAATTTGAATGTAATATTGGCAGCAATGTAACATAATATAGCCTAGAAGTAAACATTTTGATTAGTTGTGAGGTTTATTGAGCTTCTCTAACACTATTTTCAGCGTCTTTCACCATCAACACTTGAGATAGATTGCTTCCCAATTTTGAAAAGAAGAAATGTGCTATCTCAGTTGATCCAACTCCTGGTAAACAGATATGACTAAGTTTTCGTCTTCTTGGCAAGTTCTTTGTTGGTGCTAGACCTCTATGTTAGTCAACTAATACAATATCCCCTCCCTATCGACACTGTAAGCATGTCTCACTAATATATAATTGTTCTTGTACTTTATTTAAATATTGGAAGGGGAAAATGTCAATTAAGTGTAATTGTAACCAATAATAATTTCACCTATGTTCCCAGTGAAATACCTGGTGATGTGTCATATGTTCTGTTGGTTAAAATTATTTTATTTTTCACTTTCATTTGAACCATTCTTCAAAGATAGAAACTTTCGTTTTCTTTCTTTGATGCTTCATTAAACTGCTATCGAAATACCCAATTACTAATCTATGTCATTGTTGGCTCAAATGCGCTTTAACGGGAGACATCTGGTTAAAGGTGCAACCTAACTGTTTTGATGTTGTAATAGTCGTAGCAGTAAGTTAATTTAATGATCATGTAGGCCTTCCAAAACTAATCAAATTAAACTAGACCAATGATATGGGATTCTTTGATAGTTTTCTTTCACCATGTCTTGAAGGGGCTTCGAACGATGTCCTTGCGCTACCAACTGATCCCCTAAACACCTCGAGAATATGGAAGACCGACAGAGGAGAACCTATTGTTGTAATGGTCTAATATTTCTTCTTATTAAAATGGTTCGTTTTGCAAGAATTTCGCAATTAAAATTGCTGAAATCCATTCAAACTGAATATCAGAAATCAACTTTAAGAACTGTCTTATCTTAATAATGATAAATGTCATATTCACCCAGGAGAGTGGTCGTTTTCTTGTCGCATTAGAAATTTGCTCAGGATGTCAAGAAATTATGCTTCAACGCATTATCAGATGATTCTTCAGTTAATGATAAGAAAAATAACCATATTTTATCCCGCGAAATTTGCCCGCCCTGTATGTTACCAGGTCGGAAAACTCAGCCAGCACTTTTTGTGAAATAGTTGAGGCTTTTATGAAAGCCGTACTATATCTTCAGTGAATACGATTTATGTATGGAACATTGTTTATTTTTTTATAGCAATACAATATTGTTTATTTACTATGGAGTCAGGTTTCCAAAAATTTCCGCGACCATTTATTTTAGTAATTAAGGAATATATATATATTTAGGGGTTTTAACTTTTTTTTAACTCCTTGTTTGCATTTCATTAATTTACACAAATACATGTTTACCATTACAAGAATATTAGTTTTAAATGAACAAGTTTCCGAAAAATAATTTGAAAATACTGGATAGATAGAATCATAAGTGCATTTGGTGTCATGTGTTCAGTTTTTACCTCAGACGAGTATAATAAAACGGACTCTTCAAGGTCATGAATCAGGTTTCATGCCGCCCAGAATACAGTATGTTAGATAAAAGTTCGTCCTTGAAATGAGTCAATTCCTGAAAGTCGGAGAACAGAAAATATACTTTTACCTAACACAAACTGTTATTCTGAGCGGCATGAAACCTGATAACATGACCAAATGCACTTACCATTCTATCTATCCAGTATTTTCAAATTATTTTTCGTTAATTTAATACTGTTATTCTTGTAACAGTAAACATTTATTTGTAAATGAATGAAACGCAAACAAGAAATTGAACTTAAAACTTCTAAAAAAAAAAAATAATAATAATTACCTTCCCTATAAATCTAAATGAAGCTGTAAAAATAATATCAGTATTGCCAGGCCATGATTTTAAAATTACTTTCCAGTAAAACCAAACATTTCCCCTAGATTTTCTTGTAGAAACATTTCACAATATCAAAAATATGTAGGTTTATGTTAATATTTTATGCTGAATAAGTTATGAATTTTTAAATAGAGCTTATGATGATAAGTTTCCTTTTTTTTTTTAAAGATGTGGAGAAAGCTTCGCTATTTAAATCGAATAACCTATACTTATGTAATAAGTTTCATTTCCCCACATTTTGTTTGAATATTTCTTTAATTCAAGAAGATAAATGAATTGTTACTTATTAAAATGCCTCTATTGAGGGCGCCGGTAGCTCAGTGATATGCGTGCTTGCTTACTGAGCTTAAGATCGCGGGTTCGAAACCCGGCCGAGGCCCTTAGGTTTTTGATCTAGAGTGAAAAAATTTTGATCACGCCGTCCTTCGGATGGGAGGTTAAGTGATGGCCCCAAGCCTGTACGATGTCAGGTACTCGTTAAAGACCCCTACCCTACGTGAATAAAAATTTAGGGCTCCTACAGTAGAGTCAGGCTCATGTTCGACGACAGAGCGCTCTGGTGGTAGGCGATATGACCCTGTATAATACAGAAATTATCATTGACTTTAATGAAAATGCAATTAATCGAGGCGATTCTAAAAGAGTTTAATAAAAAAGTTAATAGAAATTACTTACAAATTGATTACGAAACAATCGATTATGTGAAATGAGGATATCGCTCTGCAATCTCTCTCTCTCTCTCTCTCTCTCTCTACTAAATAGGTAAAACATACGATATATCTTGAAATAATTATGAAAATTGAAATTTAAAAAAATATGTATGATGTGATCGCGACATGACTTTCCTATACACAAGCCAGTTCCTTCCTATACATAATGCCAGTTTGAAAAAAGAAAGAAATGCATTTTAGAAGGAGGGAGGCATCTGTAAAAATGCGATGGGTATATGATAGACATGCTATGGTCACATCATATTCTTAAATTCATTGCCACGCGGTACACCATTGAACTATTTCCTATAATAATTTATTGTATATTCTTTGAAGCCCTATAATATCATTCGAATTGGTCCTGTCTCGAATCTGAGGATATTTTGATGATTGTAAGGTCCAATTTTCGTTAGAACTAACAGTTTTTCCTAAATCAGGCAAACTTCTAAAAAAAATGGGTTCCGTGTTTTCATGTTAAATTGGCATTCGGCCTATCTGGAAAACAGAAGAGGAAAAGACAGAATGGGAAGAACTTAGGTTGTTCTCAATAAACGATGTACAAAGTGGCTGAACGGATTTGTCTCAGGAAAATTTTTACTGCTGACTCGGCAGAAACCAGTTTTTTTTTTGTTAAGAAAGCAATATTACTTGCATTACATGAATAGTGTTTTTTTTTTTTTTTTTTTTTCTATTAGTTTTTTCTTTTAATCGTATATTTCTGCAACGTTGACCTGAAACAGAATCTTCTAGTCATTTTCAAGTTGTGTTGAGAACCATTTCATTTATATTTAATCGGGTGTTTTGGGGTATATTAACTATATAAACACATTGTTTAAACCTCTTTATTGAATCTAATCTAATTCAGCACAAATAATTGAATATAAAAACATCAAGCTAGGCTAAAGAACACGAGTAGTAACGAGTGCTGGAATTGTTATTTGGCAATCTGTTATTTATATAGGGTGTATCGCAAGCAGATGACAATACTCGGGGGGGGGGGGGGGGTGAATGCCCCACTCAAAGAGGGGGCCCCTGAGTATTGTCATCTGCTTGCGATATACCCTGTATATTATTACCTATTTTCTCTCAAGAGTAGCAGACTGCTCCGTAACATCAAAAATAACATATTCAGTTAAAGGAAAGAAGATTAATATATTATGTATTTCAATTGTTGAAATATCCTGTTAATTCCTATTTACTTACCTATCAGCTATCTGCGACGAACGATCATAATATAACGTCGAAAAAAAAAATGTTATTCCGCTATATTTAATTTGCTTTGCATTGTGAATATTGAATGAACAAACTGCTTCCAAAACCTAAACAAATTAGTTGTGTTTTTTCCGTTTCTCACTTTTGCTACTTAACCTGTTATTTTTGTCAGCAACCATCTATTATGGTTGTTTGCTGTTTTACTTTTAAACTATATTAATGAAGCCTTTCAATAGTTTATATATTTTCAAAGCGTTTATTGTTGCAACAAGTACCTATAAAATATATATTTTAAACTTTGAAATTTGAAGAGATTTAATTTTTCATATAATTCTTTAAAACAATAAACCCTATTTGGATAGTCATTATATTAGATATTTTTGGAAATTTTCCCAGTTTTTATATGAGTTTATGACTTGTATTTTCTGACTACTAATACGATTAATTATACGAGTCAGTTGCCAAAATAAGCCTTTAGCATTTTCCTTTGTGGTAAATTAGTATCATTTTCGATGTTAAAATTTGGTTTAGTTTTCCTTAAATGTTCGTTAACGGGTGACTTGACACCATGTTTGTGCTTAAAATGAAGTAGTGATAACTGTAGCCTTCATTTACTTAAGTACAAAACTTCACCAAGAAACTGAATACATTCAATGCAAAATGTATTAAAAATTCTGCATGTTTTCGTCTATAATTGTTCGTTTTTTTGTTATATGTATTTTCTGTGCTTGTCATTAACCGAGTTAAGTAATACAATTACCTCTTTTTTAGTAAATTGGGACTTGAAATTAATAGACTATTTTATACTTAACCAATCAAATTGATAGTAGGAACGTCTGTCGATATAAGAGATATATCAGTGAATCTTATTGGATAGTGTAGTGGGTAAATAATGTTTAAACCTAACTTCCTGAGGTCATTTATGTAACTCCTCATTTTCAAAAACAGAGCATAATGTTCAAAACAACCAACTAAACAAGTATGTTTTATTTTCCCTAACTTTAAAAAGATATCGGGAAGTCATAAAAAGTTAATAGTCATTTGTACATAATTTAAATGGAATTCAAAAAAGAATTAATTATCTCCGATAATTTAGGTTAGTAAGATTCTTTTTGATAAGTTGGTATATTATATTCTTTAATATTAAGTACATTATAAAATATATTATGCTATTATTTGACTAAAATCATACATTTATAAACAATGCGTTTAAATAATTGTTATGTGTGTCCAAGACAGTTTCCCTCACCCTAAAAATATTATTTAATAACTAGTGTATTGAGTTTTATTACAGTAGAAAGAATTGTCCCGCCATCCTTTTGTTTGATGAACAAAAAAAAAAAAAAAGTTTAGCCAATTATTTGTATTTTAACGATTTCTTTCGAAGAATACACATAATTTCTGCTTTCATTCACATTAATATTATATGTCAGATCAATCAATTTGTGATACTCGCGGATTTATATATTTTTTCTCTGCATAAGTTGTTTTTACTGTCAAGATTTCAAATATTTTTGTGACCAATCGTTTAAGAGATACTGTAACTCAAAATGTATTGCAGATTGAGGGTTGGTCTGTTAATTGAATATGATTTATTATACAACATTTCTCGAAAATAGTTTTTCTATTTAAATTTTTTATTTTTTGCATAACACAAATATACACCAACTATATTTGAGATATCACTGAGTAAGACATATATTGATTTTCAGTCAAATTAGTCGAAGAGGAGAAGGTCCAAACGGGGAGAAGCTACATACAGCTTGCTAGAAATTGCAAGTTAGCCGCATTAAACTATTTGTATCCCATTTTGAAACTTAAACAGTTTAAAAGGAATAACTTTGACATATAGTTTTTCAAAAAAATTAAAATGGTATGTTTAAGTTACTCGAAATATTAGAAAAATTGTTATTCAAGAAATGTTATTATATAATTCATAAAATTAAAACTTTATTCAAAATCTGTAAAATGAGCCCATACCAACCCTCATGGCTGTAATACATTTTGCTATTTGAAACATCCAAAACATGCACAATTTTAAGCTTTTTTTTTTTTTTTCTTATATACTCTAGTACTATTTTTGAGAATGTTTCAAATCTTGTATCTGAAATGTGTATTATTTGTATTTCTACTTGGTCATTCATTCTCTTAAATAGATATCAAATTGTTGATGAAGTTAAATCTCATGTTCCTAGTAAAATCCCGGTTAGGTCTGGTGTTTCACAATGTTCACACCGTAAAACCTTATCTTTGTTAATGTCATTAATTCCATCTTTTCAGGAGATTGCTCCTTGCTTTTTTTTTTAATTTTATATCCTTCCTTAATTGTTCTGAATGTCTTCCGAGTGATGTACTGTGGACCAAATGTTCCTTTATTAGTTATATCTAGTCCCCGTTCTTTATCACGCCAATGGCCAACCAAGGTATTTTGGGGAGTATGTGACAGTTTACCATTGCCATTAAATATATCCTCCTTCCATAATCCTAGCACTTAAATTGGGATAGATCCCTAAGAAGTCCTTCTCCTTCCATAATCCTAGCACTGAAATTGGGATAGATCCCTAAGAAGTCCCTCTCCTTCCATAATCCTAGCACTTAAATTGGGATAGATTCCTAAGAAGCCCTCTCCTTCCATAATCCTAGCACTTAAATTGGGATAGATCCCTAAGGACTTCTCCTTCCATAATCCTGCCTCTTAAATTTTTTTAAAAATTATATCATATCCTTTGTCCGCCCACTTTTAGAGTTCGCTTCATTTATTAATCTAAAATGAACCTTGATTCCTTATCTCGTTGAGTTAGCACTCAAAATTCGTTTTGGGAATTTTCAAGTAAATTGGGATGGAGGTGGGGCCGGGTGAACATTTTCGACATCGGCAAAAAATGTTATTTTTAATGTTGTGAATCACAAGAAAGAGGATTAAACGTAGGTAACAAAAGTATTTTTTTCATAATTTTGGAGCCTTATCAGCAAGGACTATGGCATCTCAACCGTTACTAGGGTGCCCCCTCCCTCATTTTCTATTCATTATACGATAGATTTTTTTAGGTTCAAAAAAAGTTGTAGAAAATTAGCTAAACGGTTTTCACAGAAAAATGTTCATTGCAGACACTGATATCTGTGCTAATTAGTTTCTTACATTTTTGTGAGGTATTTAAAAACAAGTTTTCTGTGTATTTAGCTCCTTGCTTCAATTTAAGTTTTAACATTTTAAATCCTTTGTTTGAAAGTCAAATAATAATTCCCTGAGAACTAGAAAAAGAAACAGTATTCTATCATGTAAACAAATAACTCACAACACGAAATCAATGAAGAATAAGTGATCAATGCATCGTTAATGATAATAAAATAATACAAAATATATATAATTTTACCTAAGGTCCTTTTGAATAATCATACAAAACCTCGAAGAAATGAATGAGAAATAGATCTTTATACATAAAAAATAAAGGCTATGGAGCTAGGCCATATTTAATTATATAGATATGTCTCTTACACAGTGTTGCCAGTCCCCATTATCTCCCAATAACATTAATATTTACTTTAGTGTTTTAATGTCATTTAAATCTTTATGTTATTTTAGATAATTATTTTAATTATAATTACGCAATTTTTTGTTCATATCAAAGTCCTCATAATTTTAAATTCGATATTCCTATACGCATATTGTTAAGTTCCTCATCAACATTTCTGCCATTTTAACCAATTTCGTATATTGGTGGAGGTTTTTAGTTCGTTGAATTCAGTATTTTTAGTTCGCCTAGATTTAGACTCGAATGTAATGACATTTTTGCTTTCTGACTGCTATTACTAAACGAGTCAGGTTGTTTAACTTACACTTTAGTGTCGATTTAGTAGACAAGTTGGGCTCAATTTTTATTGAAACTTTCTATAATCGGGCGGTTGGATCCTACTTTTGAAAGTAGGTAGTATTCCTCGAATATATATAGCACTTAAACCGAAGTAGGCAGGGAAGAAAGAAACACAGAGATTCTTTATTGTGATGTTTAGGTCTGGGTTCAACGCTGGTCTTTGTTAATATATAAAGAAGTGTACTAAAAGTTTGATAAATCTCTACGTTCTCGAACAGTGTTATGTAAACTATAGGCACTCAATGAATTAGGGTATAAAAATTGCAACTTCGTAAAATATTTATTATTTTTTGTGAATCATTCGATTGAAGAGAGATTTATTGATTGGGATAACTATTACAGAATTTCAGTTCCCCAGCAATACAGGTTTCTGAAATTGATCTATTTAACTAAAACATTGTAACGGTACAAAAAGTACTATAGTCTGCTGTGTCTATCTCATGACTATGTATATTGCGAAGGTAGTTGCGGTAATGTAGTCTTCAAGATAATCTCTCTACCAAATTCGCTTTAGTTAGGCTTGGACTGGTGGTGTGTGGTGAACCTGAGACTCGTATCATTTTAAAGACATCCAGTTTCATTCCGTTGATAATCTATATTTTGTTTCATTTGAACTGATGTTTTATGGGGACATTGTATTTCATTCTGAAGAATAATGACTTTACAATTAACACAATTGTAGTAGATAAAATTGTTTCTATATTTTATTTTTAGACAATGAAGAAGAAATACTTCGTACTCAGGGGAGATTCGGCTGAATCTTCGGCCTGTTTAGAGTATTACGATTCCGAGAAGAAATTTAAAGCGAATCATCCACCAAAGAGGTATGAATTACGTAATTTATTACACATATTAGTTAGTGGAATAAGAAGGAGTAATGATCGACTTGGTTTCGACGATCCGATCTCTATAGGGTGCCACTCTAATCCCTGGGAATCGTTTTTAGATTCGGTAGGCCGAAGAACTACGAGGCTCTATTAACGTCTCGTCTGATTACATTTCCTAAAACAGTAAGTTAACAATACGTTTTAACAAATGAAAAATGAAGTAATAAAGTAACGTAACATGATAAAAATTAATTAATAAATAAAAATAGTATTTTGCCATAATAAAATAGAGTTTTTCAAGACTCGTCACAAACTGTTACAAAATTCGAATCTCCCCTTTTTCGTAATTTATGGACGGCATTTAGCTAGCTTGGCATAATATATTGGGTGGGAACGGCCAGCCACATTTTAAACGCGCGATTTCTTACATTTTCAAGTGATTCATTCTATTTTTATTATTATTATTATTAATTTAATTTTATTTTTTTTCCACAGGAAAATCACTCTTAAAACCTGTTTTAATATAAATAGAAGAAATGACACCCGTCAAAAATGGGTAATAGCATTGTATACGAAGAAAGATTGTTTCTGTCTTGTTCTGGAGAATGAGGAGGAAATGGAAGAATGGTTGAAGGCACTTCTGGAGCTCCAGCTGGGAGAGGCCATCCCTGAGGGAGAGCCTGTCCGACCCAACTTTGGTAGCTATTATTTTATGTATGCTTTTAGACGAATAGTAGTCTATACAGAATATATTGCAAGGGCTGTAGGATCTCAAACCCGTTTCTAGCGTGTATTCCCCCTCTCACATGGAATCTACGAGTCGAAGAATTTTGGAAAAAATATGTATATAACATGAAAAAACGGATGTAACATAAACACTGATGGTCGGGTTTTTCTGGTAAACTAGGCTAGAAGGAACAACACTATGGCGACGCTAATCCGTACTTGAGAGAACCATCCATCCCTTTCCGTAAAACGTTCCCTATAGTCATGTATAATGAAATCATTCGGAATCGTATAACGCGAGGGAATTAGCGCATGATTGTATGTTTGGAATGATTCTGAGAATGCTCTCCCGCGTTATAAATAAAACTATTTAACATAGAGAGGCCGGGGGTTCGAAACCCAGCCAAGGCCCTTAGTTTGTTTTGTTTGTGAGGTAAAAAAAAACTTAAGCATGCCGTCCTTCGAATGGGTCCTGAGTCTGAACGATCTCAGATACTCGTTTAAGACCCCTACCCTAGGTGAATAAAAATTTAGGACTCCCATAGTAGAGTCGGGCTCATGTCCACCAAAGCGACGAAAGATCGCTCTAGTAGTAGGTGATATGACCTCGTAGTTGAGGCCCGGGCATGAGTCGTAATACTAACTATCTAAAGAGGTCGTGTATCAATTAAGAGTTTTCATAATGGTGCACTTACCTGTTGGGGTGGGGATTATACACACGGTGAAGCGGATAGCACACATCTATCTGCCAGCTGGGTGGGTGTTCGGGCGTCCGAGTCCCACCGCCATAGGGTACAATTATTTATTTCTTCCGAATACCAATATTTGTTGGGAACAGATTGGCGGTCTGTAGATAGCCCGTCGCTTTTAACCATTTCAGTTAATGCGACAACAATTAAAATAACATTAACCCAAGATTTTCCTGCAAAACTCTAACGTTGAGGCATTGAGAATTTTGTTTTGACCATAATACTTTACCTCTTACTCGTAACTTTACCTCTTTTTTTTTATTTATTTTTTATATTTATTTATTTTGTAATTGTAATATGTTTTATTTCATTAGAGCATGTTTGGCAAGTGATGGTTTTGGATAAAGAATTAGGCAGTAAAAAAGGAATTTTGGGTCTTTACCACCTCTGCTTGACTGATCAAAATTTATCTCTGGTTAAAGCCTCCAACTCGAACGATGACCGTTCGGCTCCTGTTGAGTTCTCTGTAAGTATCAATATAATAATTGTGAAACTTTCTTAGTCGAAATAAAACTAGGTTGGTTGCTTAATGACATTTTTGAATGTTGTATAGTTCAAGATTTTTTATGAGATCCTTTTCGTTTCATTTCTAGTTACAAAAAATCAGAACTTGCGGCCACTTCGATTGTTTTTTTTACATGGAAGTTGGGCAGTTGACTGTGACTGGACCTGGTAACTTATGGATGCAGACAGAAGACAGAAATATTGCAGAAAATATGCATACTACAATTTTGAAGTTCGTATATATTATACTATGTCATTGTAACACATTAATAGTTTATGCTGTACCACAAAGGAATAAGGTTGGACGTTGCATTGAAAAATCTGTGAGAAACCAAAAAAGTGAAAATTTCCCTAAAGTTATTCAGTTATCTAATTTAATAAATGTCACCAATGAGTCTGCGGGCTATAGGTCGGCAACCTTTGGCCCTATTATGCCCTTATTAGGAACGTATGGATCTCACGTTCAAAAAAATGTAAATTAAAAAGTTATTGAAGAGCTAAGTTATGTGTTCAAATTTTTGTTTTTTACATAATTGTTAAGTAAAAACTAAGAATATTAAATTATTTAATAAATTTTTATCAATTATTTATTAGTGTGGAAACGTTAGTTACATAAATATTGTGATTAACTTAATAAATAATCAATAAATTATATTTTCCAGCCTGTTTCGTATCAGCTATTTATTCTAACGAAGGAAATATTTCAATTTTTCTAAATAAACATTACTCTTGATACTAAGGCTATACTTATATGATATATTATTTTAATGCACTAGTTACACTGTTCTGCAAAACTTGTGTTGCAATCTGTCTTGAGAATATAATGCTGCTCTTTTCCACTAAATTCGTCCTTCTCATTACGAAACTGACATTGGTTTTGCATTATTTAACTTTCATTATCTAACTAACAGTTAAATAATTTATTAATAATACGATAAGTAGATGTGTTGTCATGATATAAAAGAGCAAATAGAAAATGATGATGGATAAATTAAATAATAGTAAACAAATATATGTTTGTTGATGTTTAGTGCTTGCTCAAATTGCTCAAAGAAGGAACTGCAGCCGAAAGCCAGGACCCGATCCTCGTCTGCTAACGAGGCCTCCAAGCCGACTGCGTTGGTTCAGCGAGGAACAACAACCCACACTACTGGTAAGTAGTCCTTACATTCATCTATTATTCCCCCACCTATTTATTATTAATTTTAATCATTATTTTAGAGATTTTTCTAATTGTATATAGTTTATTGTTACTATTGTTTTCGTGTGTCTGTCGGTTGGTCTCCCAACTTTCCGACAGCCCCAACCTTCCAAAGAGGAGACTGATATGTAAGTGGTAACGCTGTAGCCCAACCTCAGGAAAACAAAGTATGATTTTAAGAAAAATACAATGCAGGAAATATTCGCTATTGCGATACACTAAAAAAATATATTTTTTCAAAAAAAAAAACAAGTGGAGCATCAATTTAAAGCTATCGGAAGTCCTCAACATGAATCTAAAAAAAAATGGTGAGAAGTTCGATATAGGAGAAAAAACTGTACTTCTTTTTGTTACGGCTCCGGTAGCTCTGAGGTAGCGTCCTTGCCTAATGTGCTCACGATCGCAAGTTCGAACTCGCTTGGGGCCCTTAGTTTTTTTGTTATCTTTTGTTGGGAGGTAACAAAATGTTGAGCAGATCGTCCTTTTTAAGCGACGGCCCCGAGCCTGTACAATGTCAGATATGTCTAAACTAAATCTGGGTAGGCGAAATTTAGGACTCACCCGGTAAAGCCACCAGGACTAGCGGGTAATGAGCTGTCGCTGTCTCAAAGGAGTCGGTTCTAACATGATAATAATACACAGTTGTTATTGTGAATGTGTACATAAGAAACCCTTCATTTTGTGGCCTGGCAAAAATTCTTTGTGCGTCATTTGTGTCAATTTTTTTAAGAAGTAGGATGCAGAAGTACATCTATGAAGACATTTTTTCTCTAGAGAGTCATCAGTTCATCAAGCAACAGTTCCCCCAAAACGGTTTTGGATAAAACTTGACTTTGCTTTAAGCTCCTCCACAGTCATCTTTTGAGGAGCTTAAAGCTCACTTTATTTAAACCCGTTATTATTCTGTAATACGTATGAAAGTTATGCTATTTTGAAAGTGTAACGTATACTATTTATGCAGTTTTTATGTCAGAGTTGAGTCATGTGTTAGTAACCACTCAGGCGTAGAATATGCGATTTTATTGAATAAACTACACGTGGAATATAAGCTCATTGCTGGCAGAGGCATTTAAAACTTCTTATTGAGATGATTCCTGTCTCAATCTATCTCTTAAAGCCTCCACTATAGTCCAACAGCTTCACCCTCGTTCCCTAGTTCAATGTTTTGGTTAGATATGGACAATAGATGTGTAAAGATTATGTTTACTGAGTCTTGTCATACTCGAATGATGGAAAGAAAAAGGACATTAACCCATCTCCTGATGTGCATATAACGATCATCAATATACGTTTTAGGTTGTGGCTAAAAAAAAAAAAAAAAAATAAAATAAAAATAAAACAATAGTTGTCGATGTTTTCTGCGTGAACGTAGAAATGCAATATTCTAATGACCCAACCCGGCTAAAAACTATTTGAAGGAAATTTGATATCAGTTTCAGCATGATCTAAAAATCGGCAACCCTAAGAGCCTTCAAAACTTGGTCTGACTGAGCATTAATTTTGAATGTAACTCCTATCCTTCCCGTACGTTTTTTAAAATAATTATTGATCAAGCTTTCTTTAACCAAGTTCAGGATCATCTTTTGATCAAGTAAGCATTGAATTATTGATTAAGAAGTTACGCCCCTGCCCTCCTGTGGGTAACACTTATTTATGTATCCACACTTCCTTGATGTCCTCAGATCAGTGAAATCACAACATATATTAACCCAGACGTTCGAGTTAATTTAGGTCTCACGAATTCCTTGTTGACAGTTTGAGTTTAGTAAATTAAATTTTTTCAAAGAGCTACAACAAAGAGGAAAGGGTCGTGTCTCATATTCCACACAAAAGGCGCCTATAAAAGACTAATAAAATTTGAGACACAGAATTATAGGAAAATAGTCTTCCTTTCTACTAACAAAAACAAAACATTGATTTTTTTTTGGTTTAAAAAGAAAGATATCAAAGAGGAGTATTTAAAAATCTTCTCTTTATATTCACAACATATATATATATATACATATTTTTTTGCATTGTATTTGTTTTTCTGGTTTGGGCCTACTTTTTTAAGCATCTTAATATGTTTATTGCAGGAGGGTATTTCAATAGTTTAACCGAAATATCATTAAGAGTCATAAATAAATCATTAATTAAAGCATGGGTGTCGAATAGCACATTCCCTGTTTTTATTTTCTTTAAATATGAATTGGAATGATGAGGTACAGGTTCTTCTTGTTTAACAACAAACTAAGTTTTAACTTCATTAAATATTGAATTCTCGGTCGGTCCTATGTGCAAAAGAAGACAATGATGAAAATGCTCTATGAGAAGCCAGAGGAAGAAGAGGGAAAGGTATTCCCCGGAAAAGGTGATTGTAGTACGTGGTGGGAGACCTAAGGAAGATGATGGGATTGAGAATATGGCGAGATGATTGACGCCGCGTAATTGAGGAATCGATTCTATTAGGACTGTAGCGCTACGGAATTGCCAACTAAATTCCAAATATAATGAGGGAACTCATTCAACTTTCTGGTGTTATTTGAATATGGTCCGAATGAAGTTTCCGTTTCTGTTCCCATTCAATCATTTCGAATGTTCATAAATTATCGATTTACCTCATAGCCTTGATTTTTTTACCAGACAATTTTCGAATGTTAATTTTACACAATATTAACGTAAACACTGTTTATTCACGCACAGCTCTGCGTTTGAGATGTAGACTTTAGTCTCCAAATTGAAAAAGTTATATACATAATAAAATGAGCACTAACAATAAAATTGTAAAAAGTACAGTAATTAGGAACACCTGTTCACAATTGCGAACTTAATACCGTATAACCAATGAAGTTATAAAATAAAATGTTATTAATAACTAGTGATTGAACCAATTTGGCTCGCGTTGCTTCACTTGAATGTGCGTTGCCGACCCCTCGTCTAATGTGTTGCGATCACACAAGTATGAATGAAGCTTCTCGGCTGAAACTGTGTATTTTAAATTATATTTAACCTATGTTTACATTAGTTAAAATCATAGAATAAGGAAAACTAGTGAGTTTGGTTCCACTGTGCGAAGCTTCATCATAGCGTTAGGCCAATGGGCATCCTCTGGGTCCTTGTGTTGTGATGTGATGTGTGGTTGTGTTGTGGTGTGCCCCAGGTGAGGAGACAGAGGCTGCTCCACCCTCCACTGGTGGAACCAGCGTCAACCATCAGAGAACCTACTCCTTCCCCCTCTCCCCAGTACCCCCGAGCAGACGGGCCAGCACTGGGGCTCGCCCTTCCACCTCCGCCACCACCAACACCAAGCACCACCTCCTCTGTACGTACCACCTCACCTCTCTCTGTACTCCGTCCCTTAAGAGGTTGACCACAGCTAAGGCCGTAATGAGCTCTCACCTCACAGTCACCGCCCAATCTACTAATAGCCAGTGATGGGGATGAATAAATCTAGGAATATCGTGTTTTTTTTTTCAATGTATCTATACTTTATATTTATTTATTTAAATTGTTTTCATTTAAAAGTTACTTTATCTCTCTGTGATCTTAAAGAATGATCCTGATCTAAAATGCTTGAATAAATAAATTGAATTGATGGAAAATATAAAAAAATACTATTTATTCGTTATTCTATGTCACTATGACTAATGAATAAATTTGATATTCTCTATTTTTCTTTCAATTGAATTTATTTGTTTAAAGACTCTACACCAGGTTTACATTTTTTCTACCCTAAGAGCCAATGCAACCAGGGTACCCACAGTCATTGAAAACCGGTAAATAAAGGGATTGATTTATTGACCAACTGGGAAAAATTAAGTAATTACGCTTTACAAATTTAAGCGCTAAAGTTGATGTTCTTTTCCCCCAAAAAATAATTGATTTTGATTCTTCTTCATCGAAAGGGCCAATTGTAATTTAAAGCACATTTATTCCTGAGAAAAACATATAAATATATAAAACATCATTTTCGACAATCTTTAGCGGTATGAAAATGTTATAATATTCTATGTTAGTTACTTGTTGAATTCAAAATATTTAGTGGAAAAAGTCTTTAGCTCTCCCCCCAATTAAAACAGAGAAAAATCCGTAACCATCAAGGTAAAAACAGGGAAAATCGGGGAATTTCCGGGAGAATTGTGGACATCCTGTGTGATTTATTCATGGCCCTCACTTTTAATAACCTAGTCGACGAAAATAGATGCCACTTCATATCGTATATTTGTTATTCATAATTTACCAAAAGAGCGCTCCCAAATTCATTCTCCTTCTTTGAAAATGAATTTAATCATCATTAAAATACTTCCTATTCGTTGCAGACTTTTAAAATTCATCCAATGGAAGTGATTGATGTCACACTATTTTTGTCAATTATTATAATGTCGCCTTATGTCACTTTATTATTCAGTGTTTGTCACTTATCTGCGCTTAATGTAACCTGTATGTAATGTATAATAAATACAATAATAATTCAAAAATGCATATATTTTTATGTATGTATGCTACACGAAATCCTTATAATTAGTCAAATATTTTTTCTCGTATTCTTATGAGATTCATGTCACCCATGTTGTACATTTAGAAATGTAGTGTAGCCGCAGCTACCTACGTCAGTTGTGGTCAACCTCTCAACGAACTTGGTATACGTTATCTCAACACTCACGCACTCTTCCTCACTGTCTCTCACTCACTTTCTCGCATCCCGCACCTGCAACTTCTCTTTCTCTCTTATTATTTTCTTTAAATTAATGTTTTAATAAAAGCCTTTAATTGCTCATTGGTGCAATGTATTTAGAAAAAAATAAAATACATGAATGAAAGTAGTAACGCCTGTATTAGTGTCTGTAGTAATGTCTTGCTATGATTTGAATGTGGGTTGTATCGGATCTTTATCTGGCTGAACGCAATTGGAGTATTCATGTTTCATTTGTGTTTAGAATTGGGAAATGTCTTATAGATTTTTTTTTTTTTTTTTTCGTAATAGTCGATTCCACTTATCCGTGGTGTCAGATGTGATGTGGTGTTATTCCATCTGTTCATGGTCGAGAATCAACACCGGTCTTGGCTGGTCACTGAACTAGTTTGTGGTTGAATTAATTGAAATAATTAACATGCAAACAGTCATTATTATTTATCTCCATTTTTTTTTTTTTTTTATCGTAATTCATTTTACCTATACGTTTTTCTTTTTGAATTTCTTAAACGTTCGCAACTAATACGATATAGTTACGAGTTATATACGATTAGTAATTATTAATTTTGCCATTCCAACTGTCAAGTGGGGAATGGTACTAATTTAGTTCAAAATTCACATTCCTTAATTTCTTAAGATCCCAGGAATGCCAAAAAGAATAAAAAGTGTATTTTCAAGAAGTTCATCCGCCAACACGGATCTGGTGAAACGGCTAAGTGGATGGAAACCTAATTTTTATAGGATGTGACAAATAAATATGAAGAAACTTATTTTGGTGGAAAATCGGCCTCTGCGCAGAAACTAACTAATTCTGCAATGAACATTTTGACTAGTACCCAATTGAATTGAATTTGTGATATACGACAGTGCAGTGTGGTGTAGTAAACACGCGGACCTTCAAACCAAGTCTTCGAAGACAATAGTTTACAAATTGCATGGGCGTTGCATGATTTTTGAGGAGCATTCATAATGATTTGGGTTTTTGTCAAATTTAGACCTTATACTGCAAACTCAACAAATTGTAGAATACCTGAGGTGTTCCATTATTATTTAAAAAAAATAAACAGTACTTGTCCAATCATTTCACCTAGGTGCTTTTTAAGTCTAACTAATGTTTTTTTTCATTTATAACTAGCTGTGTTGCCCTGGAGGGGCCTTTTATCAATATCCTTCTACATCAACCATAATGTCTTTAGTAGAGGACTCCCAAAACTTGTAATTGTCCCCTTCAACGCCGGGTTCCACAACTCGTATTTACATACATAAACATTTTTAAATGTTTTGCTTATGATATACCAAAATTATGGTGAAATTTAGTTGAACCTGTAATTTTCCACCTGAGGAAAAGTATTAAAAGCTATATTTCTCCCCACCTGCATTGCCGATACCTTCGAAATAATGTGCCACACATTACTGCTACATACAACATTTTTGCACACCAATCAGGAGGTGTCTAGTTCTGAGGTAGCCCATCGATACAGTCTTTTGTTATTGTGAATGTTGATCATCCTTATATTTATTAAAATATTTTTTACTGTTAGGAATGTAGTTTTGCCGCACCCCGCACCTCCCGGCGCTAGTTGTGCTGAACCTCTCAACGAACCTAGTATACGTTATCTCACTCACTCTGCTTGTCTCTGCCTCTCATTTCGCATGCAACCTCTCTTTCTCTCTTATTATTTTCAGAGTTCAGTAAACATCAAGTTCTGGAGAACGCTCAAAGTTGTATTTTTGACCGATTGTGTAACTTACCTTTTCTGCATTAAGCTTGGGAGGTAATGAAAAATAAGATTTGATGTACTCGCTGCGTATGAAATGTGAAGGTCTAAATTAAATTTTATACGGACATTTTGTTAGTAATGAAGGATAAATATTTTTATACCGTTTCTGTTTTAATAATTCATGAATTGGAAAAATATGTTTTTGAAAACTTTATTTTGTTTTATATCGCACACTGCTTATGCCTGCTTCAATCCTCTCGGCATTTTTATTATTTTTATTTCGCTTTTCATCACTAACAACACATTCTTATATTGCATGTTGAAATGTATTTATTTATTTATTTGTTTATATTTATTTTGTATTCATTAATTATTTATTTGTTATGATGTCCATCAAAAATATTTTGTTGTTAAATGAAATGTAAATTCAGTGTAACTAAGTCATTTTTAACAAAGTTAAATGGACAAATCCCTCGTCCAATGAAGTTTCTAGTAAATTTTACGATTTGTATAATCTCAAAGTCTTAACGAGTCGAACATCAAGAAAGAACAATAAGAAGAAAGAAAAAGGATTTCTGAAGGAGAATATACCTGCCATAAATCAATTTTTTGATGTGATCAACCTAGCCGAGATCTAATAATCTAATAAATTACAGATGTAAATTACGATAGTCTGTTTTTATTCACTATTTTTTTTCTCTCTTTTGAAAGTTTTCTTCCATTGCAATCCTGTTATTAATTTTTTTTATTGCATTGTCATACAAAGATAGGCGAAGTGCAAGTAATATTTAACAAAACAACATGCAGCAAACTGAAAGTCGAAAGATAAACTGCGCAGAAAGTAGCAAATGGCGATGAATTTGTACTAACGAATACGATAGTTGAAATCATTTATGGAAGAAGAAAAGGAAGATAAAAAGAATCTACATAGTTTTTTCTGTTAGATGGTCTTGCGCTTGATTGGAAAGAGAGCCGAGGATTCGCCAACTGTTGTTGTCTTTATCAAAGATGATCTCGCTGCAGTTTTAAAACAAAAAGCAGAAACGATTAACTGATAATTTCTTCATTATAATGATTATTTTACCAACATTTGATATATTTCATTTTATCATTTTTATTTAAATAATCCTGTCTAGGCTATTACTGTCATCCAATAATTAATAAAATAATAATAAGAATGCGTGAGTGACGCGGTACTCACGAGAATTGTTGTGTAAACATCTGCTTTAGTTTCAAAAAACAGTCGTGCACTGATTTTGATTAAAATTTGTTTTATAATGTTACAATAAGAAAATCATGAAGAATTTAACTTTCAAATGTATTGTTCTTCAATACATGAACTTATAGGTGTGTGAAAGCTAAAAGAAGTTAGTTAGCTATTATGACTCATACTCGGGCTTTAACTACGAGGTCATATCGCCTACTACCAGAGCGCTCTTTCGTCGCTACGGTGGGAGTCCTAAATTTTGCCTACCCTAAAGTTTTATTCGTCTAGGGCAGGCGTCGGGTCTTTAACGAGTACCTGACATCATACAGGCTCGGGACCATCGCTAACGTCCCATCCGAAGGATGGCGTGTTTAAGTTTATTTTACCTCCCAGATAAAATAAACTAAGGGCCTCGGCCGGGTTCCGAACCCACGATCTTGAGCTCAGTAAGCAGGCACGCATACCACTGACCTACTGGCGGTCACTAAAATCAGATATATACAACTGTATCAGATATATACAGCGTCGATGGTAGTTTTCGAATTTGTTGTTGAAATGCTTCGATTCGTATTCATTTGTAGATTAAGATTGTCATTTATCAATGAAATAATGAAATGGGTAAATACATTATATTATTTGTTGTGACAATAAATGACAACAAATATATTATTTATTGATCGATATTTTCAGCAGTTATTATTATTATATAATCATAACAATATTATATTTTAATAATATATTGAAATATTATATACTATATTTTTTTAGATTTACACTGCTATATTATTATTTTTTATCACACATTTTATTTCTTGTGACAAATTTAAGCTCTCGAAGCATCTCAACCTAAAAGTTTCTTACCGAAATATCATTTTATAGTTCGTAATATTGTTGTTTTTTCCAACATCCCATCCATGGCGACCTTGATCCCACATAACAGTTTGGTTGTCAGAAACGCAATTTTCTCTGGCTGACTTGAGATTTTAGTATTTAAACATACATTTTTGAGTAATCATGTCAGAACTTTTCATCATATTTGTAAGTATTTAGACATTTCTATAGATTCTTCAATATATATTATAAATATTAAATTTGTTAAAAACATTCATACCCATTCGGACATTCTATCTTCACGGAAGAAAGAAGAGTGAAAGGAAAATCAAGATAAGTTTCTGGTCAGCACCCGGTGCTACTGAAAAATATATTTTTTGAGGGAATTAATAATTAATTTTATTATTGTGCAAGAAATGGATGTTCTTTTCAAAAGAATCATACCGCGTTTTACACCTACCGATCGAACAGGAAATAAACCCCAGTCTCAAGTTTTCTTTTGACTGGAATTCATTTTTATGCACCCATTATTATTTATATTTTTATTTATGAATGACAACCACTTAAATCCTGTCCCTAAATGCTATTCACCACCGAATTCAGTAATTAGTTTTATTGCCAAACCATTAAAGAGTCGTTGAGAGCTGGTTTTACTTTCCAGTTATGCCATATGTCATTAAACAAACGTTCTTATTTGAACACTCGTTCAATAAAAAAAATGTGGCTTCAATATCACGCTTTTTAAAAGTATTTACTCCTGAATAAATAACGGTTAACGTCAGAGGGTACATGCGAGGAAGATGTAAAGTCTATAGTACAAAAGGACAAACGGTTGATAGGTTGCTCGAATTCGGTATTATGGAATAAAGAAGATAAATTAAAAACAAAAAAAACAAATATACGAATCCATAATAGAGGGTACTGTTCTCTATGGTGCTGAGACATGGACAATGAAAAGGAAAGAAGAGAAAGCACTGCTGGCCTTGGAAATGGATTTTTGGAGACGAAGTAGCCGGATATCCAGACTAGAACATATCCCAAACACAGACATAAGGAGAAAGGTTAAGCAAGATCTAACGATCATCTATTCCATAGAAACAAAACAGCTTGGTTGGTTCGGTCATGTAATGAGAAAGGGAACAGAAAGATGGCCAAGACGTTTACTTGATTTCACCCCACAAGAAAGAAGAAAAAAAAGGCAGACTGAAAAAAAAGGATCGAAGGCGTCAATGCAGGAATGGTAGCGCGAGGCCTGGGGACGGACAATGGGAGACAAAAAAAATGTGGAAGAAAGATCTTTTTGGAGACGACATATGAACCTATGTTTGTACAATCAGCAGTCGTTTAATAATAAAAATAAATAACTAAACATGTAAACTATGCCTCAAATTTCATGAAAATCTGATGGTGAATATTCTTTAATGAGTTGGCGTAAACTATTTTCTTATTACTCAAAATTTCGCTTTGTGCAGTTACGTTTTTTTTTTTGTTAATTCCGATGGGAGATTTGTCCTCAGCGATTCAAATCATGAAAAGGTTTAAGCAAAATATAATGTATATTATATATGATGTAGGGTTGTCGACGGGATACCGAGAGAGGAGCGACAGCATGCCCAGCCGGCCGCGGACCACCAGCGAGGGGCCACAGCACTTGCCGCACCCTCCAAGGACGGCGCAGCTCACCACCCGCCCTCACTCCATGTACAACAGGGGCATTAGCTACTCTCCTCCTGTAGCCTCTAGTCCTGTCAGGTAACTAACTGTCTTACCATTTTGAGTCTTTAATTATCAAGTGAAATAATAAATCTTTTTTCTTTTTGGTACCTTGTAAATAGTAGCTTTTCCCAGCATACCAGGGTACCATAGCTGGTAGGTCACAAGGCTATTTATAGATTTTGTTCATCCGTTTCCTCGTGATGCATGTGGAGCATAAGATACAATTTACACACCTGCGTCACTTTTAAAAATATTCTAACTGGATATAGGATGCGCTTCTAGTGCATGCCTCTGTTAAGATTTTTTCGAAATTTAAAAATTGTCTCTTCTGCCATCTAAAACCGAGGTTAGTCTCAATTAGGAGGCGTATCCTTTTACTATGCATCATCATATTATTCAAAACAACCTTTTTAAAAAATTAATTATGATGTGATGTTTCTTCGCTTTTTTAATGCTTGATTCATTTTATATCAGCCCAGCCAGTGGTGCTTGTTCGACGGACTCTGCTGGTTCTTCTCTTTCGATGGACGGGGATGTCCCGGACGGGCCCTGGGAAGAGACCGGGAGGATTGGACACTCTCTCACTCCTGACGAACCTGTCATCCTTGAGGAGAATCCGGACGACTATCCACCTTGGCCAGGTAAGGTGTACCTCCGTACTGAAACAGGTTGAAAATGTCACTCTCAGCTACTTTTGACTTCATGTGGCATGGAATCTTTCAAACAAATATTTAGTACAGTTATTTCTACTCTACAAAACCATAAATGGAAAGTGTTTAGAAGGAGAGCTTAGCAACAATAACTTTGACTCGAAAAATATCCGGATTGTCTTCTGACAAAAACTTGGTTAACACGAATAGTATTATCTTACCAGTTATTACACCGAAACTTTCTTCTTTCTTTTACTTCTATCTTGAGCGCTTACAATATATTCAGAAATTCTAAAGTATCTTCTATAAGAATTTGTTTTCTAGATTCGTTTTCTTCTATAAAACCCTCAAGGTATTCATGAAAACTTATGGTGAATTCAAAAACTAACAAGTGACATTCAAAAAATACACGTGGAAATGAAAATTCAAGTAATATATCAGGAATTACGTATTAATAAAACTTTTAACTAACAAAACATTTCCATCTCTGGAGACGGAACAAGCCTATTTGGCCTTAACCACGGGACTTTGAGAAAAAAGTGGTATAAATGTTGATTATCAGTATATAGTTGAAGAGTACACTCTCTCATAACATTTCCATGTTATTCAACAATATTTATTTTTACTATTCTCCGGACTTTTTTGTTCAATTATTTAAAAGTGGCTTTGAAACATTCAAACAGTTGGCAAAGTAATGTGACGAGGCCAGGCCATGGCTGGCGGACCTACCTTCTAATGTTGAGTAGCACCTATTGGTATAGACTGTGTACTTGCTTTCACTTTGGGGCTATACTTGTATTCATAATTTCATTGTGTATTAAGAACAATTATTGTTTACTATTGTTTTTTTTTTTCTGATAATTGTAGAAGAAGAAGAGGAAAAGCTGAATAACAATGTTCCAATGGAGTCATCTTTCTGCCTTCCTATCCACTCCAATACCTCACTCAACCGGAAATGTTCTCCCAACCCGAGCAGCAGTGGCTTCAAGTCTAGCTCTCCGTCGCAAGTAAAATATCCCTATTTTTT
The DNA here is from genome assembly GCA_963662175.1 of Aradus depressus. Lineage (NCBI taxonomy): Eukaryota > Metazoa > Arthropoda > Insecta > Hemiptera > Aradidae > Aradus > Aradus depressus. The sequence continues at coordinate 16,349,253 of OY759215.1, forward strand.
TCTCTGTTCAATAAAAGAGTATCAACAGTTTATTTATATATATATATATATATATATATATATATATATATATATATATATATATATATATATATATATATATATATATATATATATATATATATATATATATATATATAATTTAAGAACGTCTAATATACGTGAAGTTCAGACTATAACGCCGCTATAATACATTAAAAACATATTTCACCATCTCATCACTTGATTTTTTGTGAAATTCATAAAGCATTTAGACAGTAAAAATTTGAGATCAGTGGCTGTCAACCGTTGAAATACTAGAAGATGAAGTTATTGAGTTGAGGAGAGATTATTTCGGTTTTGAGGGAACACGTATTTACTCATTCTAAGTTCTTAAACATACCAACATTATACAGCTTCTACTAAAAACTTGAATTGAAGGGTTAGCTGCAACAAGGAGGCAGGTCCATTTTTTAAGATTTTGGCAAACTAAAAAAAATGTGCCTTTTATGAAGAATGAAAATACTCTACATACTAGTCCCTGTATTAATGTATGGTTCTGCAATATTAGTATGCGTTATTAATGTTTCATTAAGCTCAAAAAAATTTAGGAGTTGCCTCCTTTTTGCACCAAACAGTGTGAAGACTCCCGGCAAATGAGCAGAATGATTGCGCAACACTAAATTTAAGGCAAATGATTTATTAAATGGCGTAAAAATAAAAATACAATATTATTATGTATCATTACAATATTAACATTTTTGTCAAATCATAAAAAAGAAATTATTTAATCTCGATATACGCCCTCCGTGTCTTCACATTCTTCTGGACCATCATCGTTAAGTGCCTTCAGTTGGGTGAAGTACCGTCTGCTTCTCCCATATACTTCTTGACGAGATTCATATATTAATATTTTTGCAACCTCATGTCATCTTAGTTTTTCAAAACTGTTGATAATCTTGGCGAATCCACAAACAAATAGAATAAATAATAACAATTAAATGGAGAGAACATACCGTTTATTCAGATTCTGGAATTTCTTTTTCCTGATAAGTGTTCAGATAATACTATAAAAGATAAGATAGACTTTTCTATATTATTTTCAGGGTTCTTATATGGACATGTACAGTCCTTTTGGGTCATCTCCTCTAGACACGCCTGCAAACTATCTACCAATGAGTCCAGGTGGGTACTATTTTATTTAATAATGTGGTTACTATAATATCTATTTCGTAAATCTGAACACAGTAAGTCGAATTTTAGGTGCTCTGCAGAGCTCAAATTTTCTTACTATTATATAAGACCTTCGAAGCGTTTTCGCTTATGGCACTAAGCCGTAACTCCGATTGGGGTATACAATGTTGATTAAATTGAGAATTAAATTGATTTTATGACAATGCGGGCCTAATTTGATGCATATAATACGAAAATACAAACATCTCAATGGTGGCTTTCCGTTCTTACTTCGGTAATTCAAAAATTGTAACAATTTGATATTCTCTACCGATCGGATTTTTATTAATACAGTTGAGTTTGGTGTCCCTTTGGTTCAAATTGTTATTATGAACTTGAGAACATTTTAATACCAAAAGTGTATTACTTCAGCCCACAATGGGTGTCATCTATAAACTGAAAAGGTGGTAAAACAGGCAACTTTGAACTTTTTCTTTCATACTTTCGGTTCTAACTTGGTGAGTACTCAACGGATCTTACCTTATTGGTTATTATTTTGTTCATTATTTATCAGGGAATAAAATAAGCCTAATTTTAAGAGTCGTATGTTTTGTTGTGTGTGAGCAACGACGCCTTAAAACATCGAATTTAGGTAAAATGTTCAGTTGATAATTTCTCAAACGGTTAAGGAGTCACCTAGTATTTGATTTATCCATTTTAAATGCAAGAAAACTTTAAACACAATTTCTCAAGGCTAAGGAGTGTGTTTTGTAGATATACGATGTATGTATTTATGATAGCTATTTTTTGTGAATCGTGTTGCTAGGCGGAGGCGGAGCGGGTGTGAGCAGTCGGAGCAGCAACACTATCAACCACAGCAGAGGCAGCAGTCTTACTGACGATGGCTATGTTCCCATGAACCCTCCCACATCCGATGACGGATATGTCGATATGGAACCTGTATCACACAAAAAGAAAGAAGGTAGTACCGGGAGAATATAACCTCTATACTATGTTAAGATCTTTGGCTCATCTTTTTTGCTCTTGTTGAAAACCATAAGGACTATACCCCGAAAAAAATATATATAAAAGCAACACTTGTGTAATTATAATTACTAACTATTATTGTATTGCTCTCGTCAAGAATTTGGAAAAGAGTCCTTGCGACAACGCTTGGTCGAACTGATCACTCATTTTATTACCTGCCCATCTCAAAAACATTGATTTCTCACGTCTCTCAACAATAGTGATGTTCGGTTATAGTTAGTTATTATGACTCATGTCCTAGGTTTAACTATGAGGTCATATCGCCTACTACCAGCGCTCTATCGTCGCTCTGGTGCACATGAGCCCGACTCTACAATGGGAGTCCTAAATTTTGCCTACCTAGATTTATTCACTTAGGGTAGGGGTCTTTAACGAGTAAGTCCCATCCGATGGAAAACCTAAGAGCCTCGGCTGGGTTTCGAATCCGCGATCTTGAGCTCAGTAGACTAGCTACTGTCGCACTCAAACAGCGATGATTGAAAAAACTCGACGATTAAGTCCATTTTTGTCTGAGTCTATGATAACTTATTTTATGCAAATACAGTTTTATAAGTCGGAATTTATTAAACTTCTTTTTGAATCAAAGTATTCAATTTGTATAAGCAATTGACCATATTGCTTCGTAATAAGAATATCAAGAAGACGTTTAATCATATTATCATACAATTTTCTGTAGGGTATTCAATTTATATTGGGAAAAAAAAGTAAAAACTATTTTTTTTTTTTTTTTTTTTCAGGTTCATTAGGATCAATTAGCTCCAAAACCCCTTCTACGGTTATAAAGTTCGGCGAGTACCCATTGCATAAAGTGTCTTCTATCTTTTTACCGGAGGAAGAGATAACACCAACTGAGAGGCCAACAAGGGCATACTCAGTAGGATCACGACCCAATACAAATAATACCAGGTAACTTGATCAGTATTATTGTTAACGATTATTTTTGTGTTCAAAAATTCTGAAAATTATATTCCCTGCAATTTTATATGAAATATACTTTTTTTTATTTGGTAAATTGTGATTTTCTACGTAATTAACTGTGTTTGTTTATCTGTCGGAACTATCGACTTTTTTACTCGAAACAGTCAATAAAAGTCCATGTCACAACTTCTCTGAGTATTAATTAAAAAAAACAACAAGTGATTGGTTCTTGCAAAAAACATTCCTCATGAACTTTCCAAATAATGATGTCCCCTGTGTACTCTCATCTGTAAAACAAATCTTCCCTGTCATGAATAAACGTCGTTTCTTCAAAATTACAAATTCTGAGATAATCTTGAAATCACTAAATTTCACTCCATGCCATTCTGAAAAAACGTTTTTTTTTGGAAAGCCATGTGATATTAATTTCAAGATTTATATTTTATTGTGATTTATTGATATGAATTTTATGCATAATATCTTCATTCACACTTTTCCCATTTTTATTAGAGCACTATTTTTTCAGAAAAAATCATAAAAAGTATTTACTCAACTAAATTATATTTCTCTCCTACTTCGTAGTTGTTAATATTCCGTATATAAACAAAGCAAAATTACCTACAATTAGGGCCTTAAATATTAAGATTCGCAATTTTTGTTAAAGCATTTTTTTTTTAAATCTTTTCATGATGTGCATCATGTGGGGAAAATAATAGATACCTATGATCTTTGTTCTTGATAGTTCTCGATTCCTAAAATTAATATAGGTGTTGTTTGTTTTATTCATTTTTTCAGATCAGAGGTGGTGAGTTCCAACACTTGTGAGAGGGTGCGAGCCTTCTCAGTGGGCTCCCGGAGTGTGCGCATATTCAGCCGTGTAGTGCCTCCCTCCTCGAGCCACTCCTCCGTGGAGCCTAACGACGACATGATGGAGCTGGACTTCAGCAAGAAGGCGCGTCGTGCTAGGAAGAAGGGGGGTAGCTCGGAGCGGCTGAGTGTCCCTGGCAGCTGCTCCACCCTCTCATCAGCCGCCTCTTCCTACAGCACCGCTGAGGGCAGCTACATGGAGATGTCCCCTCCCAAGAACACACGACTATTCGCCCGTTCTCCTCCCAAGTCCTCACCCCCTGTGTCAGCTTACTCATCCCCGTTTTTAGGGCGGGTTCCTGAAGCGGGAGAGTATGTAACACAGCGATCGGTAGGGGATGGCTACTTGGAGATGCGGCCCTCCGACCCTAAGCATATCGTAGCCAGGAACAAGGTCCGAGTGGAGTCGTTTCCTCTTGCAAGAGGATCTCCCCCCATCAAACCAGCTCTCCTCTCCCGTGGGAACAACAAAGAAGATTACCTGGACATGAGTCTCAAGAGGAAGATGTCTCTTACGGAGGATAACAATAATAGCAAAGTGGTGGTGGAGCGGTCCACCCCGGTGAAGCAAGCAGATGAGTACGTGGAGATGAGTCTGGGTCCCAAGACTGACAAGCCTGACACCTCAGGAGAGACAAACTACATGGAAATGGGTGGTTCCTCCAAGGAGCCGAGACACAGCTCCCAGCCGATCACCATTCAAGCGGCTAAAGAGGGATGGGTCTCCCCCAAGGGGGCCTCACTCTACTTGCCTCTGGGCTCTCCCGGGCACAGTCCCTCCTCCACGTTGGGCAGGCGGCTCCGCCGGGAGAGCAGGGAGAACGCTCCCATCTTCCCCTTCAGCCCTGAGCCCTCCGCCAAGTGCCCTGTGGATGCCACCTCAGGGGAAGTGAAGATCTGTTCCTCCGAGGAGGAGGAGCGACTGAGCCCTGTGGAGAGACTCCTCACAGGGCTAGGGGCCACCTACATCAGCGGTGAACACTCCTTCCCTGGGTTAGTAGTCTTTTTGCATATTTTTCTTAAACAACTTCAGTATGGATTATGAAATATTATTAATTATTATTATTATTATTATTATCCCTAGGCTGTCCAAACGCGTTATAGGTACAGGCTCTATCCAAGGGAGCTCTTCGAATCTATAACATTATTTAATGTAAGCCTATATTACATTATTTAAAGCCAAATATAATTAAATCAGACTTTGATAATAAAAGTTTGTACATTTAATTATATTTGGCTTTTTATTCAATACTAGCAGTAATACCCGGCGTTGCTCGGGAAATTCATTAACTTTCATGCCATTCTTCGACACTAAGATTATGACGATGCAATTTTCAGTGATTTGTGAGACATATCGACAAAGATGTTTTTTGGTTTTTTTTGGAATGAAAACTTCTGTTTAAGAGTTTAGAGCCTACACGAATAAGAGAACCAAAAAGAGAAGTCATCTTGCTCCTGCAACATAGTAGCGATTGGTGCCTTAAAAGGAAGCTTGCTATGTGTTGAATTTCAAGAATATCCTATCAACAACCGTTGAATAGCTAGCACTAATTTTGTTTCACCCCTCCTCCCGTTTAACCGCCATCTCAACTTTGTTAATATAGTATATATTATTAATAATTAGATTATCTTTATTAATAATTAGATCATCTAAAGAAAGGGATGAAATGGAATTAACAATTATCAATTGAAATTAATCATTTTCTTTTTTAAAGTTCAGTTAATCTATTATCGGTGTGTCACATCTAAGAGTCTAATTTCGTCACATTTATTTTCTCTTTCTGGGTCGAAGTGTGATGAACAATACTTTCAGAAGAGGGATGCAAAGAAGAAAAATTCCAATGTTTTAAAATCTTTCTGGACACTAAAAATATGTTTTTTATTGTTGTTTTTTTCTTCAATGGAGGTAGGTGGTTCAAAGAACCCTAGATATGAATGCACAGTTGATGGAGCGCTGCATTACACCTGACCTTGGATGTGCCATCGATGTAGTAGAGAACCAGTTTGAGGTTATTGGAATTGATGTTGTGTTGATTGATGTTACAGAGGGAAGGAGCTGCACTACGCCTCGGTAGAGCTGGTCCGGTCTGGCTCCGGAGAGAGTGAAGAGTCAAGCCGAACCCTGAGAAGCCACAACTCCCTCACAGAGTCTCCCACCTCTTCATCCCCTAGTCCAAACCCCGCTCCAGACTCATCCGCATTCAACTATGCCGAAATTGATTTTAGCTCCTCACAAAAAAGTGTACATTGAGCACATTTAGTTTAAATTTATTTATGTTACAGTTGTTAAACCGGGCCTTAACGTTAGTGGCCAGCCAGTAATCTAATTGAGCCCTAGAGTTTTGGACATTGTCGTCAATAACAACCTTGGCCGTGCATTCTCGATACATATTTGAATCAAGATAGCAAATAAGATGTGGGGTCCTTCTCGATGTGTGTTGGCAGCGGCCGCGGCCATGGAGTCTTGAAAAACTGTTTTGCGGGCCTTATGGACCCGGGTGAGCGCATATCCTGTTTACATTTAAGTTAAATCCGCTAAAACGTTGAAATCATATAATTTTTCCTAAAAATGGAACCTCCCAATTTAGGTACTTTTCCTTTGGTAAATCCGTTGGTGTACCTAAATGGGATGAAACAACTCGAGGATGAGTAATATTATCAAAGTTCACTTCTTTACTGGACCTAAATAATAATTTAAAAAATGTTCACATACCAAGCTGGAAGCTACACTTACAGACCATTTTTTAATGGTCTATAAGTGCAAATCACATGAACACATCGAGATGCATCCCGGGCGTGGCTGAAATCGAGAATACCCGGACAGACGACACTATCCAAAACTCCCATTGCCCAAAATAACCTTATTACCCGTTTTAACGACATTGCCCGTAACACAAACATGCAATGTGAGTCAGCTAAATCTTCTCACTTGTTTTTTTTGAAAAGAGGATCCGTTATTGAGATCATTGTTTTTAATAATGTTTATCTTTTAAATAAGCTTTGTTTTTAGAAATTCTGATTAAATTGATTCGCACATTTACAAAAAAAGATGTTTGAATCATTATAATGATATATGTCACGAGGGCTGTCGGATTTTATTTGTTTCCTGAAAATTATGTTGAACTATTTTCGTGTGCGATTTGTTGAGAAATATATCAGTTAACCAATGAGATGGGCGAATTAATGCGATAAAAGTTAATGTAAAGAAAATATATTTTTAAAATATAATACTTTCCATTTACTTCTGTCATATACTCCATATCAGTCTAATGACAAAATATTTGAAAAAATAAAAACACCGCCCATGCGTTGCCCTGATGGAAGCTGAACCTCCTTTGCGCATATAGGAACAGCTTTCATTTTAGAAAAATTAAAACGGGGTTTACTTGAAAGATGATTCTAAAGTAAACATTACCTTATTTTTTTAAAATCACCTCAACATCCCTTCTCGTGGTCGATAAAAACATGAGTTGAGGTTTATCTGACTCCCATTGTGTATTTTCTCGGCTTTCGGACAATATTATTGATTTCACTTCATATTTTCTTGCCTTTTTATTTTATTATATTTTTCTAATTTGTTTTCATCAAAGATAGCTTTAATTGTTTAAATGAAATTTTATTGTATGTATGAATTTTGATAATGTTGTCCTTAAGTTATATTTTAGTTAAATATTGTAAATATGTACATTGGATAAAAGAAATTTAAAATAAAAAAAATAGTTGAAATAAAAACTTTGGTGTATGGTTTTTATTATTTAAAATTATCCAAATAATGGATCCTAGCAGAGAAGCATTAATTTTAATTTATTTTGAAGAGAGTTTATTAACATATCGTCATGTTAAATATTTAAGTCAATGACATATAAGTCGTTATTAGTTAATTTTCAACATTATCAGGGTTGTCTTATAAAAAATTAGAAAGGATGTCCGACATCTTTCTCTACATATCACGTAAGGTTGAGGGTTGTGTCGTTTTGAAAATATTTAGGAATGATTTAGGAAATAATTATTTTGTAAATGAATAGATAAATGCATATGTTGAAAAGTATTTAAAGTTTAATATCAAATATTTAAACTACTCAACATTTTTACCTTTGTTTTGTTGATTTTAGAATATTGTTTTTTTTGCAGGGAATATTCATAATATTACGGGCCTATAGTTTGAATAACATCGAAAATATTGTTGATTTTTTGTTTATTATTATTATAAATTAATCTTCTCAGTGCCATTGTGAAGCATTCAGAAGCATGAATTATTCAAGGCCAAACATTATTTTTTTTTTTGGAGTAATACATTTTTTTCTTACTTAGTATCAAACAACTTTAAATGTTTCACAGATATACTTGTGTTGTCTGTTTTTTCTTGTCCTTTTTATTTTGTTTCGACATGGGACGCTGCCTGATCTGTTCACAGTTAAATATACTTAGTAATTTCACGCCAAAGCTATCACTCATTCTGCTTCAACTATTTCAATATCATATAACTTTCGTATGTTGTACGCTAATATAGAGGTATTCAAAAATATTGAAGTTTTTTTTTCTTCAAATTTTGCGGCTTTATGGTTGTTTTAGATTCAACTTAACATTTTTTCCCTAAAATTAATATCACAAAAGCCCATTAGTTGTAACATTTACTTCTTCTTTTGTAGGTTAGTAATTTTTTTACTTATTTTGTTCACGTTGAAGAGTTGAAATAGTTTCACAAATTTATGATAATTACCAATAAATACTGTAAGTAGGAAATGTGGCCCTGCGATAGCGGGTGCAAGAGACAAGCTCAAATTGCAAAAGGTGGTCGAGTGTACGATCCTCACTCTACGTAACATGATACAGTTTTAATTACTTGTTATTCTCTTTTCTATTTATCATTTATTGTATCTTTCTCATTATTATTTTTCGTAGTCTAGGCCCAAAAGTAAAAGCATTGAGTTGATTTGATGTAATTATTTATCCACAAAATGAAACAAAAAATATATGTTTACTATGACTATAAGTTATTAATTTTAGGAAAAATAAGTTTGTTGAAATTTCAAACTGCCATAAAACAGGAAATACCTTTCAATATTTTTGAATACCCCTATAAGTAGTTACAACATATCAAAAATATATGAAAATCATTTTGAAGATGGAAATGGTCGTTTTGGCGTTGAGGAACCCACTATAAAAATATTTTAGGTAAAATAATAGTAACAGTATAGAAAATCAACATTTAAAAAAAAATCCTTTATGTACTATGAAAAATTGTCTCGAAGCAAGGATCTGTGCAATCTTTCTATATTTGTTTTCCGACTGACATTAAATATTGTATTGAATCATTTTACCTGGGATGAAATAATGGGGCAAGTTATGCTATGATTTGTTTTTTTTAAATCGTTCATTTGGTAAAATTATCCTTGACCTTGAAGGAGGAATAGTACACAATATTCATAATGTGTTGGTGTAGAAAAAAAAACAAAATGTGGATCCCTTTCCCATCGAAAGGGAAACGTTTTAACATAAAATGATCGCATATTACATATACATAATCTCAGTCCAATCTCATTCCACTAATTGTGTAACATTGTGTTCAAAACAGTATCTAAATTACATGTTTTCCAACGAGAGTGTTCATTCGTACGTCCTGTATTTAGCATAATATTCTAAAATATGTTATTTTTAGTACATTTTTTAATTTTTTTTAAATTGCAGGTTTTTTAAAATTTATTTTCTTCTAAATAACAATAATGAAATAATATAGACAATTTTTTAACTTAATACATGTTAACTAGAAAAAATTGAGAATAATTGAAGGGGGAAAAAAGAGTCATTCCATAAGGTATCACGAAGGTTGATTGGGAATACAGTTTTGAAAAATATTTTTTTCTGATATGTTATTTGTTTTTTAACGTTTATTATAACGATTTGAACAACGCAATACATCAATAAGTAACCCCAAATCATGTAGCGATTCTCCTCAGACAGAATTGTACAGGTTGCCCCTGATTTTAGTAGACTCATTTGAAACTAGGAAATGTAATTTTCAGTAAAAACGTTCCTACAAACATTGGCCCACATAGCTTTCCTAAAACCTCTACAACCAAACAACCTTTTGAAACGAGATTAACGCCTTTCTTGACACATTGATGGACCGGTATCTTTGAGGGACTAGCAAGGAATGTTTCATTCATTTGTCTATTTGAGTTAAATTGAGTGGACATTTTGAGAAATTGAGTATTTTATTTCAAAGCGCCGCTATTTTGAAAGAAATAGGAGTTATCTAAAAAACTTTATCAACAAAACTTGTTGGTTTTTCGTTCAAAATATTGGCTCTATGAAATCAAATATCCGTCTTCTTAAAATGTCCTCTCAATCTCACCCGACTTTCAGAACTGAGGAATGTTTTAATTGTTTGTCTATTCGGGTAAGATTGAGTGGAAATTTTGAGAAGACGGATATCTGATTTCATACAAGTTTTGTTGATAGCTTTTTTCGCTTTATAAAGTTTCTTGTAGTTTTTTTAAGGGAAGGATTTACGGACTTATGCTTTTACCCAGTTTTTTGGACACAACACAAAGGGGGTTTTTTATACACAGAGAACCAAAAGAGATGAGCATGTGCCGAAGGGTCATACAAATTAAGATAAAAATAATTTTAATAAATGCTGAATGATACTATTAATTTTGTCACCACCATTTTAGTTAATAATTATTAACAGAAATTGAAGATAGAGATAAAAATTGAGAGCAATGTAATTTTAGTGAAAGTTAATTATAACGTACATCTGCATTTATTTCGAATACCAAAACATGATTTAGTTCTTTGGCTATATACGAAATAGGTGTGGTTGTTTTCTTTCATTTGAACGTCATAATATACTCCTAACTTGGGCAGAAAAGACAAGCTGCAGTTTTTTCTCAATTTATTCATCGTATTAGGGTGTGGATCTTTAACGGCTGGGGATATTCCAAACGTATCTAATCATAGTGAAAAGGTCAGCGTAGCTTATTATCATTTTTAAAAAACCTTCAACACAATATATAAATATTGATTAAAACAATACAGAATAGTTTAAATATAATATTAAAAAAATCATTGATAATTTGTACATTTTTACTTAACAAATATCAAATGTTTTATCTTTTTATCAAAATACTGTCTTTAATAACTACCCGTCAATACTTAAATTATTGAAGAATTCCAAAAAAACAGCAATTCAAGTGAATTCATGCCTGAATGTATGATTTACGTTGGCATATGTTATTGATAATTATCGTAAAATTGAAAATGATAAGAAATTAATATAAATTTTGTTTTCTGTGTCTCTTCAGAAAGCTCATGTATCTTGAGAGAACGACTGTGGTCTATATGATATGTTGTTTCAGGGAGATTGTGATTGTAGAAAATGTCAATATTACCACAAATATGTGCCCAATCAACATGTGTGACACTTTACGGACTGACCCTCTGGTTTAACTGACCAGTGAATTGTTAGTTATTCAAGGGTTTAAATATATATAAAAAATCAAAAGTATATAATTTACCTATTTAAAATGAAGTCAGCTTTAGGCTTTTAGATATAGTGTAAATGACTTTAAAAAGAGGAAAGCTTTAAACATTTGTCATATCCCAGTTATGGTATACATTTATATATATATAAATTTTAAGTTATGTTAATGTAGTTTGATTTTATTGAACTGTCCTATGGAAAACAAGTTGATAATTTTTTTTCTTTTTTTGGTACATATTATTAATTTAATGTTATTTATTGAGGGTTTGTTCACCTAATGTAATGTTAGAGCCCCTATACTGTTTCACTTCACTCTTATTCATAAAATAGTTCGTTTTTTTCAAATATGTTTTTAGTAAGTATATAATGTTTTTAAGTCAATCCTTAGAGTTCCTCTCGTCTATTTTAAGTCAAGTGTTATTGTTTATATTTTACTTCATATATAAGAGAAAACAAATAAATAAAAAATCCTAATGGTGTTATTTTAAGATATATTTATCCTTAAGATTTTTATATCTGTGTGTATTATAACTATTTATTAATTATTATAACATGTTTATGTAACTCCTGAGTAACTACATTGTATCATTTTATTCACGTTATTTAAGGAAAAAAATTAAATAAATTTAAAACTATGGAATTAATTGTATACCTACTTTGAATAATTAAAATATGTTCCTTAATGCTGTCTAATTGTTTTTAATTATACAGTAATGAAAATGAATTTTTAAAAAGTTGTATATTGTTGTAGTATTCAATTTTTTAGACCTTTTATTAAAATAATTAACTATGTCTCAATCTTTGCAGGGATTCTTATATATAAATTTTAGATTCATAACTTAAAAGACGAAAAAAATATATAATAAATAAATTGGAATATTTTCATACATTCCATTAAAAAAAAAAAAAAAAAAAAAAAAAAAAAAACTTCCTTATAAATACAAATACCATTATAGTTTTTAAACGTCATTCCAGGTCAAACTATGTGACAGTTGTGCATTGATATCATTATCGTCATTATATTGTATGAAAATTAACGCAATTTTCTTGTTTTGATCGAAATACCAAACCATTTTGTACAGATTATCATTATTTTTCTTGTTGTCCTTTCAAAATTACTCGAAAACAGACTTTGGATGTCTTTGATATCTTCTTTCTTCAAAGAAGAAAGAAATTAACACTTCAAAACAGTGTGCCACTAATACAATTGAAACACATTTACTTTCTCTTATACACTTTTTAAACTGAAATTTTTTATTTATTTATATGTTGTTTATTTCTAATATATCTTTGTGCATTTGAAATTTGGTGTAATTGTTTTTTTAGGGAATAAATTATTGTGATCATCCCAGACTTAAGTGAAAACGCTATTTTACACCTTTGCTTTGAATAATATGCCTTGCATCTGTATGATCAGTTTTAGATATCCAGAATAAGAATTGAGTATCTTCTCTCTTCTTTATGCTGCTCCTATTATTCGTTTTCACTTTATTGCAAGGTATTCCTTTTAGCCTGCGTATTTTGCCTTCATTAACACAAAACAATTTTGATTAATATATTGAATTAGCAATTTGACTTTCTACATTTTATTATAAAGTGAATTGATTATATTATATCAATAAACTCTATTTAATAAATGATTAACTAAAATTGTTTTGTACATATAAAGTAGAAAACACACTGAATGTAGAATAGGCTGGAAGGAATGTAGTAATTAGAGTGAACGTATGATAGCAGTAGGACAGAGAAGATACTCGATTCTCATTCTGGATGTCCAGAAAGAAAGCACACATGTGATCCATACGGGAAAAATAGCTTTTCACAACTTGCTGCAATCACAAAACAATATTTTCATCCCTTAAATCGGAATCTTTCTCCGCCAAATTTTGCTAGCACAAAAATATGTGAGAAGTGATTCATGCCAGAAGTGAACCACGTATTAAAAATCTGCAATATAAAATCACGGTTATAGTAGAGCTTGTACATTTTTTTTTTATTATATTGAAGCGCAATATGTGAAGCGATGTAATTATATTTACTCTTCTTTTCGAAAAGTTCCTCATATTAATCATGTATCATATATTAATTATTCCTCATAAATTCAAAACCAATGCTATATTCATATTATGTATTCGTAAAATAAGTATGCAATGCAGGAAAAGCCCAGATATATTTGTAAATACTAAGAAAAAAAAAAATAGTTCTTATCCAAACTGGCCTATCTTTTTTGGTTCAAAACAAGAACATTGTGTGATCTTGATATGAATATGTGAAGAGATCAATGCCCGACCATCAGATTGTTTGACGTGGAATGATCCATTTAATATTTTACAATTTCATTCATTAAAAGGATTATAAATTATATTACTGTTGCCATAGATTTTTACTTATGTAAATGATGTATAAATTGTTGATTACTCGACCAAATAGAAAATCTAGTCAGCCGCTTTTTTCGGAAGCCCCTTTTCATATTTATGCTCATCTATTGATTACCTGTCAACTGTTCTTTGATTGCTCAAACCTAAATACAGTGTATTAGTTGTTAAAATTGAAAATTAAACTTTTTTCTTTTTAGTTAATTTTAAATTTGAAAAAAAAAAAGAAGATAAAAAACATTACTAGTAGTTATAGTGATAGTATAGTAAACAGCGGGGTTCAAATATTACATATGGAACTTCAGTATCCTTTAGTTGTGTATATTATGTGTATATGTATGTAAACTGGTTAACTATAATGTATAATTATTTATGTATACCCTGTATATTAATAAAATTCATTTTAAAAAAATCTTTCCATAATGTTTGCATTTATTTTTAGATTACAGACCCCTGTCACCCCATTCAGACGCATTTCATATAGTATCGCATGAAAACAAAAATTAATATAATGAAAAATGATTCTCTTATAAGGAATTGAATTTAAGAACTCTGTTGTGTTTTATAGAAGCTGTGTATATATCAAGTTGGCAAGCTGAGCCACGCAACCCCCCCTAAGGTCTACCTCATCCGTTATTATTTTTGTCCTCTGAATTTTAATGAAATTATATTCAATTAGGGTTAAGCCGATCTGGCAGATATTCTAAGTTCACTGTCGATGTAATCACAGATCAATTTTTATGATCTAGGTAGAGGTTAGGTTAGGTTTTATGACTCATGCCCGGGCTTTAACTACGAGGTCATATCGCCTACTACCAGAGCGCTCTATCGTCACTCTGGTGGACATGAGCCCGACTCTACTGTGGGAGTCCTAAATTTTGCCTGCCCTAAATTTTTATTCACCTAGGGCAGGGGTCTTTAACGAGTACCTGACATCCACAAGCTCGGGACCATCGCTTAACGTCCCATCCGAAGGACGGCGTGCTTACGTTTATTTTACCTCCCAGATAAAATAAACTAAGGGCCTCGGTCGGGCTACGAACCCACAACCTTGAGCTCAGAAGTCAAGCACGCATACCACTGAGCTACCGGCGCCCTCGATCTAGGTAGATAACAGAATATTAGTAACATAGGTCTTATCGCTAATATTAATACTTATATAATATATAATTTTAAATACAAGGTCATATCGCCTACTACCAGAGCCCTCTTTCGTCGCTCTGATGGACATGAGCCCGACTCCACTGTATGAATCCTAAATTTTCCCTCCCCTAAATTTTTATTCACCTAGGGTAGGGGTCTTTAACGAGTGCCTCACATCGCACAGGCTCCGTATATTCTCTTAACGTCCCATCTGAAGGATAGCATGCTCAAGTTTTTTTTTAAAGGTTTCATGAGTATAACAGATTCGTCAGATAAAAAGTCAGAAGCCTTGGCCGTTTTAGTCAAATTGGCCTAAGTGATGCATCAAATATCAAGAATTAGGGAGCTATGGTGGCCGTGCGGGTGAGAGCGTAGGGCTTTGGTCGCATGGTCTCAACATGGTTTGCGGGTCCGAATCCCGTTCGGGAGTGAGTTTTATTTCGTTGATAGAACTACCTCCCGTTGCCATGCATGTCGCAAATAACTAGGTAAAATATTGTTATAAGAGTTATGCCTAATATGCATTGTACATGAGGCCACAAGAAAAAAAAAAAAAAAAAAGTATCAAGAAATTTCAGAAATCTAGAATCTAAGAAAATAACAAAATAAATCCGCAAAACAGATGGTAAGTATGAGTCGTCAATGGAGTTGAAAATACAATTTTAACAAATTTACATGCCCACTTCATATTTCATTCTACTTTAAAAAGTATATTATATATAAATATATATATATTTTTTATTTATTTGTTTTTTTAAATTATGAGTTATTTTATTGAATTATAAAATATACTATTTAATATATATATCTTCAATGATTATTGTATATACTATCCAGGTTATAAATTGTTTGGTAATGGATGTTTTTTCTACTTATTTTTTAATGTAAATTAGGACATATTTCATTTGAGTAGAATTTATTTTATTTTATTTTTTACATAATATGATTCACAACAATTTAAGAGAGGTTTATTTCAAAATTTATGAAGCCAGCCTTTTTACAGTAATAAGTAGGTAAGTTGCAAGTGTTCTATTGTTCGATAAGTTAAGGGTTTATTATTATATGCTTATTGTTAACGTGTTTGTCAAGTTATGTAATCGGTCGGAAATTCGATATTGCGAGAGAGAAGTACACGATAACTCCAGACCGAATGAATATTATGACAAGACATTTTAGATGTTTATCTGACGCTCATATTGATTTTCAGCTAAATCAGTGGAAGAAAAAGGGGGAGAGGTTGAGGGGTCGTTTAACTCAAAAACCCAAGAAGTACCGATGTAATGAATTTATCGACCCTTCATTTAGTAAAAAATCAAAACTCTATTACGACGACAACTAATTTTCAGCTGAATCGTCCGGAGAGAATGGGGGGACCCAGGAGGGGGGAGGGGAGTCAACTCAAAATGTGATACTAATATAATAATAATCAAAATACAAAAGTCGCTCAGTAAGTAGTTTTAATTTTCAACCGAAGTAGAAAGAACGAAAGTTAATGGATTAATTGGCGCAGGGGTGATACACCGACGCCATTTGTTTTTGTTTTTTTTTTGCCATTTTAGTTATGCGTTAATTATCTAGGGTCAAAAAGCAATAATCCTGGCGTTTAGTATTTGAACAATTTATTCTTTAGTAATGACCACACAATTTTTATATTTTCTCCCTAATTGGATTTATTCATTAAAGCACTCAAAATTAGGATTAAAACACAAATTTATTATGAAATATATGAACAACTCCAGGAAGCCCTGACAGAAGTTTCTCACTGGTTTTCAAAATGGAGGCTCAAACTGAACGCAGGGAAGACCGAAGCCAAAATTTTCACTCTTCGCAGATTCTCCATAGAAGAACAAATCAAGCTGCAAATTGATGACCTCCCGATTCTCTGGAATCCTAAGGACCAGGGTGTGCGCTATCTTGGAGTACTTTTAGATACACGACTCACATGGAAACTACACATTAACAGAAAACTACAGCTAGCATATTCACGACTTAACACCCTCAACCCTCTCATAAACAGAAACACGCCACTTACTATTCTGCTATACAAGACACTCCTACTTCCACTTCTAACATACGCCTGTCCAGTCTGGATCGGTACCAGCAACACTAACATGAAACGACTACAAATATTCCAGAATAAAGTACTCCGAATAGCAGCAAACGCACCCTGGTTTGTCAGGAATCACAAAATCCACGAAGAATTGGGTGTTCCTCTTTTTGCAGCTCACATCGAGAAACTAGTGAAGAACCACCACGAAGCCCTTGTGCATTGTTCGGGGGCTGTACACTATAGTCTAGGAGCGCCTACTCCTGGGAGGCGACTCAAATAAAGACTGTACCAGCACTTCCTATTTTAAACCCTTAATTTTCTAATATATTTGTGTATAGCACCTTTTTTTGCTGGTCCAAATAAATTTTTTTTTTTTTTTTTAATGATGAAATAAAATAAAAATGACATTTAATGTCACTTGAAAATCAAAATTCTAAAAAAATATACTTATTTAATTTTCGTTTTCTTTATTTATAATTGATTGTTGCAGGGGGCTACAGACATGCGAGAGAAGATTGGATGTGGTGAGCAGATGGGCTCCCCAGACCAGGGAGGAAGGGCCCAAGTGCATCTATGACCTGGCCGCCATCAAGCCATGCACCGTCCAGCCCTGCGTCGTCATCATCGGAGCAGGCATGGCCGGCCTCTCAGCTGCCCACCGTCTCATACAATGTGGCATCTCCAATTTTAAAATCGTTGAGGCATTGGACAGGTTATTGCAGATATTGCCATTTTTACGATCGGAACATGTGATTTTGGTCACTCCCTGAGTTGAATATGTTTTTCAGATGTAAACATATTTTGAAAGCATGAAAGCACTTGAACTGATGAATCTTTATAAATTAATCTTTAAGGGGCTGGCTGTCTGTATTTTTGTAAACTATTCGCATGTTATCAGGACAAAAAAATACCATACAGATGGTTGTTAGCCTTCATGTCTGTCCGTTTGTCCCTTCGTAGCTAGATACATGGCTAGTTTCGGCCCTGAATTCAGAACTTCAACTTACCTATCGAAAGTTTTCTCAAGAGCTTCAATTTGTGATGCTTAAGAGTGTGATGCTTTGATGCTTAAGAGTATATGATTTCTTATTTTTTTTGTTTCAGGCCCGGAGGAAGGATGAAATCTTGTTGGTTTGGAGATACAAATGTGGAAATGGGCGTTCCTTGGATAGCAGGGGCAAGTTTAGCAAACCCAGTTTTTACACTGGGAGCTCAGGAGCGACTTTTCAAATCTCCTCTGGAGAGGCTGGAACCAGAAGCTGACATTATTTTAACTAGTGATGGAAGAGCTATAGACAGCCGTTTAACTACAAAAGCTAAAAAAATATTCAGAAAGATAGAGAATGCAGCAACTCAGAACACTAATGCAGACAGCAGCAGCACCCTAAGCGCTCAGCTGGACGGAATGATTGGGAAACATCTAGAGAAAGCCTCAAAAATAGAACGTTGGGATTTGGCCCGAGCCTTGTTTGGTCTTAAGACGGCTCTCCGAGACAGACTGGGAGAGTCGCTGTCTAACGTGAGTGCCAGCACGCTGTCGAGCATGGCGAGCCTGCCCGGGGGTACAGTGAAGGTGCCTCTTGGGTTGAATGGACTCCTGGCTCCCCTCATCAGGAACCTGCCCCCGGGTGCCCTGGTCCACAACAAGCCTGTCTACTGTATACGGTGGGGGACAGTGAGTACCAACAGTCCCCGGGCCGTCGTTATGTGCTGTGATGGCCAGGAGTATCCCGCAGACTATGTTATTGTCACAGTCCCGCTCGGTGTCCTGAAGAATATGTCCGAGTCTATGTTCTGTCCTGGACTCCCCGCAGCTAAAGTACAAGCTATTAAAAACCTTGGCTTTGGAAATGTTGAAAAAATTTATTTAAAATATAAAAAACCATTTTGGTCAGCAAGCGATGGTAGTCTTCTATTGGCTTGGACTCCAGAAGAATTGACTTTCTCAGGTCCGTGGTCTAAAGGGATTTCTTCGATAGAGACAGTTTCGAGCAGTGTTCTATGCGCAACTGTCGCTGGGTCCGGCGCTAGAGATGTCAATTTCGAAGACGATCTTGCCATTGTAACAGAAATTCAGAAACTTCTTCGCCGATTCACGGGAGACAGTTTTCTACCTGAACCCAGCGAAGTTATGCGCTCAGGCTGGCATAAAAGCAAGTATTCTTTCGGTTCGTTCAGTTTCATCGGGATGGGCGCTGGAGTGGGTATGATCAAAGATCTGGCCAGGCCGCTACCCTGTGTCTGCGACGACGTGCCTCCCATCATCCTCTTCGCTGGAGAACACACCCACCCTTGCTACTTCTCAACGTTGCACGGTGCAAGACTGTCCGGTATCAGAGAGGCTGACAGAATCACTGACTTGACCAAAGCATTCGGAGGCCCACCCCGAAAAATACCCGAATGTAAGCCTTGTGAAACTCCTTTGTAAACATTATTACAGTTTACTGATAATACGTACTAATAAATTATGCACAAATATACACACAGATCATTATCAATTATATTTTTGAGGTATTCTAATCGTGCTAAAATCCGAGAACGAGTTTTTAATGGAATTTACGTTTCATGTTCCCTGAACAGGTTTTGACAATTTTCGAGATGATTTCTGACTAAAACTTTGGAGCGCTCTTCTTCACGTCGCACATTGAATCGTAGAGGACCACAACTGCGAAAATAAAAAATCAGCTATGACCATATTGAATTGGTAAAATTTCTTTCATGTAAAAAGCACAAAAAAATCCATGTTTTAAGATCGATATGTAATTGTGCTCTTGTTTGAATTAATTATTTTTGTAAGTTTTCTTCACACAAGGACACAACTTCACGGAATCCAGTTATTTGCAGCTGTGGCTCTATATGTTTCAACGT
Organism: Aradus depressus; assembly: GCA_963662175.1. NCBI lineage: Eukaryota > Metazoa > Arthropoda > Insecta > Hemiptera > Aradidae > Aradus > Aradus depressus. The sequence continues at coordinate 16,369,159 of OY759215.1, forward strand.
GCAACATGTGCTAACTTTCTGATTAGATTTTGGCTGACTACTTCGGAGCCTAAGTACATTATACAAGATATCGCTTAGTTAGTTAGTTATTGTGACTCATGACCGGGCTTTAACTACGAAATCATATGCTAACTACAATAATAAGGGCTCTCTGCTGGACGTGAGTTCAACTCTACTGTGGGAATCCTAAATTTTACTACCCAGGTTTAGTTACTTAGCTAGGGTAGGGGAGTTTAACGAAGACCTGACGTCGTACAGGCTCGTGACCTTCGCTTAAAGTCCCAAAGGACGGCTAAAGACCTAGTCCAGGTAACGAACCCGCGTTTCTGAGCTCAGTAGGCGAGCACGTGACCTTTGAGCTACTAGCGCCCTCAGATACCGCTTATATATGACCTAATCAAAAGAACCATGTCAAGTAGGTTGGAGGCTGTCCTACAAGCGAGAGGAGAAAACACCAGCTATTTATGACCTTTAATTATATAAGGAAAAAAGAAAAGAAGAATATTTGTTCCTTTTCAGAGGAAAATATTTTTTTTTTTTACATCTTGTAATACTGTTTCTAAATTATTAGCTTTTATTTATTTTCATACAACTCTCTTTATTTTCTTAATCTATTTAAAAATTCAGCGTACTCCACAGCTAGTACGTAGTTAAATACGCTGGGCCACACTGCTAGCGCCTTGCAACAGCGGACCCCACAGCTAGTACGTAATTAGGAACGCTGGGCATCACAGCTAGTAAATGTTTTGTAGGTGCCTTGCAACAGCGAACCCTACAGCTAGTACATAGTTAGGAACGCTGGGGCTGAGCACTACAGCTAGTAAGTGCCTTGCAACAGCGGACCCGCAGCTAGTACGATATTAGGAACGCTGGGCATCACAGCTAGTAAATGTCTTGCAACAGTGAACCCCACAGCGAATACATAGTTACTACTACTACATGTGAAATTCATGACAATCCGATTACCCTTTAATCATTCAGCATTATTTTTATGCTTAGCCCCCCCCCCTCTCCCAAAATTTTTAAGATGTCACACACCCTATTTTTCTATTTGGCCTTTATGAATACTACATGTGAAATTTCGTGACAATTGGATCATCCGTTAATGACTTATCACTATACTTATACTTAGGCCCCCATCAACCCACCCTCCCGTTCAAAATTTTGTGACATATACACCCTATATTTCTATTTGGCTTTTAAGAATACTACATGTGAAATTCCATGACAATACGACCAACCTTTAATGAGCTAGCACTATATTTATACTTAGCCCCCCCCCCTCCCCCCACAGCCCTCCTCCCGTACTAAATTTTGAGCCGTCACACCGCCTATTTTTCTATTTGGCCTTCAGGAATACTACATGTGAAATTTCGTGACAATCTGACCAACCGTTAATGAGCTAGCACCATATTTATACTTAGGCCTACCCCCAAAACCTCCCCTTCCGTTCAAAACTTTGGGTCGCCACACACCTTATATTTCTATTTGGCTTTTAAAAATACTACATGTGAAATTTCGTGACAATCCGACCAATTGTTAAATAGTTAGCACTATATTTATATTTAGGCCCCCTCACAACCCCCCCTCCCGCTCAAAATTTTGGGACGCCACAAACCTTATTTTTCTATTTGTCCTTAAGGAATACTACATGTAAAATTTCGTGACAATACGACCAACCGTTAATGAGCTAGCTCTATATTTATCCTTAGGCCCCCCCCCACAACCCCCCCTCCCATTTAAAATTTTGGGACGCCACACACAATATTTTTCAATTTGGCCTTTAAGAATACTACATGTGAAATTTCGTGACAATCCGACCAACCGTTAATGAGGTAGGACTATTTATATACTTAGGCCCCCCTTACAACCCCCCCTACCGTTCAAAATTTTGGGACGCCACATAGCCTATTATTCAATCGGGCTCAAAAGAATTCTACATGTGAAGTTTCATGAAGATCCGTCCAGCCGTTTGGGCGTGATGCTGGAACAAACATACAAACAAACACACACACAAACCCCGTTTCAGCTTTATTTATATAGATTTCATGGAGGTAGGAATATAACCAGCCTTCTTGGATGATTTTATCATTCACTAAATAAATCGACTATGATTTCTCGATCAATCGTTAAGATCAGTTTGATGTAGGTTTGTTGACATTAGTTCTTGCCGCAAATTGTTCTAGCTCTAAATATAAAAATACAAGTGTATGGTCATTTTTGTTAAGATGTTTCGATGAACTGACACCTGATGGAATTTCTAGAGTTCAAAGATTACAAGACAACCCCTGATCAGTTCCACCCCTTTAGTGATAATTTGAAAAATAATAATGTTCCGATAGTAATTGATAATGGTAAGTTTAATGTATTTCCGTATTTTTAGTCTTTCATCTTAACAACACCTTGTTTATATTTTTCAATTTAATTTTAATTTCTAGGCTCATATAACTGTCGAGTTGGTTGGGCGACTTCCGAAAAACCTTTATTGGTATTTAAAAATGTTCTTGCAAAACCTCGAAGGGAGCGTGGAAAAAAGGTCCTGCTCATTTAACTATAATCATTGAATATGAATAATTCAAACAAATACAAATGTGGTAAATTTTATTATTCATTTTAGGATGGTGAGATTCAAATTGGAAATGATTTTTGTAACATTGAAGCTGGGCGATATCAACTGAAGACACAGTTTGACAGAAATATTGTTACGCATTTGGAAATCCAAGAGCATATATTTAATTATGTTTTTTCTCATTTGGGAATAAATACTGAAGGATGTGTTAGTCATCCTATAATCATAACTGAAGCTTTTTTGAACCCTAATTATTCACGATTAAGTATATAATTCAGTTTATTATTGTTCGTGCCAGGGTGAATATGAGACAAGTGAAAACGGGAGTGAATATGGTCGATCAATTTATTTCTGTCTTTCTTTTCTATTAAATCTTTTAAAAATGTAATGGTAATAACATTTTTTCTTCGTTAATCTTATTTTTATCATTATTCTTTGATTTTCTTGGTAATACTGCAAAACCACCAGGGATATTTTTATGGAATGTTAAGAGGGGTTATCTCCCTTGGTCCATCCAAAGCCATCGCGTTTTGCTTGACAAATTCGCTGAGTTACAATCGTGGTATCACATAAAACTCGAGGTGAATGTAATACAGTTTTTATTTATTGAACAATTTTTCTTTTATAATGTTCTTAGGTAACATAATAATTCATTGAATTATCATTTTTTATTGGTTATTATTATTATTATCAGGTTTAGGAGTTATGACAAAAGTTTCCACATTTTGTTGATGGTCGAGCTAATCTGCAAGTTAAAGAGGGAGTGATTCTACCCGCTAGCCTACTCTAAGCTATCCCAATCAGCGCAAAATTTTGGAAGTGAAATATGTAGGAGACCACTTAGATGTCATTTTCTCATCGAGAATACTTCTTCAAACAGTCTACGACCAACATGTTGTGACTTTCTGGCGGTGTAGGAGAGCAATCGGTAAACGTTTGGAATCAGCTCCAATTAAGTATTGTGGATATATCAGGCGAGCAAAATTTTTATATACCCGTCAGGGAAGACTACTCGGTCATTCCGGTATTCAGGGAAACGAGGAGGCGGATCGATTGGCTAAGAAGGATCTTGCCCTTCATAGAGCTATTGCTGGGCATATCCCGGGAGACGCACCGTACCCTGGACTAGAGACCTGCAGACAGTCGAAGATGTTCTTGGTTCCCAAGTGTTGGGGGGGGGGGGGCGATTTATAACCTCAGAAGGAGCAAAGGAATTCAGAAGGTTGAATTACGGAAGTATCCTTAGAATTGTCAAGGAAACTGGGTACTATGCCTTTTTCGAAAGGCTTGACTTTTCCAGGGACGGGATACGAGGAGCTTAGGTCTCTTGAATGCTTAGGTCTCTTGTTACCATTCCAACCAATATATATATACAGGAATTTTAACTCAAGTTGTCGTAATTTGTCTCATATTCACCCCGATTGACCATATTTTTATTTATTTTATAGTTATTTAGGGAATACTATAAGAATATGTTTGTACACATTTCAGCAATGTCGGAGCTTCTGTTTGAATGTTACGGTGTTCCCAGTGTTAGTTACTGTGTAGACTCCCTTCTGAGCTATACACGTGAAGCTCCCGAGGGGACAGGACTTGTCATCTCACTTGGCTATCATGCCACTCATATCATTCCTGTCATTGATGGACAAGTTGACGCTAAAGGCTCTCGACGGATTGACGTTGGTGGCTATCATATAACTGCTTATCTACACAGACTCTTGCAACTTAAATACCCTTCCCACTTCACCGCCATTACACTAAGCAGAGCAGAGGTAAACAATACTAACTTAATAGATAATAAAGAAATAGTGTGGCAAAATTGAAACTTAGAAAAAAAATTTAAATTCTTAATTCTTTTGTCTAAGTACTGCAGACTTGCAACTTACTCATCCCATTTTACTTTAAGCAGAGTAGTGAAGTGAGCAACACAAGCAATAAAGACACATTTTGCATATTGAACATAAGATCGTGCCTGCACTTATAATGTTTCCGCTCTAAGCAACTAATCTGTATTGTTTTTAAAGGGGAAGATAGAGTAGTGAAATAGCTTTACTAAGTATGGATATAAAAACAGATTTAATCATGTCTTTTTATTTGTGAAATATTTTTCATCGTTCTAGTTTTCAGTACTATCTGTACACTCGAATTGTTGGTAAAGTCGTTGATAAATGTCTTCTGTGGAGCACATTAAATATTTGTTTTGTTGTTTTCAAGTGTCTTATTGTTTATCTGAACCCGTCCACTGTTAGAAGGATCAGTAGGTAGCGATGGTGCAGCAGTGTCTTTTTCGCGAAACTCAGAGTATATAGCATATATAATATAAAATAGCTCAGGGTGGTCATAGAGATTTCTTTATTTCGGATTTACTTTAAGGAAAAAGATGAATGATTTGAAAACATTATATCTTATAAGGGCTTTCTCTGTTGTGCCATAGTGCCTAAATGTACTTATATTAATTGTTAAATAGCTTACTCGCCTATACTAACATTGAACCTGAGATATGCTAGTCATACTATTTTTACTGCACTATTTTATTAACGGTTACTTGTAAAAATTATTGTAAGTATTCTGACAGACGCAAAAAACGTCATTTTGTTTTTAAACATGTATATACAGTTATTTTTTATTTATTTTTCAGGTAATTCAAAATGACATATATTTTTTGAAGCGTCTTATTCTATATTATAATTAAAGGCATAATGCTTGCTTATTTCCAGGAGTTACTCCACGAACATTGTCACGTGGCAGAAGACTACCTAGAAGAATCTAGAAATTGGGCAGATGGAGATTACTATGATAAACATGTGAAATGTTTTCAACTTCCATATTCCTATTCATCACAGTCTGTTCTAACTCCTGAACAGCAAAAAGAAAGAAGAAAAGAATTAGCGAGAAGACTGATAGAAATTAATGCAAGAAAACGAGAAGAAAAGGTAACCCTTTGCAGTATTCTATTTCAGTCGCGTTTATGATATTTAAGGAGATTTATAATAAACTTTTATTCTTCAGTTGCAACTCTTTTTTTCGTTCATCTTATTTAAAACGTATTTTTACTAAATAGACGTTTCGGGCTGCCAGCTCATCCTCAGTGTCCATAAAATTCAAAACATCATTGATATAGTAATTATTTTAATGCGATTACAGTCTATTAATAAATTATTATTGTTATTTAAGACAGTAATTGCTATAATTACTATATCTATGTTTTAAATTTTATAGATACTAAGGATAGGCTTGTTGCCCGAAACGACTTCACAGAAAAAGTTTAAATAAAGTGACAGAAAAAAAGAGCTGCAACTTAAGTGTTATATCCAGGCTGGCCCATGGACATCTGATGGCTTGGGAGGCCCCTCTGTCAGTCCTGCGAAGTGGAACTGTCTGTCAGACACCTTGCCGAATACTTACCATAAGTTACCAGAGATAGATTTCCAACTCTGCTGTGGATATTACCGAAATCCTATCTGATAACTCCCAAAACTCAACTATTTATTTAATTCTCTGCTCTTCACAAATCTTCTGTCTAAACTATAAAACAAAATGTTCTTATATCTCTATCACTTAGCCTTATGTAGCCTTTTACTTCTCCAGCTATACGAAATATAGGAAAAATTATGTAATCAGTTAAAAATGCATTCTATCAACGGAGTTTTATGTTTTCCGACTTCTAGATTCCAAATATGAAAAACAATTCAACACGATAACTGCCGATAGAATGAATATATTGACACGAAATTTTATATGTGAATCCAGAATCCTCTAAAGACGACTCCTATTGTTTTTCAGCCAAATCGACCAAAGGGTAGGGGAGGATAGGGGGAGGGCTTAGCTGCCGATAGAATGAATGTATCGATATGAAATTTTATATGTGTGACCAAAACCGAATAAAGGGACAACACTTATCGATTTCAGCTAAGGGAATGGAGGAGGGGGGTCAGGGGAGAGGCTTAGCTCAAAAAGTTTAATAACTGCCATTGTAATGAATGTATCGACACAAAATTCAGTATGTGAATTCAGAACCTCGTTAGGACGACACTTGTTAATTTTCAGCGGAATCAACAGAACAGTTCAACTCAGAAACACCAGTAACTGCAGATATAATGAAAAGTATCGACATGAAATTTCATATTTGGAGTCAAAGCCCAATGAGGACATAACCTGTCAAATGATACCGATATCGGCCGAAGGGAAGAGGCTCAATTTAAAACCCTAATAACGGCCAATGTAATGAGTTTACCAATATAATATTTTGTATTTGGATTTAGGAGCCCCTATGTAAGTCAACTATTAGCTCAAACGGTCGCCTTGTTTTAAACAAGGAGCAAAATGTTAATTAATTAATTCGTTCTGGGGTAGTACATAGCCGGCGATTTACCGCTATATATACAGCAATCTCGACCATCATTATAAATATACCCGCATTAAAATTAGCCCGCTAGGATCCCCACAAACGGGTACCTATCTGTCTTCCACGGCCTTCCTTATCAGGCATCCATGACCCCATAGTCGAAATGTCGTAAAGAAGAAAAACAAAATACCATCTATATCCTATTATTTGTTACGGTTTAACAGAAATAAATATGATCATTATTCTCTTGCGAAAATTGTATCAAGTAATTCAATAGTAGTGATCATCTACGTAGATGTTTTTATGTCGTCCATTTGACGTCTATGGTTCCTAAACTGGAGGCTTACATTTCCCCAGAGGTGTGAGTTGCCCCTCAACGGTCAATTTTTGATCCGTATTTTATGTACGAATTTGTTCTATGTACAGAATAGTTCTGCTTGAAGTAATTTTAGGTGTTTTCCATATTGTGCAGCTTGCTGAAGACGAAGAACAGTTGAACCAGTTACTCGCCATACAGGACTTACAGGAAGAAGGAGAAGAAACCGAGTTTCAGGTAGATATTTAAGAAACCCTAATTCGCTACTTTGTTATTTTGACTGCAATGGAAATGTATTCACGATTCCGACTACTAGTCATGATTGCTATAATCGTTACTCATCTATCAGCTTACTTAATTGGCGATGACCAGAATTTTTTTGTGACGGTTATCGTAAAATTTTCAAAATTAAAAAAAAAAAACTTGCTTCTCAACTCACAGACTTACCCTTCACTTTGACGAATCTACTAAAAATAAACTGTCCGATAGAAATTTTAAAATCTGGGTTCTTGTAAAGGCACATTTTCATTAGCTGATTAATTGAAAATTATTTTAAAAAATTGGATTTGGTATTTCTTTCTATGAATGAATAGAGATTATCTCTAGTTGCCATGATAGCAGTTGTTTCGTTCGATTGAATTAGAAAGTACATATTGGTTATATCGCCTACTACCATAGTGCTCTTTCGTCACTCTGCTGGACATGAGCCCGACTCTACTGTGGGAGTCCTAAATATTGCCTACCCCAGGCTTATTCACTTAAGCTTAGGGGTCTTTAACGAGAACCTGACATCGCACAGTCTCGGGACCATCGCTTAACCTCCCATCCGAAGGATAACGTGCTCAAGATTTTATCACCCCCCAGATAAAAATCTAAGGGCCTCAGTAAGCAAGCACGCTACACTCAATTAGGAGGTGTATTATTAGTTCAAACCATAATTTTAAATGTGATTTTTTCAGAAAGCGCTAGCTGATTTTGGTTTAGGCAACAGTGAAGAATTGCCTAAAATGATTGGCCAGGTTCAGGCCCGTATTGAAAGGATAAGACAGAAAATAGTTGCTGCCAATACTTCAGAAGACCCTATATCGGAGGTTCAAAGCAAACATTTAAATACTGTTATTATTTCAGTTTGTTTTTCCGATGTTTCATTATTTTTTTTGTTTTTTTTTTCACAGGAACCTAAACAAAAAGTTATGAAATTTCACACTCCTAAAGGAGAAGAAGATTTCAAGAGCTGGGTTGAAGGAGTCAAGCGGAAAAGGTTTTAACAATTTGAACTTATTCATACATTATGAATAAATTATATCTAAAAAAAATATTTACATCTTTTATGAAACAGAGAGGGGAGGAATTAAAATTGTATTGGTAAAAAATAGTGTTCTGCAGTTTGTCTGGTTAGCGATACCTGCTTGTGGAATATTTACGAAATTACTAATAGGCAGATTTTTAAAGAAAGTAAAAAACTATGTTCACTCGTAGATAGGTACAGAATGCATGGAGTATTTTGCTAAGGGAAATCAATGTAGTTATCGTCATAGGTTGATAGAGAATGAGTAATAATGAAATTGTTCGTAAAATCCATAACATTTTATATAGATTCGTGACTTAAGTATAACGCTGATTGTCAACCCCCGCTACCACTGCTAGTTTTGGTATTATATAAATATAATTTTTCACAAATTTATTACAAATCTAATTTGTTTTTATTTCACTAAATCAGAATACACAATGCTAAATAAGGTTAATTTAATTATAGAGTTAGTTATTTGACTCATGTCCGGGCTTTAACTACGTGGTCATATCGTCTAGTACCAGAGCGCTATTTCGTTGCTCTGGTGAACATGAGCCCGAATTACTGTGGAAGTCCTAAATCTTGCCTACCCAGGTTCATTCACTTAGAGAGAGGTCTTTAACGAGTTGTCATTGTACATGCTCGGGCCCATCTGAAGAGTGGGGTGCTCTAGATTTTTTTTCACCCACAGATAAAAAAAAAACCTAAGGGCCTCAGTCGGTAATGATAGATAAAACGCGAGCATATGTGCATTCCTTAAAGTTTCCGTATAGAAGTTAATTTTTTAATATGACTCGTGATTTTCCCTTAAATTTGTGAAAATTAACACAAAAAATTGTCTCATGGGGAGCTTGCAACATGTTTGGGCGCCCTTCGAATTTATAATTTCATTCATACTCTTCCTATCTTTCATCGAACTAATACTTTATTAGAAAACCATCCTTCCTGCCATATTTGGAGAACATAAAAAACATTAAACCGCAAAACGATAGATGTAACAATGACTTATAAGTAATTACATAAATGTGTATTGTAGAGAAGAGCTGTTGGAGAAGAGAGCGATGAGACGACAGAGAAGATCGGACATGGCCAAGAGACGAACCCTGGCGTCTGTAGAAAGGATGCGGCTCATCAGTCAGCTGGCCAGGAACGAGAAGACAGACGACGACTTCGGTCTCCGAGACGAGGACTGGGACGTGTACAAGGCTATCAACAAAGTAACTCTCCTTACATTTATCAGGTGTTTTTGAACCATTTATAATTTTTGACATGGATAATCCAGCTGATAAATCACGAGCGCTATCAAAAATTGAAATAGCTTTGAAGGCTTCTGTCTCTGAACCTAATAGATAAAATATAGCGTTTCCTATCTATTTTATGTTATATGGCACCATTTATGAATAAACAAATAATTTCAAGTAATATTTTGAACAAGCAATAGTTTTTGTCCGAACGAGTTTTCGCTACGAGTTTGCTTATTGTCATTTGAAATATCTTCTAAACTATGTAAGATATAAATACAAGTACATAAAATAGATATAAATATAAACAGTAATGTGATAGAAATATTCAGTAGAAAACCCAGTTTCTGGACCAACAATTTATTTTTACAAAATCGTTTTGGTTTTCGAGCAATCGTCTTGTCAAGTTAAAAAGATTGAAAATTTCCGTTTTCAAAGTTTGTAATGATTATATCTCGAAAATAAAAGTGCTAGTAAGCTAGTAATTTATAGCGTTTTGACTACCCTATAAGCATATATGATTGTATTTCGGATCGGGTTCTTACGTTCGAAATGGTTACAATTTCTATATTTGAAAATGTTGAACTATTATTCGAGAATAGGGCTTAGTTGATCAAGAAATTCTTATTTTATTATTTTTTTAATGATAAACTCATAAGTTTTTTCAATTATATATCTTATTTTAGTTACCATCGATGCAAATGATCTGTTGCAAACGGAGGAACAAATGAGACTGAAAACAGCAAATAAACTTATTGAACTTTATTAGTTTAATTCATTAAGGCGTTATTAACGCAAAGCCATTTCAGTCCTGTCAGACTGGGCCCACCGACATTTTTTTTTTTTTTTTGTGGTAGGAAGGAGGTGACACTGACAGCGAGGGTGAGAGCGAGAAGCTGCTGGAGCTGGAGCAGGTGCTGAAGGCGCATGACCCGGGCTGGAGTGAGGGTGGGGCGGGAGGCGGTGGAGAGGCTCCTGGAGAGACCCACAGACTCCATGTAGGGCTGGAGGCAGTCCGGGCTCCGGAGGCGCTCTTCCAGCCAGCCCTCATCGGGTTGGGGCAGGCCGGCCTCACGGAGCTCATCCCCTCTGTACTCAACAGGTACCCTATCGTATATGTTAATCAATACATATATGATAAAAATTAAAAGCATAATTCTTGAAAGACAGAAAAATCTAACTGCGCGAATTAGAAATAGTGTTTGTTAAGGCTTTGTCAGTGTAGTACAGTCACTTCCAAAACGTGGTTGGAAAACATTTGGAGGGCACACAGCCACTTCCACAGATACAGAGATTGGTCTGGAGAGATGAGACAGACCATCACGACTAGGCATGACAGCTAACTTATTAAATAATATCACTTCAGTTAATTTTAATTTATTAATATCCGACATTTGCAGAAAAGGTCTTGTTACATTAATCCATATATACCTCCGCTTAGCCTATTTTATATTGATTAAGATTATATTCACAAATTCTTTGATAGATCTTACTTTTAAGTCTATTATTATCAAGATTTAATGACCCCATTTGTCTTGACTTTCACAAAAATGATCCTATAATTGACTATTCCAGTCTACTCCTATTTTTTCGGATGGTCGAATGTATGTGACAATGAGCCATATTGGGTGTTTAGTCATTCTAATGTTCACACCAAGAATTCATTGTCTCCAATAAAGTTTTGTCGTGAAAGGTACGATGGAGAGACGGCCTGCAGTCTAGCCCTTGATGTCTGCCTCACAGGAGGCCTGGCTAACCTTCCCGGCATTCAGAAAAGAGTTCTCAGGGAATTGAGAGAAGTCAGACCTTTCAAGTGAGTTTTTCTTTGTTAAAATGAGTTTGATAGCCTGCGTTTTACGTGAAAGTCTCTTTCTTCCATTCAGTGTGTGCGTTACATGTGTCCTAACTTGTGTTATTTTGAGCATTTTACAACTGAGTTGTTTTTGCGGGGATATCTTCTTTTGTTAAAAATTATACAAGGAAATTTTTTTTTTGTAAGAAAACGTTTCAATAGAATTAACTATTTTCGAACCAGCATCTAAAAAAAGTTCTTAATATTTTCATATTTGAATACGCTTTCTTTCTGCGGTACACGACAACATAGGAATAGAATGGAAGTGCATTAAGACACTTTTTCGGAGAAGTTTGAGTCAAATGTGTATTATTTCTGTTGATCTCTGTTTAGTGCTATAGTGAAGGAATTGTTCACTCAACACCTGTACATCCAATGTTCCCTTCCTTGGTAGCTCCACTGTGACACTACAACAGCTAACAGAACTGGTTCCTTCATTTTACACAAACCCTGTTCAAAGGAATAGAAGAGTAAGTCTCATGACTTCTCCATCATTCTAGCCCGCTCATATACAAAAGTGAGTTGCATTGAAGGTATAAAAAGAACGTCGGTCAAAATCGGTATAACCGTTGGGGTTGTCGGTAGTCCAATCTAAAACATAAAAAAACATCTTGTTGAAAACTCTTTATTTGTCATATGGAGTGCTGCAGCTCGTATTTTCACTTGAACATTCATCGGAGGCGAAGCGCTTCCGCAGTTAATTTGCTATCTCTAAATTTCAACCACCCCGCCCATTTCTTTTAACTATTTACCAAAATATTTAGGCGATGTACGTTGCATTTTCAGGAGTGAGATCAATGTGCGGGTGGTGGACTCACCCTCGCTGAGTGGCTGGTATGGGGCCCGTGATCTGGGCAGAGACCCGGAGCTGGTGGCCTCTTCCCTAGTCTCCAGACAGGAGTATCAGGAGAAAGGCGGGGAGTATCTGAGAGAGCACCAGGCCTCCAACCCATACACTCCCTCCCCCGCTCCTATCTCTCTCTGTGAAACTGCCATCCTCAATTCCTCTGAACAGATTGACACTGAGATTGTATAACGAGTGTTACTATTTTATATTGTATTCATGTCTATTGTCTAATACTTTGTTACTCATTCATTGCATCAGACATAAGAGCTTATAAAAATGAGGAAAACGTCAAAATTGGGCATATTTCAAACGGTTATACTTCAAAGTATATTGTATAATCTGATGCATACAATAATATGTCTTGAATAATAGTTTTTCAACAGAATTTCAAAGTTTGTATTTTTCAATTTGTCAAAAACACAATATTGTAAAAAATGTATAATATATCTAGGTCTAATAATATCTCCTCATAAAACTGGCAACGTTTCACATTGGTGATACTTAACATTTTTGCAGAGATATTGTGAAACACTTGATAAAAATATAACGTATTTGTTAAGTCGTGGCTGAAGATGGTAGCAATACCGAAAGTACTCCCATATTATATATTATTTGTGAAATAGACAATATTTTTTAAAAACATACGTTTTCTTTAGTTTCACATTGGGTTAAAACATGGTGGGTTCATGAGTAAAAAAATAATTTAAATGTTTAATGCAACAAATGTGCTGAAGTTTAGGTTTAGCACGCTGTAGCTTTTTATTTATTCTCAAGACATTGTGATCACTTTCCTTCGACCATCTTGTATTTATCATAAAGCCAGAAAGGGGGAGGAAAAAAAAAAAAAAAAAAATCTTGTATTTATTTATGTAAATTTGTTTTTCAATAGGTAAAAACGTATATTCTTATTATTTAATCATTTGAAATGTTCAATGGAGCAATGTTTTACCTTAAGCAGGCTTTAGCTCCTTCCCTCTTGTTTTTTATTCGTTCTCAAGACCTTATGGTCAATTTCCTGCAACCATCTTGTGTTTATTTATTTGTGTGAATGTTATTGTTGAATATATAAGTTTTTTATTGTACATTATATATATATTTTTTTTTTTCTGTGTATAACACAAAACACAACATTTGTGTTATATCCTAATTTTAATTCATTAATGAATTTGTTGATTTTAAGAAACTATTGAAAAACTATTCTTTACTTAATTTTCCTCTCATTTTGGATTTTTTATTTTCACTTTTTAATATCTGAAGCTAAATTGAAGCCTGGATTATTTGACAATGGTGTAATTGAGAATCCACGTGATCACTTTTTATTTAGAGTTTCTTGAAACATCTAGAAAAGTTTGCTTGAAACTATGTTCACTGATCGAGGAATATTTAATTTTTTTGCTTAACAGTTTTTATAAGACCACAACGCAAATACTTCTATTTATCGAAATATGGAAGATGCAAAAAGACTTTTGTTAGTATGAATTTTGCTGGGTTTTAAATAAATGATACACATTTTTCTTAGTATTTTAGCGTATTTCTAATACTGTTTAATATACAACGGATTTATTCTGAATTGAAATTTTATTTTGACATAATCTTAAAATACGTTCATGAAAGTAGTTACTTTTTTTTAAAAAAGACATTTGACAATTTTTTTTTTTTCTTAAAATAGATACATCTCTGCCATTTCTCTAAGGGTAAGGTCACACATCTCAGAATTTAATTTAGATATCTTATAGAGTAAAGCGCAGAGTGGACAACACAAATGTCAGTATAATGAATGAATGCATTGGCCACAGAGGTAGCGTAAAGCGTAGCGGGGACAGGAGAGTGGATTTGGGCGGACAACAGGTTTGTGTTCGCTTACTGAGACAGAGTCAGTCAGATGTGTGCCCTTAGCCTGTACAGGATTATTACACTCTTACCTAAAAATAATATACATACATACAGAATTATAAATGTTTTTTCTACTTATATTCTATTCTACTTTACTTACGTCCAAGCAGTTTTTTATTTTAAAAAGCAAAAAAACAATTGTAGTTGTCCGGAATATTAGGTGTGAAAATAGTTGGTCAAATTGACAAGATGAAATTTTCCCCATTTATTGAATAATGTTTTTATTTTTCTTACATTTTATTTTTATTATTACATTTTGGGGTTATCAGATTGGAAAACATTAATTATTCTTAATAATAGGAACATATTTAGGAATGAAATGTATTTCACCTTTAATATTGGAGCGTTCTTTTTTTTTATTATTAACGTATTAAATGCTATTATTACCTACCAACTAAGTGTACATATAATCCGTGAAACATTAAAACATCCAAATAGTTTTTTCGAGTTTTTAACGTCAGGATAAAATTTGGAAAATACGAAACTAATGGATCATTATCAATCTTTAACACTACTTTGTTGTAAAATGCTATTTCCAATGTACGAGCTATTTTCAATCGAAACACTAAAGCAGTTTAAAAATTACGCAATTTTAAAACTGCAATATTTGCAAAATATATATTGCCAGTTTTACCAATAAGCCAACCATTTATTACAATGACTTATGTATTTTTTCTTTGGCTTCTACTAATGTCTTCTTTTCAGAATATTTCCATGCCACGTAACTATTCCATCCGACTGCTACTATTTGTAAAATGACAACCCTAAAATTAAGTGGAACCACTGTAAAATTAATTATTTGAACTGCTGGCCATAGTTTATAACTTGAAATTAATAAATTAGGATAAAGATCTATCATTTTCCGCCGAAGATCAGCTCCTTCCAAAATGGCCGCTGTTGATATGAAAAATGCCAAAGCGACGGGTGCAAACAGTATTTGGTCAAGAGCCACTTTGGTTAGTCCATTTTTGAAGTTTAATTCTCGTCCTACTCTCCTGTCCAGTGTTGTGTACCATCTTTGTAATAATGGCCCAAATAAAGTGCCAACAATAAAGAACCTGCAATAATTGTACAAAAATAAATATAGTTTGTGTGAAGAATCATTCAAGGGCCAGACTTATAAGAAGGCTATAAGCTGTTTTTGTGTTGATGGTATCCTAGGGTAATTATTTTTTACTACTCAACTTCTTACAGCTGAGATTCGCAAATTGCTAAAGACTACCTTCTTACCAAGCGTTCCCCTTCTTGGGCAGCTCCATTGCCTCAGAACTCAGTAGAATTATTTATTTATTATGACTCATGCCTGGGCTTTAACTACAAGGTCATATCGCCTACTACCAGAGCGCTCGTTCGTCACTCTTAGGGTAGGGTTCTTTAACGAATACCTGATCATACAGGCTCGGGACCAACGCTTAACGTCCCATCCAAAAGACGCCATGCTTAAATTTTTTTTTATCTCCCAGATAGAATAAACTTGAGTTCAGTAAGCAAGCATGCATATCACTGAGCTATCGGCGCCCTCCGATCTCAATAGATTATAATCATTTAAATATTAAGTGGCACTTTTTTGGGGAAGGCTCCAATTAACTGGAGAGTCTCTTAGATTAAATGTTCGAGTATCTCCATTAAGGCGTCATGTTTCAAACAGTTTCAAGTTCAGGATGCCTGTGATTATTAGGGTTCCATTGGTTGAGGACCAACAACGGAACGTTAAAACTAACGCCCATGTCCCATTCTCCATTTGTTGAAGAGATCAAGTCATTTGAGCTGAAAGTAGTGTTTTTTTCCAAAAAAATATTCTGAAATATGGCCCAATGCCAGGAAAATTATAAACTACAACTCCAGAATTTTTCTTCCCTCTGTGGGGTTAAAAAACGGAAGGATCGCGAAAAAAAGTGATGAACCGAATAGATATGAAAGCTTAATATGAATAGATATCAAATTTTTTTTCTCGAAATTTTGTATATGGTCTTATGAGAACAAAATCATTGAACTTCAGGGTTTTTTTTATCAATAAGTTCATTAGTCAACACCTAGATAAATGCCCAGAAACATATACGCAAATGTATTAAATCTGCAAACAAATGCTCATTTTTATTGTATTCCACCGCGGATGAACGTATCGAACCCATTAGTTTACAACTAGTTTCATAACTTAGCTAGACTATATCTCAATTTTTGTTTTCGTAGACAAAACCATTATTTTGTTTTATAAACTTTTTTTTTATCCCTCGCGATTAGATAATTGCCGATCGTTAGAATATAATTTCAAAAAAATTTAAATTTAATTAAAATTTTTTGGTGCCCAACAAATGGTAATCATTTCTAGAAGATAATACAATTTTTATTAGGACACATTCAACTAATGGACGAAACTGCCCCAACCTTTTTGTCTGTAAGTCTCCCACAGTAGTGGCGCAATGTCAAAGTTAGTTGAAAACTGAGAAATGTGTACAAGGCTTTTTACATGTTTATTTCGATAATACCGTCTAATTAATACGATTATGAAAGTAGGTACGTAAATTATTCTTTCTTTGTTTCCTTGTAATTTTCAGGCTTTTCTTTATTTTCAGAGATTTCTTTTTCATTTTTCTCTTGCACTTCTTCCACCTTTTCTGACACTTTTTCACTAATTTCAATCAAATTCCCACTAATATCAACCTCAACTAAATTCATTTTTCTCATTTTTTCTTCAAGTACTTTTTTTTGATTATATTTCCATGCAACATAGGTATTCCATCCCAAGGCAATTATTTGGAGGAAGAAAACCCTGAAGTTGAGTGGTATGACGGTAAAATTGATAGTTTGAACAGCTGGCCAAAGTGTATAACTGGCAAGCAGTAAACTAATGTAAACTTCTTTAAATTTCTCTCGGAGATTTACTCCTTCCAAAATTCCAACGGATGATATGAATAAGGCTAAGGCGATAGGTGAAAAGAGAATTTGATCAATTGCCACCTTTGTTAAGCCTTTTTTTAGATTTAATTCACTGCCAACAAACATATCCAATGTTTTGTACCATCTTTGTAATAACGGTCCAAAAAAAGTGCCCACGATAAAAAACCTGCAATAAATATACAAAAATAAAAATATTTAATAAAGTATGGGAGAAGAATCAATTATGAGCCAAGCCCTCTTATAATTTACAATGAACATATGTATTTTGTTAATCCAAAACAGTTTTAGAAGAAATATTTTCAATTTCTTTACCCAATTGTGCTATAGGGGCGATGTTGGACTCCAGAAAACTAACAATTACATTCAAGTTTTTGTTCTTTAACTTTTAAATATATTTTATAGTAATTTTGGACTGTTCAGTGTCAATTTAAAAAAAAAAGTATAGAAGTTGAAGAAAACAAAAAGCTGATATTACCTAGTCATCAACCATGGCTCATTAATTACCATTAAATGCGTTTTTTTTTTTTTCTATGTATATTTTTTATTCATTTATGTTTTTGAGAGTAAACACCTTGGTTATTCTTTTTTGGTTAGATGCGACTAATTCTAATTCCAATAAGAATTTATTGGCACAAAAAGTGTTATAATATATTAGCAACCTTTTTGCATTTGCTTTCAATTTAGGGCCACACAATGCATTCGATTTTCAAGAATAGTAAAACAACTACTAAAATATGCATAAGTTACAAAACAAAAATCATATATCGAATCCATTAGCTTATATCTTCATAGCATAGCTAGACTATCCCCATTTTTTTTTTTTCGCTGACAAAACTAATATATATTTTGTTTTATATAATAACTTTTGAGGGCGCCGGTTGCTCAGTGGTATGCGTGCTTGTCTTCTGAGCTCCAGATCGTGGGTTCGAAACCCGACCGAGGCCCTTAGTTTATTTTATCTGAGAGGTAAAATAAACTTAAGCACGCCGTCCTTCGGATGGGAAGCTAAGCGATGGTCCCGAGCCTGTACAATGTCAGGTACTCGTTAAAGACCCCTACCCTAGGTGAATAAAAATTGACTCCCATAGTAGAGTCCCCCCCCCATGTCCACCAGAGTGACGAAAGAGCGCTCTGGTAGTAGGCGATATGACCATAAAATCATCATAAAACCTAACTTATAATAACTTTTCATTTCCGACCCCTGCATTAGAATATTTAAAAAATAAAATATATATGATGTGACCATAGCAGGACTTCCCTACACCAAACATCTTTGTACAGATCACTCCCTCCCCATCTCAAATTCATTTCATACTGGCATTAATGGGCATATGAAAATAATATGTTAGCGTCAGCGGTTTTCTTTTTCTTTGATTGTACAGAATAGTTCTCAGAGTGTCTTTCATATACCCAGTAATATCAGTATGAAATGAATTGTGAGAGTAATCTATAAAAATTGTTGATGTATCAAAGTCCTGTTATAGGTCATATCACATATGAGGAGTTTGGAGCCAGAGCGGACCAACTGGTTGAAACTGAACAGGAAGAAAATGGCAATTGAAAATTGAGTACATTTTGTTTATCTCCATAAATGGGCCCCAAATATTTATTTATATTTGAAATTTTAGAATAGTATTGGATGAGTGATCCCTTTTTGTGTTCTATAAAGTTTTTGAAGGCCGTATGATCCATTGTGACTTTGAAAATATATGCACAAAATATTTGTGGACTAAACTTAAAGTGCTGCTATCTATCACTGAAGTGAAGAAACTAAGTGATCTACACTGGTTTTGAAAAAAGGGAGCCTATGCCAACATCTGGATGGTAATAACTCATTTTCCGAAAATGGCTCCAAACTCCTCATATATTCTATTCATTTCTTTATTTTTATACGTTTATGAATAACTAATAATAAAAAGATATTTTAAAAATATTTTCTATGCGTTTCTATTTGAACATAACTTAGAAATATTTCCTAAGGATATTCATACTTCGTTCTTTGAAGCGCTATACGTTTGATGGTATTGGTCCTATCTCAAATCTAAGGGCATTTCTTTACTTGGAAATGTAATAAGGAACATTTTTGGTAAGAGCCAAATTTTCGATGTCTCTTAATCGTTCGCACGTAAATCAAGCAAACATCTAATAAAGCTGGTTTCAAAACGACATTTCAGGACGGTTTTCAGCATGTATCTCGCAAACTAAACGGCCTGAAAAAACGTATTACATATAGAATGTAACTTTCAGGTTTCTCTAAAATTTTTATTTGAAAACATTTTTGATTAGATCATAAATAAAGTGGTATCTTCTAACATGTATTTAGGGCCGGAAGTAAAGTGGTCTCAATTTTCCCAAATCGAATCAGATCTAAGTTAACACGTGACTTCTTCATTTCAAGTTCATAGTTACAATCGTTTCTGCGTTAGAGCGCTCACAAAGGTCAAACACATACACACAGACAAATATCATCGCGAAAATGGTCAAAACGTATTCGGGGGCCTTGAAACGTTAAAACCTGTTGAAAACTCAATCTCGGATTTACACACGATTACAATGCTTCCTTATCGAAAGTAAAAAACTAATTTAATCAAGATTTTTTGGTGCCCAAGTAAATTTCTATCAGGACACATTCAACCAGAAAATGAAAGTGACCCACAGTAGTTCCAAAGTTAGTTGAAAACAAAGCAATTTTTACATGTTTATTTCGATAAAACCAATGGCGACTAATTAATATGTATGAATAAATTATTCATTCTTTGCCTTCTTTTCATTTTCAGGCTTTTCTTTGTTTTCAGAGCTTTCTTTTTCATTTTTCTCTTGCTCTTCTCCCACCTTTTCTGGCACTTTTTCACTAATTTCAATCAAATTCCCACTAATGTCAAGCTCAACTAAATTCATTTTTCTCATTTTTTCTTCAAGTACTTTTTTCTGATTATATTTCCATGCAACATAGGTATTCCATCCCAAGGCAACTACTTGGAGCAAGAAAACCCTGAAGTTGAGTGGTATGACGGTAAAATTAATAGTTTGAACAGCTGGCCAAAGTGTATAACTTGCGAGCAGTAAACTAATGTAAACTTCTTTAAATTTCTCTCGGAGATTTACTCCTTCCAAAATTCCAACAGTTGATATGAAAAAGGCTAAGGCGATAGGTGCAAAGAGAATTTGATCAATTGCCACCTTTGTTAAGCCTTTTTTTAGATTTAATTCACTGCCAACAAACACATCCAATGTTTTGTACCATCTTTGTAATATTGGTCCATACAATATTCCCACAATAAAAAACCTGGAATGATTTCAAAATAGTAGAGTTCATTAGATATTTCATAAATAATGTAATATGTGATAGTATTAAAAATGAAATTGGATAATGGGAAAGTTTTTTAGAAAATATAGTTTTGTTTTCTTTATTGAGCTCTTTCTTGTTTGAACAGTAATCCGTTTAAAGGACTCGGCCGTTAAGAACGTGATAAATGCCCTATAAAAAAATTAATCACGAGCTTAACTAGCATTTAGGCATTTTTAAAATACGTTTTCATGTCAAATGAACCTAACTTCTATTTTTCTTCTTAAGCCAATAATCATGTAAAATGCCATCTTTATTTTTATTATAGTAATAAAAGAATATTATTCCTCACTCGGAATTGAAATTTGAAAAAACTCATAAAAATTTTGTTTTGACAATTTGAGTTGTTTTTGAATGGCATTATCTTGAATGCATATTTTTACAATTATACTTTCGGTATATATACGTCTTGAAATTCTATTTATATGTATATATATTTTATATATATATTCTATTCTATGTATAATATAATGTATAATACTTATTTTTGTTCAAAGTGATCCAGGGCCATATATACCTCATTTGTAAGTGAGGGGAGAAAGCTTCAAAAATATTCATCTACTCGTCTCTCAACAGAAATATTTTTTGAGGGTAGAATGTTTTAAGAATGATGATTGTAAAAATCTGTACTACGAAATTTATTTTTACATGTTTTCACGTGGCTGTTATACATAATTTTGGCTGATCGGCTTCACTAACCACTCCCACTTAAGAGGTTTTTGTAATTTAACGAAGTTAAACTTAAATTATGTATTCATTATTTATTCCCGGAATATAGAGCTTCAAAAAGTGAATCTGGGGTCCATACATTTTTTTTTGTCTAATTTAGAAATCTCTTCTTTCGACCGGTGCCAGCAGTGATGGTGGTTGTAGAGCCCAGTGAAAGTGGCTCAGGGGTCTACAGAGTCACTCCAAGACTATCCATTGATTTAGCCGTTAAATCAGTAGGTACTTTATTTTATCCCCACTTTTATCTGTCAGAATTTTCGTTGTCATTTAAACAGTTTCGAACCTATTACACTGAAAATTTGCGTGGCTACCAACTGAACAATGAGGAATTATATGTAACTCCTAGATTAATCGAATACCCAACAATAATGGCATAGTGGAATGTAGGAAATGCCAGTTAAAAGAAATTTGTATATTCTCTTTTTTACGTCGATCACTTCTTCCATTTTCCAGGCAATAAAAGTATTCTATCCTATAGAAACTGTCTTGAGGAAACCTAGATTGATTATAAATAAATCTATAAAATAGATAGTTTTGTACAAGCAAGTAAACAATATTAAAAATCGTTCACTTCTCCAGTTGAAACGGAAGGGAACCTTAAATTCTTTTGAAGGTGTAGAGAGAACCTCGTAAATACTTCTGAAAACGTCCGAGAACCATCGACAGTGCCGAGGTGTCGCCCTCTACCTCTCCGGTCGCCCTCTACCAAAACTCGTTACATTCTATTTGAAAAATCTTCAAGTTCTAATCAATTTTTCTTGTTTTCCTTCCTCCGTTGCATCCTTTAGCATGAAGTATCAGCACCAAACCCGCAGCAGCCAGGCATTCGAATCAAGTTCACTCATTATAGACAGTCAGTTTCCTTTACTATATATTATAAATTGAAGATTTTTGTATCGCCCAAACTCTTTAGCTGTCCGGATCCGAGGTGTAAACGGGGCGACTACGGAACTACTCGACTTATTCAATGGCCCTTAACCAGATGAGAGTGAACAACTTGTCAAATGAGTCTTGAAGGTGTACAGTCTGCTAACGAAACCTCCTTGTCGAGGAGGGGCAGAGTCGGATAGAGGAAAGAAAGCACCTTTCTAAGGAAACTTCATTCTGTGATACATGTTTTCAATGACATACCTCAAGAACGAAACACAATCACCTCACAGACTGTACATATTTCAGCACCATTTCAAACCGCTAACTTCTACTCGTATATACAAGCCTCGACGACGCGACATTTAGGTGGTTCGAAGGAGACAAGATTAAGAACCACACGTAATAAGATGTATACTGGATTATTGAAGAACCTAATGTAAATGGAAAGACGATTTTAATTCAAATACGACTTTCCAAAACAACGCAAAATAAATTTAATAAAGCCATGCATAAAGTTAGCCGGTTTCTATAATACTACTTAGGTATTGACTTTTTTTTTCTTAGGTATTTCACTATTTTTTCTCTGGATAAGACCAAAGATCGTAAGTCTGGGCGCTTTTCCTTTTTTAAGTAGTTTTGGAGATATTTCGATTGATGGGACAATTATGCTTGTTCAGAATACAAATGGATCAAGTCTGTTCATTTTGAATTGAATAATAAAAGATATTCGTTTTAACACCAGAAATTACCACTGAATACACGGTAGCTATGGTTGTTACGAAAATGAACAATGGAAAGACAGTTTTTTTTTTCGCACTCATTTAATAAAAATAAAGTAAAAAAATCTAATAGGAAATCCAAGCTTTCAAAATTCAGCGTTAGTAATGCCAGTGACGGTTCTAAATAAATTCATGCGTAACGTGTTTTTACAATTTTTTTTTTTCTTACACCTAAGATTAGTTCTCCAAGGTCAAAATATGTAATGAATGCTTAAATAAATTAATTTAGTTAAATAGAAAATAATGAAAAGCATTGTTATTCATTAATCAAGACCAGGAATAATGACAAAATTATTTTTTTATATTTTTGATCTAACTGAATTTATATATTCAAGCCCCCCGACTCTAGGACTTCTTTTCGATCCTGTACAACTAATGCATTTGTATAAAAAAAAAATTAATATAAATTGAAAAAAAAAAACAGGTTATTCGTGAGGATTTCTGAGTAATGCTTTGCACGGCTACTGTACTGGGCAGGCCTCTAGCCTTGATCCACTTGTATTGTAGATAAGTTGTAACCCTTTTGTCTAGAGTTGGAATGTGAGAGACACTCACTGATTAGATATCTGTTACCTGCAGGTCCGGCGATAGTCATACTTATGATCCTTTTCTATCAACTTCTGTGCTATACAGTCACCAGTCCCAACTAATATTCCAGTTTGTATAGATTGGACTATATACGGATGTGTATTAAGGGTTTTATTATATGCAACCCACAATCTTCTCAGGGCCATTTTGGAAACTGTAATCATCAAAAATGGAGATTATCGATCACTTTTTAGACAGTTTCTCAAACTCTTGTCAAATTTAAAATAAAAGAATATCGAGGGGGAGGGGGGCATCTTGGGGAAAGTATCAACAAATGTTATAATATATATATATATATATAAATAAAATAGAATGTTTTTGCAGCTAAGGACTAAAGCAGTTTTTCTTAAAAGTCCCGGTTAAATAAGCAATGGGTATAAGCAACGTTGTCCTATCGTAGTTAGTTCGTTATTGTGTCTCATGCCGGGACTTTAACTACGAGGTCATAACGCCTACTACCAGAGCGCTCTTTTATCCCTCTGGTGGACACAAGCCCGATTCTACTGACCTAAATTTGCCTACCCAGGTTTATTCACATAGGACAGGGGTCTTTAACGAGTAACTGATATCGCTTAACGTCCCATTCGAAGGACAGCGCACTCAAGTTTTTTATACTTCCCAGGTAAAATAAACTAAGGGCCTCGGGCGGTTTCGAACCTGCGATCTTAAGCTCAGTAGGCTAGCACGTTTCCTCTGAACTACCGGCGCCCTCTCCTATCGTAAATAATACGACACTCAGTAACCATGCTTAATGTTCCGCCCAATTAAGAAAAAATCCTTTGGTCTGCATTTGATTCAGTGTTGGGTATCATTAATTTAAAATTTTAATTTGGGCTTATTTTAATTTTTATAAATATTTTGTTACAATTTTTTTTTTATGACATTTTTTGAATAATACTGGTGTGTCAATAGAAAGGAATAACAACTGAGAGAAAAGCAAAAGAGCTAATTTAAGTGTCAAATATAGCTCATGTGTTTTTTCATCATTGGCTGTACTGTCTACTTTATGCGACTAACATGTGTCAAAAAAACCAAAACATATAACATTTGAAGAAACTAATTTAATCGTGAATTTCTGGGCCTAACACTGATTCTAATTCGTACAAGTCGGAAACCACCATGGATTCCTATGAAGACAATTAAAGATATGTAATTGCTATTTTTGCTTAAAATGAATAATATTTAATAAATAACTAATCATACTCATTCCCATAACCAGAAGGGTGTATAGAAATCAAATACGTTGTCTTCCCATTGTTTTATTTGTGAGCAGAACCGGTTTTCAACGCAAATCATCCCACCCGTACAATTTTTAGCCTCTACCTCTGTACAGACGGAATGTGCAAATGATGACGTTGTTGCGTCGAAAACTGTTTCTGACCACAAATAAAACAGTGGGAACACAATGTCTTTCGTTTCTATGGTAAAAGATTTATATTGGAATTGATTCCCTGAATAGCGATATTTTCTTTCATGCATAATCCCTAAAGAATGCAATATAAGTTAAAATTGCCATTGAGAGTGTTTTTCATTGTAACAATATACGAATAATGTTCTACCATTTTGTTGCAATAAAATGGTTTCGTGGCTAATATTTATGTTGTCTGATCTTCTATCATGGCATAGCCTTGGTAAAGCCGCGTCCACATACCCCTGTCTGACCTTCCTCCCTCACACTTGGACCACCTCCAACTACACTTTCCTCGCTCTCCCGTCCCACCTTGGTAACCGCTGTCCATTATATGCCCTTCACTATCTCCTCCAGCTGTTTCACTCTGAGGCTAAATCGGATGGTCCTGTTCCTGCCCCGGTGAATCTCTACTCTCCTGATTTATCTGACTTGGCCACTGTTGTTTGTTTTCTTGGTAGACCCTAACGTTTTCGGCTATAGGTTAAGGTGAGGACAGTAGCAGTTTTATAAACGGCCGTCTTGGTAGCTTAAGGTGCCTCTTCTGTAGACAGACATTTTTGAATGCGTAGAAAAGTACTTGAAGAGGACATCTCGGAGAGAAATTCTTCTTTAATTCTCCATCTCCTCGGTATATATAGCTCGGGACTTGCTCTGTGAGCAGTCTATTTAGGACACGTTCTGTGTCTTCTGCTGTCACCACTTCCTTTGTCTTTGTCAGATATTTTTCAACCCCCGGTTATCCGACTATATTTTACCAGATGATGTTACCATGAGTGCAAAAAAAAACAGACAAAATAATTCAGCCTCGAAATACTGAAGTAATTTTTACTGCAGGAAAACTATCCTCCTTTTTTTATGTCCAGTATATTGGCCTGACCGAAACTGAATCGCCCACCTTATTCCTCCCAGTAATTGTGCGCTGTACGAAATTTGCAGATATTTATTTGTAGTATACCGCAATGCACATCGAAATGTCACAGAGGGTTTCGCTAATATGGCTAATAAAGAGAAAAACAAATACAAGATATAAAAACATTCCACACTTCAAAAATCTCGAGAAAAATACCTCAGTTTAGAGTTAAATACATATAAGACTTGAAAACAAAATAATAAAAAGTACTGAGAATAATGAATAAATTCTATATAATAAATATAGTTAACAGATAGTATATCTTATCTTACGTCGGATAGTTAAAAAGGTTGGATAAGAAACAATAATTATTGAGTCATGATTTTAATCAAAAAATCGTATACAACTAAAATTTAAAATATATAACAATTTGTCTATTATATGAATAAAACAATTCTAAAAAAAAAAAAAACAGGCACAGCCTTTAAATAGCTCTGATAAATATGGGCCCGAAACTCTTTTATATAATACACATAATATTAAAACTTACTAATTTAATATGCTTGTATGCCCATTAAATGTTATTGATTGGAACCAATAGAGCTGGTCATTACCACCCTCATGGGTGATAACTGCGATGCTCAAAACCACATCAGAATATCGTCACCAGGTAAACCTTCATTCAGGTATGTAACCATTGAAACAGCAGCTTGAAATCACCCATATGAGAGCATAATAACCAAAAAATGTCTATGTACAATTAAATAAATTAAAATATATAACATGGTAAAAATAAATTTATAATTTAATAAAACTTTACATTGCTGTCTTAGTTATCACAGGTCTTATGTACTCTAATTTATGTTTATAATGTTTAGGAAGTAATGAACACAAAATAACATGGGTGATTAAAGCAGTTATTCCCCATACTCTAAATTTAGTATTTATATAAACAGGCAAAATATAACCTTTGTTTTTACCCACCCGAAATTGAGTAAAACGACAATTTTCTGAGGTACAAAAATGTCTCAAAGGGATCGTAAAAGGTAACTCAACTTCTGCCGGATTTGGTTTTAAATCATCCAAATTTAAAGAACCTACATATCCTAGAACAGGCAATACTGAGAACTCGTTTCCTACAACTATGGATCCTGAGCCCCAAACTCTGATGTTATTCCTATTAATTCCAAGTTCTTCTTCTGTTTCACGAAGTGCTGTTTCCTCTAAACTATTGTCCGTGGCATCTTCAACACCACCAGGGAAGGAGACCTGACCTCTGTGCCTTTTGAGGTGAGGTCTTCTTAAAGTGTAAAGAAGAGATAATTCGTCATTCACTATACACAAGGGTATGAGGACAGCAGCCCTTTTCTTATTTTCCTTTGTTAATTCTCTGGGAGATAACTTCATTGATTTTATTTTCTTGATACATTCTTTCTGATTTTCTTCGCTTATGATATCTGTTATGGATGGAAAGTCATTTAATTTTGTTTGACTAGAATAAAATCTTCCCTTCGTTGAAGATTTTAAAGTTCCTAAAACGACTATATCTAATTGAGTAATCCTTAAAAAACCAATACGAGAAAACATTTCTAAACAGCTGTACAAGAATTTAGTTTTTTTGTTTTTTAAATTTATGAAATCACTTCATAATTACAAGCGAACATACCTCTTCAAAACACTCACACAGCCTAAATTAAACCTCTTCATAATATATAACAGTATGATAAACTTACTCTTGATATAACCTTCTACTAAATAAAATGTTTTCAAAAATTATTAAACAAAATAACTTACAGAATAAATAATGTTTCTATGCATCAAATTCAGTAAGTAAAAAATATTTATATTATTTTATTCATGTTTATAGGTTCTAGCGCTAGTTTTTATGTACTCGTATTTTGTCATCCAAGAGCATTTTAGCAGTTCAATGCCTTCAGTATCACCTTCAGGTGTCTTCGGGCTGTTTGATTGTCAATAAGTTGGAGTTCCATATTGAATTTGTTAAGTGTTTAGTTGGAAGTGTATTTGTTCTATTAATTTCAGCTAAATGTCTTTGTTCGGTGCACTTATGGGAGATCTAGATGACGATCCATTTCTGGGGTTTGTAAAATGATTTCAAATTGCTTATTGCATTAATCTTATTATGTTGAGTCCTATACATATATCATAGTTACCAGTCATTCTTTTAGGCTAGTTTGTATATTTTAACAAATTTAGCGATCATCTGTCATTTCTTTAAATTTTAGTTATTCAATTTCTTCATATTTTTTTTTTACTGGAAATATATCTTCGCCATTTTTTAAATGAAATTTCATGATTAATTTCTTTCAATTCTATTTACCAAATAGTTGGGTGGTAATTACTTTTATTATTTGTAATTTAAGGGTTAAATTATGACTTTCTTTCCCAAAATTGAATTGTGTTGTTTTAACTTGTTTTTAGTCTAAACTTTTTTTTTTTTTTTTTTTTTTTTTTATTATTATGCCGTAAGACTAATTGTAGTCCTATAAAGCCGGAGCGAGTATGTAGGAGTCCATTGATCCTATAATTCTATTTTTGATTTGGTAATAAATTTAATGAGTCTGTTAATGTTTTCTATGGTATTAATGTTAGCTATTGTTTGAAGAAATGTGTTTTCGTTGGATAGTAGTGTCTCATGTTGTCTCTGGTTGTCGTATTTTTTGCAGTTCGTGAAAATGTGGATTACGTCCTCAGTCTCATTGCAGTGTTCACAGTTGGGGGATGGTTTTATTTTGATTAGATGTAAGTATTTGTTTGTTCTGGCATGTCCGGTCCTCAGTCGTGTCAAGTATATGATTTGTTTAGTCGTCAGTGTCTTACTGTGTGGGTGGAACCATGGCTTTGTCGTTATTGTCTTCTGTACTCTGTAGTGGAATTGTCCTTTGGTTTGGGATATGTCAGTATAGTTGGTTTGCCATTCCGTGAGTGTCTGGTGTTGTAGGATGGAAAGGGTGTCTTCTAAGGTCAAGTCGATTCTGAGTGTCACTGTGTCCTTTGCCGTTCCTCGCTTGGCTAGGTGGTCAGCTCTGTCGTTGTCAGTCAAATTGATGTGTCCAGGAATCCATTGAATGTAATAGTTCTTATCTGACTGGTAAATGGATGTAGCTATTGTGGAGAGTATGTAGTTGCTGCGAGTTTTGAGGTGAAAGTTGCGTAGTAGTTGGCAGGCGGATTTAGAGTCGGTCAATATAACTATCTCTTCTGAAAATGTAATACTTTTAGAGTAGTCTATGGCCTTTTGGATAGCAATCAGTTCAGAGGTACAGACGTTATGATGTGGTGAGATTTTTTCTGTTAGGTTAGTGTCTGTTTGGGGATCGAAGATACCTATCCCCGTCCCCTCTGGTGTTTTTGAAGCATCTGTGAAGAGTTTGTGACATTTATCGTAAAGAGTGTTAATCATTTCTATTGTGTTGGCTTTTAGGATTGTGGGGTCTAAGTTGTTTTTGGATGTTTTGATTGTCCTAATGTCTGGATTGGATTTTATGATAAGGTTTGATAGTGGGATGGGCGCAATAAATGAGAACGGTTTGTCGGTCCGATGTAGTGTCTGTAATGTTGGCCTGAGTTCTGCTAGTGTATTTTGAATGTACTTGTTCAAGTGGATTTTTTGTCTATTTATTAAATCGTTGAAAGGGTGTGATTTGTCGGCGTGTATTTTTGTAAGTTTTCTTTTTAACTGTAATTTACGTCTGAGTGGAAGTGGAAGTTCTCCGGCTTCCACCAGAACGGCATTGATAGGAGTTGTTTTAAATGTCCTCAATGAAATTTTTAAGGCCTGGTTTTGTATTACACTAAGTTTCTGAATGAGGGGTGTTCTGGTGGAGCCATAAACCTCGCAGCCATACTCCAGCAGTGGTCGAACTAAGCTCTTATATAGGTGGATCATGTTGGTGGGATGTGCCCCCCAACTCAAACCTCCTGCTATACATTTCAGGAGATTTATTGGTTTTTGTGATTTTGCTATTGTATGGGATATATGTTTCTTGAAGGACAGTTTTGTATCTAACCAAAGACCAAGGAATTTGTGTTCCTTAGCAACGGGTATGGTGATATGACTATATTGTAATTTGATGTTGTTGTGGTTGATGTTTCTCTTCTTTGTGAAAGGTACGAGTGTCGATTTGTCAACGTTGATCCTGAGTGTCAAGTCGTCCAGTCTGTTGGAGAGAGTACTGAGTCCCGCCTCTAGTTTGGTGATGGCCTGGTCTACTGTGGGTTGTGTTGTGAAGATCACTATGTCATCGGCGTATTGCAGTAGACTGATGCCCTCATCTAGCTCGTCGTGTAGCTCTCTAGTATACATGTTAAAGAGGATTGGTGACCAAACATCTCCCTGTAACAGTCCTTTGTATGAGTCCATCTCTACGTCCCCTTCATCTGTCTTTATATATAGTGTTTTCTTAAATAAATATTTATGTAGCCATACCGTTATCTCCTGTGGGATTTTTGATTTATCGAGGACGTTTATTAGTTTGGTAATATTTACATTGTCATATGCTTTGTCTATGTCTATGAATAGGGCCATAAGTATTTGTTTTTTAGAAAATGCTATCTCGATTGAAGATGTGAGTATCATAAGGGCATCAGTTGTGGATCGGCCGCAACGGAAACCCAGACACTGTGGACTGAGGAGATTGTGATATTCCACAAACCATTCGAATCTTTTCTTCATAATTATAT
This sequence comes from Aradus depressus, assembly GCA_963662175.1. NCBI lineage: Eukaryota > Metazoa > Arthropoda > Insecta > Hemiptera > Aradidae > Aradus > Aradus depressus. Next base: position 16,399,688 of record OY759215.1, read on the forward strand.
TAAAAACTTTTGCTGGACAGGATAAGAGAGCTATGGGCCTGTATGAAGTGATTTCCTGCGGGTCTTTGTTTGGTTTTAGTATCGGTACTATTCGTATTTCGCGCCATTCTTCCGGAATTACTTTTAATCGGAAGGATTTATTGTAACACGCAATTAAGGAATGTTTTATGTTATAAGGAAGTCTTTTAATCATCTGATAACTAATTTCGTCTCTGCCAGGAGCTGTATCTTTTTTGGAGCTGATGGCGGCATCGAACTCAGAGTTGGAGAGTGGAAGCCTGAATATGTCCGATTTATCTATTATTGATTGAGAATGTAAGGTTGGGTCTGGAGGAGGCTGGGGTGGGTTTTGGGAAGGATTTGTCAGTTTGAGTAGGTATTGTATGGCTGTCGATTTGCATTCGATGATTTTATTTTGAGTAAATGTTTTCACGTGTCTGAGTTGTTTCATTTTTTGCCATACGTCGCTTGAAAGATTAGGGTTAATCTCTTGAATGTAGGTCGTCCAGGTGTCTTTTTTGGATTTTTTAATGAGGTTTTTTGTTTTGTTGATCCTATGTCTCATTTCTTTATAGTTCTCTATGGTCATGTTTTGTTTGAATTTTTTTATCGATTCAGTTTTTTGGACATAAGATATTTTGATTTTGTCGTTCCACCAGCATTTGGGTGTGAAGTTGTTCATGTTGTCTGTTCTGTATCTAGGTATGGTATTATCTCCGGCTTTGTTAATGAGGTTGGTCAGTTCAGTTATGTCCTCTGTCTGTAAGGGCCCCTGTTCTCTTAGGTATTGTTCGAAGTGACTGTAGTCGGTTGCTCTGAAATTTCGTCTCCCTGTTCCTAGCTGTCCTCCGCGGGCGAGTGCCCTCTCCAGGATCATCTCTATTATAAGGTGATCGCTGCCCAGACACTGGTCCGTCACCCTCCAACTCATCCTATAGCCCAAGTCTCCTGTACATAGGCTTAAGTCTACTGATGATCTGTTCTGGTTGGGGTGTGTAAGTCTAGTCGGTGTCTTCTCATTTAGTAGAACTAGTCCTGATGCTAATATTTCTTCAGATATGAGTCGGCCCCGCGGGTTTTCTACCTCACTCCCCCACAGTCCGCTTTTTCCGTTTAGGTCACCGCATAGTATTGAAAATGGCAAGTTATCTATTGTAGAAAAGAGTTTTTGAATCTGAGCTTTAGAAGTTTTGGCCCCGGGGGATATGTATGAGTTGATAATATTAAGTGGAGGTATAGTGTTAGTTGTCCGAATCCCTATTAGTTCTACGTTGGCTATATTATTTAATGTTATTTTTTCCCATTTTATTGATTTGTGAATGAGGAAAGCTACCCCTCCATACCCGTCTCTTCTGCTTATCTGATAAAAGGAGTAGGTTTTGGAATTATGTTCTACTTTTGTGTTAAGCCATGTTTCTTGTAATGCCGCAATATGTACTTGGTTTACGTTCAGCAAATTGGTTAAAATTGCCCATTTATTGTTTATACTTCTAATGTTATGTTGTATGATTTTAATGTTTGTTTGTTGTGCACTGTTCATTGTGAGCAAGTGTTATTATTATAATTACTAAATTGTTGTGAAGATTGTAGAGCATGAATACTGTAAATATTATAATGAAGAGTATCCATCCTTTATAGGAAGAATTTCTAATAATGAATGAAAAGGAGGATTATATTTGTATATTTAGGATCAATGTTATTATGCGAGTTGGTATGGTTGTTATGTCCACTGTAAACGTATTCAGTATGTTTCGCTGTCATTGTCAGCGTCTATTTTGGATGAATTTGTAATGTCAGTCTTATCTGTTTTGAGGTGTTCCTCGGTGCCAATAGTTTTGTAGTCTAATGTTGATAGTTCTTCTATTTGTATGTTGTCTATAATGTGTTTGTTTTGAGTCACAATCTCATGGAGGGTCCTCCCAACTATGGTAAGCAGGTCTCTCTCAGACTTAGTCTGACCCTGATTTATTCTGTTCAGTAGTGTCGTGAGGGCGGCTATCAGTCGCTGTTCAGTAGATGTTCTCTGTGGGTTGTTGGTATATACTGGCTTGTTGGTAGGCTCTGTGTCCTCGCTAACTGTCTTGCTGGGTCGGGGAGGGGTTGAGGGTGGGGATGAGGCGGGCCTCTTCTGCCCTACGTGCTTCGTTACTGTACGACTATATGAGGGTTGTCTCAGAGGGGGCTTACTATTGAGATGGGAGCGTGATGTTTCTTGGAGGTCCGGAAAATCAGATAAAATTGAAAATTTATTATAGTAAGGTTTTGTCTTGAGTGTCATCCGGTCTGCTTCGTAGTATGTGATACCTTTCAGAGCCATGGTCTCCTTTATGGTCTTTTGTCTGGCGTACTCCTCGCATGCTGTCCTGTCCGTGGTCCTGTGGGAGGTACCGCAGTAGTGGCATTTTGGGGAGTTAGGGCATTCGTCGAGCTGGTGTTTGGGATTCTGCTCCCCACAGTTGGCGCACTGTGCCTTGCTTCTACAGTATTGCCGGGTATGATTGTACCGTAAACAGTTAAAACACTGTATCACTCTATATACATATGGTTGAACCTTGCGAGGGGCTAAATATAAATATACTTCCTCCGGCAAAGTCTGCGAATAAAACGAAATTTTTACAGACAGAGTATCTTCAAGTCTTGGCGTACCTTCCTTGTCTTTTGTCCTTCTCTTTATCCTTGACACCTCAAAAACTCTGGATTTTGACGAAATATTTGCCTTTATCTCGTCTTCATCTATGTCGGTTGGAATATTTCTGATAACGCCCACTTTTATGATATTTTGAGTTGGAATGTAGGCTTTGCAATTTATTATTTTGAGTAAGGGATGAGAAAGAAATGAATTTGCTAAATCGAATTTTGAAAATGTTACTTTTACTTTTTTCCTATTTATTCTTTTAACTTCTGTGAATTTAATATTGTATTGCAATAGGGATTTGCCTATTTTGATTTCATTTATATCAGATTCTGATTCTATGATTGTAATGTATGGTCCATGATAATAAGGCAAATATTTCAAATTTCTGTTAATACCGGTATCCATGTTTTCATTGTTAGACATTTTATTTTCTTTACCTGGTTGTCCAGTGTCTTGTATGTCTGGGGGTTTGGGATCCCCCATTTTTAAAAGAAACTGATATTAATAATCAAAGTGTATACGACCTGGGCAGTAGATAAATATAAATAATAATACACCGCTAATCCGTAAAAACAAACAAAACGTTAATGTTAATATCACTGTTAATAAGGTTTGTGACACTTTCTTCACTCACATAACTATAAGAAAACTTGAAAAAAGAGCTATGAAAAATATAGAGAATTGAGATAAGGTTAATTGATTTGTTCACTTCACTAGCGCGTCAGCTGTACTCTAGTCTAAACTTGAATGATATTTAGGATTTAAGAGGCGAGCATTATTTTGCTCCAGAAAAAATGTTACAAGTATACAAGTAATTTTTTTTTTTTTTAGAGGTCATATGCGTCGGATGAATAGCATGATGAGTAACTTCTTAAGAGATCCGTTCAGCGACATGATGGGAAGGAGCATGGGCTCTCAGCTAATGCCCTTCCAACATGGAGGTTCGCGAGGAAGGGAAGTGGCAAGATACCCTCAGGACGACTTTGGCATGGGAATGGGTCTAATGCCAATGGGATTTCCAGGTTTACGAATTTTTCAAGACATGGGAAACAATCCCAATTGCCACAGTTTTTCTTCGAGCACTGTAATGACTATGACTTCAGGACCAGACGGCAGGCCTCAGGTATATAGTTAAATAATAGTAAATACAATTTAAATTAATAATTAAATAACTTTGACTTTATTAAAATATTAAATTTATGTTGGTTCATTGATTTTTTTTGTCAAAATATTTATATTTGAATATTACTTACTTTGCAAAATGTACCAATTCACAAATTATGTAAAAACTTCCGAAGAAACCTCTAAATTCTTTTAATCAGTATAAAGTTGAAAGCTGCTAGTCTGACCGGGCATCACGCAAAGATGGCTGACAGCATAATTCATGAATTCCCACGTTATCTTCAGGGTAGCCCAACTTTGAATATAGGCTATTTGACATTAGAACATTGAATACGAATTTGTTTATTCTTTCTCTGGGCATCATACATAATCGGCTTACAGTTGAGCCAAACTGAAAGAAAAAATTTATTTCAGTGCTAAGTATAGATTTTTTTTTTTTTTCATTTGAAGGAATGCTGAATTGTGGAGATTTCCACAAGTCCCATTTCCTTTTTGCAAGGTCCACACAAACCTTTCCATATCAATCCTCTTGTGGAAAGTTACCATATTCACCAGTTAATTTTAACCTACCAATGAAAAATAAGAGGTTCAAGTGTTTCATAAAGACAAATTACAAGCCTTGTAATAACCAGTAAATTTTCACGTTCACAAGTTACTGGTAAAAATTACCAAACATTTTCACCCATCGCCAGAGGTCGGTAACTTTTTTGTGCTATTAGCTGAATTATATTGTGCTAATTTGTGTTGTTAATTGTTATGTACTGCCACACCTTCATCGCATACTACATGACGTGGAAAGATTTGGATTTGTGTACTAGTTCAATGGTGTTAGTTGAACTTAAATTAAATAAAACATAAGTTTATTAGTGGTATTGTCTAATTTCACATAATATATATATACATGGGAGTATAAGACTGAGTGTCTTAGTGCCTCAGTCTTATCTCTTACGCTTTTGGCTGAGGATGGTAGAAATACCGAAAGTACTCCCATGTATATATATTACTTGAAATTAGACAATACCACTAATAAACTTATGTTTTATTTCATTTAAGTTCAATTGAATTATTTCACAACATCTCTGCAATAATGTCAGTTTTCAATGGTGTTAGTGTTGTTTTATCAGCACATGACTCATGTGTCCCAGGATCCCTCCAACTAAACGACTCTTTTACTTTAGGACCAGCTCAATCCAAATTACTGTCCCATTAAGCCCTTCTAACGTTATTGTTATCTTCAGGCTTTATATTTTTTTTAGTTTTGTGTTATCACTCTCCCTTTTCCACAGAGGCCATGTCCATGCTATTGAGGTATTATTGCTTTTTTAGAGACTACAAAGGTATTGCATCGTCCAGGTATCGAAAATTTTAACAAATGTCCCTAAAATATAATTAGATTATTTTCCTGACGATTTCATTCGTCTGTGACAACTCAATAACGCTTCTATTCCAAATTGAGTCTATATGCCTGGTTACATAAAAAAAATGTGAGGCATAACATTTTTATACCAACCACTTTTCCAGAGATCACTCTCCCCATTCACAAAATCATTTTATACTCGTATTACAGGGTTTCAACTTGAATGCTAATGACCATAGTAGTAGACGCGTTAAAAAAAAAAAATCAATCCTCTTGTAAAGTCCTTAACATCATGTTCCCATCCCTACAACCCTCCGAGGCTTCGTTGTCCTCGTGCTCTTCCGTAAGTGTTAACGGTATGTTACAAGGGAGTGTTGGTAATGACTAATTTCTCCCCTTCACGTCTCCTCCCTCTCGACGGCCCGCCTCCTGATCTTCCTCCACTTGTGAATAGTGGTTCGTTTGGGCAGTGTGGTAGGAAGGACATTGCTGGTCTCTGCAGTCTTCAGAGTGGTCGATGGCAGTGTGCGTGAGTCCTACTGGTGAAGGCCTCCTCAAGTTTCTTGTGTTTTATTTGTTTTTACTTATCTTTATTCCTTTATTATTTTTTCAATTGTCGTACATATGTTTATTTGTATATATTATTTATTTTGTTTTACTTATTACTTCATTTTATCGTTACTTGTCGGCACATCTACTCTCTGTTCTGCACAGATTGTAGAATAAAGAGAAAAAAAATGAACAAGTTATTTAATACTGGTTTCCACGATATGTACGCTTACCTCAGTTTATAAGTTGCCATAATTTCAGGTTTATCAAGCGTCTCAGTCTGTGAAGCAAGGGCCTGGAGGGGTCCGAGAGACGAAGAAGACGGTGGCTGACTCGAGGACTGGTGTCAAGAAGATGTCTATTGGCCACCATATCCAGGACAGGGCCCACATTATCGAAAGGGAGCAGAATGTGTTCTCTGGGGAGGCCGAGGAGCGTCAGGACTATATCAACTTGGAAGAAGGTTCGTCCCATTGTGAATAATATTATAGAATCGCGGTTCCTTAACTTTTTTTGTGGGGGTAACACTAGTGCGAAAGACAATTACCACCTAAAATTTATATATAATACTTTCATGGTTATAGAGGGCGCCGGTAGCTCAGTGGTATGCGTGCTTGCCTTCTGAACTCAAGATCGTGGGTTCGAAACCCGACCGAGGCCCTTATTTATAGTTTATTTTATCTGGGAGGTAAAATAAACTTAAGCACGCCGTCTTTCGGATGGGACGTGAAGCGATGGTCCCGAGCCTGTACGATGTCAGGTATTCGTTAAAGACCCCTTCCTTAGGTGAATAAAAATTTAGGGTAGGCAAACTTTAGGACTCCCATAGTAGAGTCGGGCTCATGTCCACCAGAATGACGAAAGAGCTCATGCAGGTGAGACTAGGACCGTGTTGAATCTCCAATAAATATTGTGCAGAACTTTCCATTAATGATGGATAAATACCCAGGACAAAAATAATTGGGGAATTTCATGAGAAATTTCCCAACGCTGTTCCTTGAGTTTTCCCAAACATTGCCGATAAAATATTTGATTTACTCAGTGAAGGTTTATTGTATAAAATACTTAGGATTAGTCTGTTGGAATGGAAACAAAATTAAAAATTTCTTTTAATGAGAACAGAACATTTTTTTAAATGAATTATGAATATGATTCATATTTAAAAATAAAGAAAAAATAGTGATTTTCTATTTTTTCTTTATTTTTATTTTATTTTTTAATTACTAAGAGATATTTACAACAAGCAAATGTGCTAAGTTACAAAAAAAGTGGCAATGTCGGAATGTCAAGAGAGGAGAAATCACCCAGTGGTGACACCTCTTAGACTCTTACTAAGTGGTGACACCCCTTAGACTCTTAGTCGCACTCATTTATGGCTAATTTTTTTTTATTTAGTTTTTTTTTAAAGTAGGGTGCTCCTTGCTATAAAGCAATATCACCCTGACTAAAGTGGGGAGAGGAACTCGGGATCAAGGGGTTACTGAAGGACTGGGACCGGCCATCGACGGAACAATCTGCGTCCCCAACCCATCTCATCCTGTTTCTGCTCTCGCCAGGAACTGACGAATCGGCTGAACACTGGGTAGTCGGTTTCCGTCACAAGCTGCCGTAGATACGATTCTGTCCCGTGAATCAACTCCACTCTAGCTTCATCGTACAGCGGACATTCGAGGACCACTTGTTCTGCAGTCTCGATGCCACCGTACGAACAGTTCGGGTTGTTCTTCCACTTAGTAGCACCATGTCCTGATAATTTTACTTTTTTTTCTGTGGAGTTTTCCCATTTCCCAGAAAAAAAGTATGTACTTTTTATCAATTCCGTGTAACATTCAGCGAATATCACACGGTTTCACATATGATGTTTGTTACTGTAGAAGAAGCCGATGAGTTCAACAAGGAATGGGAGAACCGGACGAGGAGCGCACTGAGACATCACAATGCAGCTCTGGACTATGGAAGTGGTAGCGGCAGTTCCTCCTCAAGAAGAAACAGATCGGCCAGAGAGGCCCAGCTAGCGCTTCCTCCTGCTCCCGCCCCAGCCCATCCGTCCTCTGGACACAGGTAACTAGCACTTCCCTTCTCACTAGCCACACCCTCAACTAATCACAATCCCTCATTAGCAAACCTTCAACTAATACATGCCGCACTCAGCTATTCTCGGGTTCCACGTAAGCAGAGCGCTCTTGTGGCCTGGCCTATTTGTAAAGTTTCAAACAAAATCTGTAGCTTAAATAATGTTTATTTCTCATAGATGATATCTATAAGAAATTAACATGTTTTACAACATTCATAAACATTTATGTTTGTAAGAAATAGCAGGATGTCGGCGTTGCCCGGTTAGTAACTTTGAGCAGGTTAGTAACTGTAAATTAAGTTCTTAAGAAGACTTTTCTTGACTCGGAAAGGCGATGGGTTAGGGGAGTGGGTGGGGGTTCTCGTCCAAGAATCGTCATGGACAAAGGTTGCTCTCCAAGGAAGAAATGGAAAGAAAGGATGGTCAACGATACATAGAAGAAGGGAAAGGATGACAGAAGACAGAACTCACTGGAGTTCTAATGTTTCAACATGAACTCATCCATTCAAGATGAGAAACTGAAGTTCAAGATCACAGGGGCGAAGAAGCGCGTTCTTGGCTTGTCATGATTGTAAATTAAATTATTTAAAATCTCAAATAGAGGATGACCTATATATCGTTTGCCTTTCAGTATGCTATGTTTTGAATTTTTACTTATAATCGAAGGTGTTCCTTGCTACTGATCATGGGTTAGAAACTCCAGGTCCTTCTGGTTTTATTTGCGATGTAAAAACGTTGAATACGCCACCGCAAAATTTACTGACTCCCACAGTTGTGTTCGGCTCTTGTCCACCAAAAGACGAATGAACGGTCTGACAGTAGGCGATATGACCTCGGAAGTTATAGCCCGAAGCTTGAGTCACAAATACAAACAAGTAGAAACAAGATGTTCAAGCAGGCGGAAATACGATCACCTACAGCCACGGATACAAAGACCTCAGTTTTTATTCCCTTAAGATAACCAACGTAAATACACTTGTACATACAACAAAAATTATACAATATATAAAACAGCTGTTTCCTTGTATTGTAACCTTGCTATACAAAAAATTAAACTATTTTATTTATTTATTTTTGGCCTTATGTTCGATGCATATTGGCCATGACTCTTATAATGGTGTAACTTAGTTATTTACGACATTCATGGCCCCGGGAGGGAGTTCTATATACGAAATAAAACTCACTCCCGGACGGGATTCGAACCCTCAAACCAAGGTGAGACCTTGCGACCAAAGCCCTACGCTCTAGCTCGCACGGCCTCCATGGCTCCCAAAAAATTAAGCTAAATTACATTAATTATATACTGATCCAGCATATATGTACCTTTGTTATTACGTTTTACATAATCGTTAGAATTAAAGATGAGGAGATAATTTATTTGTGTTTATGTTAAGTAGTTGCGGAATGTTTCATTTCCCGTCTTCGTATCTTACCAATATAGCTAATAAAGCCGTTTTTTATATAATTTGTCTGGATATCACACGTTACAGTGCAAAGCTACTCCCGGGCAACCTAACCTGCTAATTGACAAATATAATTTTATTGTATCATAACAGAATTATGCGAATAATATAACAGATAGTGTATACATAATCCAGTCCAGTTTCGTCCAGTTTTTTACCTTATTGATTTTTTCAGATCTCATAAATCGAAATCTTCCAAACATCATAATAAGTCCCGCAAGATGAAGATTAAGGGAGAGGTCTTGCCGTAGGATGGAAACCTGTCATTTATGACCAGTCATTAAAATTGTTTTGCATAAATAAATCTAATAGTTCCTACTTTGTATTGTCTATTTATTTACTTCGTTTTTTAAAATAATTTTGGGTAAGTGGGCAACCGCGTGAGTCAAAGATCAAGAAGGATTGTATATTGAACAAAAAATACTTCTTATTGCGATTCCTTGCTTTTTCAATAGTTGGTTTTGTCAAAAAGTGACATAATTCGTTTTGAAAATGAAGTCAATTAGCTAGCTGAACTACCGCCCGAATGTTCTCGAGTATTGTATGTAGTTTCTTTGATAGACTTACCTGAAACTTAACAGCGTTCAGAATGGTCGACATGATAACTAGTTAGAGGTCAGATCTGTATGTGAGGATCCCCTGGCCAGTGTCCTCTCCTCAACGGTTGTTTGGAAAGAAACTCTTTTATATAACTGCAATTTATATATATTTGTTGTCAACAAGTTTACTGTTTTACATATTTTATTAGTTTCAAGCATAAAACTTTTTAAAGAACTATTTAGGATTTTACTTATGATATTAATTTTCAACTGAATTATTTAAATTTAAAATCATTAAAAGGGTACTTGAAATAATAAATTGTGATGGAAAACCGAAGTTGTTTTACATTTTGAAAGATGATGGGCAACTAAACTGATGAACAAAATTAACGCATCACTTCTAAAAAACATTGTAATGTTTTTAATGCATGTTTATGTTGGTTAACTGTCCCAATATCCAGTACCTAGTGTTTCTATGGCGAGCTAGTATCATCGCAGCCATTTCTCGAAGCATCCCTTGGATTTAATCAATTGATCCTTTCTGCTTGTTTCAAATTTACACGGTTTCTACCTTTTTAGTTTACTCCCGAGCATGTCCTAGGTAAGATTCATTTTTGTCCCTATTCAGTCAAAGAGTAAATTTCTATCTCATTAAGGCAACACCATCCTTGTGCAGTTCGGAAACCTCTCTTGTATAAAAGGAGCAGAGAGCCTCCTAGGTAGGGCTCCGGCCAGCAGTAAGAGAGCCACCACAACGACTAACTCTTTGCTCGCATTTGAATCGATACCCTCTTGTGCCATCATTGATCCATTCCCAGAGCCCACTCTTTTTACGCACTTAAGTGACCTCAAACGAAATTTTGATTCATCGCAAAATGCAGTCTTGATATAAGGTGAGGTGTGGTAACCTGCAGCAGGCCTTCCAGAAGAATTTTCGACCTCATTCAGTCTCCTTCTGACAGATCGACCCGAAATTCCAATCTTTCGAAGAGGGTGGACTCAAGAGTGGATTACCCCCAGATGAAGCCTTGTCTCTCAAAGCTTGTAAATAAGAAAATTTGCCGTCTCTCACTGTTTTGTTATCGATAGAGGAGCCGGGAAACTACTGATTTGGCATAGGCTCAGAAGAACAATGGTCATTAACTTAATGACGACTTAACGAGTAATCGAAATAATGCTCCGAAAAATGGCTTTATGGCACCAGTTCACCTTGGGAACACTAAATATTGAGGTTGGGGCAAGTTTAAAGCAAACTACTTTAGGGGAATTACAAGGTTATTTAAAAAATATATATAATTTTGTACAGCAGTTCATATGATAATCTCCTGATATCTTACTTCTATTATACCAAAACTGTGTTTGGAGGGGTTTGTAGGATTTTAAAGTTACTCCCGAGCAACGCTGGAAAACCTGCTTGTTTAGAAATATACTTTTATCAGTATTATCGAGTAATATTAGAGAGATAATATAATGTAAACATAATGCAGTCTAGTTTCATCCGACGTCCAGGACGTCATAAAAAAATAGAAGTAGACAAAATAACGACTCTGTGTCTGATGAGGCATGTCCAGCTGGATCACCATCAAGTTCGCCAGCTTCAAAATAACTCCCTCACTTTGGTATTTTTATTTCCCATATGGAAAGAAACTTGTCATAGTGAAAATTATGTTTTCTTAAAATAGTCTGAGGTTTTTTTCACGTTTTTGGACCTCAAGACTAGAAGCCTTCTACGATTGTAATGTATTTTTTTGTGAACCGGTGGACGCTTTGTATCACCCGTTCACCGAGTCGTTGGGGAAAAGGTTGAGGGGGAAATTGTTTATACAAAGGAAAGAAAAAAACGTTGTAAAGATATGTTGCTGTGGCCGGCCAAACATCTGAGACGATCTATCGGCGGTTGTTCAGCCCACCTTAATTCTTGTTCCCCCTGGGAGCTCCAGTTCCAGGTGGGGGGCACTAACTACAGATCTTCCCTTTCTTATCTTCTAAATTAATTCATCGATTCCTTTCTACTTTGGTGGTTTACTCCACTTCTATGTGTTGTGGTAAACAAAACTGATAAGGAATTTGTAAAAATATTGTATTTATAAAATTGGTGCCTCATCAAAAATCATTGGCTGACAGTTTTGTGAAACCAAAATCTTCTTTACCCAATTTATAAGACAAAATATCAATGTCTTATATGTACGACAGTTGGTATATCCTTTTGTTTTTATTTATTTTTTTATACTTTGAAATATTCAATTAGATTCATATTCGGTGGGATGCAGTTAGTGCATCTTACTTTACCGTATCAAAATATACTTCCTTATTTATTTATTTTTTTTTAAGCACGATATTTACTGCACTTATAGAGTTTGCATGAATGTTCTCTTTATACTGTTGCATTTTTTCTTTTATTTTCTCTTTTTTCTCAATTAGTGCAAGACACATTTCTAGGAGTGGGTACAGGCCTTCTCACCGATACTCTGCGTTACCCTCGCCGAGCTCGTGCTTAGTGCCAAGGTAAGGTTCCTCCTCCCACAGTTACTACCCCAACACAACTCTCAAGTCAATAATCAAACAGTTTATCTAAGTCAGCATGATATATTTTCTTAATATCACTATGTGACTAACTTGGGGCTTTTTATACATATTCGTGTAAAAATACATGATATTCGTATTCTGTTATAAATTTATGTGGCTCTTCCATACAGAAGTGATTCCCAAACCAGTTAAGTTCTCGATTAGTCTGTTTTATAAAACTACAAAATATTATATAATTTTAATATTAATTCGGTAGAGACCTCGACAGATGTATTTTCGAAGATTATCTGAATAACCTCCAATGGACTAATATTTGCCAGAAAATATTGACTTACAAGAATTAGTTCCCAGATGCGACACTTCGAATTGAATGAAACTTCGTGTGTGAATAGTTCGGGTGAAAATGAGAGAGACCCAGCCGATATTCTATTACAACTTTTTGGCTTTGATATTTAATAATACATGAGCATATAAACGCTGGGGGAAAAAATTATATATAAATATTAGTTTTTTTACAAAAAAAAATTCAACACAAAAACGTTAACTGTCATTGTAATGAATGTATCGACACGCGATGTTGTATGTCAGTCCCATAAAGGATGACACGTATTAATTCGGAAACCGGCCGAAGGGAAGGGAGGTTTGGCTCGAAAACCCGAATAACCGCCGATATAAGGAATGTATCGACACAATATTAAGTATGAGGATTCAGAACCTCCTATGTAAATCAACTATTGATTTTTAGCCCAAAGGATCGATTGCTTTTGAAGAGAGAACAAAAGCTTATCGTTCTGCGGAAGTTAATTCACATAGTAACATCTCTACGGTGAAATTGCACCGATGCCAAAAAGCACAAATCTCTTGAATTAATATTCTTCCTTTTGTAGTTTGGCCCCACTACTCTAGTACCCCATACTGTAATATTACTAAAAATATAGGGATACATTCTCGATTTTTCCCCAGCTAGATGCAGTATTTTCACCCTCCTCAATGTATTCTACTCATCCTCGAAGTTTGATTCAAATGTGTCGAGGAACTTCCTTATTAGTCTGACGGTCAGGAAAGTCGGAGCAGAGATCTGAGATTCAAGAAGAATTTTTGCTTGAACGTCAAATGTAGAAGCAATTATTTGATAATCTTCACATTTGGATTGCAAGACGTAGTTCAAATTAAATGATCTCTGTTACAACTTAATGGTTTGATTCACTTAATTTTGGTTTTATTTTATGGAGCATCATTTATCATTTTGTTCGATTAACAGTTTAACTACTGTACAATTTTGAGTCTCTTGTCTCTGTGCTACATAATCCAGGGGGCTTTTAGCGCACCCGACCGGTTAAGCTACTCCAGCGTGTTTTCAGCTATCTCAATTATAAGGAGCACTCAAAAAACTTACTTTAATCTTTGTTTATTTTGATGATCAATTACTACCTTTGTATGCTAATTTGCCTCCTAAAGAAGACACTCAGAGCTGAAAGCTTCTCACAAATTTATTTTTCATTTATCCAACACAAGTCTGGTTCCCCTGTTCCTTTAAAAAATTGTTGATAATAGGTTCTTCGGGTCGGAAACCGGAGTAATTGTAGTTCGAAACCAATGACTTAAGGATTTCTCCTGTCACCCAATATCTATAGGGGAGACCACCATTCGTTATATGTTCTGAGATCACTATCTCCCTTCTTCCACCTCTAGACTTGTTATTAACAGGAATAAAGTGTTATTGTAAGTAACATCAGGATCGACATCATCATCTTATAATCAGTAGCACCAGTGACCCAGCCTTTCAAATTAATGTTTTCTGCGGGTATGAGAGAGAGCCACTGTTCTTATCAGTCGTGTTGCTGCTCTTCTAGAAGGGGATCCTCAGTCCACTCCGCTCCATGACCTCTACTGTATCCCCCCACTACCAATCCCTTGGCCTATTAGACCACCTCAGCCACTGGAGTGCTGGATCGACCTCAACCTCCTATCAGTCGTGCTGCTCTTCTAGAAGGAGATCCTCAGTCCACTCCGCTCCATGACCTCTACTGTATCCCCCCACTACCAATCCCTTAGCCTATTAGACCACCTCAGCCACTGGAGTGCTGGATCGACCTCAACCTCCTACCAGTCGTGCTGCTCTTCTAGAAGGAGATCCTCAGTCCGCTCCGCTCCATGACCTCTACTGTATCCCCCCACTACCAATCCCTTAGCCTATTAGACCACCTCAGCCACTGGAGTGCTGGATCGACCTCAACCTTCTATCAGTCGTGCTGCTCTTCTAGAAGGAGATCCTCAGTCCGCTCCGCTCCATGACCTCTACTGTATCCCCCCCACTACCAATCCCTTAGCCTCTTAGACCACCTCAGCCACTGGAGTGCTGGATTGACCTCAACCTCCTATATATAGTCAGTAGCACTAATGTCCAATGACCCAGCCTTTCAAATTAGTTTAGTTTCCTGGCTCAGTAGTTGTGATGTCCTGTCAAAAAGTCATTGTTCTATTAAAATTGTAGATGAGTATAGTTGTTTGTGTAAGACTGTTCTAATTTTTTTACAGATGCATGTTTTTTTTCAAATTTATGTGGGAATAATTCATTTTTATTTTATAGTCGCAGTTCTTTGTTATATATATTTTTTTTTTTATATTGCATGATTTCTCATTATCACCATGATAATTATTGTTTATTATTTACTCCTGTTTAGGTTTTACCTTAACCATCAGTTACTAGGTGTTATGAGCATGAACGATAATAATTTTAAATTAGTGAAAACTAACATATTTGCGCAGCCTGATTACTTTTTTCATTTTTATAATAAAAAAAATGCATTTTATTGAAAACGTGCTTCTTGTTACATTCATTTACATCTTTTAGTAATCTATTAATTTTTTTTTTGTATGAAATCGCGAGACTTTAAACATTTAAAAAATATATGGAATGCTAAATTTATTTTACTTTGACTTATAAATGGGGCTTATTGAATTGGTGTTTAGATTCAAATATGGTTTCAGGTATGGCCGGAAATATTAAATTGAGCTGTTGAGTAAGTAACTAATTTTTTGTCTAGTTATTCTAGGTTCACAGTGAGGTTTGGTTTTTTATTCATTGTTTTCTACTTCAAGAGTCTTTATCCATAATAGTTATTAGGAATTCGTCTGCTCTTTTATAACTGTTTCTCCATGTCGATCACTTAGTATGCACTTTATTATTCCCTAGTGCCACCATTTTTTTTTTTTTTATTAATGAATAAGAAATCAATATTTCATTTATTTTTATTATTTATTTTATTTCATGAAGTATTTATTCTCCGCGCTTATTGTATAATTGTTGCAAAAAAAAAAAAAAATGTTTACTTTTTTTTTAATAAGATTATTTCTTGTATTATAAAGAATTTGCTTTTATTATTTTTGAAAAGTATCAGTGATTTTTTTTTAAATATAAATATCCCAGTGCATGTGTTATGGAAGAGTATTAACTACAAGTATATTTGTCACCTCTGCATGCCCCAAAACGCTTCATTAACTTCTCCACTGGCTAATATTAAATAAATGACACGGTTCTGCAAATGTCTATGTGCTTCTGTCTTTTGAGTGATTTCTGCTTCTTTTCCGAAACTGAAATCCGTTTTAATTCATTAAGCAATTATTTTTACAATAACTGGAAACAAGTTTGTTAAGAAAATATAATAAATTTTTTAAATACTCATTTCAGATAGTAATAAAGCTATCAACTTTCAGTATGACAATGTTTGGTTCTTTAGATGGTTTTTATTTCCGATTTCAAAATCTAAGTTCATTCAATGTGCATTTTTGAATTGATCATTGACCATTGTGACACAAGAATAAAACATACTTATAATAAAAACTCAATTAAGGTGTACCCCCATTAACGTATATAATAAACAACATTTTAAAAACTCCAATCAATTAATCTATCATATCTCAAACTGCGTCAACTAAAATTAATCTAAAAAATATTTTTGCTTTCTTGCATTTGTATAATAGAGAACGCTTAGTATCGTTTCTGAGAGCTAAAAATGTTTTAATTTTAGATTTCAAAATTTCCTTCAGATCTTTGAATTTTAAATTAAAACAAACAATTTTTGTTCCGTATCTTTCTGTCTCCTAAATTCTTGTCTCATGCTTAACTCAAAAACCACAGGGATTTTTATGAAACTTGGTATATAAGTTCGGTTACGCATGTAGAAAATCATATCTAATATATTACAAAATCTGGTAATAAAATACCTTGAGCATGCCGTCCTTCGGATGGGACGTCGATGGTCCCGAGCTAAGATGTTAGCTTCTCATTGACCTAGGGGGGTAGGGGCCCTAAGTGAATAAACTAGGTAGAAAAAATTTAGGACTCAGTAGAGTCGGCTCTTGTCCACCAGATTGACGAAAGAGCGCTCTGGTATTACGCGATATGACTTCATAATTCATATACTACGGGCTTTGAGGGGATGAGTCACAATAACTAACTAACGTAATAAATAATATAGTTACCCTGCAACAATTTTTGTGTCAAAAAGGTACATTTTATCACGGAATTAGTAATTAAAAAAAAAAAAAGTTTCCTCAACAAAATACAGATAATGGTATCAAAACTATTTTTATAAATCAAACCCATAAGGCCCTAATTTCAATTAAAATTAGATTTACTGTGAGGAATTGTGCAATTTCTTGGCAGATATTTTTTTATTATTTTTTTTTGTCTTGTCGATTTGAATGGTTTAGATTTGCTTTGGTTTAATGTCATTCTGAACTCTCAAGTTTTAGCTATCTGTTGGTTCCTCTGCTTGACTCTACTGTTAATAGTTTCCCCTAATTTCGTTTAAGATCAATTTGGATTTGTTAAACTGCTGCAGCATGGACAAGTAAAAATCTGGAAAATGAAAGAATCAAAATATAGGATGAACGTTGTACACAATGGCTCATGCCGGAAGTTGCTAGCTTTATTCCTATCTCGATTATATATATATATATTTTAAGTTATACTTTTACAAAATTGTGTTGGAGCGAAATGATTTTCAGAGGATGCAAAAATTAGTGGAAACCAATCAGAATAATTTTGAATAATTATTCTTCAAAAGAGAGACAAACCCCAATTTATTGCTAACCAGTGTAATATTTATATTTTGTATCAAATATTCTATGAATATAAATTGAGATTGTCTCTGCTCTTCTAGCGATGATGATATTGATGATGAAGGAGAAGAAGATGATGATGATGAGGAACCTATCGTTGAGGAAATCCTGCCTCCCTACAGTACAACTTCCAAAAAGAGACGTGCTCCTTCAGTTGGTGATCTAGAGCCAAAGCCAAAATGTTCCAGAACTCAGTCCACAAAGGTAGCAGTCACGCCTGATAGTCAATCAGCTGATAAAAAAACAACAAAAAATTAAACTTTAGAATGGTCTGTTCATTTAAAATTTCTCTTTATTGTATGGTTTTTTTTTATGTATTCTGTTTGATACCTCTTTCATTTTGTTTGTGTATATAAGACAAACATATTAATTATTTAATTAATGAAATAATTTAGATGAATTCAATCCAGAGTTGGATTGCTGTAAGGTTGTGTCCTTATCTGAATCGGGTACAAAATTATATTAACGTTTCAAAAATGTTTACCATACTTACAAGTTTTAATTACAATTGAGAGGCTGATACCGCTGAAAATACCGGATTTGTCCAAAAGAAACAAAGTTTACGGATTATAATGCAATTGTATTCCTTGCAACTACCTCAATCTGTTGGCACTGTTAGGTATTATAGCTATCAGATATTATAGACTTACAGATACGACCCTTGAATTTAAAAGATTAAAATGTTTTTCATGGAAAAAAATTAAATGGCTACAGATTTGAACGATAATTTTCAATGTTTTTTTGTTTGTTTTCTTCATTTCGTAAAATTGTCTAGTTTATCACTGTTAACCTCGCATTCAGAAATCCAATGTGTAAAGTTTGTTTCCAGGAAGGCAAGATTCAATATTGATAGATGTTTCCAAATTTGAATAGTTGACCTTCAAAAAGCGCATTAATTGGTTATCAAATAATTATAGTATTTAATGAACTGTTTTGTGAATGAATTGCATTTAATTATGAGTTAAGTTTGTCTTGTAATCAATTCTCAAATTTCTTGTAGGTTTATCCGATGAATTTTGAAATTCATGTTTGAAAATATGCTCCTCTGTGGTTTAGTTCTTGCTAAACATTTTATGAGTGAAGAGACCAATTCCAATAGCCTTTTGTATTTTTTTTTTTTTTTTGGCAAATTTTTTTTCAAATTAATCGAAAAATAAAACGCTTTATTCTTATGTATCATTTAAAGATCTGACATCTACAGTATTGATAATTTTATACCAAAACGTATCAGTTTTCAACATAAAATGTTTTATTAAGTGATCGTTTTGGCTTGAAAGACCCAATATATTCAATAACCAGTTTTTTCAACTTATCCGCCCTCCTCTCATGAATTGAACTGTTAAATCTTACTATAATAAAAATTCAATTATACGTATATAGCTTTTAAGAATTTTAGAATCCTAGACATATTCTCTGTTTTTAAGGCAATTAATTAATCTACCAAAGATGTTTATTCAGATTTCTTATTTCAATGAAAACTGATATTGATGTATTTTTATTTGTTTTTGAATTTAACTTTAATATGTGTTACTATTAGATTATGCAAAATATACAAATTAACAGGGGCAGAAAAATATGAATAGGTGTGTTCACTTTTTGCTCTTAATCCAATTACATGAAACCAGAAATAGGAATATATTATATTGTAGTTATTAAGTAGGGTCTTAAAAAAATTATGATTGAAAAGATCAATAAAAATTAATACTCATCAAGTTAGTTGTCATATTTTATTTGTAACTATGTGTGATTATGTGACTATTTACAATTTTTGTTTTTTTAATATAATATTTTTAGCCTACGTGATCAAGTGAGCAGCGCCAGCGCTGTTGAAGAGTTATTCTTAGTACTATCTTTTAACAGTA
This sequence comes from Aradus depressus, assembly GCA_963662175.1. NCBI lineage: Eukaryota > Metazoa > Arthropoda > Insecta > Hemiptera > Aradidae > Aradus > Aradus depressus. The sequence continues at coordinate 16,418,942 of OY759215.1, forward strand.
TATTCAAAGAAATCTATTCATTCTATAAAAATAAATATTTTTGAAACGTTTTTATAAATTTCCAGATAATTTAATGAAATAATTAAGTAGAAGAGATTTAGAATATAGATTTTTTTTTTTCATCGTACAGTAAGCTTTTTCCTCAAAATTGTTTTAAGTTAAGGAGTTTGATGGAATGAGGATAGCACGAATTGAGATACTTGCGAAAAATACATTTTAACTTTCTTCTGTCTAGTGATTTCATTTGTAATATGTATGCAAAGTGGAAAAATCTAGCAGTTGAGATATTATCCAATGAAGAGAAATATTTTCTGTAATACTTGGAGAATTATTCTCCCCGTACTCTTTCAGACTTCTTAACTACTACATATTATGTGTTACGGAGGGTTTTTAATTTTTATTATTGTTAGGCTGCTCTCTTTTCTTTTAAATTTATTACATTATGAAATTTATTTTAGTCTCTATTAAATTAGAAATAGAAATATGGAAGAAAAATAAAACAAAAAACGTTGTAATATATTTACAGTTAGTATATCTTTATAGGAAATACTAATTAAAATGTAATTATTTCTTCCTTATTATATTTATTGTACTTGTTCAGTATTTGCCTGTAATTACACAGCTACTTTCATTGTATTTCTATTATTATAAATAAAACATATTATTCCTTATGTTCTTGTCTTTGCTTAATTTCTTCAAATAATAAAAAAAAAATTAATTGTAAAGGAAGTCCCGATTCAATATATGAATACTCATTAGTAAATATTATAAGAGAACGCACTTGAAGTTGAGGTAAGTTCATCGATGGACTAACTGATGGTTTTGTACAGATAGTTCATATATTTTAGCTTCACACAACTATTTGTAATGAGCATATTCATACACAATATGAAACAAAAATACACCACTTTAGATTAAATGAATTAAAAGGAAATTAACCCCTCATCCACTCATGTACCCAAAGTGCTCGTCAGGGAATTCTTTTTATTATTTGTGTACAGGGGGTGTCACAACTGACAGTCTCTAATGATACTTATCATTTTCTGCAGAGATTTTATTAATTATTTTCACTCTACTAAATTACGTTGTCTACATTTTAACTGTAACTAAATTATCATCCAGATTCATTCCGAAGAAAGCCAATCTATGCAACATAAAATGGATATGTTGGGTATTGATATAATAATATAACTCAAAAGGATCAATTTTGAAAGTGATTATAAACAGGGTGTCCATAATTGCGGGAGTGGTTTAGTGTATCAAAAATAAGGGAAAAAGTTCATATAAATTTCTGAAAATACTTCTTTGAAAACTGATTTAAAGAAATCCACGAAAATTTATTTTGATAAGCACAAAGATATTAACTATGTTGCTAATGATAATATCAAGTGTTTTTCTGCTTTAAATAAACAATTATTTAAATAACCAAGGCCAAGCCTCTATGAAATTTATTGAAAATGTTTCTCTTTGGTAAAAAAAAATAATTAGGGAAGTAATTTATTTTTAAAAAAATAAAGTAATTAATTACTTGACTGTTATGTAAGCTGTCCGAAGTGTCCTTGGTTTTCAACACAAAGGCAGAGGAGGATGTTTACTTGACAGTGACGAAGCTAAGTCTTTGCGCTTTCATTCGTCAAATCTTTTTTCTAAGGGGATTATTAATTCATCTCGAGAATTAACGGGATATCAAGTATTTATCCAGCCGCAGGTGCCAAGAGTATGAGACTTTGGGGGCCAAGGTACATCACTTTCACCCTCTATATATTTATTAAGATATTTTTTCGCTACTGGACCCAACCGTACTCCCTTCTTTGTAAATGTGCATTTTCTTACAAAAGGTTCAAATCTTGTACAAAGAAAACTTAGAAGTTCTTGTCTATTGAGTGAGCTTGGTAAGAAATATAGGCCAATATGTATAAATATATAAGAAAATATAATTAAGTAAAAGAAAAGAAAAAATAATTTTTTACAAAAGCATTAATAAAAGTATATCATTTAATGAAGACTTTCCGTCAAATCTTTAAAATTTGTTAAAGCTGTTCCCAGCTATTCTGAGAGATATTTTGACGAACTTCATTGTGGAGTACAAAGATAAAGATATGTTGTACCTAAAAGCTATGGCGCCAGCAGTGTAATGTGTGCGGATTTATTTATAATCAAAAATTAAAATAGCACAATATCTAGACGTAAAAAAAATAAATACGACTTAAAACCTGTGTAACAAAATAATAGTTACTAAGTCAATTTAACAAGATTCAGTGAAACAAGTTCTGAAATAATGAAAATAAAACAAATTTAAATTTTCAATGGTAGCGGGCTTAACTCGATCTTAAGAGCCGCATTTGCCTTCCTGACTATAACATAGAGACTATTGAATCGCTCTTTCGTCACTCTGGTGGACATGAGCCCGACTCTACTGTGGGAGTGCTAAATTTTTCCTACCCTACGAAAAAAGAAAGCGAAATATACAAAAAAAAAATATAAATATATATATATATAAATAAATAAACAAATGTCAGTAATTTATTTATATATATTTTTTTTTTTGTATTTCGCGTTCTTTTTTTCTATATATTTCTTCTCTTTGTGACCTGAGAAAGGGGCGCGTGATCGCAACGAAATATTGTCCTGAAAGATGCATCATCTGCAGGAATATAAATATATGTATATTATTATTCATCTCTATATCCAATTACCAGGTTATGGTTTACCCGAAATAAAGAAAAATATCAGCAAAGGAGATGAAGGAAATGGAAAGGATCAAAGACTAAGGGAAGAATTAGCAAAATGCCTGCCATTACTTTTCAATCCATTTATTATTTATGTAATTAATATACGATTTTGAAAAAAAAGAAATAACAGCTACAAAAAAATCACTTACATATACAACATATAATCCAAATAATTAAATGTATAATCCATAAAAATATAATGTAATAACAAGAATTTAATGAAAATCAAGGACCCATATTATCAATCTGATCGTTGATATCTAAAAGCTGTGAAACAAAATCATAATCAGAAAGAAGTTTTGCCATATTGTGAAGAATGGAACGAAAAGTATGCAGTGGAACTCCAAGCTGCTCAGCACAAAGTTGTAGCATGTGTGATTTAGGCGGTTCAAAAACCTGAAAAAATAAATAATAAATTTAGAACATCGTTATAATAAATGTTATTTATATAATACACAGTTTTAACTCTAGCATTTATGTCCAACCAATATTATTAACAAGTTCTTAGTAAAAATTAACAAAAAATTAAAAAGTATCTTCTAATCCTAGTTCGATAGTTTCGTTTCAACTTGACACAGACTGAAGTTCCACCTCAAGATGGCCTCACTCCTGTCTCTCTATCTGGAATTCCTGCCCTTCCCCCATTATTTTAATTTATTAGCTACCACGCCCCCCTCAATAGGATCTCCAGTTACACAAACTTCCCTATGGCAGAAAACGTTTGCAGGGTGTCTAGCAAAATATGACTTTCAAATTCCCTGATCACATTTTTCATTTTTATTCTGGTGCACCAAATTATTTACCCTTATTTATAGTTACTAATTTTGCATCTCTTATTTATAAGAAAGGGTAAAATAGTACTAAACAAACTAAAACATATTAGTCTACTGAATAAACTCCAGATAAAAAAAGACTGATCTTGTAACAAAATAATTATTATTTAAAGCAATAAGTGTCATTAAACAGACTCAACAATTATATATAATTATATTTTGCATGTGACCTTAGGTTTTTTATCTGAAAGATGAAAAGACCTTGAGCACGCCGTCCTTCAGACGGGACGTTGAGGGATAGCCTCGAGCCTGTACAATGTCAGGTACTCGTAGGTAGGCAAATATTTAGGACTCCCACAGTAGATTCGGGCTCATATCCACCAGAGTGACAAAAGAGCGCTTTGGTAGTAGGCGATATGATCTCGTTGTTAAAGCCCGGGCATGAGTCATAAAACCTAACCTAACCTATACTGAACAATTAAACATCATTCTTTACCTGTGAGACTGTGACTAGAAAAGTGGAAAAAAGACGACACTAAAGCGGAGAGGTACCGATTATCTATGCGGAGTTACCAAAACGTTGAGGACGGTAAAAAATCCCAACTAGTTTTTAGTAGAGATCCTCGTACTACAAAATTAAGCTAGTTCTTAATTTATTTGTGTGGGAAGATTTTTGTTAAATCCCTGATTTTTCCCAGATATTTTTTTGACTTACAATTCCCTGATAATTCTAGGTTGCTGTACACCCTGTTATAAGAAAAAAAATTACCTTGTGGTGAAGGAAGTCAGTGAAGTTGAACTTGGCCCTGAGCTTGTTGCCGTTGGTGTCGACACAGACGAGGGTGAAGGCGGGACTGCCCTTCTCCTGAACTGGAAAGTAGACTCCAGCCAGGATCTCCCCCTTGGTACTTCGGGCAACCCAGCTCCTGAAGTTGTACACCAGGTTCCTCTTTTCGGTCAGCTCCACTGGGTTGAGAAAGGGTCGTCCAACGTAGACCAGATTGTCGGTCACTGTTACTTTATCAGCTCGAGTCTCTCTCACCTCCCACAGAACGTAGTTTGAGTCCCCCCCCTCCGGGAATCTATATCTGTACTCTCGTTTTACCCACGGCTCCTCTGTCTGCGTGAACCAACCTAAAAACATACAAGTTACATATTAGAGATAATTAGAGAAACAATATAATAAGATAAGCCGCAGAAAGTCTTAGAAATACACTCTAATAAATACACTCCCGACTAAACAGGATAATAATGGAGACAGGTACCACGGATAAAGCAAAATTACAAAGGCTAAAGTAAACATGGATGTTTTTCTTTACAAATATAGTTAATGAGGTTAAATTATGAAGAGGAATCTTAGAATCCAGAACTGAGAAATATTCATTCATTAATATTATCTACTTCCTATTGGAATCTTTCTTTTTTTTGTTTTTTTAAGCATCGACTACTATGGCCATTAGCATTTATTGGAATCTTACTCCATGTTTCTCCTCCCTTCTCTACTTCTCTTCCTGTAAGATGGAATGTATGATTCTCTATTCTTCATCGAATAATTACGCCATTCTTTCTTTCATTTCTTATAATGTTTTTGAGGGGAGCTTTCTTAATTTGCGTGAGATTGTTTCCCTTTAGCCTTCTTATTGATTTCAGAAATCCTCACACCGGCATGAAAATACCTCAGTATAAGCGTAATACGATTAACCCATCCCGAATAGAATGCATAAAGCATTCATGTTTAGTATCTAAGTCACGCTGCCACGTTCGCTTGAGTCGGCGTGGGTTTGAGGGCAGGATATTTGAAGCTAGTGTTTGAATGAGAGGAATGGCGTGAATAATAAATAATATAGTATCATTATTGTTCATTATGTTGTTTTAATGAGTTTTGCTACATGAAATCTTACTCATTTTTTAAATAATTATATTTTCCTATAACTCGGCCATTGTTTATTTAGCTATAATGTTTGGCTCCGACTCCGTCTCACTGAACCAGTTTACAGACTGTAGTTACCTGTATGTGGATACTTGTCATCTTGCATGACGGTGACGACCCTGGCCACGTGGTAGCCCGGATCTAAAAGGATCACTCCTCTTCTCCCTGAGACGAGCACATGTGCACAGACCATCACGTGCTCCTTGTCCGCTCCATGTCTCAGCTCCTTCTCGATGTACCTACAACATATCATATATACATCATCACACGTTGCAAAATAATTTTAAAATTGCACAAATATTTTTAGTTTTCAAAACCGCAACCATTAGAATCCAAAATCAGTAGGCCTGGAGTCCTTCCTGAGATAATCGGTGCATTTTTGGGAGAGGTTATCGTGAACGAAATAAAATTCCAAAGACAAGTAAAGCCGCCACGCGATAAATCATATTTCTTCAAGTTTTGAGGGTAGGACAATCAGAATCTGAACTTATCTTTGATTCAATTTTTCGACCAGATTTCTTATGGAGGTGAAAATCCATATATTAACGTTTAATATATACTAACTTAACCCATAGAACAGCTGACTTACTGACAAATCCAATCTCCGGTATACATAGAATTTCTAAAAACTAGAACATTCCGTTATCATGGGTCCACTTTAAAACTGAATTGGAACTGTCTGGAGTGAGAAATCAAGGAAACTTCTTTTAAACACAAAACGACTGCAACGCTATTTGAATAAAAATAAACATAAAAAACTGATGAGTGAATTCAATAAATTGATTATGAAACGGTAAGTTCCAATATTAAGGTTACAATATGGAACTTGTGCCAAGCCATTCTAGATCAACAAATGAAAACATAAAATGACCAAAAATTGATCATTCAAAGTTTGTAACAATACATATAGCCATATAATATGAAAGAGATAGGTTACCCTATTGGATCTTCTATTGTCTCCTCACAGGATGCCAGATGGAGCAGACCTGGCTGGACGGTGTTCTCCAGCCGGGATATGAGCTCCAGACCAAGGCCGACACAGGTCATCTCCTCCGAAGGGAGCCCTGGCAAGTAGCCTCTGTAGAACTGCATAACGCTCCACTCTCCACTTTCAACAAAGTCATTGTAGAATCTGCAATATATTAAGTTGTAAAGATTAGGTCAATATTTTGAATATGATGGGCTTACTAATTTTCATCAGAAGCAAATGGAAAATTAATAGTAGCAAACAGGTAGCAACGTCCGATGGTTCCGAGCCTGTACGATGTCAGGTACTCGTTAAAGAAGAATAAAAATGTAGGATAGGCAAAATTTAGAAATCCCGTAGTAGAGTCGGGCTCATGGCCATCAGAGTGATGAAAGAGCGCTCTGGTAGTAGGCGATATGACTTCGCAGTTAAAGGCCGGGCATGAGGCACAATAAGTAACTAGATGAATTTGAGTTTTTGTTGAACTAGAAACAATAATGAAGCAATTGCATCTTGACTATAGTGAAATTGACAACACTCGGGAAGTGATAGACCCCCAGTATGGTCTATTTTGTGAATTTCGTTGATTTGCTCCTGAAACGCTAAATACCATAAGATGCCATATGAGCAACATTTGTTGAAGGGGATGTATATATACATAAAATGTTTACCGTATGAGGTTGCCGACGGTGTTGTAAGTGTGGTCTTGAAGGAGGTTCTGAACACATAGTTCAAAGGTGAGAGCAATCTCTTCATATAACTCTACGTTGGGCAACGATAGAGGAAATGGTGGTGAGGCCGACCAAAGAGGAGGCGGGGGACCATGATCATGTTGATGTTGAGTTGCGAGTCAACTTGGCCACTCGGAGGCCCAGAGGCCAACCTTAGAGAGTCCTCTCCCCTCATCTCGGCAGCTCCAGTCCGCTTCCGTCCCAGCCGGATCCTCCCTCCCCCTGCTGCTTCTAAACCCACGCGTCTCTAGCTCTGCAAACCATCACATCACAAGTCAGACATCACTTCAAAACTATTTTCATTCTGGCAATAAGGAGCCGTTCATAAACTGTGTAAGCGACCCGTAGACATAATGACGCAATAAAACAATGTTTTCATTGAATATCAATGTTACCTTTCGGGGGGTTTGGGTCATCAGAAGAGTGACACCGTGTCGAGGGAGGGGGATTTTTAAATTGCATTAAACCAATGGTGTAAACCTTTGAACAACAACCGACCAAACAAATGTCAGTCCAAATAATTATTACTATTATTGAACTAAAAATTAATAAACCCGCAGTCAGTCGCGAATGCTTCAACCAAACTGATCGGATGTCATCTGAACAATAGATGTATGAAATATAAATTACATTTTTAAATCACAACTTAATCTTCTTAAAATGATTGGCCTCAATCCTTTCATTGAATTCACGTACGAAATTCTCACAGGTACGAACTGGTTACTTCAATGAAATACGTTTCTAGATTAGAGGTTTTCCGATTTGGCTCATTCCAATAATTGAGAGAAAGTCCATACTTGCAAAACATTGGCGACCACAGTAGATATTGACAAATTTTTAGCATAGAACCGAGTCATAAGTAAATTGCAGACCCGGGAAATACAAAAGTTAACTATTAAAAGAATCTGTTCGTTAAGAGGTAAGACGCTACTATATAAACGGAATATTTTCTGGGCTTCTAATGGAAGGACATTTTACAGCACAAATGAAAGAAAACAGTTATCTGTATTTTCTACCGAAAATTATAAATTCGAGGGTTATGCGAGAAATTACGCAATTCCCCCCCCCCCCCCCCCCCCCTCTTTCCTTCATTCGGTTGATCCGATTTATATGAAACTTGATCTTCCTGAGAAGTGTAATAGTTTTATTGGGGAATGTTTTTATTGTGAGAAGTACTAACATTTGTTTTTTTAAATATCAAACTCCTATGCCACAAAACTAATAAATAAGACACGACCCCTTGAAACAACTTATTATGTCATATTCGAACTGTTCTTTGTTTTGTCTGCAAACACTTTTTATAATCGGTGAGTCATACCGTTCCGCTTAACAGAGATAGCTAAATAATCTTCCATCAGCATTATTCACAGAACAGGGAGGGGGAATTTTCGATGATAAGCAGATATCGATCCATTTTAAGAACTTTTAAGCCAACAACAAATATATCAAAACAAATATAGCTTATATAAAAATAATTGACGGATAAGTCCATATCACACACAATAAATTTTCATAACTCCCAAAGAACAAAAGTATTGCGTGCTGAATTCAATGTCAATCATACCCGTGTTTCATTAGTAATCTAGAATACGCAAGCAGCTGACGTCAGTAGTAAATCAGATTACTGAATTACAGTGACGTCGACATTCTTTCTATAAGGTCATTCATTCCACATAAGGTGACTTGACACAATGAGGCAATTACCAAAATTTTCAATCATTTCAATAATACACAAATTCACTTTTGATCAGAACGAATTACAGAAAAATGGTAGAAATATAAAGGAAAGTTACTAGGTTATAGAGGTATTTAATAATTATTCAGACCTGTCATTAATGAATTAGAAAAACGAACACAATTAGTAACAACTTCGCAAACATTTAGGCTAAAGATGAATGACCTTTTCGCACGAAAGGCCTACTTATGTTCTACTGAAATCACGTACTCTAAGACAATATTCATGGTGCAGGGAACAATTATATGTAAACATGCAAAATATTTCTATTTGATTTCAGACAAAATAAAAAATGCGCAAAGTGAACTGCAAAAGCCATCCATAGGGCACGGAGTTTAGTATCTGATATTCAATGGCAGTAACATATGGAACGCCATATATGGTACCGACGAAGCATGCTAGTACATGTGGATGTTATTTACGAATATGCATTAATAAATTAACTGCAACTATTGACCAACAGTGAAAATTCACCATTGGACAAAAAAATATGTAAGGTTATAATTTTAAACCTTATAAATATTTGATTGGATTTCTTACCCATAAACTGGCACAATGCCTGTATAGAATTGCCTCCTCTCTCCCCGAAGACTTTCCTTCTATTGATAACCAAACTGCCAGATGTATATATACGGAAACTTATCAAGAACCCCCCACTCAAGGACCGATCCCCCACCCCAACTCCACTTAATACAAGCAGCTACAAGTCCAACAATCCAGCTGCATCACGGCAGCTGTCAAAAGAAAAATTAAATAAAACTTTAATCAAATCAAACAATAAGAAATATTACGCCAGGTGCTCAACGGCACTGGCCAATATGGCGACTGCTCTTGACGTGAAATGATAAAACCCATAATGCATTTCACATCTCCTTGGTAACAAACGGTGACTACGTAAACTGTTATCTTTACATCACTGTTCTCAATATTCTGGTGACTGCTCTCCACACCTTTGTCAGCTTTAGTTTGCGCAATTGAGTGAAATTTCCATTAGTTATGATCAATTGTGAAACTTGTCCTTCCCGGAGTTATTAAAAAAACAAATAACAGTGGACATAATAGTAAACAAAGCGTCATATGTAGTATCTATTGCATAATAAACAGTACAGTGAAAATAGGCCCAAGCCTTCCTGCCACCGAGTTGCCCATTTTTTTTGTTATGTTTATCGTGTTAAATGAGACGCCTCTCCTTTTGAAAAAGAATGCTCTTGCTGACTTCCCCCAATTGAATGTTCCAAACCCACCAGCATATAAGTAGTACTCTTGGTAATGTTGGAGGGCAGTCATTTTTAATTTAATTATTTAACCTTCGAGGACTCGTGGAGAGTTTCAGCACCACTGACCTCTGATCTGACCTAAACTAGCTAATACCGGCCCTTTCCCACCGCCCCAAAACTCTCCCCCACCTACTCCAGTACTGGAAGGTTATCAGAACCATTCTTGCGGCGCCCAGACCCCACCCGATTGTTCTTGCGTTACTTTTTTTTCCAGTCCTGGAGGGTTAATAACACTCATTGCTCTACTTCCTAAAGTAACCTGATTTAATGTTAGTGATTCCTGCCCCTTAGCTTTAACTACGTCATCGTCTTTTACCAGAGGACTTTTCCTGGCTCTAATGTAGGTACTAAAAGTGAAACAATAAAAAAAAAAAAAAAATCAGGCCTTCCTGCGAGGAGGCACACACATTTATCAACTTTTGAAAACTAACTAAATAAACTTTTACTAATAATCGTTTACATTCGTAATTTAATGACACTAATTACTCTACTTAAGTAACCTGCTTTAAAAGTGTCTGTGGCTCCTGCCCCGGCTTTAACTACTAGGTCATACCGAGGACTTTTCGTGGCTCTGGTGTTTGAAAATTTGAAGAAAAAAATATATATTGTGAAAAAAACATTACATATCACAAACATTTTTGAATCTGCATCTTTCTTGAAACTGATCTGTGCGGAATATATATATATATTTTTTTTTTTTGCCTAACGCAACGCATTTCTCGGACATAGGCGTGCGTTCCTTATGTAAGTAGCATCGGAGTATAGCTCCACCTCGTGTACAACATTTAGAACTTAATTTTAGAACCCCCAGTTAAAGGGTGCCGATAGCTTGCTTACCTTCTGAGCACATGATCGAGGGTTCGGCCCTTGGGTTTTTTATCTGGGAGGTGAAAAAACGCCGTCCTTCAGATGGGACGTTAAGCTATGGTCCCGAGCCTATGCCGATGTCAGGTACTCTTTAAAGAATCCTACCCTATGTGAATAACAATTTAGAGTAGGGAAAATTTAGGATCCCATAATAGATCGAGCTCATGTCCACCAGAGTGACGAAAGAGCGCTCTGGTAATAGGCGGTATGACCGCGTAGTTAAAGTCCGGGCAAGAGTAACAGTAACTAACTGAACCCAGTATAGAAGATGTTCACATTGGCTTACAATAAAGCAGTCTAAATATTATATTAATTAATATTAAATGTACGTATTGTAAAGGAAAGATTCATTTTCCTTTCCATTTGCTGACTTGCATTTCTTGTTTTGGGGTTTCGGGAGGAAAACCACCGGAAAGGATAGTTTCGAACGAGTTCAAAATTTTACATTTAATGTACTCCTGCGAGAGGACGAGCGGTCTTACTTATTATAATACGTACCAAGTCAGCGATAGCTAGCAACCCCCAAACGAAACATTCTTTCGTTGAAACATACGGAATACAACAGCAAAGTTATCAAATAACACAAAAAGTTTATATTAAACAATATTATAGAAAAGTGCTTGCATAGCGCACTAAAGGGTTCCGTACGATTCATTGTTTACGACCTCCCTCGGTTTAAATTATTTGTTTTTAGAGTTATATTGAAAATTTTGATAACTTGGTGGCGTTGGAAATGTGTCCTTTCCGCACATCTCTCACAGGTTTGTGAAATCAGTAGGTGTCTTACTAATGAACTCTGAAACCATTTATAAAATGGTTTACCGATATATTTATTTTATTGGCTGATTTCTTTAAAAATCTATATATGTTATTTTAGGATCCTAAAACCCCTATAATATTTTATATTATAATACTTCCTGACGATATATATTATATTGCAAGTTATTAGGGTTTGGGAGTTTTCTCTGAGTAAGTATTTTGTTTCTGCGACCACCTAATTTTCGCTTTCACGGGCTAGATACAATTCTAGTGAAGGCCTTTATAATTTTCATATCTTTGGGAATTATAAATAACCGTATTTCTGGTTATTTCAGAATGGAACTATTAGGTTTTTGGTTTTCAACCAAACGGAACCCTAAGAACGAAACATCTTATACAACGCCAGTACTATATTTAGGGGCTCCGTCCCTGCCTCATGACGTATGCAACCCCTGCAGACATCTCGTCTTTGGCACCATGGCTTAAGTGAAGGTACTTTATGTTTTTGCTTTCAATTTAGTTAGTGCGGCTGTGACTCTAGCTACGTTTGCCCTATTTTGCAACCCTTTCATAATTTTCAAAAGATATACTTTTGATGGGCACTTTAAGTTTTGGCCTTCGAAAGATATACTTTTGATGGGCACTTTAAGCTTTGGCCTTCATTTTGAGTGTATTCAATTACGTTCCCACTCAGTTTTTGCTGATTGGCCGTGTTGATGCCCTATCAGCTGCTGAACGACCGTCTTGGTTTTCAATGAGAGAACTTCTAAGAGAGAACATACAACTTCTAAGGGCGCCGGTAGCTCAGTGATATGCGTGCTAGCTTACTGAGCTCAAGTTCGCGGGTTCGAAACCTGGCTTAGGCCCTTAGGATGGGACGTTAAGCGATGGTCCCCAGCCTGAGCGATGTCAGGTACTCGTTAACGACCCATATCCTAGTAGGAAAAACCTAGGTAGGTAAAATTTAGGGCTCACACAGTAGAATCGGGCTCATGTCCACCAGAGTTACGAAAGAGTGCTCCGGTAGTAGGGGATATAACCTCGTAATTAAAGCCCTGGCATGAGTAATCATAACTAACATTTGACTTTCCGTTTTCACATATGTAGGACTGGCTAGAAAATTGTATTGGCTTTTTAATCAGGGCTCTTAAGGCTTAACTTTAAAGAGACTTAAGTGTCTAGAACGGCTATATTTTAAGAAAGGGGGACAGTGTAGTATGAACACTAACCAAATACTGGCCCCCATTTGTTTCTCAACATCCTTTGAAGAGTGTAGCCCCGCTTTTGACGCCAGACCATGAAAGAGGACGAATTGTGGTTTAGGTTAGGTTAGGTTTTATGACTCATACCCGGGCTTTAACTACGAGGTCATATCGCCTACTACCAGAGCGCTCTTTCGTCACTCTGGTGGACATGAGCCCGACTCTACTTGGGAGTCCTAAATTTTGCCTACCCTAAATTTTTATTCATCTAGGGTAGGGGTCTTTAACGAGTACCTGACATCGTACAGGCTCGGGACCATCGCTTAACGTCCCATCCGAAGGACGGCGTGCTTAAGTTTATTTTACCTCCCAGATAAAATAAACTAAGGGCCTCGGTCGGGCTACGAACCCACGACCTTGAGCTCAGAAGTCAAGCACGCATACCACTGAGCTACCGGCGCCCTCAATTGTGGTTTATATTTATACAAAATAATACTTGTTTCATTAAATCATAACGATTTAAATTGAAAATTGGGGCCAGTACTACAAAACAACAGAGGATTTTTTTCTTTAAGAATATGCTACATACAAATCTTCATAGACTTCGTAACGTTATAATAAATTATTTACAAGATTTGACCGTTTTTTATTCGAAACAAATGGTAAATGTCAAAATTAATAAAAAAAAATGTGAATAGGTATAATTATAAATATTATGTTAATGTAATGTTTGTGGTGAATTTTGAGTGAATACTTATTGTGTTACCTACTACGATTATGTAAAAGCATAATACAAAAGACAAACAAATAGTTGTAAACAATTGTTTATAATTGGCCATTAGTAGGTTCCCACTCAGTCTTTGAGGAACGTCTTGGTTCTCGCTTGGTAGACATATTTACCTTCCCGTTTTCACAGACGTAGGACAGTCTAGAAAACTGTGTCAGGTTTTCAAATCATGGCTCTTAAGGGCTAGGAATAAATTTGTAGGAACCGTTTTTACATACTTCAAATTCGAAATGTTATCTTGCTGGTATTTGTACATGACTTTCTCAATCCTAAACTAATCTTGCAGTTGTAATTTCGTGTGCTTCCAAGAACTTTTTTTTTTTTTAAATTTTCATCTAAGTTCCTTGTTCGAAACTCTTCTGAACTTTAACTAAAATGTGATTCTCCATTTTGTCTGGCATAAAAATACACAACAGTTTATTGACTGCTCTGAGTTTGGAGAAGTGAGCTCATATCTTGGGAGGAAAGGGTCAGGCAGGTTTCAGGCACGTGTTCGATACAACAAACTGGCTTATCTTTACAGTTCAATACTTACAAACGACATTTTCTGCCTTCTTTTCCTGATCATGATTAGTTACTTGATAAAAAACAACATTTTTAGACGACAACTCGATGAAACACTTGCAGTCTTATCTGGTGCAACGCCACTGACTAAAAATAAAAAAAATCCAGTTTGATTTGGTGAAGAAGAAAGAAGCAAATCATACCAATTTTGATTTATTTTAATTTTTCTCGGGAATAGAACGCCATCAGCTGTTCCCTTGTACATTAGAATAGTTACATCAATGCCACGATTTTGTAGCACTAAAATGTACACCTCCTAAACAAAGAGAAGTTGCGTTTAGTTTTTCGTACCATTTAAAAGGGGATACATATGTATTAAAAACAATGTGAATATGTTTTTTTTTCTTAAGATAGGGGAAATTTGTGAAAAATTCTTTTAATTTTGCTGATATAATTTTCCCGTCAGATACACCATTAATGAGTTCAAATCCAAGAACAGTTCAAGCCAGTTCAATAAAAAAGGCGCCCTTTCTGGATTATATTGTCATGGCCAGAAGACAATGTGCAAAATCTCATGTTTCTACCACAGCATGCAGCATAGAAATAATAGTGACAACTGTTTGTGTACGCCCTGACTGTTTATAATACGTATAAAAATTAATTTTTGTATAAGGAAAATAATACTTCTATTAAATATTTTTTGGATAACGTAATCGCAAAGGTCGAATTTATTCCAGATTGACGGATGTGTAAAAATATTTTGATTACATTATTAAAAGGCGTCCTCCAAAAACAGTACTGGCCAGTTCAATGTATTCGAACTGGCTAGTACTGTTTTTGGAGGACGCCTTTTTTATTGAACTGGCTAGTACTGTTCTTGGAGGACGCCTTTTTTATTGAACTGGCTAGTACTGTTTTTGGAGGACGCCTTTTTTATTAAACTGGCTAGTACCTACTGTTTTTGGAGGACGCCTTTTAATAATATAATCAAAATATTTTTACACATCCGTCAATCTGGAATAAATTCGACCTTTTAAGCGATGGGGTTGTTCTGACTTTTGCTCTGAAATTCTCAAAAATGACACTTCATGTGTAAAGAGTACTTACAAGTTCGAATAACCTTGACCATGACCAATGTGTAAACAATTTGCATAACTTTTTGAGTGGCATTGTTTAAAATGATAGATTAAGAATTGAGTGTTTTTTGTTTTGTTTTCGTTTTTCACTTTACTTCTCATATTTTACCATTCTACTCAGCGCTAAACATAGGCTTCTCTCATATATTAAAGTCTCTTATGAATTTCTATAGATTTTTAGTGTTTCGTTGGTAAACGAAGAAATCTTAAAGATAACCGTCGGTATGCATCTAGGTTTAGTTTGATGGTCTTCGTAAAACAGATTATAAAATTCTTCCATGAGCCCTGACGCCACCACCTTTTATTCTAGGGTAATCAAATGTGATATATAATTTGAGTTTTGTAGCCAAAAGATAAAAAAAAATCAATAAGAAATGGACGCAAAACCGCACTTCTTGTTGCAATTATTACTGTAAATATGCACGTATGAAACCCTTCATTGTGTTATCTGACCATACTTCTCTGTAATATGGCAGTACCACACATCCGGAGCGGCAGTTTAATTACTATTGTGACTGATTCCCGGGCTTTAACTACGAGGTCATATCGCTTACTACCAGAGCGCTCTTTCGTCGCTCTGATGGACAAGGTTTTTTCACCTCCCAGATCAAAAACCTAAGGGCCTCGGCCGGGTTTCGAACCCGCGATTTGGAGCTCAGTAAGCTAGCACGCTACCTCTGAGTTAACGGCGCTGTCGGGCGGCAGTTTATAGAAAGCTATGACGAAAGGACAAAGCGTGTTCACCAGAGCCTGGAGCTATCAACGATAAGAACAGTCCTCACATGAGGGGAGTATCAACGAGGTGGCACAAAGCATTAGCTTAGGCATCACACAACTACCATTACAGCACATTCATTGTCTAAATATCTGTTAAGATAACACATGTTACTACAGTCCTGTCAAAGTAACACATAGTAACACGATGTGGGTTGAGTCTAACCTGGTCACCTAGCTGTCGACAGCCAAGTCCAACAACCGAAAAACAGGTCATATGCAAGGACATTCCTTTCATCCTGTTCTTTTTACGTTATTTATTTTTTAAGTTGAGGAACGCAGACATATTGTGGAACTTGTAATAAATAAATAAAACAAACTTATTTTTGTAAATATCTTTGGTGGAATAGACAATATTTCAAAAATAAGTTTGTTTTACTTATTTATTTTTTACGAGTAAATTCTCCCAAATCTCCTTGTCTCAATATCATTTCAGAATAAATTATGAAATAAAAACAGATCGCGAAGTGTAACATATTTCATGCTTATGGGTCTACTATGTTATGCGTATGGTTATGCGGTAAAGAATGACAGCGCAGTGTAAGAATTTTCCACATTAGCAATCTACTGAAGAATCACTGGCACCCGAGCATACAGGCACTGTTAAAAGTTAAAATCAATATAAAAAAATATCTTAAGAATGGGGATGCCAATAATTATTTAAAAAAAATAATTTGAAATCCTATTTCGAGAATTCAACCATTTTTGAGGTGTTTAACAAATTAAAGGAAATTGTCTAAACAATATTACAATTTCAGTCAAAATTGAACATTACTAATTGTGACAACTAATCGTATATTTCTTGTATTAATTAATGAAACAATGAAAATAAAATATACGCAGGTCAGAGGAACATAGAACTTTTCCATGGTACTATCAGGTGGGCATTGGAAGGTTTGAGTGATCAATAACAGTGATCAGAATTAGACATGTTATATCAACATACGTCATGGGAATATTTATTCATAAAGCAGCTTCTCCCTTGGTTCTCGAGGAGGTACAAGTTTTAGATAGTGGTATGCGTGCATGCTTACTGAGCTCAAGATCGCGGGTTCGAACCCCGGATGTGGCCCTCAGGTTATCTGGGAAATGAAAAAACCTTGAGCACGCCGTCGTTTGGATGGAAAGTGAAGCGATGGTTCCGAGCCTGTACGCTGTCAAGAACTCGTTAAAGACCCCGACCATAGGTGAATAAAAATCTAGGGTAGGTAAAATTTATGACTCCCATAGTAGAGTCGGGCTCATTCATGTCCACAAGAGTGATGAAAGAGTGCTCTGGTAGTAGGCAATTTGACCTCGTAGTTAAAGCCTGGTCATAATAACTAACTAGAAATGTTATATCAACATGATGGGAATATTTTCATAACGCAGCTACTCTCTTGGTTCTCGAGGAAGCACAGGTTTTAAGTCATTAAAAAAAAAAAAAAAAAAAGGTATTCTTATATATTCGATTTGTATTTTTTTATTTCATTTTCGTTGTCATGTGAAATGTAATACATTATCATTTTTCAAAACAGAATACATGACTTGAAATTGAAGAGTTTTCTGTAAGAAGAAGCAGCTCCAGCTTTGGTATACAAAAAAAATCAATTTCAGTGAAATTTAGTTATTTAGTTCATAAATGTTAGTAATAATGAACTTCCTACTAACTTTTATTTTAATTTCCTAATTCGCAGATTTACTTGCCTACAAGGCATAAATGTCAGATACTTAACCAATGAAAACTCTTCTTCAATCGGTTAAAATAAAAATTTCAGCGGAGCTACTTCTTTTATTATTTTTAAATGAAATAACATCTACTTTTCCGAAAAAAAAAAAAAAAAAATCGGATGCACTTAAATGCATCGCTTTACATTTCAAAAACAATTTAACAACTGACAATTCTAATTTCAAATTACAATTAATTTGATTTTTTTAGGAATAATATATAATAATATTATAGAAGTATATCCATGTATTATAATTGGAAAATATTTCTTTCCAGATAACGATTTAAAGAGGAATGGAACTCTTGTAGTTTTCCATTTTTCACTTCATCACAAACGTAAAATTGAAATAATAGAGAAAAAAAGAAAAACTAACACAGTCTTATCAGAAAACAACTATGCCCATTCTTCGGCAACATACAGATCGTACAAAGAAGGCATGAGATTTTTTTTTACAGTAAATATACATAACATCTGAATAAATAAAACTACAGATATGCTTCGTTGGCAACTTTATAGAAATAGGAAGTCGGGTCTTTTAACAAATTATTTGGAGTGTCGAATTCTAAAACTTGTCCATTGCTCATGACTAGGACTCTGAAAAAGAAATAAGTCAACATTAATTTGATTATTATCTTACTTTATATTACAAGGTATCTTTTATCTGTCAAAATCTGTAGTGTATTATAATAAATAAGCAATTCTAAGTCAGAATATAAAACGTCAAATAGTATAGATTTACTGATACGGGGCAAGGGGGCGGCCCCTAGTTTAGCAATAATTAGGCAATGTTTGAGAGTAGCAAGTCCACCAATATTTAGTTCAAGGTAAAAAAAAAAATATAATAATAAGGATTATACACTCCTTTAAGAATTATATTACACCCAAAAAATGTCCTAGTTATAGCTGAGCAAAACTCTAGGGCCTTGGACAAAAATAAGAAAACAAGTTTTTATTAATACAGGTCTAGAAACATAGTAACAAGATCGAATTATACGTCTGGAGGTTCCCTGAACGTGTTTGTGTGTGAATGTGATTGGCACTTTGTAAGTGGCACTTCAATTATACAATTGAAATTTGAGATAAAGATGTCACATGTTGTGACTTGATTAGATTATGGCTGAAATCGAACAATAAGTGAGACCACTTTACTTCTAGACCCAAGTAGTATTTTATCTGATGACTAATATGCTGTTGATGTAATCAAAATTCTCTTCAAATGAATGTTGTAAAGAAAACTGAAAGGGACATTTTATATGAAAAAATGTTTTCAGAGGTTGCCTGTTTAGCGAGTTGTACGCCAAAAACAGTCTTAAAATGACAAATCGGAAAACATTTTTTTTAAAAATTTGTTTCATTTATGTGAGAACGGTTGTTAGACCTATCAAAAAAGGGTCTTGAATGGAATATCTATTTCGTTCAAAGGAATGTTTAAATATTTATCCTCATTTATAAATGTTTAAATATTTATCTTCATTTGTCTGAAGTTTACTATCACTAAAAACACATCATTATTATTATTTTTATTTATTTATTTGTTTCCTTATTTATTTCTCTGCTAATACATATTAATCCTAACAATTGTGATTATCATCCTTGTTAAAAAACAAAAAAAAAACAATGCAATGTAACTATGCCGTGTACACCAGTGAGAATGATGACAGCAGATTAAATTTAAACATTAATTTATTTTTGTTTATTTTATTTAAATGTTAATTTTATTTTTGTCTGTTCATTTATGTATGCATGTGTACTTTTTATAAGTTGATCTGGAAAAATAATGGATTAAAAAAAATAATAAGCTGCATAATACACATAAATTGCGAGTGGCTAGCATTTGAGGTATGTCATGTTGCGTCTTGAGGGACAATATGATATCCGAATTTCTTATTTATGCTGAGGGGGCTGAGTAAGCGACACACCATTTCTGAGGTCTGTAAAATATCGAAGCTTTCTACGAATTCCTAGAATTAACGAACTTCAATTGTGGATATGCATCTCCTGACATATTACTACTGAATTTAAATTACTTAAAATAGGAAAAATAAAAATGAAAATAGTATTATTTTATTATTTTTATGGTTGTGTAGGAAGGACGAAGACAAAACGAAAAAAAAATGCAGCCATGTTTTCATGTGTGAAGGTTTGAGCTTCCACACGAAAAATAACAAGAACTTAAAATTTAGACTTCACTTCTTCGTTCAGCTATAGAGTAAATTTTCGTTTATAAAAGTTGTTTTGTTACATAGTTGATTAGGATATAGTACAAACGGAATCAAAAATACAAAAATAATTTTCTTTAAATATTCAAATGCTCGATTACATAACTTCCCCTATACTTTGTACAGCTGTGGAAGTAAAAACAAGTGTTAGTGTCAAAGTTCAAAATATTGAAAACTACAACTTATTTTTTCGTCTAAAAATCTGAATTACTTACCGATGACTGTCAAGGATCGTTCGTACACGATGTGCAATGGTTATCACAGTGCTTTGTTTAAAATTATTTCGGATCATTTGTTGGATCAGCCTATCTGTCTCTTCGTCCACATTGGCTGTAGCCTCATCGATAAACAGGATCTGTCAACATAACAAATACAGAAATATCTATGAAAAAATGTTTAAATACCCAACTCCGCCAACTGGTAAATAACATTATAATTAAATTCAAACATATGATTCGCGAGAGATCACAGCCCCAAAAATGTTTCCAGCTATCGTAGTTGGTATGTCTCCCATTCCCTTGAATACAAAAAGTTCATAAGTAAGATTTTAGTAAATCCTATACATACCGGATTAGAGATTGGAGAGTGAGTTAGTCAACTGTTCTCTTGACTAAATTATTGTATAGTGACAAGTTAGTAAGTTAACATGTAAATAGTGTTTCTTTCATAGTTTATTTGAACCAGTTTTCTATTACTTTGTTGTAAATTAACTTTTAAAAATAAATTGTATTTTATTTTTTAATAAACTGATTTTTATTAGTTATATAAAGATTGTTGTGTGTTTTCTCCTCACATTTTGAGTTTGGCAAGTTTTCTTTGGGACTTGCCGAGTCATGAGTCGAGAGTTACTAACCTTAAAGTAGATTATTTATTAAGACACAAATAGACCCAGAAGCTGGAAGTCACTGACAATATTAGTATACAGGGTGTCCCACTTAAAACGGATCAAAACCATTTAGCTTAAAAACTAGGAGAAATTGATAAGTCATGGAGGAATTTATTTTAGTATTTTTAGTCCTCTTTCCCATGGATATTTCACGTTTTTTGTTTTGAGATTTGACGCCATTATAAGACTGACATTTGCCCAATTTACCCCTAATTTTTTTTGCTTTTTTAAAAAATACATAGGGAGAAGAAAAGCTATACATCCGCTATAATTATATATTAAGTGTGAACCATACAAAACTTAGTTTTCTCTAAATGGCCTTAAGGGAACCTTTTTAAATTAGTGGGGTTGATCCGAATATATTTTAAATGGCTTCATTAGGGAAAAGTACAAAAATTCTGTCAACTGCAGGTCTAAAGATTTCATCATATCCATGAAGTCATTCATCCATCTTTAGCCCGTGTCTGATTGTTCTGGAGAGCAGTGTAGTTAGTTTATGTGTGTACCTATCATCAGTTGCTAATATAATAAGAAACAAGTAAGACTAATTTTGTTTTATAAATGATATGTAACTAAATATTACAAATGTGGGAATGTAATTAATTTTAAGGCTTTATTTCTTAACCATATTGTGTGTGTATGTTTAGAATAAAAACGGCTAATGTAATTGAGAAAAAAACAAAAAAAAAACTGAAACATTAGTATTAAAAAAATTAAACAGATTAAACCTTTACAGTGCAGCTGTATTCCTGTACCTTCACTAATTAGCAACAGGTATACGGTAATTAGTTACCTTAGGGTTGTGAAGGAGAGCCCTGGCCAGACAGAGGAGCTGGGCCTGTCCTGCTGACAGACTGGTCCTGGAGAGGGTGGCCTCGAGACCTCCTATCCCCCTGATCACAGAGGCCAAATGGGCCTTCGTCAGCACCTCCCAGAGATCGGCCTCTCTGTGTTTCCCCTGGGGGTCCAGGTTGGATGACACGCTGCCCGTCCAGATGAATGAGCTCTGGGGAATTACACCCATTCGAGATCTATAGAACGACAGTGATTAGTGTTTTTTATTGTCATCATAAAGTTTTCAGGTGACAGAGCGTGTCAGTGACTATGGTGGAAGTGCGTGGCGAGGTTAACATGAAGCACATTCTTCTGTCAGCGAGCTTTATACGGTGCTGTGGGAATTGGAAACTTGATGTAACAATGTTTACGGTTTGTCTAAGAGTGTACATGATGTAGTAATAGTAAAATGTTTATAGAACGTTTTTACAAATCGTTAGTGATGTGACAATATCTTCCATCTGTTTTTGTGATTCATACCCGGGCTTTAAATAAGACTCTTAACTGCCAGAAGGCTTTTCGCCGCTCTTGTGGACATGAGCCCGACTCCACTGTGGGAATCCTAAATTTTTCATATCCTAAATGTTTACTCACCTAGAGGTCTTTAACGAATATCTGACATTGTACGGGCTCGGGATCATCGCTAAAAATACCATCCGAAGTACGACATGCTCCAAGATTTTTAACTCCCAGATAAAAGTCTCGGTCTTGTTACGAACACGCGATCTTGACTCTACTCAGAGAATCATAAATGTTGCCTACCCAGTTATCTTCACTAAGGGCAGGGGTCTTTAACAAGTACCTGACACCGGACAGGCTCGGGAACATGGCTTTAATCTCCCATTCGAAGGACGGCTTGCTCAAGGTTTTTTTCACCTCACTGATACAAACCTGGACATTTGATCAAAAGAGTTGCCTCCAATAATATGGACAGCAAAAAGCATTGCAATAAACACAATAGTTTTCGCAGGTTAGAGCGTTGTTAAGGGTTCAACTGAGGGTAAAACACTGAATGGACTGTACACTTGACATTGCGAAATGGATTGTATGTAGAAATAAAATGGAAAGTAACTAATACATTCTTCATTCATAGTTTGGACTTTAGTGACTTTGTGTATATTGAGGAGCAACAAGAGGTCGCAAAAAAACTAAGAAAACAAGGAAAAGCCGCGTTTTAAAGACGCTTTAATTCTAATTCAAATCGTGTTCTTGGGATCATGTTTGATGAAAATATGATGGTAAAAGTACCATAAACCCATCTTACCATCGGATGAGCGCTTAAGCTGATTTCTATATAAATTCGCTAAAATGGCTGCTACTGCTTGAAATATTAAATTTTTGATGAAAACAGACAATGAAAGTTCTTACGGAGCTGCATAAACTCGGAGAGATGCGAAAAATTGAAGCCTAGCCGTTATTAAAAGTATGGCCGTTTAATAAAATGGAGCTTGTATAAAAGATGCCAGTAGTCACCTGAGATCAGTAAGTGAGAGTAGTTTGATGTTGATGGCGTCAATGGAGATGGTGCCCTCGGAGAGCTCGGCGAGTCGGAAGAGTGCTGCCACGAGGGAGGACTTCCCGGCTCCAGTCCTTCCGATCACACCGATCCTCTCCGCAGGCCGGCTCATGAAGCTCACGTCCACCAGCGAATAAGGCAAGTGCTCCCTGTAAAACACCCACTATCAACCACAAACAACCAGGCATTACATTTAACGGTTATATTTAAATAATAATCGCCAAATACAAGTGAATTATGAGGCCGACGATACCTGTATTTAAAGAAGACATTGTTGAAGGAGATGACGCCTTGGGTGGGCCAGCCAAAGGGCGTGCCTATGGAGGCCCGGGGCTGCTCCACTTCAGGGCCCTTCTCTGCAGGTCCCCCGAGGTACTGGGATACTCGCTCTACGGAAACCATCTCCCGCTCCGTCTCGGTCATCGCATTGATCATTCCGCTCAGGGCCCCTGTCAGCGAGAGCGCGTATGATATAGCCAGACCTATCAGACCTGGAAAAACCAAACAGCACGTCTTTCTAAGGGGTACACATATATTTTTTTAAAGTTCTAAAACTTGTAACTTTTTATAAACAAGGCTTTCGGTCCCACGTTTATATGAAACTTTTTCCACCCGAAAATCAATTTGCAATATGCTCTCAACATTTTACTAAAACAATCGAAGCCAACTACCTAAATTTTACCTAAAAATGGTATGGTTATATATATATATTATTTATGCTTTTATTATTTAATGGTACGATTATATAGATAATATTAAATGAACAAATTGAATAAAAAAAAAGAAAAAAATAATTGGAGTGTGTTTCAATGTTTTTGGCGAAAACAATTTCAAAAATATAATATTCTTGAGGTGAAAAGCTGTTTTACGGGACATAATTTGAATCGATTTCAAAGAAGGAGGAGTTATTCTTCGAGGTAGCCATCTAAACCTACTTTTTTGCCATTTCAAGTATTTTACCAGCGAAGTGTTCGCAAGTAGAGTGGCTAAACCCGTCTTTAAGGAACATATATGCCCCAAGGCGTAAACTTTCGGTTGGAGCAATATGGATATGTCAACTGGATGCGGGGTAATGATATAATCACTTTACGACCCCGAAGTGATTCTATCTCTGGTTCGAATTCTAAATGAACGACCAATATAAGTGAATTTCATCAGAGAAAATTCTACATTATTACTGGACATCTACATCCCATAGTGCAGCGAATATGTTAATCAATAAAACTTATTATAATAACTTGAATGCTGGAAAAGGCATCAAAATGGCATGAAACAAAGGGTATTTCCCGAGCTTTCCAATAAGCCCAACACTTTTCTATAACAATTGGAGTCAGTCTAAAGTTAAACTAAAAAATTGCGAGATGCATAAATGTGGAAGTAGTTACCAGGGTTGGCAAACTCAAGATGATGCTGTAGGACGGCCAAGAAGCCTACACTGGTCACCATAACAACGCCGATCAGCTGGAGTCTCAGACCCAGCCATTGGGAGGCTGCCGCGCTGCTCAACTGACACTTCTGGTTAGCCTCCAGGTAACACTCGTTGTCACGGTTGAACCTGCGCACAGTACAAACACAAACATTCAAATTAAATAATAATAATGCGTCGTTTTACTATTTAAATTGTTTACAGAGGGGAATCGTTCAAGAAGATAACCTAGTTACTTGAATATCTACATCTTCACGGTGAAATCAACAAAACTGAAACCATACAGAAATCAAGAAAAACAGTTTTTATCTTTATTTTAAATATAATCAAGCTTTTTTCTTCTCATGTATTATAAGGCTATTTTAATTAGTTTGAAATATACGTATACAAGGATACATATATAAGTCAAACATTAATTGGAAAATAAAAACGACAATAACTCAAAATCCAGTTTTTGGAGTTAGTGAGTTTATATTATAACAAAATCCGAAGTTGGATTTTATTAATTAAAAAAAATCTTTTCAGACCTAAAGATCAAGATGAGACCTCATATCTCCGAAACTAATGAATAAATTTCGATCAAATTTCAAAATGAAAGTTCAGGCGGTTTGGAAATTACGCATAGTTTAATGCTATAATCAGACTGGCTAGGCACTGGGGCAAGTTGAAGGACAAACTATACCTAGAGGAGGCCCTGAAAGCTCTGATGGTAGCGATCCCTGTCAGAGTTTCGTTGAAGTGACCATACAGAGGAGCCAGACTGATAGCAGTCAACCGCTTCAGCTCCCGACTGGTGATCCGGTAGATGCTCTGGAGCCAATGGTAGACCGGGATGAGAGGGGCCAGTACCAGCCATACCCAGGGCAGCCCGTAGATAGTCACCACCACCGTACCTGCAAACAGATCAACATTCGTAGAGTTACTCTGCTCCTTCGGCTCATCAGTCCTGCTCCTCCACGTCTTCTCGAAACGGGGAAATAAAAATCCTATTTTAAAATGTAATTCTTAAAAATATATTTAAAAGTATATGATTAATTCTCAAACTAAAGACAACAATGCAGAGGCGAATGCTCTTCTCAAAATAGACGTTTTTCCGGTTTCATTTTCCAGAAATCATGCAAATAATGAGAAAAAGGTTCAGATTGGATTTAATCATTTTAAATTGCACTAAGTGTTGCGCCAAAATTGTTATTTACGTTAACTCCTCTCAAATCATCATAGTTTTTTTGATGACTGCATACAAACAACCTCACATCCAAGACTGATGACCATGATTTTTTAATAAAATAATTCTTTCTAATTTATTTATGGTTAATTCAAAATAGTACGATAACAATGAACATAGTACTTACCTAATACATTGAAAAACTGCGCTAAAAGAATGTTCAGTATGAATGGCAAGGAGTCATCAATGGTATATACATCTGAAGAAAATCTATTTACAATTCTTCCTGGAGATGTTGTGTCGAAAAAATATGTTTTGGCCTACAGCAACAAACAACAGGTAAGCGAACAATAAGGATTATACAGGACATAAATAATGAATGTTCAAGAATAGTAAAGATAAAGACCTTCATAACGACATTCAAAAGTTGTCCATGTATTCGACGTGCTGCAGCCAATCCTCCATAGGCAAACAGAAACGCTCTAAATAGCGTAAATATCGTATTAACACCAGCCAAAGAACTGTACACAACTATATAGTAAGTAGTGTCGTTCTGGAAACTGCTTACAAATTCGCTTTCTGCAATAATATAAAAATAATCAACTTTTCATATAATGAATACTTCTCAAATAAATATAAAAGTTAGTCCCTGAAGTTGAAGCTCAAAATACGAGTTCATATCGCCTACTACCAGAGCGCTCTTCCGTCACTCTGGTGGACATGAGCCAGACTCTACTATGGGGGTCCTAAATTTTGCCTACCCTAAATTTGTATTCACCTAGCGTAGGGGTCTATAACATCGTACAGGCTCGGAACCATAGCTTAACGTCCCATCCAAAGAACGGTTTCCTCAAGGTTTCTTCACCAAGATAAAAATCTATGGGCCTCAGCCGGGTTTCGAACTCGCGATCAATCGATGGTTCGTAATTAATATTATAGTTTTTATTCGTATGTTTTGTATTGAACTATCTTTTAATTGCATCAGTCGATTGATTTCATTTTCATTAAAATTCCACAATAAGTTATTTTACATAAATTAATTTTTATAACTAATAATTAATTAAACTTCTTCTAGAATCAAAGAAATATACAAATAACATTTGAAGAGAAATTAAACATACTGCATCATATTATTAGTTTTATATAGGTTATTTAATTGAAACTGTAAAATAGATGAGAAAAAATAATTTTTCTGCACGTCCTTTTTTAGATGTTTGGTTTACCATAAAGACATTATAATACATGGTTTGGCAACCCTGGTATTACTACCGATTCACTTAAGCTTACAGAGTCCGTGTCTCCAAATTATAGACGGTTTATTTATGTTACATTTATGTATGCAGTTTTCATCCCAAACAAACGCATTCTTCCCCCCCCCCCCCCAACCTCAGTTTTCCCAGATAGGAAATACATGCTGGTTTTTAATAAACACTCATTTTCAACTTTTTATTACTCAATTCTTACTTGGAACCACAAATACAATGAAAGAACGTTTATATAATTTCTAATGAAATAAAAGTAGTTAGTTTGTAATTAACTTGTTCCAATACCTAGAGTTTGGGGGATGACTTCATCACTGCCGTTCGATGTACTGTTTCCTGACAGTTCTGTAACCCAATGGGAGAGCCAAAGATCTACAAGATTCCTGCTGGCTTGCATCAGAATTACCGATAGCAGAACTAACGGAGCCAGAAAAATACCAATAGACAGAAAGTATGTTAAGTAGGTCTTTCCTTCAAGCGTTCCTGAAAATATAAATTATCTGGATAATGTTTTTTTATTATTTACTTCTATCTGTATATTTTGTATTATATAACTATTGGGTAGTTTAAAATTTGGTAACAGTGTTCCTAATTGAATCCATATTTATTTTTGGAAGTGAAGAGGCGAGAGAGTGCTTCTATTTACAGTTCATTTTCGTTTGCAGAGCCAATAGTTAATCCACAGTTTTGATTTAAAATTATTTTTGGAGTGGAGGATTAGTAATCGTTGTTTGAGACCCGTTCTAATATTGATATAATGTGGTTAAGCAACACACTTCTGATCCTTCTGGACTCCATAATTGTTTTATTCAATTGCTATATTTGACGTTTCGCCCAAATTCAGGCATTATCAAACTAAAAACATATAAAACTTAGTAAGAAGAGAAATTACAATAATAATTACAGTAATTTACCTTCCTATTTATTTTATATGTTTTTAGTTTGACGATACCTGAATGTGTGTGAAACGTCACATATAACAATTGAATAAAACAATTTTTGAGACCAAAATACCTAAAAGTGTGTTATATAACCACATTATATCAATGAAAACTATTTTATTTTAAGAATAACATTTTAGTTTATTGTGTTTTCATTATTAGTTCCTTTACTTACGGCTTTGATAGTATTTATTAATACAATATTTGTTATAAAAAAACGTATTTTTCTCGAATAAATACAATGTAAATGATATGTATAATGATATGTGATATAGGTAAAAAAATATTATCTTTTAAACCCATTCGCGGACTCTTAATTTGCCATTAGACCCTCTCAATTCATTACCTCCAGAAGTCTCTCCAAATCCATGAAGTTTTATATGCACTTGGTTGACAGGCCATGTGAGCGATGCTTCCATCCGAGAGAGATTAGGCCTGAACGCCTCCAAGATCGATTATGAGCAATGATATTACTTGAATCATCTGTAGACAACTTCCTACCAAGGCACTTGAAGGTAAAATATTTCTTCTAAAAACGGTTCTGAAGTAATTATAAACTATAAATATGGAGCTTGAAAACATCCACTGATGATGTTTAAGGCAAAACGAGCTCGGTTGAAAGTGCCTCATTGCTTGTTTCAAACTTCCCCGTCAATGGGGTACATTCGACTATTTTATTAATTTTTTCCAAGTGATTTTATGTGCTATATCTGGAGTATTCATTAATGCCGTGACAGGCCGGAGGTCAAGATTTAATAATTATTATTCCCAACAAAAAACAGATAGCAAGGCGTTTAGCGGTAAAATTGGTCGATCATGCTCCTCTCTCTTCAACCACATTCATACCATACCACGATATTTTTTAGTTTTGTTCAATTATATTCCATTTCGCTGCAAATGTACTTATTTATAAAGAAACTACTCCTATTAAAGAGTTAATGTTCATAGATAAAATTACCAGTAAGCTTATTTTCCTCGACTAGAACACTGTCCAGTGAGTGTGACTTTGACAAGGTCTGTGGGGGCCTCTCAGCCGGGGGCGACTCCATTGTTGTCTCCAGTTCTGCATCAGTCAGCAGCTCCATGTAGTTGGGGAGAACTTCCGAAGGAGTACCTACATCAAAAGCACAATCGCACAAATAACTAAAGAGGCATCGAGCCTCATAGATTCAATCTTATAATTATATTAGTACAATCCTAAATTTATTTTAATGCATTATATTATTATTTCGTCTTCGAGTTTATTATGTCATTTTTTTACTAACTTCTAATCAATATACAGTAGGGCGGATCGAAAAACAAGAAGATTCGAGATGATTTTTATTAGTGTCAAAAAGTTGCCTTTTGAACTTAATCACCTGGGTAAAATGTAGGATTCTTTAAAAGAGGCTTTGCTGTGCCTCAAAGAGTTTTAGGTTTTGACTTGTGGATGGTTAAGTTCATTGCTCTGACAGCTTGTTTATATAAAGTGTGGGCCACATCCTGGAGCGTGATTCGTAAAAAATCAATATAATTTTTTAGCAAATAGCCAAATAGCCAAAAACCATGAAACCACCAGCAAGTTGCCCATACTAGTTGTATTCTAAAAATGATCATGAACTTACAAAACGTTTATTTATATTTTTCACTCTTTAACTTCCCCAGCTATACGTAATATAAGATAAATTATACAGTGTCAGGAGTTTTCACGGGATTTAATGTTTTCCGATACCTGGATCCAAAAAAATATCCAAATATGTGTGGGTTTCTGTTGACACGATAACTCTCGATGGAATGAATAGATACAATAAAAAATCGATAGATGCAATAAAATATCTATAGATACAATAAAAAATCATAGATGATTATAGAGCAGACAATTTCTTATTTAAAACGCCTGTAAGCGAATTTCTACAAGATACCCTTAGTACGTAAGTCGCACGACAATTCGTAGCATGGCGTAAAAATTCGCAAATAGAACATAAAAAGCACTCTTTTTGTCAAGTTTTTGAACCATTCTAGCTAACTGCTTATAATCACTTCTCTGAAAATATCCTAACACAATACAATTAATTTAATTATATTTATATATTTTTTTTAAATACCTTGTTTGACGATTTTTCCCTCATCCATTAGAATGATATAATCAGCACTGATCAGATATTGGGTTTGATGCGTAGCCAATATCCGTGTTTTACTCTTCAAAAGACCATTGATACATTCTGAGAAGATGTGTTTGGCAACATGAGTATCCACTGCCGACAGAATGTCATCCAACAGATAAACCGACCGGTCCTGCAATACAACAAAGTTATATGTTATAATAAATATATTCATGAAATTAGGCTGTCAATTTAGAGGAGTGAAAAATTGTAATTTCTGGGTTTTAACCTCCAACGAATTTTAAATTGCAACACATTTTATTGATATTTGAATTTTTGCAGATCATGGGAGGTAAGATATTAAATAAATATGTTTCTCCTTCAATAACTAAGGAGATTTCAATTTATAATAAATGGATTATCTCAAAACCTAAGAGGTCCAGCAATAATATGAATAGCATAAATTAATTTTTTAAGGGGACTAAGGAAGCTTTTTAAAACTTTTGAAGGGAAAGAAGTGGGAATTTTATCTTATTTAAAAGGCATCAGAAAACGTGACATTTTTACATTTAATATCATTCTTCACAATCAATGAATGCCTGAAATTAACAGTTTCTGATGGCTGGTATCGTTTTAAAATGGTTATGGAGAAATTACAAAAATTTCCTCGTTTCTGAAGGCCTAAGTTTTCAAAGTATGTGCCGCAGGACTATTTTCTAAAACTTGAGATCAGCCTCCCCACATTTCCAAATATTGGTTGCTTTGTATGGGTGGTCATATCATCATTATAACAGGAACATATAGTCGAACAGTGCCTAACATTAAAGGTTTGACTGAAGATCTTTTGTCTGACATTGTTTTCAATTACACCCAACATTTGTACGCAAAGCACAAACAAGTGAACAGATCACTGACCTGGTAAACAGCTCTGGCCAGAGCGACCCTGGCCCTCTGTCCACCACTCAGGGTAGAGCCACCCTCTCCAATCCCGGTGTTGTCCCGTCCTGGGAGAGTGTCCAGGTCCTGAGTCAGGGCACACGCTTCCAGCACCCTCCTGCACAATAGTTTCACACATGAAAATAGCAAGTAGTACATAAACAAGTTGGTTAACACAAACAAATAGTGATACAGTGCAGTAAACCTTATCGTAGGAAAAGCAAAGTTTTCAGAACAGAAAGATGAAGCTATTAATCTTCAACATTTAAAATTGCACAGATTTTGTCTTCCATAGCTACCGTCAGGTTACGCCCCTTTCATATTTGATAAAGAACATACTTTTTTTTCTTCTTCTAAAAATTAAAGTAATGTCGAAATAATTTTAAAATATAATAATACCAATATCTTTGAGGAACGAAAGGTTCACCAAACAAAACATTTTCTTGGAGAGTACCATGTTGAAGCCATGGTGTTTGAGCAACATAACCAAAACCTGAAACAAAATCAACACAATCAATTGAGTACTGATTTTAGAAGAAAAAAAAAGTATAATGAAAGATTTGTGTCCACTTGAAAGAATTTTCAGCATCACCCACTCTTCACATAATAGTCTTTTAGTGCTCTCAGTCATCTAAGAAGTATACAACTATCGAAAGTGACTCGGCAGGGGTCGGCAACCTTTTTTGCTCTAAATATACTAGCTCCGAAATAAAATAAGCACTAAGATATATATTAATTTGTAAGACAATGTCACATCATATCAGTTAGTTTATATCCCGCTTTTTCATTTGAAAGGTAGCGCCCTTTTTTGCTTTAAAAAAATATAATTTTTCAATTGCTTAACAAAAGAGGAGACACAAGGAGAGAATGCGGCCTGCGAGTTGCGATCCTTGATCTAAGTTTTTCTTATACGACATAGATAAATGGACCCATGAAGTACTTACCCTGATCACAGTCAGAACAGAGTACAGAGCCAGAAATCTTGTCGAGCTCGGCAAGGAAAGCAGACAGTAGTGAAGATTTACCACATCCAACTTTCCCAATCACACCGATCAACTGGCCCTGAAATTTAAAAGAAACCAAACATCAGACACAACAGTTTGTTTAAAAATGTTAGAAAGAAATGAAAAGAGGGGAAAAAATATAAGGAAACTTAAGTAAAACAATGCAAAATCACCGAGCGCCGGTAGCTCACAGGTAGTGGGCTACAGAGGTCGAGATCGCGGGTTCAAAACCCCCACTATCGCTTAACGTCCCATCTGAAGGACGGCATACTCAAGGTTCTTTCACC
This sequence comes from Aradus depressus, assembly GCA_963662175.1. Taxonomy (NCBI): domain Eukaryota; kingdom Metazoa; phylum Arthropoda; class Insecta; order Hemiptera; family Aradidae; genus Aradus; species Aradus depressus. The sequence continues at coordinate 16,451,382 of OY759215.1, forward strand.
TGCCAGATAAAAAAACCTAAGGTCCTCCCTTACCTGGCAGGTGAAAAAACCTATAGTCTGGTACTCGTTAAGGACCCCTACTCTAGGTGAATAAAAATTTAGGATAGGCAAAATTTAGGACCTCCATAGTAGATTTGCGGTCATGTCCACCAGAACGACGAAAGAGAGCTCTGGTAGTAGGTTTCGAACCCACGATCTTGAGCTGAGTAAGCAAGCATACTTACCACTGAGCTACCGGCGTCCTCCTTTTACTTTTTATTTAAGTACATTGTCAAATTATATATTATTGATAAGTAATTTAAAAAAAAAAAATAGGTATTCTCCAAAATAGATTTCTTAATGTTTTTAAAACATTTTTAAGTGATTAATCGTACATTTTCGTTCTGAAGAAGCGTTATGACACCAAAACCCTTTTGACACTAGATTCGGTGTCGTCTGGAGCACAGCACATAGCTGAACAATAACCAACTGACCAATAATTATAATTAGCTGAAGAATATAAAAATGATGATTTTTTTTCTAAAAATATTTTTGAAAAATTCGAAACTTGTGTTTTTCATTACGGAAAACGCACTTGGTCTAGATGTATCGCTATATTTCATGAGGAATTGAGACACCAGGTAACATTAAAGACTAATGAACTAACGGTTATCGAAATTGGACGTCAGAATTCAAAATATCGATTTTCTTTAACTAAATCAATGAAAATAAAAATCGAGTAACTTTTCGATTCATGAGAGCCAATAAAAGAGGTCAATTTCCTACGTGTTAGTGTTATTAGTGAGACTCCAGCTCTCCTTATATCTACGTTACTAGATACTAGTCGTATAGTGAGTGTGTGATAGATAGGGTTGTTCCATATTCTCCCTGTCGGTTACATAGTCATCCCGGTTTACATTGTAAAATGAACTGTGACTCACTTCAGATATCTTGATGTTGATAGAACTAAGATTGAAACTGAGATCTCCCCAATAGAAAGTCCCATCTCTAATGATCAATGCTCCGGGCTTCACATCTTCATGGATAGGTTCGTAGTAGTTGTCGAGATCACAGTCCGGCAGCTGTCAAACACAACACGTTTAGACATTTGACAGTTGAGAAATTAAATATCTTAACTAATGAGGGTGGGGTGGTGGTGTGAGGGGGGTGGGGGAGAGGGGGGCATTTTTATAATATAACAACAGCTTTGAGTGACGTATCATATTCAAGATCTTGGCAAAGGGGTTCAAAAAATTTAACAATTGACCTTTTTTTAAAGTTTGGGGGAAGAGGGTGAGAGAGGGGGGGGGGGGATGAATGGGGTAACCAAAAAATAAAAAGCAATGTGTGCACAAGATTGAGTCATACAATTTTAAATGTCTCAGAAAATAATTTTAAAAAAATATAGGCATATAAAAAAAATTACAAGATGTTCCACATTAATACGGTGGTTGGTTGTTAGAAGCTACTATCTATAGAGGGGGCCTTAGTTGCCAAGTGATTGGTGTGACTGATTATGAGCCTGAGAAGTTTGATGTTTTTATCCGAAAAATGGCCTCTTACTATTTTGGAATCCCGATTTCAAGTAATGTTCAGCTTAATAATTAGAGCCAAAATTACTCTCGGACAACGCCGGGTGAATCTGCTAGTATACTTATATATATAATTGTTGAGATAGAATACCATAAGAAGCTTCTCAATCCGTTTTATAGAGACCCAGGCTTCCGTCAGACCATTCAGCACCCATGGGAAGGCATTTAAGGGCGCTATCAGCATATTGAGAAGAGCTATCGTTGTGAATACCTGTAGACAAATGAGTACTATTAGTAGAACCAAGTACAGGGCCAACCGACCAGTGAACCTGTAACAGAGGTAGCGCGCTTAGTTGGAGCTAGACGTCAATCGGCTATTAACCCAATTAATATTTCATTAAAAAAAAAATATATATATTAATAATTTAAAAAAATAATAAATATAAACATTCAGATTACTCACCACAGGAGCAGTAAGTTGATTGCCCATATAAACGTAAGTTAAAATAGTAAAGACCGATATAAGAATCGGAGTTGTAGCCCAAAAAAATACACAAACTGCATCCAAATACTTTCTATAGGCTAAATATTTCATTTCTTTCGATCGGATTTCTGCAAATAAAGATCAAGGAAGACTTAGAACAACCAAGTTTTTTAGTACAAAATTATTTTTTAAATAAGTATATTAAATAAAAAAGTTACCTCCAACCTTTCCTATAAAAAACTCCTCCCAAACGTAACATTTGATAACTCGGATCCCTCTTAACAATTCTGACATGATTAACATCCTCTCGTCTTTATGAGACATCAGTTTTGTACTTAACCTACCTGGAATATTAAAACATATTATTGTATTATTTGAATTTTGTAAATTACAACAGACTAGTCAATTTTTACTTTCTTAGACCTATGTGATGTGGCCATTATAGGACTTTCTCATATCAACCATGCTTACAGACCACTCTTTCCATTTCTCTCTTCTCAAAATTATTTCATATGGGCATTACTGGGTATAAGAAAGTCATTCTCAGAACTACGCTTTACTAATCTAAACTAATGCCAGTATGAAATGATTGTAAGAAGGGAGAGGGGAAGAGAGAGTGATCTGTAAGCGTGGTATAAAAAAGTCCTGTAATGGCCACATCACATATTTTTCTTTGTGTATTCATTTATTTAGAACCACAACTATACAAGTGTTTCACAACTGGATATGTCTGTCAAAATCACTTAAACCTGCCCGTGGTGTTGTAAGGTAAACTATTTAAAATTTAGTAAACTTGCAGACTGGTGTGTAAATAAATCATGGTTTAAAATGATTGTATCTACTGGTGTGATGTTCATGGTGTAGAGTCTTGTTAGTAACGTTTAATAAGCATAATCAGTCAGATTGAAAAGTTGTCTTTTTTTGACAATCGACCCATTTGCCCATAAATCAGTAAGCCAGAGTACATCAGTAGCCAGTAAGTCCAAGGTGACAATCTAGTTTAAAGTCGACAATTTAAAACTCCTATTAAAAATGCTGTATTTTTTTTTTATATATATAAATGTTTATTGTATATACACTATGTCGTTTGGATACAATTGCAACACGAAGAGAGAGCTCATAATGTTGAGAAATTTGTGGGAAAAGAGACTTAAGCCTAAATTATTTTATTTTTTAAATAAATAGAAAACAAATATAACTGAAATTTTCGATGTTACAGGATGTTTCTTTATACGGTGAATAAAGTGATTGACTTCCTATTCAAAAATTGTTTTATTTCACAACCGGTTTCGCATATTCTCCATCATCAGGTTGAAGAAAAATAAAGGGGAATATGGGTAAGTGCGTGGTAACACACCCGTTTCCGAACGACACTCCGGTAAAATAAAACAGTTTTTGAACAGGAAGAGAATCACTTTATTCACCTTATAAATATAGAATTGTTTATAAATCACTAATAACTTAAAACTAAAATTAAATTAATCATTACCTATTTGTGTTGCAATACATTTATTGAGAGGTATAAGAACAAGAGTGAAGAACACGCCAGCCAGAAAGGAAATACCAACTTGCTGATACAACAAGTACAGTGTAATCACAATCTAAGTAGCAAAAAAAAAAAAAAAAAAAAAATGGATTTAGAAACATAAATAAATGATCATCACATCACATCTAATTTCCATATAAGCAAATTAAATTACAGGGAACAGCCAACTGAGAATTTCTCGAATTGCATCCCGTTTGAGGACTTTGTAGACAAACACTATGGTTCCGGAGAACCTTGATATTTACAAATTGTACCCAAGGCCCACCACATTTAGAAAAAGAAATAGAAAATTAAAAAAAAATCATACTTGGAAAGGTATACTCCAAAAAGAATGAAAACTGGGACATGAGTTGACTATCCGATCCATGTCTATACTCATGAAATTGACGATTTCTCCTGTGCTGTAAGAAGACATAATTGTTATAAATTTAATGGTAACATATAATACAATTATCTTCCATTATTATAGGTTGTAGTATTATAGTATCAACTTTGAATGAACAATATACAATAGGGTGGAACGAAAATGGCCTTTTAATATTTTTTTTAGTTATTAGTTTGGTAATAGTGGAGAAAAGTTGCCTTTTAAGTTCAAAAAGAATAAAAAAAAAATTGGTTGCAATACTACAACATCTTGAGGTGCCGCAAAGAGCTTAAAGTTTGTAAAAAAATTGAAAAATTTTAAACTTTGATAAATTATTTTTTATAAATTTCTCGTACATATAATGTTACAAAAGATGGTTTTAAATACATATATAAGCATTAGAATTGGAAAAAATTATTAATTATAAAATATAATAAAAATAAAAAATATTTTGTAATGTCAAACTTTGTATTTCTTACTGCTGTATCCTTAATGATTACAAATGTTACCAGCTGCAAAATGTTTGTTTCTACTTCATTGCCACATTAAACTGATCCTTGCGGCACCTCAAGACGTACTCCAATATTTTTCATATTTTTTATTTATCTTATCTACACTAAAAGGCAACTTTTCTGCGCTATTCCAAATTAAAAATCACATAATCGAGACACGCAAAAATCTTTGAAAAAGTTCCAAAAAAGTGAGTTTTTATGAAACTTTAAGGTCCTTGCGGCACCTCAAGACCTACTCCAATATTTTTCATATTTTTTATTTATCTTATCTACACTAAAAGGCAACTTTTCCGCGCTATTCCAAATTAAAAATCAAAAGGTGATTTTTTCGTTCCACCCTAATGCACAAGATGCACATAGTAGTTGAGGAAACATCACAGGGCTGTCTCTACATTTAGGACTCCTACAGTAAAGCCACCATCTTGAAGGCAATGAGCCTCCGCTCTGTCTCTAAACAGACCGTCCTCATATAGTAATAATAATAAATAATTAAACATTTAAATATCAAAAATAGCTACCATAAGTAGACAGACTTCATCTTTTGAAAAGTTAATTGAATTACATTTTAAAAAAGTCAAATTTCATTTACCTGAATTGGGAGAGTGTAACAGAATTGAGAGACAAAATTTTTCTATACACTGTAGAAATGAGAGCCCCTCGAAATTTGAGCCCAACAAGGGACATCCGAAAATTAAAATGTGAATTACAAAAGGAACCTGAAAAATAAAAATAATTATATTATGTTTTATTCTCGTGTATTTACAAACGTGAAGATAAAATGATATAAAAATAAAAATCCTGAAGAATTGCCAGTAACGTGACCAATATTGGATGAATTGAACAAAGAAGAAATATAAAAGAAGAAAGGTAAAAAAAAAAAAAGAAAATGAAATGTAAATATGACGGAAAAAAACACATACGATACTAAAATTAAAATAATAAATTTTGGCTAATAAAAATATACCATACAATGATTTACGTCCAAAATAAAGTAATATTTACAAATAAAAACACATTGCTTCAGAACATATTTACACTACATTTTCAGAGATGTCATTTGGTATGTATTTAGTTAGCATGATCTGAAATTGTTTTTATGAACATTTTCTACATTTGTTCCAACTTCTCTGATTCTTGGTACTTATACTAACTCCCCGAGTTGAGCTCCATACCAGGCTTTTAATTGCAGGGATGAATTTTCTTATTATTTTGATGTTAATGTGTTATTACATTTGTTTTCAGGCGTCATTTATTTGTATTTGGACATCAGAGTCTTCCATGGGAATGTACTTTTCAAATGAAAATTTGGGGGAAATATTTACAACGAGAAATTTAATGTTATTTACAGTCTCAGATTTTCTTTTTTAGTGGCCATTTATCAAATGTTCAATTCAATGTTGGCTGTATTTATTTTATTATTTTTAGTTATTCATGACCCCTATCGTCAAAAATCCGGTTTTATATTAAATTATTATTATTTTTCACTCTACCGCATTTCTTCTAAAAATAAGACTATATTTCTATATATTTCTAAGCTCTGAGTCAATACGTAGGGATAACACTAAATTTTAGACCTTAAAAACATAATTCTAAATACGCTCAAAACAAGTATAATGAGTTGAATTTTAAAATACAATTATTTCGCAAGTCTTTTTTGTTTTAACTTCTTCTCGTAATGCCTCAAGGACATCATATTTTTTAAATTTTCTTAGTTAAAAAAATCCTAAGAAATATGAAGTACGTAAAATGAAATAAAAGTGCGAAATACAAAACTCATACTGTTGTCATACCTTTCGGTGGAGACCGTCGTCACTGGCTGCTGGTCGAGTACTGTGGGGGAGCGCTTTCGATGTGAAGACATCAACTTCAGTTGTACTCGCAGTACAACATTAACAGTGGCTTGAAGATGATGTCTTCACATCGAAAGCGCTCACCCACGGTACTCTACCAGCAGCCAGTGACGACGGTTTCCATCGAAAGGTATAACAACAGTAATATATTTACTGGCGGAACTAACCCCTTAGATTATATACAAAACTCATATAGTTATGATTAAGACTTCCGCAGACTACATTTAGGTATTGCATCTTCTTGATGATATTTTCATAATGTAAATAATATTGTTTGATATATTATCGGTAATACTGACATAAATTTATAAAAAACAATTACCGATAAAAGAAGTTATGAATAATCCAAAGGCATACATGTAACCTTTTCCAATAGGTTCGTTAGCGTCCTCAATAAAACTGACAAGTGCGTGTAGAAGAAGAGGTCCAGCAAATCCAGACAGATCTGATACAAACTTAAGAATCCCAACCCCATAGAACTCTTTCCAAAAACAGGCGTGCAGAGCCCGGATAAGAGAGACATTTGGAGTACGTCTGTCGTAAACGTTTGTCTTGAGAGCTCTCTTAAGCTTCAGAGAAAGGTAGGAGGAGGAGAGGTTATCTGGAAGATCGTACAACTCTTCAGGACTAGTCAATTTGCCAGAAATCCCTTTTTCCATTAAAGGATTCACCCAATAGAAGAGGAGGTTGGAGGGGAGGCTCCAGCCGTCCATTGCCACTCCGAGGTAGTTAGGATCCAGATCTTCTCGAAAACGGGAGTACATAGCATTGTAGCCATACAGGGGTGTTTGTTCGTCGGTCTGAAAACATCAAAGAAATATATGTTACCGGCAATATACACCAGGCATTATTGCCTGATGAAATTAGACAATATGTACATAGAAGAGAGACAAAAAGGAATATAGGACAGCCAGTCAGAAGAAATAGTCATATACTCCCCAGGCATTATTAACTACGCATATCTTCCTGCCAGATAGTATAAAACAGCAAGTTATAATTATTGATTACATTTTACACATAATGAATTCAAACGTATTCCCAATTCTTAAAATATGAATAATAAAATAAATATTTTATGGCCAAACTTAATATTATACGATAAAAACTTTATATAATTGTATTACAATTCTATACTGAAGAATCAGCATGGGGTTATTGGTAGCTCCGGGGTTCCCATGGGCTCTCCCCTTATTTCTTTGCTTTATTAATGATACCAGTGAAGAGTTCCCTGCACTCGTTGACTATCAGAATTATCAAACCATAAAAATTAGGAATGCGGAGTTTTGCACCGGACAAAAACTGGTTTGTAGTCTTGGTTCTCCGCTAATGGAATGGGTCTGAATTTTAACAAGTGTAACTTTATCTTCTCAAGGGCTAATTCCACGACTCACTTTAACTACCACATTTCTTCTCATGGTTTACAATGTGCAGAAAATATGCGAGATCTTGGTATTATCTTAGAATCTTAGACTCAACAAAGTCTCCTCGGATTTGTATGGACAACAACAAAATCGTTTACTGATAGCCGTCCAACTGCTCACCTGTTCTCTTGTGAAGTCTGTATTTATTTGATTTACATTGCCGCGAACCCTTTACTATCGGAACTAGATTGACAGAATGGAAAGGGCCAAGGATGGGTTTTTCAGGGAACTGAACTCTAGACTTTGCCTTGGGTTCTTGAGAGAAGATAGAAACTGACTATGAAAGGCTCACAAGACAAAGTCGATTTTCCACACTAAAGTCTAGAAGGCACTGTCACCATAGGGAAATGGGCTGCTCATTCTTGGGATTGTCCTGAACAATTGGCTCGGGTCCCTCCCTTGGCGTGTTCCAAGGCTTGCTATGAGGGCCTCTCATCTTTTTGCCAGTTCACCCAAACAACTACGGTTATTTCAATAATCCAATGCTAAGATTGGCCAATTTACTACAGCTGTATTTCTCTGTTTTATTTAAAAATAACATGTAACAGAAGAATGCAGGTTTTCCTAGCTTGACTTGGTATTTGCTTCGCCATGTGATTATTTATTCGAGATGCTATGATTGTTGTGCAATTATAATTTATTATAGAACTAGCGGTTTGAGCTCGCTTCGCTCGCCATGGTTTTAATATTACAAATGCAAATTTTATCTTGAGGAAATATTAAAATAAATTAATGTAATAAACAACAATTGAACCTACAATAAAAAAAAATGGAAACAAAAGAGATTTTCATTTCAGTAAATTACACTCCATTTAGTTGCCTTTAAGGAAAGGATAATAGTCACTTTCAACGTTCTGAGGCGCCTACACTGGGGCCTCGTGTATTCTGCGTGTAAGACAATCTACACTGGAGAATGCATGGCTGTGGCAAGTTATGCTGCTGTTGGCATCATTCCATGAAGCGACAGCGGATGATTCAAGTCTAAACCCAGAGAGCAGCCCTTTTAAGGGTAACAAGAGCCTATCACGGCTGCGCTAAAGGTGCTTGCGGAAACGCTCTTAAAATGTACTGTTAAATCTAATAATGTACTGTTGGTCATTAATAATGCCTGGATTGTAAATACTGAGAGTAACACATATCTTTACAAAAAAAAAATACAGTAAAGATCATTAATGACATACCTGCGGATGCCGTGATATCGAATGAAATACCAAAGCAGGACTGCTCCTTCCACTCGGTAATAACGTAAAAAGGTAAATACTCTGTAGAACAACTTGAATGATTGAAAAATAATATGGGATTTGTGAAGCGTATAGAATATTTTTCGTATTGTGTATTATTAGGTAATTAGAATGTATATTAATGAAGCACAAAATATAGTTTATGGCCCAGAGAACTCCGATGAAGATTGGCCCACGGAGTGTCGAACTCGGGCGATGAGAAAGAGACAGTAAAAAAGCGAAATGAACAAGCCAGGAGAAACACTGCACTCCAGCAAGGAGGTAATCCACTGGATGCAAAATTCCCGTAAACAATGTCTCTTCAATGTAAATCCTTATCACAGGCAGTGCAGCTAGAGCTAATGTTGTTACATATCTAAACCTAAGTATCCACCTGTCTCGGGAACATCTTCGAATTTCTATATGCGGTACCCCATTGTAATAGGCGGAAACAATGGCAATTAATGCTAATACAGGTACGTGTAAACACAAATATTGAAAACAAAGGTCTAAATCTTTACGTTTATTGTCCCATAATGGAAAATCATCCACTTGCCCACAAAAATCAGTCCAATTCCACGAAAAAGCAATGTAAGAGGCCATTGTTTACTTCACTTTTAGCACAGTTAATTCGCTGTAAGAATCTAAAATCACATATTTAAAAAAAATATTATCTTTAATGTTCGTTTATTGTTAAACACACGTCTTACATAACTATAACTATTTTCAATACAATGGAAGGTTATTTTATCACATGACTCATATCATTAAAAAAACTGACTTGCAAGAAGAATCGATTTATTTAAAAAAAATGGTAATGAGGCTTTATCTTTATTTTTATTTCCTCTTACTCATGATCCATTGAATAAATAATAAGTTAGATTATAAATGTATTTAATAATAAATAAAAAAAATTTACAAACTTTATGAATGACGAGTTGTATATTTTACATTTAGAGTCGATATTTCAGATGATTTCGTCAAGTTTGTTATCTAGCATAGTGATAACCTGGTTGATTGTAAATAGAGAAAGTTAGGTTTCAATTTTGCACTATTTGTTTGGGTAAAATATATTTAACCCATTTATGAGTTCAAAAGTTTTAGTGCCAAAAATGCCACATGTAGTTTTAATGACTAACGCCAAGGATGTTCCATTTAAGGTACGTCATTTAATTTTTTGTAAATCTTCTTTATTTACATTCCATGTTTGTATTGTTTAAACATTTTAAATTACTATCGTTTGACATACAGTTTGAAATTATTTTGTGGATAATTTTTTCAGTGCAGCAATTGCAGAAAGGTTTTCATCAGCGAGCCTCATTTGAAGCGTCATGTGGAAAGAAGACATACGATTAAAAAAGATCCTTTAGCAAAATACACTTCACAATTTAAGGTAAAATAAAATAAATATATTAGGTGTAATGGAGAAGACTTGCAGCTGTATAAATGGAACACTAGTCTCTGTCGAAAGAGAAAATTTCCGCTTCTTTTTTAAAGATTTGATTTCTCCTCGATTTGAAAAAATTCAATTCCATACTACATAAAACTTCAAGAAAAAATAACACTTAAGATGTCAAACATTGTGGGTACGTTTTTTTCTACCATAGAGGAAATGGGAATTTTACAGTAAAAACTGTGAAGACAATCATAATAATAAAGTACTTTTACTATCTTCATAATGGACTAATAAATATTAGTTTCACAAAAAATTGGACTATATAACACCTTAGGAAGTGCACTCTATAAAGTAGAGCTTGGTTCGGGAGCGAGGTAATGGCGCCTAGTTAATTGGGGATGAAACATACATATATGCACTTACAATTTTCATGGGAGAGATGCAGTTAGAAAAAAACAATAATACTTGCTCTTAACAAAACTATTTCTCTAGACCGCACTAAGAGATTGAAATTGGGGACAAACAAATATTCTATAGACAGCACAAAACAAATATGCACTAATATGTGAACCGATTATACTTTTATGATAATAATTTATCTTGGTATTTGGATAAAGTTGACAATTTAACTGGAATTCCACCCATAGCCTTTCTGTACGTTGTCACATAATACAAAAGTACATATATTGTTTTTTATTCTGAGGATCTTATGTTCTAAAGGCTATGTGGAACAAAATAAATCCTCTAACATTAGAAATAGGTATTTCGAAAAAAAATCTTGAAAAATTTATTAGATATAAGGGTCAACAACAGTAGATTTTACTTCAGAAGTAGAAAGAATTGGCTTACCAAATCCCTTAGAAATGAAATACATAATATTAATACTAAGTTACACGTCTGTCAGTTCTTGAGGGAATGGTACGTCAGAATTTGCTTTCAAAAAATCCACAATTTTTGGATAGCTGTTACTAAATTCTTTGTGAAGTGACTCTTTTGGTAACATAACTTTAAAAATCAGTGTTTTGTCAGATTTGATTTGACTTTTTCGACTTGTGCTATAGTTTGGCCTATTGCGTCACGTTTATGTTTTAAACTGTTAAAAAAATATATATATTTTAGAATCCTTGTTGAATTGAAAACACAAACTAAACAATGTGAACCCAATTGGAAGATGACAGAATACTTAGAACAGTTCCAAAATAACTGTTGTAAAGGATGGTTACTTTATTCATGTGAATAAGAGTAGCAACTTCGAAAGTGCACGTACAACGAAATAATTTTAAGTGAACTCGAAGGCAAAAATATGATTGCACACAAAATAGAACCATGAGCTTTTAATATTAATTTCCGTTGAACCATAACATGGTATTAAGTAGAGGTTGGTTCGGGAGCAAACTAATTGTGCCAAGTTTATTGAAGACGAAACTTACATGTGCTTACAGTTTGATGTCTTGCATGCTGGACGTTGACCAAATAATGTTGAATGAATACGGGAATAATATTATGATAAAATAAGTGTAAAATAAGTACTGCCTGGCCAGAGGACGTACAGAGCATTTTCTGTCTATAATTACTTTTCAATGCCGTCGATTTCGAATAAGATTTTTATAATTTTATTTCACTATAAACATAGAGCGAAGCACAGCCGACATGCCCTCCTTAGTTATAGGTTCCAGTTGATTCGTAACTATTTTTAATTCAATTTTTTTTTCAGGTTAACCCTGTCCAGTCAGGAGAAAATCGTTCATTCGACCCTGTTCTCAATGGTAAGCTGGGTTTTTCTTACTTCGTTCAAGTACCTCTTCTGAATTTATAAATAGTAGAATTACCATCAATATTTGACATTTTATGTTAACATTAACTGTAAATTGTGATTTTAGCTGCGTCCAGAATTGAATCTCTTCTGGCTGATTTAACTTTCCATCCTGGAGAATTAGAGTACTCATTAAAAGAAAATCCTAACTCAAAACCAAAAGAGGATAATGGGACATGTATTCAAAAGTTGGACACAGAAACGAATGAAGAATGTGTATTAATGCCTCCGCGTATAGAATCAAATGTAATTACAGATCCAATTGTTGAAGCCTTGGATAAGGAAACCATTACAATTGGAAAACTAATTTCAGAAACTTTGAATTGTGAAAAGAATGAAATTATTGAATCAGCTTTGGATGAAGAAACTAACACAATTAAAGAATCCGATTTGAATGTTTTGTGTAAAAAACCAAACAAAATTACAGAATCAGGTTTAAAAACGTTGAATAATGAATATAAAACAAATTGTGAATTGGCGTTGAATTTAGAACGGAAGCGAAGTAGGGGATCCATTTTTGAAGCTTACAATGAAAAAACTATTTCATTTAAAGAATCGGGTTTTAAAAGATTAAATCAAGAAAATAGTTCAAGTCGAGAATCAGCTTTGGATGTAAAACTGAACAGATTTAGAAGGAAAATAATAGAAGCTTTTGGCGATGAAGCTAATACAACTCGAGAACCAGCTTTAAAGTATTTTGATAAAGAAGCTAATACAAGGACACATTCAGGTTCAAATGCCCTGGATGTGGAATCGAGTAGAATTATGGAACCAGCTTTAAAAACTTTGGATCAAGAAAATAATGTGATGAGAGAGTCGTCTTCAAAAGTTCTGATCGTAGAACCTTATTTTGGAAATATATCCAGAGAACCTTTTTTAAAGGCATATGAAGATGATGTGTCTATTAAAACAATCCCCTCTTATACTAAACCTACTGTTGAAGAAACAGTAGTAGATGAAGAAGATGTATATGCCTACGGCTGTATTCCTGGACTGACTGATGATCATAGGAATGCTAACAGATCATTTGACCCCAATCCAGCTGGTGATTTCATTCGTTCTGTTGATGTGAGAACCTGTGATAATACAGGGAAGGACGAGGATGCTAGCTCATCTTCCGATTTAGAGGATACAAGAGAAATTTTGAAATGTCTTGTTACAGAAACAGATTCATCAGCTGAGAAACAGTTATCAGGGGGGAGTTCAGGAATTGCATTTGCGGAGGTTCATCCAATCCCCAGCAGTGATCAACATTTGAAACGGTGCACATTGCCGGACTCTGAATTGCAACACATCCAAGAATCGTCCCACTCTATTCAAGAAAGGTAGCCTTATTGTATATTTTTCTTGTATGTTGCTACTATTGATAGTTTACCGCTTATTAGATAATAGGTAAGCTATATAACGTCAATGGAAGCGTTGAAGTCACACAATTTTTTAAAGATGTTAAGAGCTTTAAGCCAACTCATGTCATCTTTGGTCCAAATTACTATTATTGAAACATTGGTATAGAAGTGATGTCTCTATAAAGGTCCAACATACATATTCATTTTTTTGTATAAATCAATATGGATGATAGTGATGGTTTTTCCTAAGGGAAACCTAAAATTTCATTTTAAAAGATGTTATCTATAACTTTTTTCAAAATTCTCGCATTTCTGAATAGCTATAACTCCCATCACCTCAAGCGTTATTGAAAAAAAATGGAGTTCTATAGAGCCATCTTTTGACCGAAATAGATTAGCATTGAAAATAGGGTATATTAGTTATACCGTGATGAAAATGGACAGTATCTGCTAACTTTTCCTATTTATTAAACGGTTTATTTGCTTGTAATTGGGAATCAGTCGAGTTTCTGGGCACCGTCTAAAAAATTAGACCTAAGAAATATATCTTCTTGGGTGGACGGTAGTGGCTCCTGAACTTATCCACTGATTTGGAGTAGAGAGTGAAATAGGGTGCGCACGTATAGTTTCATTTTAATTTTTCCTATATTTCTTTAATCTAACATTTTCAGGTGCCGAGGTCGTACTCTTCAAAGATTTCACAATAAACTTCGTTCCTATGGTATTGATCCTTGCTGGGATCGACTGCCTGACAAAGTAGCCGCCAATCTAGGCAAATTGATGGCTTCCGAGAGGGAAATTATTTTGCGAGTACGTTTTGTAAATTTCTTTTATTTACATGTGTTTCCTTGGTGGAAACAAATAATTATAGTTTAAAATAATGATATTTTATATTAAATCTTTTAGGCCATATATATATGTATTTGTATAGTCATGCATTAATGGATCTTTCTATTTTTCAGGAAAATCCTGGTTATTTAAAAATGAGGAAATTAATTGAGAGAAACGCAGATAACAGAATCGAGTTAAGTTTATGTAACAGTTCAATAAATGTTGATTATTGAAAATAATACAGTTATTTATTTCAACTATGTGTATTGTTTTATTATTATGAAAGTCCCGTCTTTAAAACAATTCATTGATGTTGTGCCTTGAAAGAAATGAATGAGTATTTCAAGGTGCAATTTCCTCCTGTTGAATGTCAAATTTGTATCATTCATTCTAATTTAGACCTCGTTTCATTTTCTCCAAACTCTTCCCTCTTATCCAAAATAATTTAATTGTTTCTTTATGTAAACGGATCAGTGAGTGTGTGGAGGAAACCTAATGAGTTGTTAAATATTATTATAAGGATCTGAGAGAAAGTGTAGGGATGGTTTAGTCCCATGGTTTAGTTTGGGCTTTATGTTGCTGTTGTCTATAAAATATTATTTAGAAATACTTCTAAAGTAGGTGTTTATTAGTAAATGTCGGATGTTGTTGTATTAAACAGTCCCAAATTGTATCGGAGTAAGGATCCCCAGGCATACTCCCATACTGGTTAACGAATAACTTCCCCAGCTATTACGGGACTCATGTTATCGGCCATAAATTCAATGCACAGTTTTCAGGGGGGGGGGGGGGGCTTAAATAAAATACCCTAATAACTACTGATGTAATGAATGTATCGACACCTGATTTTAACAATTAGGTGGCTTCGTGTTTGGGGAAGAGTGATTCACCGATGACTTTTTTTTTTATTTATAATTGTTCTATTTATTGCAGTCACTGGACTTTAAGCCAATGGACATACGACTTAATAGTTCAAAGAAAGGAGAAAAATAATAGAAGGTACTTTATATGATGTTCTTCAAGAAGAGGAGGACAAGGTTGATCGAGAGAGTAAGAATGTGGCACTTCCAATGTCCAAACGTTTGTGGAGTCTCAGACAGAAAAGATGACCCACCAATTGTACATAACTTTTTTTTTTTTTTTTTTTTGAAAAATGTCATTTTGTTTTGATATTCTTTTAAAAAGGACGATTGTCTGAGGGGTAGAAACTTATAACACCAGAGCGACAAAGAGCGCTCCGGTAGTTGGGGACATGTCCTTGTAGTTAAAACTCGGGTATGAATCACCAGAAAAAAAACCTGAATATTTTTAATTTCTTTCGCGATTTAGGCGATGAATGAAACAAATTAAACCGTGATTATTTATTTTTTATCTTAGTAAACGTACAAGTAGAGCTGATCTGATAATTAAAGTTACTTATTCTAGTTTATCCTAGCTATATGAGGAAGCCTAACTATGTCTTCTCTAGTTTTTCAATTTATTATATTCTCAATAGAAAGTATTGATGTAATTAGCTTTGACTGTTTCCGAGAGATAAAGAAAATCATTAATGAGAACTTCGAAGTTTTTTGGAAAAGTTCTTTGTTGATCACTCACATGGTATAAAAACATTTCAGAACACAAGCGAATTAAAAAGAAATCCTTTATAGAGCCCCCTTTTTCGTGGCGAGGGGTTATTGTTCATTTGTTAAAAAAAAAAAAAAAAGTAACAGATTACATTAGATGAAATGAAATAAAATAAGATTTTAAATCATACATAACTATGCAGCCGGTAGTAATCTCAATTATTCATTTTAATTAATCATTAAAAGCAGAGCATAATCCAAGAAATTATAATTTTGCTTCAAGTGATGAATCTGGCAACACTGTTATCGTTGGGGGGAGGTTATTCCGATTGTATTGCTGCGTCAGGGTATAAATTAGTATCTAAAGATGGCTTTGGAAGGATTATTAAATGTGCCTGGAAAATTTATTCGGCCTTATTCTTATGAAAACGATGAAGAACAAGACTATATGGTTCACAACTTTGACAATCAGATACAATTGGCACTTCCCCCTCTAGCAAATGTATGTATTTTAGTTAAGATTTTTTCTTTCTTTATCCTTGCTCAATTTTGAGACTAATTTGAGTGTATTTGATCATTTTCAGCCATTATCCTGTAAGGTAAACTTCGATACAGATGAATTTGGAAGGAGTACCAAAATAAACTTCGATCATGGAACAACTACTTTGGGGTTTGCCTTCAAAAATGGTGTAATACTTGCTGTGGATTCGAGGGCAACTGGTGGAAAATACATTGGTAACATTTTGTGTCTCTTAATTCTCTTTACCATTCAATCTAATTTTTATTTCTGGGGTCAGTCTTGCAATAAAAATGCAACCATACATCGCCAGTGTTTCGATATATTATACTACTATCAGGGCTTACATGAATGAGGGGGAGGGGTTAATATTTGAATAATAATATGGTCTGTATAATTTTATGCATTTACATTTCTTTTCAATAAAGAATTGAAATAAATCTAGATTAGGGTTGGCCTGAGTGGAGGCAGAAACAGAGAAGTGGTTTGTATACCAATAAACATTTTTTAATGTTTATAGTTTTGCAATAGATCGTATTGTTTTTCTAATCTTCATACCCCCTCCACATTTGGTTCCTGACGATGATATAATAATATATAGAAGCTTTATCCCGACTCTCGTAAACCTAGAAGCAGAAATCTACAGCTGCTAGTAAACATCTACATTTTATTTAATATTTCTGTATTTTTGGGTGGTTTTGCAATAACTGAAAAATTAGATTTAAAACTTTCAATTAAAATACGCTTATTAACCCCGATTTGATTGTACCCTCGTTCACAATGATCTCTGTAAGACTTGATATTTTGTGGGTCTTATAAATGAATAAAAATTGATAGTTTAGCGATATCTATACTGAACCCATCAACAACTTCTAAGGTGAGAAACGCGGACATATTGTGGAAACTTGTAATAAATAAATAAAACAAACTTATTTTTGAAATATTGTCTATTCCACTAAAGATATATATAAGATATAAAGATATATATAAGATATAAAGATATATATACTTATATATATCTTTAGTGGAATAGACAATATTTCAAAAATAAGTTTGTTTTATTTATGAACCCATCAATACATAGTTCTAATGTGTTATAAATTTGGGTGATGGTGATAGCTGTTTTTGTTGTCTTATTTTCCTATTTAATCGATTCAACTCCACCAATTTTCTCTGTTATTGTGAAACTTGGTTTGGCTGATTTCAGGTTCACAGTCGATGAAGAAGATAATTGAGATCAACAAGTTCCTGGTGGGTACAATGGCGGGAGGAGCTGCGGACTGTGTCTACTGGGACCGAGTGTTGGCCAAGCAGTGTCGGCTGTACGAGTTGAGGAACAAGAATCGCATCTCCACAGCGGCCGCTTCCAAACTGATGGCTAACATGGCTTTCAGCTACAAGGGCCTCGGCCTCTCCATGGGCATGATGATAGCAGGATGGGACAAAAATGTAACTAACCAATCACCCTTGCTACTATTTCACCGGATCACACTTCGAAAAAACTTTTCCGACCTACTTTTGATTAGTTGTACTTATGAAGACCTTCTACCTGTAGAATTATTAAAAATCTAGCTGGATGCATATTGAAAATAAGATAATATTAATTGATTATCAAATATTTTATTTGTAACTTAATTACCAGTAAATGAGATGAACGCGGAAATGAGGATATTAAGCTGATCAGGTGAGCTAGTCGGCCCCTCCACTTCTCTTCTCTCCCTCTTAACCCTCACCTTTTTCACTACTCATTATAGTAGTCATTATAGTTATTCACCTCCGTTAAGTCACGAGCAAAAAAATGTTAAAAAAAAAAATTCAAATACTAATGATTTAGTAACTCTTTCGCTAAGGATCAATAGTAACTTAGGAAGTATGAAATTCGTTTTTCTGATGAGAGAAGTATGATTTTTCTACAGCATTATTTCAACTGTTTTTAATATAAATGATTCTGTATAGAATTTCCCGTGGAATCACAAAATAATGGAACAAATCAGATTTTGCCGTTTCAAAAGTCTCAAATTGTTGGCTTTATTTATTTATATGTAATTTGTCATCTGCAAATGGATTTGTGAGGAATAACAGGTGGGCGGTTGGACTGCTGAGGTATTTGACCGAAGAGGAGTCCTGGAGCAGGTCCCTCTGCTATGCCCGCTTTAGGCGTCGTGATGGTTTTGTGGGGAGTGGGTTTGAAGATAATTGTTGAATAAGCGGATTGGCGTGTAAAATGGCGACTAAAACTGATTTTAAAATGTAATGAATATAAAAAAATAGTGAATTAACAAAGAAAAATTCCAAGCGCCAATATACTTTTTCTCCACACATTTTTCGTTTATTAATTAGTTACTTAGTCGGCCGCTTTCTGTCTGCAGGGCCCCAGCCTGTACTACGTGGACTCGGAGGGATCCCGGACCAAGGGTGATGTCTTCTCCGTCGGCTCTGGTTCTGTCTATGCTTTTGGTGTTCTCGACTCTGGCCACTCCTTCGATCTGGAGGATAAAGAAGCCTACGAGTTGGCCCGGCGGTCCATCTATCACGCCACATTCAGGGACTCCTACTCAGGGGGTATCATCCGAGGTAACAAAACACTGCTAATGGTCACTCCAAAACTTATTTTATATAACAATTTTAATTTTGATAACATTTGATACATTGTACTGCTGATGGATGTATTCAAAAGTGAAGTAAGGTTTTTCAACTTCGAGAATTCAAATATATACAACTGTATAAAAAATTTATACAAGCTGAGGGAGCAAGAATGGTAATGCCAAAGAGGATAAATCACCCAGTGGTGACACTCCCTAGGCTCTAAGTTGCACTCATTTATGGCTAATCATTATCACTACCTAATCTGAGAAGGTCTCTAGCCAATAGCGCTTATTATAATATTTTCTAAAATGAATATCTCAAAAACGCCGTAAACTTTTCTTTTTATCTCGAAGCAAAACGGATCAAAGTTATTACAAAATTCTTAATTTTTTTCGAAAATCGATAAAGCAACCCAAGTAATATCGCTGTAGTTCACTCCACTTTCGCCAGACTATATATTAACCCAACACCGCAAATTTTCATGTTTTGTACTCAAGCCCCAATAATGTATTTGAATAAACGGCAATCCCAATTTTGACGTGAAACGTCTTTCATTTCGGTCAGCAAGGGGTCGCTTGCTAAAATCGCACGTAACGAAAACATGAAACACTAATATCGCTTATATATTTGCAACCGTACTACCCGCGGGCCTTACTTTGGTATCGTGTAGAAAAAAGAAGCCATTACTCGATCACGCATAACGCTAAATTTAGCCTCGCGCGCGGCGTTCACAGAGGCGTAGCTCGGCAATAAGTTTGTCGATCCGAGCGGGAGTGGTAGCGTTTGAGAGAACTTACTCTGCCGTAGTCGGTATAATCCATCGAACTCGACCCTTTGTGTGCTCTTCAGGGGTTATAAGGCTTACAAGTGTGTAATTTGTTTGACGGTTGCTCAGCTATATCGACACGTTGTTTATTTGGTTACCTCATTTCTGTACTAGTGCCCTTACTCCCTCTGCAGGACGCACAAGACGTTTCACGTACCCCTGTGGCTGCGTCCCCAATATGCTGTTTTTTGTTCGTTAACCAGGGTGCAAAATTTCAAAAATTCGTATTGTGCTGGTGAACTCATTATTTTTGGTCAGAAATAGTTTGTATAGATAAACCGTTTTCTTTCACGTGAACCATAAAACGTTCGTCTACGTTTATTAGAGACCGAGATGTCATTCACAAAAAATGTTTATGTTCGGGCGATTAGACAAAAAAAATTTTTCTCTTCAAAAATGGATGCATCATGCCCCAGTGCCGTAAAAATGCAAGATATACAGCTGCAAAGATGTGTATAGTTCTGCCCAGCTGAACTTTTAATCGAATCTCAAACCATGGATATAGGCAGTTTCGCTTGATCATTTCTCATGTCATTCGTTTTTTCAGTTAATTATACTTCAATGGCATTAAAATGGTTCATAGTTGACATAAATCTTGTACTTACCAATCTAAACTGATTGATAACTTAAATGTTCACTTTATTCTTAATCGGTCAGTCTATCCCGGTTTATGAAACCCCATTCCCTATATTTCTCTTATATTTGTCAATGCTTATCAGTGAATGTTTTTATTTTATTTTTTAATTTTTACTTTAATTTTTTTGTTTAGTTTATCATATGAAGTCAACTGGTTGGGACGTTATATCTGAAGAAGATTGTTCTGAACTCCATTACAAGTACAAGGAGTTAGAGAAAGCTAAATGAAGAAATTTACAAATTTTATAAAATTATTGATTCCTTAAACTCTATATTGTTCTAAAAAACAGCTTTGGTTCATTATTTTATATGTATGGTTGAAATAAATTGGCAGTACTTTTTCATTACTAAATTTTTCCAACTTCTAAAGAATATATATTGGCTAATATGCATCGACCATAAGGCCCCCCCAAAAAAAATGTCTATAACTTGTAACTCATGATCTGTGTTACTTAATTTCCTAATGAAATAGACGAGCGAAAAAAAAAAAAAATCTGGCGTTTACACATGAAACAGAATTATTGTTATTAGTTAGTTACTGTGACTCATGCCCGGGCTTTAATTGCCTGTCTCATGCCCTACTACCAAAGCGCTCTTTTGTCGTTCTGGTGGAGAATGAGCCCGACTCTACTGTGGGAGTTCTAAATATTTTGCCTACCCTAAATTTTTATTCATATAGGGTAGAGGATCTTTCACCTGACATCGTACAGGCCGGGTTTCGAACCCGCGATCTTGAGCTGAGTAAACAAGCACGCTATCGGGAAAATTATTAATATTTGTTTGAAGAAAGATGTTCTTTGAGTATGCCATCTTTCGGATGAGACGTTAAGCGATGGTCTCGAGCCTGTACGTCGGGTATTCGTTAAAGACCCTAGGCAAATAAACTTGGATAGACAACATTTAGAACTTTCATAGTGGAGTCGGGGTCATGTCCACCAGAGCGACGAAACTAGTAGGTGATATGACCACGTAGTTAAAGCCCTGGCATGAGACAATAACTGTTCTTTGATTGAAGCGCCTAGTGCTCAGAAATTTCTAGTTCTACTACTCAGTAAAGAAGAAAGGATTGTGATTCGACTGGTACCAAGCTAATGATGAGAATTGTCACTACTCGAAAATACAAAAAAAAAAAAAAATTGACAGGCAGATGCAGAAATCTAACGGCTCTTGTCACTGCTAGGTAAAAAATTAGTGCTTTAACAGATTATGCCTAGCGGTCGGAAATTGTAGAACTGAATGTACCTTTTACTTTTTTTTTTTTTTACAAAAATTTAATGAAGTGATGGCATTTTCCTACATCAACCTTTGAAGCACTAGAGAGCGCGAAAACTTACCACAACTAATTCGAGTTAGAGGAGTTCATTGCCAGTGATTCGACGGATTTGATAAAATTAGATAAATTTAAAACTAGCTGGAAGCAGATCTTGTCGATCATATGAATCAGTGGAAATGAAGTTCGCTTCCTACTGGATTTTCTTCTGTCTAACTGAATGAAAAATATACTCTGTTAAAATATTTTATTCAAATTATCAATAATACATTGGTATGAGATAAAAATACATATCACTAAAATATAGAATGTCTGACCTACGATACAAACACCCTGAATAATTCCACTTTAACAATTCATCAGAGTAGAAAATCACGAATTTGTTAGACTCAATGAGCGATAAATATTATATAATAATAAATAATTCCTTTAGGAAACAAATACAACTGATACCAACAAATATAAGATTAGAAAAGAATACATCTTTTATCACATTAATACCCTTTGATTATTCACAATTTTCTTTTTTTATTACAATGCTAAAAAAATATATTTACGAAACAATAATATGCTATAATACTAACTAAATTTTCAAGGTTTAACATAGTTCTATAAATGTTCTATTATTATGTGAATCACTTATAAATATGAGAAAATAATTTATGATGGTTAAATATCTAGGCTTTTAAATAGGGATACTTTCTGGGAGATTCGTTAAATAGTTCTTTTATTATACTCTTCCAATTAAGAAAATACAATACATATCTAAGTCGAAATACTTCATTCATAGAGTAAACATTGCTTTTCAATACTAATATTTCAATATACCATTGACAATTTTTTTTATTACTACATTACTTCATTTTGAGACCATCTCATTAAGAGAACTAGCGGTGCCAAATTTAAAAAAATGTTTTTTTTTTCATTATTTCTGAAAGAGTGGTGTTTTTAAAAATGGAGTGCTTCTTAAATTAGAAAGACTTTTTTTGTTCTAAAATCCTACTAACAGGATGGGATGGGCGTTATATTCGAAGTAAAACGATAATCAAGAAGAAATCTTATCATTAGACTAGAATAAAAACAATTGAAATATATTGATGTCATTAGGCGCTAATTCAGATCTTAAAAATATGTCAATTAATAAAATTAAAAGGATATAAATAGGGTAAGTTTGACAAATGAGAGTCTTGGACGTAAAGTAGGCTGGGCGACATTAAATAAAAAGAAAAAGAAAAGAGATAAGTGTGTATTCTAGAGTTAGAGCCGATTCGTTGAAGAAATTGTCGAAGTAAAATTCACAATTTAATGACGGAAGCCTTACAAGATAAGAAGGCAAAGTAATAAGTCGAAAAATAGATAATTGACATCATTATATGATATTTTTTCAAGATAAAACAGGACAAAAACTTGATAGAAACAACTTTTTTTTTTTTAATAACAAGAATTTTCTGCTATAATTCCAACTTCAAAGTGAAATATTTCAGAATGAGGAAAAGTCTCTTCTAGTTAACCTCTGAGTTCCTCAATCACAGTAACAATATTTAAAACAATTAAGCTAACAATAATCAACGGACAATCAACTCGAAAGTGGTTCTGGCAGATGATTCAACAGCACTCTCGTCCTTTTAAGACAGTTCCAATTTCTACATTATTAAATTGCTAATACATATTTAATAAATTAGCTCTTATGTTGAAACTACATATTAGAGTAAATTTTAGACTAAATCGGACATGAAAAATTAATTAAATCTGTCAATTTTTCTGTTATCCAAAAAAAGCCTTGAATAAAGAAAACATTAGGATTACATTTGTGCGGATTATATACACTTTCTCACATATAAAAATCAACAATCTATTAAATTCTCTCTGACTGGGTACGTAACAAATATATTATATATGGAGTCAGAGGGGATTTAATAATATAATATTATGTATCTACACACGAAAACTTCATATGAACTGCAAATTTGTTAAAATTGGATGAAAATAAAAACAATTTATTATTAATTTTTTGATACTTTTTGCCCCTAAAAAGCTTCAATGTCGAAAAAAATACACTTTCACAAATATAATTTCAGAATACTATTTATAACGTATATAGGTATTTCTTGCGGTAATAGGTTTACATAAATTATAAGCAACAATACTTAGTATCAATACATGTACAATGAATATAAAAATGCGCCAACATTTGGAAAACAGAATCCTCGTAATTAAGTTATTATATGTATTTAAATGGACGGATTATTAGTGATATTTCTCGAAATGATACATATTTGAAGAAGTGTATTAAAAAAATGCTTTAAGACATTAATAGAAATGTCAAACGCCATTAGTGGTTTAGTGCCACTTTCTGAGACATATAGCAGAAAAATAATTAAAAACAAGAACAAAAAACAAGCTGAAATACAGTTTGAGATAGTAATTTCCTTTGTTGAGTTGAAGGGGTGGGAGTGAAGAAGAGGCTGGCGATTGTACTGGAGAAATTGTGAACTGAATACTTTCAATTTATTATTTATTCTTATGTCAGCGGATTTCTATACGAGCATAAACCAGCTTATTATGCGCAAGACCTACTGAAACTACCACCATATTTACATGAAACAAGAGCTGTCCTGAACATGATTGGGTCGCTCAAATTTACTTTATACATACTAAGTATATATGTCAGGTCAATGTTTCTATTATGGGAAGAGATTAATAATTCGAACCGGAGAAGTAAATTGCGAATGATTCACATATTTTTCAAAATTCATTCTGACGCTTATATACTTTTTTATGCCCACTTTATATACGCATAGTTTAATAATAAAAAAATACAATTAGTCACATTATTTAACTGACAAACTCCCTTCAAAAAATAAAAAGCAACAACTTTGCCGCGGTTTCTGTAATACTATATACTTTAATGAGATGTGTGTTGGGTCTCAGATGAGATTGGGCCGTTGGTCGCCTCCGAGGACGGCCTGTTGTGACCGGATCAGGAGCTGAGTCTCTCGGCCGAACAGCTTGTCACAGGAGCCCTGATTGGGACCAGAAGTCCTGTGACCGAACAGGCGGGCCACCCGCTCCTTGGTAGACTGGATCTTGAGGGACACGGGGTCTGAGGGGGTCTTCTCTATGATTCGGAGAGAAGCGGGCTCCGTAGAGTCCGCTCGCCGCAGACAGCCCACCTCCGCCGTGTCGGCCCGCCGCAGACTAGGAATGGTCTTTAGGCGGGTGGTGCCTTCGAAGGAGGTGGCTACCAGGCCCATGTCCAGCGGGTGGGAGGCCATTCGCACTATCCTGCTCCCATTGGCGCCATCACTTGGACTCGTCTGCAATTTAATAAAATATACTTCAAATATCTTAAATTTAAAATTTAATAGGCTCGCTGCGAATAGTTATGTACAGTAAAATTAAGGGATGTTATGTAATCGGTCAACAATGCGATGTTCAGTATTCAGTAGAATTTCTTGTTTCCGACTCCATGAATCCAAAAACTAAATACCTGTCTACGTATAGGTCTGTGAACATCATACGTCATAGCTCCCGGTAGAATAAATATATCGATACAAAATTAAAAGTTGTTCCAGAAGTTTATGAGGGCACTTTATGATTTCAGCCGAATCGGACCAAGGAGGAGTGTTCAGAGGAAGAGCGGAAACTTGGTTTATTACAAATACTTCGAACTGGGGAAGTACAGTGCCAGTCGTTCACAGACCACTTTTTTCTCTGTGAATGTTCGCATATGGAACCCTTCAATATGTGTTAGAAGTAAACTGCTCTGTAGTATTTCATACATAAGGGCAGTGCCCTCTTTCATATATGTATATATATATATATATATATATATATATATATATATATATATATATATATATATATATATTTACTTTCCTCGACTAAGAATAAACTACTAAATTCAATACATTAAAAGAAAAAGAAAGTTATTTACACTGTCAGACACAACATGCGTATATCCTTTAGAAATAGCTAAAAACTACATGAGTGAAAAATTAAAATAATTTTAATTACAAATGATAAAAGCAAACATTTATTAGAGAAAAAAAATGCATTGGATAGACTGAACAGTCTATTAGAGATGAATTACAACGGAGCTGAAAACGGACATAAACATACCTTAGTATATAACAATTTATTAAGGAGAGATGTCAACCCAACATTAACACCTTCACCTTCATATTGTCAAATATCCTCATTTTCCTAAATAGAAAAATGAGAAAAACAAAATTGTAATGGGACATTTTGTAGCTTTTAAACACTTCATAACATTTAAAAGTTATACATTTTTATTTACTCTCCAATTATTACACGGCAGCACCTCTTCTACGATGAGTACACGTTTCTGGACGAAAAAATAATACGCGCACGCAACCCTAGCGTTTTTGTTCAATTCTAACAAAAATGAGTTAAAAAACCAAGTATGACAACAGTGTTGTCATTGCATCCTTCAGATTTCATTGTATACATTGGAACAAATAATTTATGGTTTTGATTCCGATAATCATCTCGATAAAGTTGAGTTGTTGTTTATAATTACTTTTAGTTTTATAGTTACTGTATTAATTAGTAATTTCTGTAGAGAATAACGATACCTTCCAGCCAATTAAAAATAAATAAGTAATTATAAAACTTAACTCATTTAGGAAACCACACTTACTAAGTCCAAGTCAAAATGTCTTGAAAACGTTCGGTGGTCCGCAATTGTCGATTCCTGCCCTAACGTGTATGACATTATAAGTAGGGCTGGAAATACAAGGAGACCAAGACGCATTTTTGGACCAAGTACGTTTCCTTGTACCTTTCAACCAACTCCATTACATTAAAAATAATCCAAGTATTAAAATCATAATAATAATAAAAAACATACTTGGTCTAATTGTATTGCTACATTTTTGTAGCGTTGAGTGAACTAAGTAATATTACAAAAAATGAAACCAACCAACTTTCATCTAAATTCAATGTCAGGATAAAAATTATTACGTAAAAAATCTAGTATAAGTCCCAGATTTGTGAGTCTATTTTTTCCTGTTCAAAGTTATGACTTGGTCTCCATTTTTTTCTATACAACACTTACAAATCTAAATTTTGACTAGTTTTGAAGATACCTTGGATCTTTCGAGAGCTGTCTGCCTCGCCTGCACCAAAGCCTTCCTTTCTTCTTCAGACAATAGCCGTCCTACTCCAACTGGTGGTTTCGAAATTTTGCTTTCATCTCCGGTCTTATTTTTCTCATTTTTTTTCAAACTGTCTGCCTCAGTGTCTTTCGATTTACCTTCATCATATTCTGAACATTCTGAAATACGAGTAGGTCTGATGTCGGAAGCACTGAACTGAGGTTTCAGGTCCTGCAAAAATGTTTCACAATTAACAAATATGTATAACCAACCACAATGAATATTATTGATAAGTCGACGTTTTGATAATTCCGCTCTTCAAATAGTAATTAGAAATTTACAGTAGTGGAATCGCAATAAAAATTGTTTTACTTCGAGCAATGAAGAAGGAAATTGAGAGTAATATGTCTGCGAAGGTAGGCATCGTTATTTATTTTTCACTTTCTTGTCCTTACTATAAGTAAAGTAGTCGTAGAAAAATTCGAGATTCACATTCATTTCAAGATTCATGAACATGATTAGACAGTTTTCTTCTTCTTTTGTTTTGTAAAATTATTTTCCCCAGCCCCGAGAAGTTGGGGAAGGAGAAGCATAGAAAATTGCCTTTTTATTATAAATATAAAAAATGTAAAAGGAACAAATTACTAATTATCCGGATCGAGGAAGAAAAAATAGTTGGCCAGGAACATAATAGAAATGGGAGAAGCAGTCACTGATAAGAAAAACCCTTCTTAAATAGGGTAATATAATAATTATTATATAACACAATACTAATATGAATTTTATTTTTAATTTCTGAGATTTCCCTTTTGTCCCATCATGAAAAATTCCCAATAACCACGCCTCATCGATTCGAAATTTTCTGTAATTTATTTGTAATGACAATTTTTCCTTTTTATATGTATAAACTCAAAATAAAATACATAAAAGGGAAATATAGAGTTAACCATTTCCCTCGAGGGGGGGGATTAAGAAGCTACGACTCCCTCCCATACGTCTCCTGCTTCCCCTCTTTTCAACTCTCGACAAAACAGCTTTAACTGCTATGTTGTTACCCTGAGTCTCCTGCCCTGCGCCACGTTGTGCCTGGCCAGAATCCTGACAACGTCGTTAGGGAGGGTGATGTCCGCCCTGCAATAGGCCAGCTCGGACATGTATTCCCCTAGAGTGGCCACACTCGCCTCCAGTCCCTTCACCTGGGCCTCCAGCTGGTTCAGCTGTTGCAAGTACTGGGAACGACTCTCCTCTAGCCGGTTCGTGTTGCTTCTCGCCATCTGCAATCAGAAAGAGGATTATATGGATCAATAAATTACCTTTAGAGAGATCGTCCCTTAAACGTTGGGAGTATACAAGGGCACTAATCTAAACCAACAACAAAACAAATAACCAGGGTCACGAGTTGAAGTCAAGGGCTCTCCCTCCCTTCCCCTTCCACTAACATTAGCCTTCAAATCATCCATTCCGATAACTTAGTCCCATAACTTCGTTGCCATTTTTCTGTTGGTTTCTGAAATAGTTTAGAAGTGATAAAAAATTTAATTCTACTCATAGCAATGTAAAACTCCACACAGTCTACCAGAATTCTCCACAACCCTCTGCATTCTTAGCCTGATGACTTAAAATATATCGAAACGTTTTTATCTGGAAGTACCCTCGATATCGATAGTATTAGAATTCTATAGTCGCTACTCAATATCTATAAGCAATTGAACAAAGAGATACCTTATTCCAGGCATGTATCAATGATAATCATACGCAACTCTTGAATAGGGAGTTTAATGTTACCAAAAAATGATCAAAACGATCCATTTCTTAGACAGCCAAATATGTGAAAACAAACAAGAACGTTTTTTTGTTTAATTTAAATTGATAAATAAATAATAAAATGTATGCAGGCAGTACGTACTTTTTTAATGCAGTTTGTAGTAACATGCCTGTTAAAAACACTCTAATCAGACTAGACAATTTTTAGTTCACCACACAAACCCATTTAGCTTATTATTGGTATGGGTCAGCGGTTTCCAAAATTTTATATGTGTTGCCACCAAAGTAAATGGTCTGAAAGTTGAAATACACCCTAATATTTTTATACATCATACCACACGGCAGCACCCTCAGTCATAGACTTAGGAACATATATCATTGCCTGGTATTTGTTGTTAGTTAAAAAGAAACTTACAAAGATTGAAAGCACTGAAAAATAAACAACAAATTAAATGAAGAGATGTTTGTGCTTACATATTTCTACTAAGAATACAACAATTTAGTTCAACATTCACAAAATATAAATAATACATTTTGTCTAATAACATTTAATCATGAAAGTTAACATTAATCCCCCACAAATCAAAGGCTAAATCGAGAAATTAATTCGAATTAATGAAAATATCTCAGTTCAATTAAGGAACTTATCATGTCGTACAAAGATATTCTAGTTAAAAGAGGGTAATTACATACAATAGACTAGTTTTATGCACAGCTTTACCGAATTATCATTTCTTCAGGATTTATAAAGAAAAATTATATAATTATTTTTGTTCAGTGAGAGAAAAAAAAAAAGATACAATTTCTCGCATAGCATTGGGAAATTGCCCGCGTACCACTAGAGGCCACAGTTTGGGAACCACTGGTATCCATATCCAGGGAGTACATCCAGCCAAACCTCTCCTCTCGTAGGACTTCATCTTCATCTCATACATATAGGATTGTAAACAGACAAGTGGGTACCTGGAGTTGGCGGTTCATTCCCCCCACTTGCTCCTCTAGCTCCTTGATCCTCTTCACTTCAGGACGGGGGGAGGACATCTCCTCCAGAACGTGATACTCAACACCGTAGTCCGTCAGCGCTCGGGATATGTCCATTGACAACACCTACAACAATCCCATACAGTTTTATCACATAACATTATTCATACCAACCTTTAATTTGTCTATTGTAATTATTTTTATGAAATATTTTTATTTTTATTGGTCATTTACGATTTTTTCTCTGTTTTTCGTTCATTACTATATTATCGTGACCTGAGGAGGGACGAGTAAACGCCATAAAAAAAGACATCTCAGAAAGAATTGCTTAAAAAATCGACTTCTATTTTATTTAGTTATTATTTTTTATTCATTGTACTTCTATTGTTTATGTATTTTCTTTTTATTATTCACCTCATATGTGTATGTCATTTATAAGCTATCTTGTTACGTATCTTATATTATGGTTAATGGAAATAAAAACTATTCATTATTTATAAAGTTTTTCATTTTATTTTACAATTTACAACTGGAAAGTTGTATTTTACTCATGTCCAAGATAGTTTATTTTCATTATTTAGGTATAATACGCCTATAGTTAACTACTCTTATATTTTGTTATTGTAATTTTGTTTTCTTTCTATATTTCACACATTGTGACCTCATGCAGGGACGTAACTACGTCTTGAAATATAGTCGTGAAAAAGAGACTTCCGGAAGAGTTAATAGCTGTTTAAAAAACTAATTTATGAGTTATCTTAATGTATACATTCTTATGACGCATCCTATTACTACGTAATGGTTTAACGGAAATAAATTACATCATGATCTGCATATTATGTTTTGCATATGGATCCATGCCAAATTGATATTAAGAAGCTTCATGATCCGTTCTTCACAATAAGATTGTGAAGTCAATTTATGTTTTGCAAACCGATCTGTACTATGTACTGTACTGCGGACTATATTTTAATTGTATGAAGAACATTTTATTGAGTAAAATATTCAATAAAAATTTTATAAAATAAAAGCCAATGTGGTGAACTTGCTATCAGTTACTTAAAAACATTACATTTACTGAATGCACTCCTATTTAATGCACAGTTATGCAGTTATCAATCTAGTTATAAAAACTAAAGAATAACACAACTATATGTACGTTAAAATAACATTAATCAATAAGAAAAAGCTGGGTATACCTGGTTCAAGATAATGTCAAATTCCGCGTCTGAGACTTGGGGCAGACGCACTTTGAGGTACTCCATGACCGATTCAAAACTGTCACAGGCAAGAAGCTGTGTCTTGTGGAGGCTGAGAAGGGCAAGAGCCACCTTGAAGACGATGTCAGGAGAGTCACCGAAGACGAAGTCAAGGATCCTGACGACAAAACCAAGACTGAACTGTGAGGAGAAGAATGTGAGGATCCAGGGAGCAGCGTACAGGGAAGGTGCAATGTCGAGAGAGTCCAGGTGGGAGTAGAGGTCCGGGTGGGTGTCATGGAGCAGCCGACTCAACTGGTACAGGCACACCTACAACGTTAACATATATAGTTTTAGTTCCAATATGAAATTGTACAGGTCACCATTGCACCATTGAAAAACATACAGAATATCCGATAATTTTTTTTTGTTTGTGTCTCATGCCCGGGCTTCAACTAGAGGTCATATCGTCTACTACCAGAACGCGTTTTGTTGCTCTGGTGAACGTGAGTCCGCCTATACATTTGGAGTTCTAAATTTTATACACGCAGGTTTAATAAATATCTGACATCAAACACGCTCCGTTATTTAGAGTCCCCTTCGAAGCTTTTTAACCTTCCAGATAAAACTAAGGGCCTCGGCTAGGTTAGAACTCAAGATCCCTTGCACAGTAAGGGCAGCACGACCTAGCTCTGTGGTACTGGTGCCTCCAGTTCTGAGAATTCTTATAAATGAGGATATAAAAATACCTGAAGGGCAGTCATCTCCGGAAGATACCTCTCTCTAAGGCCTCTTGTAAACATCAGGAACTTGAGCAACTCATAGGCGTCCGCCTCCGACATCTGTAGACAAAAACAAAAATTACATACCAGATAGTTCTATCTATGCAGGCTACGTGTGATAAATGATGACCTTCATTGCAGCGTATTGTAGTAGTCTTGGACCCCAATTGACTGACTAGCTTAAAGAAGTAGAATTTAAAAAAAAAAGTTAATTTCCACGAAAGCTGGATTAATTTTGTAACTGTCAAGGTAGCTTCATTGCCTAGTATATTAGTTTTCTACACCAATGTCGAAAACATTGTATACTACTATGTAGAGCCTTTTATTTTTTTACCTCCCCAGCTATATGAAGTGGAAAGAAAAGATGAGAACGTCAGTTGAAGTGGCCTTTATATGTTTGTTTGTCTAACTTAGAAAGAATAGGACGGTTTGTGGACTCACATGTAGAAGGAGGACCCCAGCGGCGAAGCTGAGGCCCTGGCAGTATCCAACTCCGGGGTCTAGCAAGGAGTAGGCCTTGAGCAGGTTGAACAGAGACAGTTGACCTGGCCCCAGGGGCGAGCTGTAGTAGGGATGGTTGGGAAATGTCCGACCTAGCAACAATCAATTTCACATTAGCAAACTGTATAATAGACACGACAAACCATTTTATAATATTTTTGTTTTGATCCAAATAGTTGGGCCATTTTGAACAAACCATTTTTTGTTCTCAGGATTTACGAAGGTACTGAGATTTTAGTGTTTTTCTTCCACTATACACTTCTTTTCCGAATAAGTTCAAAACGTATACATGCCTTGCGTCTTTCTTTAAGAGGAGACATTGACGCTACAAAATTAATGTAACTGAAACACATTGAACCATCTGCATACATGTTTTAAACAAAAAAAAAAAGTACCAAAGTACAACTCTCAAAACCGTACATGTATATTTAGTTTAAAAAAATTTATATATTTTAGCGGTTTGTACTCCTGAATACCTGCCAACAGTGAATAATTGGGCAACGAAGAGTCTTCATAACTCTTCTATTTATTGCTACTACTATCTTCCTGTCACTAAAGGAAATGTCTAATTATAATATTGTAGTACAAAATCCTGAGAAATGTTTTTTGTCCAAAATGGCACTGCACTAGCCTTAATAACTCTGAGCTCTGGTTCCTCAAACCTCGAGCCTGTTACAACACTATTTTGATACAGTATTATTTTTACTTCCCCAGCTATAGGAAGTATAAGGGAAGTTATGTAATCGGTCAAAAATTTGATCCGGAGTTTTCAACGGAATTTCATGTTTTCCGGCTCTAGATTCCAAATATGAAAAAAAGTCTGTCTGTCTGTGAGCACGATAACTCCCGATAGAATAAATGTATCGACAAGAACTTTAATATGTGAATCCAGAACCTTCGACAACAACTATTGTTTTTCAGACAAATCGACAAAAGGGGAGAGAAGGATTAGGGGGGAGGCTTAACACAAAAGCTCTAATAACTGTCGATAGAATGTATCGATACAATATTTATATCTGTTACTAAAATTCTATAAGGACAACACCAAATCGGAAGAAGGGGAGGGGGATCAAAGAGGGGCTCAAGTTATTAACATCAATAACTGTCGATGAAACGAATGTATCGACAAGAAGTTTCATATTTAAAGTCAAAACCTAATGAGGACATCACCTGTCAAATTTCAGCGGTGTCGGCAGAAGGAGAGGTTCAGGGGAGGAAAAATCCTTATAACGTAATATGTAATGAATTTATTGACACAACATTTAGTATGAGGATTTAGAAGCCTCTATGTGTCAACTGTTGAATATTAGCGAAGTTGAAGAGGGAGCGACAAGTTAAATCGTTCTGGGGAAGTACATTGCCGGTGATTCACCGACGATTTATCTTATTAATTCTTTGGTTTTGAGGATGACGCCGCTGAGCGCCTCAAAAACAGATGTTTCGGCATAGAATGACTAGTAATTCAAAAATCAAAGAAAATAATATTAATTATAGGTCTGAATAATTGTGAACAATTCTGTAAATTACCTAGATCGATGAGAATGGCGTGCTGATGTGAGGTGAGCTGTTTGAGGAGCTGGACGTAGGGCACATTGTAGTTGGGGAACTGAGACAAGTCTACAGGAGGATCATTGCAGCTCAGCCTCGACAGATAGAGCCACACCTCGCCCCGTTTCGTCTTGGCAACTCCTAAAACAAACATATCATTGTTACTGCTTAGAAAATAAAAATATAAATTCTCTGCCCGATAGTCAGGCAGGCCTAAACTGACTAATTTTTTTCGACGCACGCAAAATACTGTGAAATGAAGACTTAAAAAGTACCAACACAAGTACCAACTATGCTACACTTGCCTCTATGATGGTCTTATTTCAAATCTGAGGAAAAATACCGTTTACTTTATACAATGAAATAGATATTAAATTTATATAATAGATGTTACATTATTTTTGGAACATACACGTAGTTTCTTATGAAATAAGCAAAATCATCTCATTTTTTAGGTTTCCGTACCCAAAGGTTCCAAAAGGAACCCTACTGTTCTCACTATTCTGTCTGACAGCGTTCTAGCTCCTAAACTGTAAGAACAAGGAAAATATTAGCATATATTTTGTAAGTTGATGGCCTCAATCCAGACAACATTGTCAAAATTCTAGTTTTTGTATTCAACTCATATTGTAGGGGTGTTTCCATACATCGAAATGAGTGTTAAAAAATATAACTATTAGAAAAGAGTTCTGTGGGTTGTTAGAGTAAGAAATTAAATTAATGGCGTCCTGGGGGACAACTACCAATGTAGTTAATTTTAGTATTTGATCTAGAAACGTGAAATTTGGCAGATATATAGTCTTCACGATTACAACTAACAACAAATACGTTTAATCAAAATCGGTCAAGTGGTTTTTGAGATAAGCGACTTAGAATGACGTGAGATTGAGAAAAATGAAATACCTTTCAAATGTAGGTAAATATTATTGTTTAAGAAGGGATTTTACTAATGTAGCTCACCCAATTGCTGCTAGATCAAACTACTCAGAACAATAATCAGCTGACTTCTAGCAGAATAAGTGAGGATATGAAGGTTTATGGCGCGAGACCCGACTCTCACTTGACCGGTTTTTAATAAGATATGTGGATGTTGAATTGTGAGAGTACCTTTCTTGAGGGCCTGCCGGATGCCGTCAGGACTGAGACAGAGATCCCCTTTTAGGAGGGACTCCCAGGGTTCAGAACAGCTCGTCTGGCTGCTACCCATCTCATCGTACTCCACTTTGATTCTCTTTACCGTCGCCTCTTCCTGACGAGCTGAAATTTACCAATATTCATATCCAACATCTCAAATATTTTGTCAATTAAATACTTATATTAATTCTTCAAAATGTAATTCAATCTGTGTGAACTAGGTTATTAAAGCTAAGTGCATTTGTTCGTATCAACCAAACTTCAAGAGGCTGATTGGATTTTTATGAATGTTTAAGTTTAACATCTTTATGAGTCTAGTTCAAGCACAGGCTATGTATATATCTCAAATTATTAAAGGTTGCGGGGAGAGCCCAAAACATAAAATTCGTGCTAGTTCCTTATTGGTTGATTTTTTCAGGTAAGTGTCAAGACATGATGAGATGAAGCAAAACGAATTTCCAACTTTTTTGGGTCATATCTATATTTTTTGAAGGATCAACTTACTCGTTCATCAAAATTGTGGGTAAATTAACTTCAAACAGACGACTTCCAAGCCACAAAAACCCATTACGAAGTTTTTTGTAGATGCATATTACGAATCAGAAACGAGAGCTTCGATTGTTCAGTTGCTACAAACCTGTATTGATCATGGTGAGCGATTAAAGAGGGGGCCACACTTTGACTGATTTAAGAGAGGGAAGGACTCATCTTAAGGAAGGACAAAAACATATTCTATTAGAATATCAGTTTTAATTTTGTTATTGACTTGTAGTGATTGTAAATAAAATTATTTTAAATTTCAAATTGAGTTTGACCTTAGTAGATGCTTAAATCGGTGACCTCGACGTAATCTGTAGTCAGAAGCGCTATAGTTGCGACGCGGAGTATTAACTATCACTAAATTTACGATTAACATGTACCTGTCAATTGCGCGTTTTCTTTTTCCATTCGTATCAGAAGTACTTGCTGGTTGATAGCTTTCTTCCATAAATCTTTGTAAAAATTTTTATCTCTAGGTTTTTTTTTGTTTTCACTAGCTACAAAAGAAGATAAAAAAAAGACAATTATGAAAGGGTGTTTGAAAAACAATTAAAATAAAAAGAACAAAGTAATTATTTTAAAAAAAGACAATTATGAAAGGATGTTTGTAAAACAATTAAAATAAAAAGAACAAAGTAATTATAAAGCATAAATATTCTTACGATGGGCCTTGCTGGGAGTAACAACAGTGTTGAATATGGCATGTCTCCACGATCGAGATTTCATTTCGTCCTGTGGAGTTCGAGAAGGCGTTTTTCCTAGTTTCATGAATCTAAGAAAAAAAAAAAATAAAATAAATAAACACAAATGGCTAATAGATATCTTGGCAATAAAGGATGAAATTAGCATTATTCCTTACGTAAATTAAAACTGTTCTACTTACATGTTGTTCATCATTGAGCCTGGAGTTCCTGGGTCTTCACCCCCGTCTATGCTGTCAGTTTCCGAAATTCTTTTTGTAGGAGTTTCAATAAGATCCTATAAGGAAAATACCAATAGAATAAATATATTTATTATATTGGAATAAAGAAAGAATTAAATCAGCTGGATGAAGTAATTTTAGATGAAGTAAGTTTAGATCAATCAGTCAAAGATATTGGCTAATAAACAATTTCGAAATGTCTTAAAAGAATCTTTGATTTTGAAACGTTTTGATGACAATTGCATAGTAGAAAAAAATATCAAAAAAAAATCCGCAATCAATGAAACACAACATTGTAGTTTCGTACCTACAGTAAAAAATCAATTTCACATCAAAAACTTTTCTTAATCACATTGTTTTTTTTCTGTACACAGAATTTCGAAGGAGCTTACTTTACAAAGAGTGGCGTTGTGAGGTAGGGACAAAGAAGGGCCGATATCGTCTCGACTACCTTTCCTTTTCAACAAGTTGTCAAAACTTGTGGTCAAAGATCTCTTGGCTTTCATAAATATGGCACCACCACCTAAATAGTGAGTCAAAAACTCATGTCTGAAACATAACAAAAATAATTATTAATTATTATTATTTCATACATACATATGTATTTGTATTTTTATCAACACTGATATGTACAATTTCAAATTTTTATTTTACTATTAAGATTTCAACTTGAGAAGACATTTTATTTTTAATGCTTTCCATGTTTTTTAGGACTTTACTGTACAAGAGAAATGGTCAGGGAAAAAAACCCGTGAAGGCTGGAGAAAGGACAGTTCGGAATGTAAATTTGTTGAACTTCCATTTAGTATTTGTTAAGTCATGGCTGAAGATGGTAGCAATACTGAAAGTAGTCCCATATATTATATATATATATATTTTGTGAAATAGACAATAAATAAAAAAACATATGTTTTTCTGAGGGAAAATTAATTTTGTTGGCCTCTTTAGGTCTACTATATTATATTTATTTCATCAATCTGACGTCTCGGCTTCTATGAGCCATTTTCATACATCATAGAAACGATCATTAACAATTAATCATAATTGTTGTGAAAAGTCATTTTTCAACTGTAAATATGCCATCTATTAACACGTACATATTATACTGCTTACTGTTTTTGTGATGTATGAAAATGGCTCATATAAGTCGACACGTCGGATTGATGAAATAGTAGAACTAAAGAGGCCAACAAAATTAATTTTCGCTCAAATATTGAAAAGGTCCAAACACTACTGGAAAATGGATACTTTTTCTTTATTTTTTCTTGTTTTACAATATCTCTGCAGAAAATGTTGTTATGAGGTGGATGATTGTGAGGTTGCTCACCTAGCTTCAGGAGTGTCATGGGCATGTCGTGCCTGCTTGGCCTCGCAATGAGCCCTCAGCAGCATCATGGACACCTCCATCGAGTCTCCTCCCCCTCCACCACCCTCCAGCTTGGTCCGGATAACTGCCTGCTCTTCACTTGGCAAGCTCTCCAAACGTCTACACGGACACAATCAACTTATTACATGG
This sequence comes from Aradus depressus, assembly GCA_963662175.1. Taxonomy (NCBI): domain Eukaryota; kingdom Metazoa; phylum Arthropoda; class Insecta; order Hemiptera; family Aradidae; genus Aradus; species Aradus depressus. The sequence continues at coordinate 16,489,083 of OY759215.1, forward strand.
ATCATATAAAAGCTACATTAATTAACGAAAGCACAATAATTGACATATTCGAAACATGAATTAAAGAAATCATCCTAAACACACTGTTCTTGCAAATAAAATATATCAAAGAAGGGATTTACAGGGAAAGAAGGGTTATATTACCTTACTTGAAGCTGATTACATGCGATACCCGAACAAAGAATAAAAGTTTATTCTCTCCCCTCCCTTCGCATCTCCCTACATCTAGTGCTACTCGAAAACATTATTCATCTCCGTTATTGAAAAATTTAGTAACTTTTTCTGCCTACAATTAGACCCCCTACTCTAATTGTGCTTTTGAATTCTTGAGAATGCAGATTCAAAATATGAAGTTTGATTGAAATATATTCAGTCATTTTCTCGTGATGAGGGAACAAACAGAGACAAGAAAACTAAAAACAACTTGTATGGACTTTGTTAACGGAATAAACTCAAATATTTTTCAAAAATACTGAATGTCAGTAGCCAATTTATAACGTTAAAATGAATGCGTATTACAAAATATAAAGTGCAATTGGACAGTAAGAAAGGTAGGTGCATCTAGTTTTATACTCAATTCTTTTATCTGTGACAGAACAATATAATGAAAGGAACCGACCTTGCAAGGACAAACCTTCATATTCATGACGCTATCAGTACCTGTTGAGTGCTTCCCTGGCTGCAGCAGGGCTGGCAGCCTCCAGGTCGGTACACAGTCTGTGGTACCAGACCATAGGGCAGGCCTCACAAGAGACCACACTCGTCCGCTTGTCACTGCTTGACGCCTGGTTGATAGCTGGACCATCAAAACAAATACTTTATTAACTCCAATGTTCTACAGTAAGGATCTATTCACACTTGACAAGTCGAGGGCTAAAGTAATACCTGTAACAAGGTTCTCAGCGACGGATGGGGACTGACATTTAAACACATAGCCAACATAACTATGGGCATTGTCTCCAGTGAGCTCCTTGCAGACGAAAGCAAAGTGGCCACAATGTTTCACACCCTACAAAAAACATTAAACATTCTAAATTAAAATATATATATATATATATATATATATATATATATATATATATATATATATATATATATATATATATGTATATATATATATTTAATTTTTAATATTGTTTTGATTTGAATACGGACCTGAGCTGAGAAAGTGATATCCTTTAGGTACTTATGGAGAAGAACCTGTTTGCGATCCGGTGAAATAAGACGAAGGTCTGACCTCCCCACGTGAAACACCATCGTTCGGTTCAGTTCTGGAGTCAAATTTTCTTTGGTCTGCCGAAAGAAAAAATAAAAAATAAATAACAAAAATACTACATACAGAAAAACCTTGTTGTTATAACGCTCCTCTAGGGAACAGGAGACAAGCGCGTTATAACCGGAAAAATACAAAATTCCAATCGTTTCCTCTTAAAAATATATTAACAACATTATTAGAATAACAAGGAAATATATAATAAAACAACAAACACTTAAATGTGAATATGTAATTACAGTGTACATAATTAAGATTTCTTAAAATAATCATCAATGTTTTTTATTTAACGACAACTACGATTTAGAAAGCTATTCATTTCATCAAAAATGTCAATGTCTATGGGCTAATGTTCTCGAAAACGACAAAATCTTTTTGATTCATCGATGTTTCTTTTCAAAATCCCGAAGACGGGATGTTTGAGAGTTCGTGGAGAGGTTTGAGTACTAAGAAAACAGCGATATTTGTTACAGAAAAAATACGCATAAATTCCCTTAATGATCCAATGTATTTCTTTTTTCCTTTTTAAGATTGGTGATTGGAAAAAAAAGAGCATCATAACAGGGAATCGAAGCGTCACACAGGAAGAAATACACAGAAGTTGGTTGCATTTAATTTAAAAAGTTGCGCTTTTCTATCAAACATCAGGTGTCTGCTATATCTTACGTTTTCTATTTATTATGGCAATCAGACGTGATAAAATATTTCACATGAATAGAACATATAGACAAATACAATAAATAAATATATTAATATAATGGAACAAACCAAGTTTTCAGGTTTTTTAATCAAAGGAACGACGGTGCCCAGAGAGCCAGATCTTCTTCTGCCGTTTTCTATTCTGAAAAAGTAAAATTCGAAAAATAAATACTTAATCCAAAAGTGAAACACTTAAATGAATATAAATGCTGATCTATAGTTCTTAACATTTATTTGATATATTATTACGTAGAAATTAGGTCTTCCAAATTTAATTAATTGCCTTTTATGGGAAAATTGTGAGTATTCCATTTTCATCCTCAGCCCATTTTCAGTGTTCTCATAAATCAGTCAATGTATGCTAGGGATTCAGATAAAGTTCTTTAGACTTAAGAACAAGTCAAATCAGGTAAAGAAAAGGAAAACTTCTGAAAAAGAAGTTAGTCAGAAACGAAAACAACAAAAATTGTGGAAAAGAGTTGACTTCGATACATTTTAACGCTGGTCTCTTTCATTATAATGTAGCTAAGACCCCTCCGGCCTTTCATTATAATGTAGCTAAGTCCCCTCCAGCCTTTCATTATAATGTAGCTAAGTCCCCTCCGGCCTTTCATTATAATGTAGCTAAGACCCCTCCGGCCTTTCATTGTAATGTAGCTAAGTCCCCTCCAGCCTTTCATTATAATGTAGCTAATACCCCTCCGGACTTTCATTATTTGTGTTTTTCCATTTTAGACAATTTTTGCTGAACACGTTTCTGACTAATTTCTATTTCAGAAGTTTCACTTTTCCTCACATAATTTTACTCTTCCTTAGGTCTGAGGAACTTTCTCAGATTCATTGATGTCAAATATTCCTCTATTCAGAAACTTAATTTTTTCTCATTGTTGAAAAATAATAAAATAACCATGATATAAAAATCGTGTTTGGAATGTAAAAACATTATTCGATACATAGCATTCATTTTTATTTTCTTGGCAGAGTTCCTCCTCAGATATTCTTCTATAAGATCTGTCGAATCTACTTTTTGTTTAGTATTTTCATAACTAAAATCATTATTTTTTTATAAGTTACTTCCTAATTTATTTTATTTATATTGGTTCATTTTTATATGTATTATTTATTTAGTATATTTTGACCTAAGGACTATCGTCGTGAAAAGTACATTTCTGCAAGAATTATAAAAGCAAAATTATTTATCAAAATGTAATATATGTGTGTCGAACTGTAAGAATTAATTTAATAGCTGTTTATGTATCCAATTGATACGCTATTTTGTTCTATACATTAAATAGTTCAAATAGATATATATTTTGTTTATCAAAGCTTGAAGAAATAAATATATACAAATGACCTTACAGAATCAGGACAAACTTACAAAGATCTATCAGACTGTAAGTCACTGGATTTGAGTGTTTCTGTCGACGCATACGTTGAAGAACCCTTGCCTTTTGTTGTAATTCCATTTGATAATTTTATATCATCCTAGAAAAAAATATATATATAAATATGAACATTTGGTATTCAAGAAAAATCTAAAGGCGAAAAGAAAACATCCTATCTTAGTTATTATATATGTTTCCACCGATATGTGTCTGACGATCTGAGTGTATGGCCTAATGAAGGTTCAAAATCGTTAATTTGAAACCAAACTTGAATTAGCTGTTATATGAGCTACAAGCATACACAATCCCCACCGAATGTTCTGTTTAGTTGACCTTCAATCCAAACACCGAGTTCCAAGTCATTACATAAAATGCATCCTGATTTATGTGATGGACAAACAATTGTTGAGTAAGTGAGCCACAGGCAACCAAAGAATACCTGGGTTGAGTCATTACGCTTAGAATACGTGTATATGCGACAAGCGATCAAAAAGTTCAAAGACTGACTTTTTAAAAATGTGTATTAACAAAATTTACAAGTTGTTGGACAGTGTCCCCTTCAAAGTACTCCCCTTGAGAAGCTATACACCGCCGTTTCAACTACTGGAAGGACCCTGAGAACTTATCTTCTGGAATGCTGTTCAGGGCCTCCAGTGATTTTTCTTTAATTTCGTCAGTTGAGTGAAATATCTGCTCTTTCAAAATCTCTTGAGTTTCGGAAACAGGAAAAAGTCCGCAGGGGCCAGGTGTGGTGAGTACGGGGGCTGGGGGAATAATCGCGAATGAGCAACGCAGAATGAACAGGCGCGTTGTCATCGTGCATCACCCACTCGGCGCGACTGCAGTTGTTCAGTTAAAATCTCTTGACATGCGCCAAATAAAATGTTGGATTCCTCTGCCATTTCACGGATGGTTAGTCGACGATTTGATCGCACGAGAACGTTCACTCTGGCAACAGGATCGTCGTTAGTCGAAGTTGATGGGCGTCCTGAACGAGGATTGTTTCGGCTCCTAAATCCTCATACTAAATACTGTGTCGATAAATTGGTTACATTGACAGTTATTAGGGAGCCCCCACCCCTGAAACCCATCTTTCCTTTGGCAGATATCGCTGAAATTTGACATATTATGTCCTCATTGGGTTTTGATTTCAAATATGACATTTCACGCCGGCAGTTATTGGGGTTTTTAAGTTGAGCTCCCCCTCTGACCCCCCTTCCCTTCTGCAGATTCCGCTGAAAATTAATAGGTGTCGTCTTTATGGGGTTTTGAATTCTCATATGAAATTTTGTATCGATACATTCATTACAACAACTGTTATTAGTGTTTTCGAGTTAAGCCACACTTCCATTTGGTCGATTTGGCTGAAAATCAATAGATTTTGTCGTTAGAGGGTTCTGGATTCACATATATAATTCCATGTCGATACATTCATACTGTCGGGAGTTATCGTGTTCACAGACCCAAAGACATTGTTTTTTTCATATCTTGAATCTCGACGTCGGAAGACATGAAATTCCGTTGAAAACTCTGCATCGAATTAACTCTGAATCTCAACTTGAAACTACAAGTTTGAACGTAAGTAAATCATAAAACTAAACTTTCATAAACTCACTTAAAATAAAGCGTTTTGCCATTCAACCCTGTAACTAAGCGTATAAAAACAAAATAGTTTCGTATAATCATCTATTTACTGAAAAAAAGACCGCATCGTAGGCCATAATAATGTTTTACTTCCTTGACACTTCCAGATACAATTATCAAGGTCATCTTCACCATTAGAACAGGTTCTTAGATAAAAACTAGCCTAATAAATACAATCTATAGTTTTTTTATTAGTTTTCTTACTTTACTTTAAAAAAAAAAAAAACTTACCGGGTTCTCTTTTCCTTTTTTCTGTTTTTCAAAAATTTTAAATTTGTCAAGAGCATCGTCAATAAATGTGTCAGGAACTTTTTTATGTGATACTTTAATTCTACCAATGTACAGCACCTGATGACAAATATTACAATAATAATTATTATTAAACAAAACATATACATTTCATTATTAATTGTTTCTAGAATATATCAACGTTTAAGTGTTTCAAGTTTTCATATATTTAATTTTGGTTATTTTATGAAAATACTAAAAGACCTAATCAGAGTTCTGTTAAAATCACTTTTCGTTAACTATTCTACAAACTGTAATAGTTATATTAACAAAGAGGTAGGGGTTCGAACCTTGCGTTCGCTACAACCGAAATGTATAACAAAATTGAGAAAGCATCTCTCGATACAAATATCGGAATACTACACTTGTTCCAATATTTTAAGATTCTGAAAAAAATTATATAAATTCAAGTCTTGGGGGAAAAAAAATTATAACTTCATATATTTTTTTCAAAAACGAATTACTGGAAAGATAATAGATTTGAAATTAACATAAAATGAAAGAGTTCTCAAGCACTTAAAAACAAAAAAATATTATAATTAACATTTAAAACGTAAGAGCGAGATTTCGACAGTGAAACTTTTTCATGGCTCAAGGTCAATTCACACAATACATGGGACTGCGTCTAGACTGTTGCTTCGATTGAGAAACTGTCCTTCCCATAGAGTTTACATGAACCGGAGTTGGGCAAATGTTTAATTGCAATTAACCATTATATTTAATTGTTAGTTATTGTGACTCATGTCTGGGCTTTAACTACAAGGTCATATCGCCTACTACCAGAGCGCTCTTTCGTCACTCTGGAGGACATGAGCCCGACTCTACTATGGAAGTCCTAAATTTTACCTACCGAGGTTTATTCAACTAGAGTAAGTGTCTTTAACGAGTACCTGACATCGCACAGGCTCACACCATCGCTTAACGTCCCATTCGAAGGACGGCGTGCTCAAGGTTTTTTCACCTCTCAGAGATATATAAGTACAATAAAAAATAATAAAATACAACCAAAAGAAATGTAAAAAAGATTATCGTATAAATGGAATCACTGAAGAATTATTAACACAAGAGAAAGATGACATTTAATTTTCTATAATGATTGAACTAAAAAGAATCTTAGTTCTTTAATTAAAACAAAGTAACAAGAATACAAGGTTATCTTGAAATTTTCATAAAAATTCAAGTCTATTAATAATTACCGTTGTTACAATTAAGAAATAACAAATAACATTTAAATTGGGAATTTCCAACTAACAACTAAAGCAATTGGCAATTATTTAGTTGCGCAATTAATTTTTGCCTTCAGTTGTTAATTGCATGAATTAAAATCCAATAAAAAATTAACCAATGCCCCACTCTGGTCTGAACTGATAGACACACAATGGACTGGGCCAATCTAGACAATCGTGGCTAGTTGCAGGTCAACCTACCGACCTAGAAGGGTGTGTAGACGGAGGGAATGTTCGATACTCGGCGGCCAACTTCTTGATTTTAAGCTGAGAAATGCGGACATATTGTACTTGTAAGAAATAAATAAGACAACTTATTTTTTTAAATATTATCTATTCAACAAGGTTTAGTTATAAACTAAAGAGGGTATAATGCCAAAACCGGTAGTATATGTATGAAATATTTGTGGATTAGATAATAGTTCAAAAAGAAGTTTGTTTAATTTATTTATCATGTTTGAATTCACAAGGTCCAAGGTCCTCTCGGATTGGTCTATCATGTGTGAATCGGTCTTTAGGTGATTTCTTTTCAAATAGCAGAAAGTCATTTTCTACTTTGGAAAGAACCAAAGGTTGGTGTTTTCTTGAATATCTATAGTAGACACATCATATACGATTTTTAAAATAAAATCGACAATGATCAGGTGATACATTTTGCATTAAGCGGCATGATTTGCGACGAAGTTGGCCTAAACATTTTCAATTTAAAATATAGAAGCAGTCATTTTAAAATTGATGAAATGTATACAAACGTAGCCTAAAATTATAGTTGTATTTTTTAGTTGCAGTTCTTTTGTTCTTCAATTTTTCCTGTTTCAAACCCATCCTCAGAGTATCTATAATATTTAAAACAGCACTGATGTCATTATTTTGATACAATTACAGTCTTAAATAATAACGAGAATTTATTACATTTATGTGAGTCCATCTTATTTAAAGAATAAGGTAATTTAAATAGGAATCAATATCATAACATTAATCAGTCCTCTTAAGTGGTGAAAATGTGGAAGAGACAAGAAAAATGTTACAAAAAATGAGTAATGTACGACCCAAGTAATACATATTACATAGGAATGTAATAAATTATTATTGTATTCAAGACCGTAATTACATCGAAACAATTATTATATCAATGATGTTTATAGATAGATATAAAGAATGGGCTCGCAGCCCGTCTATATAGAAAAATAACTTAAATAAAGTAAGTTTGAGAAAAAAAGAGCTGCAATAAAGAATACAACTTATGTACGTTAAAACTACATTATAATTATTGTAAATCCATCATACGGAAACCTGCTTTCGTGAAAAATGTACTCGTACGTTAATAAGACAGCCAGGTTTGTTTCTTGTTGCATCACTTAAACAATTATGGAATACTTGATTCAAATTTTGAACACACATTTTGAAAAAAAAAAAAAAAGTAACCTCAAAAAAATGAGATGAAGATGGTGATATGTCAGGACATAGTGAGGTGGGGGTTTTGACACGATTCGACTGCTCCTTCATGGCTGCCATCAAGTCCATTAACTGAAACACAACAGAACAAGGTAAAGGTATAGAGAAAATATGAGCCGGAACTTTCCCATCAGTCAGTTTTAGGCAAGTCTACCAATATTACAAAAAAAAAAAAATTCAGTTAGTTGATCTATCGTAGTAGCATGCATAGACCCTCGAATATTGATGCATCAACTTATTTTTATTTTTACTTCCTCAGCTATACAAAGTATAGGGGAAGTTATGTAATCAGTCAAAAATCAGATTCATTTCTGACCGATTACATTACTTCGATGCGAAGTTTTCAACGGAATTTCTTGTTTTCCGACATTCTGATCCTAAAAAATTTTATATGTAAATTCAATGCCAACGACAGCTATGAATTTAGCACAATTAGCCGAAGGGAAGGTGGAGATCAAAGTAGGCTTAGCTAAAAAATCCCAGTAATTGCCGATGTATGAGGCTAATATTGGCTGAGGAGGGAGAGCGAACAAGTAATTGATTAACTCGTGGGGAAGTACATAGCCGGTGATTCACCAATGACTTTATTAATTATTACTATTTACATGAAGTTTAGTAAGCATGAAGGACCTTTGTGATATAGGAACATCGCGCTGACCATGACCTCAAGGTCTCAAGTCAATCTCAGAATGTTATGTATAAACCTTGTTCCCACTTACTTGTGCTATGTATATATTGTAATTTCAAATGGCAAATAAGGCACGAATGAGAACTTAAAACTTTGAATAAATGTAAATTGAAATTACACTTAAATATTACAGCTAAGTTATAAGCCCATTTATATTCTAACCTCTTAAAAGGCAATTCAAGCATAATTAAGCCCCACATATTATCAAAGGTATATTATCTCTAACAAAATAAGTCAGGTGTATTCGATCCTGGGGGTTAGTGAAGCACCAAGTTACACGCGCAAGTATGAATTTTGGAGGACAGAAGAGATGAACTATGAATATAAATAAAAACAGAGAATTAGTTTTTCTTTTATATTGTCTAATTCCACAAAATTATAAATAAATATATATATATATAGCAGGTTACCCGGCTTCGCCCGGAGTAACTTTACACAGATTAGTAACTTTAAGCAAGTTAGTAACTTTACAGAGGTTAGTAACGTTAAGCAGGTAAGTAGCTTTGAAACAGGTTGGTAACTCTAAGCAGGCGAATATGTACCTACCCATCGTTATTCGTTGGAATAAAGTTTACTTCTTTAGCACCAAAATAATGTGTTATAACTTCTAATACTCTTTATAAATCAAATAAATAATACGAACCTAAAATCGAACTATCAAGTTATAGTAGAACAACTTTTCTCCCAACACAACATAGGTAAGTCCTTAAATTGCTTTCAGTTCTCATTAAAGTTAGTGGTGAGTTATATCAAAGCCACTTAATTAACGAAAAGTAACATTAGAATATATTTATTGAAAGTTGAATTGACATTCATGCCCAAAATAAATTGAAAACTCAACACAATAAACAGGGACAAACACTCGTTAGTAGGGTTTCCATATAGCGACTTCGGAACCATAAAAATATAACTATTGAGAGATTCGATTAGGCATATAAACACAAAAATCAAATATTTTCTTTAAAAAAATATAAAATAAATTTTTTTTGGTCCATAATTACCGCGGAAACTTAAGTAGTTTTTAAGATTAGCCCGAATATCAAACAAACGCTGTCTCTTTATATATTGGTAAGATGTACCGGTTTCTGCTTACGCCATCATCAGCATAAAGTTCAAAAAGTCACTTTTGAACTTTGTGCTGATGTTGGCGTAAGCCGAAACCTGTACGCTATATGTATATAACTTCATAGAATTTATTTTTTCTTTATTTATTTTTGTTAGATTTCCACTATATCGGACACAGATTGCAAGAATGTATTCGAACAATGAACTATGAATCCTCCCTCTTCTTCACAAGTCTAAAGGGTCCTCTTTATTGTATAAAAAAAATTTCTTTTTAAAGCATGGCCTTTTTCAATTACGCGTATAAAAATTAACTATTTGATATTTCATCAACTTCAACAGAATTACTTCGCGAGGCCTTGTGACAATTACAAAAAAACAAATTAACAAAGCTGAGAGAAATTAAAGTTTAAAAGTGAAATAACAAAAATTCAATTTTAGCTTCAACATAATACGTTGTAGCGGTTTGCTTGAAAATCGCTGGCCAAAACCCGGAAAATTCAAGATACCGAATGACATACCACAAATTTCTATGATGCCATAATTTTTCATTTAGTTTATACAAAAAACGACCACATTATGACGCTTATATGGCAATATCTTGACACAATTTTCATTACACATCAAGCTTGTAGAATCATCACCGTTAATATTAGTGTCAGATTAAAGTGGAAAATTAAATACATAATTGGTTAATAAGAGAAGAACAATAAATGGAAATGTATTAAACATAATAGGCCTGTTTTCGGATTTAATTTATTCAAGGGACCGTCAACAACACCATCTCGCGAACAAACAAGACAATACAGGACTGCCAAGGACAGCACTACTCAAATACCATCAACACGTTTATTCTCCTCTATTTGAACAATTGTTTCTTAAACCTTTTAGACAAAAAAAAATTGAACTGAGGGCCGAAATTATTTTTTAAAAAAGTTGTCGGTGAATCACAGGTTATTTACTTCCTCAGAACGAATTAATCAATCAACTTTTCGCTCCCCCTCCAAAACCAGTCGAACGTTTGCGCTAATATTCAATAGTTTACTTACAAAGTGGCTCCTAACTCCTCATACAAAATTTTGTGTCGATCAATTCATTACATCGGCAGTTATAAGAGTTTTTAAATTGTGCACCTCCTTCCTTTCGGCTGATATTGCTGACATTTTGGCGGGTTTCGACTTTTAAATATGAAATTTCGTACATGATATAAGTAATGATACATTCATTAAATCGCAGTTATTGGGGGTTTTGAGTTGAGCTCCCCTCTGATCCCCCATTCCCTTCTACCAATTACGAGGTTTTGGTCACACATATATGTAAAATTTAGTGTTGATATATTCACTATATCGGCAGTTATTGCAGATTTTTGTGTAGCCTCATCCCTAATCCCGCTCTTCCCTTTCAATTTGGCTGAAAATCAATAGGTGACGTCGTTAGAGGGTTCTGGATTCACACATAAAATTTCATGTTGAAACATTAATTCTTTCGGGAGTTATCGTGTTCAAAGACACACAGACATATTTGCAGTCTGGAGGTCGGAAAACATGAAATTCCGTTGAAAACTCATTATCGAATTTTTGACCGATAATATAACCTACCCTATACTTTGTATAGCTGGTGAAGTAAAGAGTCAATAGTGACCCGTGCCACTCACACTTCGCTTTGAGAAACCTATTATAATTCAGTTATTTGACTTATCATATCTGTAAGTCATTCAAGAGGAAACACTAAAAAACTAGAAGAACAAGCCCACTGCAGGGTCGAATCAGTAGGACCAAAATTTAGGACTCCCACAGTAAAGTTCCACCAGAGCGAAGAATTAGCGATCTGGTAGTAGGCGATATAATAATAATAATCTTTATTGATGGGACTAAACTCAATATACAATTTGTAAAGCAGACCTGGGCATTAGTCAGATACATTATCTTTTAAATAATGAATAAGATAGTATCTTGCAAGATACGTATCTCCCAAGATAACGTTATCTTGCCAAATAGTATTTGGTTCATGAAAAGATACTTTATTCAAGATACTTGGTTATCTTTCAGATAGTATCTGAGATAGTATTTAAGATACTTCTTGCCCAGGTCTGTTGTAAAGTATACTTTTGGCTATCCCCTCCCGTTTCCTCCCTCCAAGCGAACTTCCCCCCCCCCCCCTCCCCTCTCCCCCACCACCAAGGGCCAAGATATATTGGCGCTACTATAAGCGTGAATATTCAACAAGAAATACTAATAATATGAAAAAACTGAACTGTAAAAAAAAGCTGTAAAAAAAAGTAAGTAGGTTTGCTCCATTTTTTTTTTCTTATAAGTTTTCGTAGGTCAAATAAAAGCTTTAATTTAGACAACATACTTTTACAATAAGAAAGAAATGAATAAGGCACGTTTTGAAGAAAAAAAAAAAAAAAAAAAAGATGTATATAAATAATTTAATATAGATAATAATAGACAAGCAGTGATTATAAATAAATTATATATGGCCTAGTAGTTAAAGCTCGGGCATGAGTCACAAACAACAACGAGTCAGAATGCAAAATTGCATGCTTCTTCAGAAGTCAAGTCTGAATCATTTTGTTACGGTGCGGACACCCACTATGAACCTGTACTCGGCCTTAGTAGAAATATTTTCTCGGAAGATATGACAATAAGGAGACAAGAGTGAGCAGGAATACGTTTTTTTTCTTCTCTTTTTTTTCTACCAGAAACCACAAGGAGATGGATTTAAAAAAAAAAACAGAGGTGGGGCCAACAAAGCGGGTCTTTTTGTCAGGTAGTCCCACAGGCAACTACCACACAACTGGAGCAACTCCCCCCCCCCCCCCCCCCCCCCCCCCCCCCCCCCCCCCGATTGCACGCGACAGAACTTCCGCAAAATGGAAGGTCTTATATTTACATCATTGTTAATATTATTAACAACATCAACTCTAATAATAGGCACATTTAATAACACCAGTGACGGTTGAGCAGATTCAACTCAGACAGTTATGTACGTATCTTGATAATCCCAGAAATAATAGCATTTCTCAAGGCTCCAACAGAAAAAAGTATGGCCAGCCAATCCAGCACTTCCTAACGTATTGCATTTTCCGATTCCGGTTTTCAGCTTTTATGCAGAAAATTGAAAAAAAAAAAAAGTACGTAGGTTTGCTCCATTTTTTTTTCTAATAAGTTTTCGTAGGCCAACCAAAAAACCCTATTGTTCGACCACTTGAAGCACAGCCCCAGCCATCCTATATATACAGACTTCAAACTTAATAGATATGTAAATACAGTTCCTGGAAAATGTATGAGCAAAGTTGCTGCGGAACAAGAGTAAACAACAGTTAAATAAAGGTATAGATATCGCAAACGAAATTAATCAGGCTTTAGTTTTTCAAAATTTTTAAAATGGCGGTAATGTTTCCAAGCTCTAGAATGCATTTTATTTCCCCAGGTATAAGAAGTGAGGGTGTTATGTAGTCGGTTAGAAATTCGATGTTGAGTTTTCCGGAATTTCATGTTTTCCAATCTTATATTCCAAAAAATGAAAAAAAAAAATCTCGTGACTGTTAGTCTGAGAAAACGATAACTCTCAATAGAATGAATAATTCAACAAGAAATGTTACGTCAGAACCCCCTAAGGACGACACCTATTGATTTTCGGGCAAATTGGTCAAAAGGGAAAACGTGGGGGCTTAATACAGAAACCCCAATAACTGCCAAGAAAATGAATATATCGACACTAAATTTTATACAACGCCTATAAATTTACAGCCAAATCTTTTTGCCAGGCATAACATTTGGAACATTAGCCCAATGACAAAAAAAAAAAAAACTACGTAGAAGTTACCGGTTCACAAAAAATCCCGCGCTGGAGATATTCGCGGAGGTGGTAGGTAGACTTGATAAACAATTATTCTTCAACATATTATACAACTGGGATATCAATTTAAATATTTATAGAAGCCCTCAACAGGAATCCAAATACAATTTACTGGCATTTTGCAAAGAGACAGACGTCAATGATCTTTGTCAAGTCTTCCATGTCGCCATTCAATATAAAAGTTAGAGAAATTCCTCCAAAGGAAATTGGGATAAAATTTCACCCTACTTCTTTGTAATATATTATAATTTCTTTATCTGGCAACTCCAGAAAAATAATAGCTAAACCCAGAAAGATTATTTTAATGAATAAAAACCAAAAAATTACCTTTTAAAAAATGGTGATTAAAGATGCACTTTAGTGAATTTTACTACTGATCGGCCTTAGTTAACTGAAGTTGAGGTGAAGGAATAAAAGTAAAATTATTTACAATATGAATTATTTATGCCTTTTCTTTTTTCTGTAACCGGAAAGAAAGAAATTTAAATATGTTCAACTCGGAATTAAGATGGTGGGAGTGCGAGGGCTCTTTTGCATATATCCATATATATCTAGTATGTATTGTATTCATATGTATGTGTTGACATATGTCAAACAAATGACAAGGCTGAGCGGTCAACAACCGCCGGTTACAGAGAACTAGACCGCTCTAGGCACAGGTAGATTTAAAGGAAATTGTAAACATTTTAATTCCGTGTATTCCATTTATATCAAAATATAGCTGCTTTCGCGAAAATCGGGGAAAACGAGCCCACGGCTGTTTTCCTACGCCATTCATAAATCGCGGGTCATTAAATATAGAAAACAGATTGATTCTATGGGAAATGTTATTCTGTATAAATAAGGTTTTATGACATTTTATCGTATACATGGTAGTTTCCGAGCAAATGGGAAAAATTCCAAAAATGGCCAAGCCCTGGGCATCCCAGTGGTGCACTCTCTGAGTAAATTTTTCATGCCACTTTTTCGGAACGATTGCATTTTTCAAAATAGATCCTTTTTACTTTCTAATACGTATGTATAGTATAAAAAAGTATTGTAGGTAATCGTGCGAAAATCCGAGATCGAGTATTCATCGGATTTTTACGTTTCGAGAGTCCCCAAAAGTTTTTAAAATTACGTGCACTTACTTAAAAATTGCACGTCTTGAACTTCTGATATTTTTTTAGGGCCCTTTTCGGTAATTACTGTAGAAATCAAAATGTAGTAAAAGTCCAGAGATAAAATTTCTACAGGAAATGTGGTAATTTATTGTTCATTTAATTATTTTTATATTATTTGAATTATATATTTATTTTAATTTTACACTATTTCTTTTACCACAGTATATTGTCGGGTATAAGAAGGATACTTCTAATTGTTTTTTTTTTTTTTTTTTTTCTCATAATCTAATTGTCTGCCTCCAGCCTATTGAGATATTATCGAACTGAGGGCGCCGGTAGCTCAGTGGTATGCGTGCTTGACTTCTGAGCTCAAGGTCGTGGGTTCGTAGCCCGACCGAGGCCCTTAGTTTATTTTATCTGGGAGGTAAAATAAACTTAAGCACGCCGTCCTTCGGATGGGACGTTAAGCGATGGTCCCGAGCCTGTACGATGTCAGGTACTCGTTAAAGACCCCTACCCTAGATGAATAAAAATTTAGGGTAGGCAAAATTTAGGACTCCCACAGTAGAGTCGGGCTTATGTCCACCAGAGTGACGAAAGAGCGCTCTGGTAGTAGGCGATATGACCTCGTAGTTAAAGCCCGGGCATGAGTCATAAAACCTAACCTAACCTAACCTATTATCGAACTTCTATTATATATAGAATATCCTTTCTTTTGATGGCTAACCCTTGGGAAGCAACCCTATCTACAATTCATTGTCTTATCCAGTAACATGATGTATGTCGAAGTGCTTAAGTTTTAGATAGCTTTGTCAGAGTTCTCATTCAAGGAGATATCTCAGGCTCATAAGTTGACCCTCTGTAGTCGAGAATAACTTTATCTGTTAAGGAAAAAGCACAACGTATTTTGTAGCGAGAGAAGAGGTAGTTATGAAACGGAGAACAATAGAAATTCTTCCAAGAATAAGACTCTGGGTTGAGTCGACACACGAATATAGTGACAGTCACTTGTTAGTCGACATCGCCAAGTGTCGGACACTTTTTTAAATATCAATATCCTTCCAAGAATAAGAGTCTAGGTTGAGTCGACATACGAGTATAGTGAGAGCCATTTGTTAGTCGGTTAGTCGACATCGCCAAGTGTCGGGCATTCTTCTAAATATCAACATCCTTCCAAGAATAAGAGTCTTGGTTGAGTCGACATACGAGTATAGTGACAGCCATTTGTTAGTTGGTTAGTCGACATCGCCAAGTGTCGGGCACTCTTCTAAATATCAACATCCTTCCAAGAATAAGAGTCTTGGTTGAGTCGACATACGAGTATAGTGACAGCCACTTGTTAGTCGACATCGCCAAGTGTCGGACACTTTTTTAAATATCAACATCCTTCCAAGAATAAGAGTCTAGGTTGATTCGACATACGAGTATAGTGACATCCATTTGTTAGTCGGTTAGTCGACATCGCCAAGTGTCGGGCACTCTTCTAAATATCAACATTCTTCCAAGAATAAGAGTCTTGGTTGAGTCGACATACGAGTATAGTGACAGCCACTTGTTAGTCGACTCGCCAAGTGTCGGGCACTCTAATAATCGGTATAAGTTCGTATAAAGCATCAAAAGTGAAAGGTGCGCACAAGTATGCGCAGTCTGCTCAGTGGGCGTCAAGAATGTGACGATTTTTCGTTTGCGTTTTGGAGGGGGAAAACGCTGCATCTTCCTCAAAACGTCCTGCTATAACTAAGTAACGAAATTAAACTTAAAAAAAAAAACAAGGAATATAAGAAGCAGATATTGCGGATTGCATTCAGTCCGACCTTGAAATCCAGTTTTAATCCGATGGTAAGTAATATTACATAATGATGGTAATATCACGAAGATCCCAAGTTGTGTATACTTTTGACGGTGCAGGAAGAATCTTTGATAAAAAATTACATTACGTATTCTATTCTATGAGATTTGTTATTAGGTTATTTAATTATGTAAATTTATGAATTGGCATTCATTATTATTCTATGAGAGGTACTATAAAAGGTTTATAATAAAGCATTTAGTGGGCTACATAACAAGGTTGTAGTGTAAAAATTTGTGTTAATATAATGAACTGCAAACAGGTTTTATTCCTGTTCAAAGAATACATAAAATATGCTAATAACGAAATAAATATTCCTTCTATGTTGTAGGTACATGTTCAAAAAGTGCGGTTATAGTGTGGACCAGTGGTGGTCCCTTGTATATATAACGTCCCATCCGAAGGACGGCGTGCTGAAGATTTTTTCATCTCCCAGATAAAAAAGAATTCAGCATGCCGTCCTTCGGATGGGACCTTAAGAGATGGTCCCGAGCCTACACAATCTCAGGTAATCGGTAAAGACCCTCTACCCTAGGTAACAAAACCTGAGTAGGAAAATTTAGGACTCTCATAGTAGAGCTGGGCTCATGTCCACCAGAGAGGCGAAAAGAGCGCTCTGATAATAGACGATATGACCTCGTAGTTAAAGCCCGGGCATGAGTTAAAATAATTAGGAAGTCGAAATAGCTTATAAATTATATACATCAATCGATTTAAGAGGACTTTGTATATTAACTAGATGCAGTAACTAGAACTCTATTTATATCAATATAGCGGTCATCTACGATCATAGTTATCTTTAAATAGAACTGCAGGTGGAAATAGCAAACACTGTCTCAAGAAACTACATACTAAGAAATATACATTATCAGTGAGTTTATACATGGTAGAATTGAGTAAAGATATGGCACTAAAACTAAATGTGAGTAAACCAACAAAATAACTTTTAAATTATTTACATGAATTAATTAATTAACTTTTCGCTCCCCCTCCAACACCAGTCGACGTTGGCGCGAATATTCAACAGTTTCCTTACATAGGGGAAATTTTGTGTCGATAAATTCATTACATCGGCAGTTATTAGGGTTTTTGAGTTGAGCCCGCTCCCCTTCCCTTTGGCCGATATAGCTGAAATTTGACAGGTAATGTCCTCATTGGGGTTTGACTTTAAATATGAAATTTCAAGTCAATACATTCATTACATCGGCAGTTATTGAGGTTTTTGAGTTGAGCACCCCCTCTGATCCCTTCCTTCCCTTCTGCCGATTCCGGAGAAAATGGATGTGTCGTCTTTATGGGGTTTTGGTCACACATATACAATTTCATGTCGATACATTCATTCTATCTGCAATTATTAGAGTTTTAATGTCAAGCCTCCCCCCTAATCCCCTCTTGGCAATTTGGCAGAAAATCAATAGGTGTCCTCGTTAGAGGGTTCTGGATTCACACATAAAACTTGTGTCGATACATTCATTCTATAGGGAGTTATCGTGTTCACAGACACAGATTCTTTCAACAATAACATGGAAACCCGGCAGAGGCCCTTAGGTTTTTTTATATGGAAAGTGAAAAAACCTTGAGCACGCCGTTCTTCGGATGGGACGTTAAGAGATGGTCCCGAGCCTGTACGATGACAGGTACTCGTTAAAGACCTCTACCCTAGATAACTGAACCTGGTTAGGCAAAATTTAGGACTCTTACAGTAGACTCGCACTATTAACAACTTCTAAGTTTAGGAACGCGGACATATTGTGGAAACTTGTAATAAATAAATAAAACAAACTTATTTTTGAAAATCAATATTTAATATTGTCTATTCCACTAAAGATATAAATATATATAACTAGCGGTTTCGGCCTTATACCATCGTCAGGTCTAGTTATGAACTAGTTAGTTCATAACTAGACCTGACGATGGTATAAGGCCGAAACCAGTACCTAGTTATATATATTTATATCTTTAGTGGAATAGACAATATTTCAAAAATAAGTTTGTTTTATTTATTTCTTGCAGTAGAATCAAGCTGAACAACAAAAGAGCGCTCTGGTAGAAGGCGATATGACTTCGCAGTGAAAGCCCGGTTAATTGGTGTACATACCTGTCAACGATGGATAACAGCTAGTGTTAAATACAAAAGAATATTGCACATCTCGCCTTGAGCGAACGTGTTCCGAATGGAGATAAAGAATTCTTCGAAGAAATGGAACACACTTAGTATTATTCTGTTGTAACTATTTTATGGAGGATAAAAAAAAGGTATGACAAGGAAATCGTAGAACAAGTTTCCTGGAAAGCTTCCTTATCTGAATTAGTTCAAGAAAAATTAAGTTTAAAAAACTTCTTAGAAAGTTGTTATATCAATGCAATGGTCATTTCTCTAAGTGATAGCAATGTTATGATCAACTAACATCAGCTGATTTTCTAGGATTAACTGATATCAAATTAAGAGCTAGAACGTTTATACTTCGGATGAGATATCAAGAAATTTTAAACTTACTTCTACCGACCCCATCGGGAGAACACCTGATATCCCTTCAGTCCCGGTACAAGAAGTGGAGAGTGAAATTGAATGACAAAAAGTCAGTTCACATAGTTTTTACTCCCCGTCGCAAATAAACCTGCCCTCTAATATATCATAACAATAATCCGTCTTCTTGGAACCCTCTCACGAGACTGAAAAGAGAAGAAATGGACAGACGCTACAAACTGATACTAAGACTACTACACAAAAGATCTAAATTAACTTTGAAAATAAAACAACTTATAGTTAGTTATTATGACTCATACCCGGGCTTTAACTACGTGGTCATGTCGCCTACTACCAGAGCGCTCTTTCGTCACTCTGGTGGACATGAACCCGACTCTACTATGGGAGTCCTAAATAATGTCTACCCTAAATTTTTGTTCACCTAGGGTAGGGGGTCTTTAACGAGTATCTGACATCGTACAGGCTCGGGACCATTGCTTAACGTCCCATCCGAAGGACGGCGTGCTTAAGTTTATTGTACAGTCTTTCTGATACGATATAACGATTTATATACAACGCTTTGTTGAAACCGATGTGGATTTATGGACTTGGAACTAGAATCGAATTTCATGTCGACAAATTCATTCTATGGGGAATTATCGTGTTCATAGGATGAATTTACATATGAAATTTCGTGTCAATACATTCATTACAACGGCAGTTATTAGAGGTTTGTGTTAAACGTCCCCACTAATACTCTCTCCCCCCCCCCCCCCCCCCCCCCCCATCTTTCCTTTGGCAGATTTGGCTGAAAATGAATAGGTGTCGTCCATAGAGGGTTCTGGATACAAATACAAAATTTCGTGTCGATACATTCATTCTATCCGGAGTAATCGTGTTCACATAGAAAAATGGGTTTTCATTAATGGAATCAGGAGATTGGAAAACATGAAATTCCGTAGAAAACGCAGCATCAAATTCCTGATTACATAACTTCCCCTATACTTTGTATAGCTAGGGAAGTAAAAAAATCTCTATTCTGAAGTGAAATTATCAAACTTAGAAGATAGTCAATCTAATGTGGCGCCAGAAAATTGTGTTAGGAGGAAAGGAAAGAGAGACCTGGAGGAAGGAGAAATAATTTTAAAAGTTTCCAAATAATAGAAATGTAGAAGGTGCGGAGTTAGTTTCCAGGAAAAATAAATGGAGATTGGATATCGGTTCCACTTTGGATCTGGGAAACCTTGGAACAGCTTTACTCTATCTGTTTTATCTAAAAGCTGCTATTTTGAAATGTGTTTTGCATTAGATTTTTCACAGAAAAACTTAATAAAACGGTATTTGAACCCCGTTTTCAACTATTTGAATTGACATCTTCAACAATGAAAAATAAAATAAGTTTCGATAGTGTAGGCAGTGTTACATGAGAGCATCTCGAGAAGGGTTTAATGTAAGGACGAAAAAACAAATTTATCTTGAGATCATAAAATGTCTTCACACTATATGCATAATGGATGGAAGAGGCTTCTACTGTATGTGAGACATTATGCTCGACTGTGCTCACAAGTAAAAGTGTATACCCGACGTCGGAAATTGTGCATTTGGAAGTAACGAAAATATGTGGGGTCCCTCTCACACTTGCTTTTGAAAGAAAACAAGTCATTAACTAAGATAGTTTAACATAATAGTAGCACTAATTTACTTACATAATAATGCTAATTTTTGAGAGTATAGGTCATTCTTTATGGTTCCAAAATAGGGACCATGGAGCAAAGAATAATAAAACTAATTAAATAAGGTCTGGGAACCCGATTTACTTGTGGGCCCATGATTTTCATGGAATTTACTTGCGGAAATTTGCTTGTGAGCCGCCTATGATTCTTAAAAATGTGCTCGCGGAATAAAAATCTATTTACACAAAACCATTCTCGTCATCATGACACCACCCAGCACATGCCAACTGTAGGAAATACCCTAGAAATCGCATCTTATTCTATTTTATACAATTAAAAGAAAAAATGTTTACCTATACATGTAATCCGGTGAATGAGACTTTTTATTCTTTGTTGGAGTAGAGAAGCTGTGGACACTGACTGATATGGACAGGGCCACATATAGCAACATACGCACTGTTTCTATTGGGTGGATCACGCGGACACCACGGGACTCCACTGGTATATTTAGGGTACTTGGAGAGGGGTCAATAGGAAGAAAGGTGTGGACTGGCTGCCGTCCAACAGGGGAGACGTTCCTATCTTAACTCATCTCAGAAGCGGTCAGAGTAGACTGCAGGGCACCGCGTGGGGGGTCAGATAGGCATGGTTCTTCCGGTAGATCAGACACAAAAGTCAAATGAAGTACCCTATGCTTCATTCCGTTTACAATTATTAAGACGCTACAACAGCAGCCTAGGTCGTTACTCAGCCTTTAATTTAAGCTTCTTCAGACTCCTCACTGGTTACCTGAAGAATTCACCTATTTTGGAGGCCACGGAGTTACGGCATTTGGGAGAATCCCCTCTATTCCATCAATGAATACTGGAGTGGGGTAAGGGCTTCTCCCACTAAACCTCCACTAGAGAGAAGAAACGGGTAGAGAAAAGTGGAACGAAATGATGAGGTGGTCGGGAGACTGGACTCTTTTTCCCCTCACCGTTTGACTATCTTAACTCAAGATGATCACAAAGAAAGGAAATTTAATCGCCCAGAAGTGACAATGCGGCGAGCCCTCTACACCATAAATTCGCCCTTGTACATGGACACATAATATAATCATACGAGTGGTCTAATAACCGAGTGTGTTCTTTCCAGTTTCCTTTCCTTGTACCAAAATTGATAACGTCTGCATCTGCTGCATTTTTCATAATTCTGCTCACCATATAAACAAAAACACA
This sequence comes from Aradus depressus, assembly GCA_963662175.1. Taxonomy (NCBI): domain Eukaryota; kingdom Metazoa; phylum Arthropoda; class Insecta; order Hemiptera; family Aradidae; genus Aradus; species Aradus depressus. The sequence continues at coordinate 16,510,979 of OY759215.1, forward strand.
TTGAACGTTATCACAACTCTATCTCCTCATCAAAAACCCCCCACTCGTCATTCAAATACACTTGCAGCTTTGATGATTTAAAAACCAGATTCTCCGTTTGGAATTAAATACAGTCAAATCCGTGATGAGATTTCAAAGAAACTTGAAAGTTGTGAAGGCCACGTGAAGGTGAAAATGGAGCGAAGAGAATGATTTAGAGGGAGGGACAAGTGAAAAGGCGGTGCGTGGTGTGGAGCCTAGAAGTGTCGCCCCTGAACTCAGATGAGGTGCAGGTTGACATACAAAGTGGACAGCCCCTTAGGTACTTACAAAGGGTTCCCACCTCACCCCACCACATGACACTGACCCACTTTCCACCAAACCTAGACTGCTCCCCAAGGTTCTTCCCCATATCTAAACTAGCCACCATACTCTGTTTATAGCTGTTACCTTTCCCAAAGATATAATGAAATGGGCTCCGACGAGGACATGGGAATGTCAACTTGGCCGTCCATAAATCTAATGGTCAGATTAGCTGGCTAGGTCCGTCTTCCTCAATGCCACACATTCAGTGGACATCCACCCAGAATAAGTAAACTTTAACTATTTCAAGGCAGGACACTTCCTAAAACACACATATACATAAATGTCGAACAAGAGGCTTCTAGTTTTAAAACCAGTTCAGTCAGTTCGAGAAACAAAAACTAAATGTTACAACCCTCAGGGAAGAGAAGACAGCGCTATAGAAACAAAATTCGTCAGTGGATCACCGGTAAGTACTTCCCCAGCGCGAATTATTCAACTTAGTTTTCGCTCTCCCTTCCAAGCCAATAGGAAGTACTGACTTTAAATTTGAATTTTCATATTGATACATTCATTACATTATTATTACGAGTTTTTGTGTCAAGCCTTCCCCAAATCCCCCCCTTCCCTTTAGCTGAAAATCTATAGCTGTAGTCCTTATGAGGTTTCTGGCCACACAATAAAATCTTAAGGTGACACAATAAAAATTAGTCTTTATTATATCATTAATGCTATGAAAACATAACAGAATATTACAAACATTTAGTAGATATACGATATATCGAACGGTTGAAGCATGAATATGCATTAAAATTATATTTGTTCTAATTACAATACCCTGCAGAGATCAAGAAATAATTGAAACTAAACAAGGATATGGAAATTACACGGGATTACAAATCAGTTTCCAAGAAGAAGAAGATTGAATAGGTAGGTTACGCATTTTTATTTTTTCTATTCAACAAATATTAACATTGCTCCAATTGTTCTTCTATATTTTTCAATTCATTTATTATTATTCATTCTGATCTTTTCCGTTATCATTCCGTTCCGCTCCTCGCCTGGAATCCACCTAATATCATTTTCCAATATATTAGATATTCTATACACTCTGTCTCTATCACCCTAGTTTCCGAAGTAAAAATAAATAAAGTAAAATAAATGTTGATATATTGTTGCAAGTTAATCAGAGCTGTGTTATGAGGATGCTGAATGTAATCGAAGAGGTTGGCTCTGCTGTCCTGGGGAAGCAACACTCGACTCGCTTCCCAACATCTTTTACTTGTCCTATTTATCAACGTCAGATACTAACAAAGCTGTAATGATTACAGCCAATTTCATATGAAAACATCAAAACTCTAAAACTGCCCATAAATAAATAAACTTCAAAAACACAAATGATTTTACTCTATTATTATTTTATTTTATTTTTTCTATCAGCAAAAAAAATCCAAGGAAGTCAATGAAGCAAAAATATTTTTAAAATATCCTGATAAAAACGTTCTGGGGGCCTTGATAAGAGAATGGTTAGATTGACTACCGACAGCTGGAAAGGTAGAAACATTTTCGATAAACGTTATTTCAAACATGAGGAGGGAACCATTTTCACTTAACCAAAAGTACTTCCCCAGATATAGTACAGGGGAAGTTATGAAATCGGTCAGAAATATAATGTTGGGATTTGACCCGAATTTCATGTTTTTCATCTGAATTCAAAAATAAAAATATCATGCATGTCTGTGTGTTTGTAAATAATTCCTGATAGAATGAATATATCAACAAGAAGTTTTATACATATATCCTTTATCTTAAGTCATATCGGCCAAAGGAAAGGGCGAGGATTAACTGAAAACCTCTAACATATAATAAATGCATGGGACTAACACAGTGCATACTGATGCACAACCCTTTAAGGACGACACCGATTCAGAGGAAGAGCGAGAATTCGATCCCTCAAGAAAGGGATGCAGTCAATGAAATCCCTTTCAGCATTTAACCCTGGAACAATTATTCTACTCAATTTCGACTACGAAAAACGAATTTTGCAAAAAAAAAAAAAAAAATATGTATATAAATAGTCCCCGTCGTCAAACCAAAAACATATCAGTACTTTAATTGCATGTCTCCAAAACCCTAGTTTCTTGAGTCTCTCAACAGTAGAGTTGCCACTTCACACTATTGAGGGCGCCGGTAGCTCAGTGGTATGCGTGCTTGCTTGCTGAGTTCAAAATCCGGCCGTGGCACTTAGGTTTTTTATCTTTATTGCCTGTGCGATCTCAGTTCCTCGCTAAATACCCCTAACCTAGGTGAATAAAAAATTTAGGATAGGCAACATTTAGGACTCCTATAGTAGGGCTCATGTCCACCAGTGTCGAAAGAGCGCTCTAGTAGTAGCTGATATGATCTCATAGTTAAAGCCCGGGCATGAGTCATAATAACTAACTTCACACTAGCGATTGTTCCGATAGTTAATAATTAATATTATATATAATTTTTACATACGATTTCATATTAAATATAAAATACTAACACGTATAAGTATACTTTTTTTGATGGAAAAAAATTTAGGAATTTTTCTTAATGAGAAAATTCGGGGAAACTTTAAATGTTTTGTTATACTAATGTAGAAAGGAACTTTAAAATCATGGCCTTCCTATACTTTTTTTTAACTTGTTATTATTAGCGTTATCTTACAAACCGGTTATAACTTTGTTTCCATTATTATTATTCATTTTTCATTCGTTTATAAAAATAAATGTTTACTTTTGCAAGAATAAATATTATTAAGAAATGAGTGAGTATTAAGAAAATAATTTAAAAAAATATATGTGATGTGGCCATTACAGGACTTTCTTATACTAACCAAGCTTACAGATCACTCTCTCTCTCTCTCTCTCTCCATCTCCCACTTCTCAAAATAATTTATTGCTGGATATATGAAAGTATTGCGTAGGCGTCATTGTACAGCGTAATTCTGACAGTCAATTGTTTTCGCGGTAGAGCTCGGGGTATGGGCTAGCCGCCTTCGTACCAGCGTGTCACAGATCAACCAAATTATTTAAAAAAAGTTCTTGTACTATAGGTTACTCTTGTACTATGTATAGGTTATAAGAAAGTAATAAATGTGCAATTAGATAGATGAGAGATACATAAGTAATGTTTTGTGTTCAGTTTTCATAATCGACTTTTCATACGAAGTGTGGCTACTAAATAACGAAACTAATGCTGAAAAACATTTTATTCTAAATGTATACAGATTTAGTTAGTATTCCCTTCAATATACACCCCTCCTCTATCCCTACAAGGCTCCATGCGAATTTTCCATTGTCTGAAACAGTGCTGGAAGTCTTCTTCTGTGAGCTCCTTCATGACGCGTGCCGCTTTTTATTTCACAGCTTCAACGGTCTGAAATCTTGTTCCATTTAATGCAGATTTGACCTTGGGGAACCGATAAAAGTCACATGGTGCCAGGTCAGGCGAATAAGGCGGATGGTCTAACACTGGGATCTGATACTTGGCTAGAAACGTCTTGACAGACAATGGAGTGTGAGCCGGTGCGTTGTCATGATGAAGAACCCATGACCAAAATTTGCCTTACGGATTCTTTGTCAATTTCTACGTTTCAGCAATCGCACGAATAGTTAACTGATGGTCAGATCGAATCAGATTACCGATTTTTTCAATATCTTCATCAGTTTTTGACGTGGAAGGGCGACCCGGGCGTGCATCATCTTCAATGTCTTCTCGGCCATCTTGAAAACGCTTAAACCACTCAAAAACCCGCGCACGTGATAAACATTCATTGCCATATACTTCTTTTAATAAAAGATAAGTTTCAGTAGCGGTTTTTCCAAGTTTCATATGAAATTTTACGACAATTCGTTGCTCTATCAAAACACTTATAATTTCTTTGGCAAAACAAAAAAACAGATCTTATACAAACGAAGGCCACGGCCAGATTAATGCGTCTACAGACACGGGAGGGGCGCCAACCGGAAAAGAAGGCTTCAGGCTACACGGCTGTCGGTCGTACGATTTTGGCGCATGTATAGTTCTTCTGTAGAAGCATCAATCTCGTTTTTTAATAGTCACACCTCGTATTATTTCTATTTTATAATTTATTTTAATGTTTGGGTTCTTCAAAGAAAACATTAGCCAATGAGATTCTATCATTGATAGTTTTAGATGACGGATCAACTTTCGAAGGTCAAACAAGGTATTATGTCGTTGAGATATATCTGTTTTACTATTGTTATTGTAAATACATTACTATAGAACTTTAGCAATATGAGATAAGAACTATTAATGACGCTGTTTGTTTTTGGTTTACCGTCCTTGTTCACTCACAACTGGGGCAGAAGGGACCAACTCTCTCGCTACAGCCTGTTATCCTTCTATTGCTTCAATTCGTCTTCAAAGTAGTCCTTATTACTTTCGTATACAGAAGTATTGTATTCGTACGATATATTTTCGCGATGAATTCAGTCTGTATGTGTGTGTGTGTGTGTGATTGGAACTCTGTAAGAGCTTCAACTCAGGAACGATTGTAACAATGAACTTAAAATTTGAGATCACGATGTCACATATACTAACTTAGATTTGATTAGATTGAAAATTGAGGCCACTTTATTTCGGGGCCTAAGTAAATTTTACAAGATACTGCTTTTATTTATGACAAATCAAAAATTTCTTGAAAAATAAAGCTTGTAGAGAGAACTGAACTTTTATAAATGCACTAATGTTTTTCGAAGGCCGCCCGTTTGTGAGATAAACAATTGTGAAGTATCGAACACCATTTATTTAGAAGTTTGCTCGATTTACGCAAAAATGGTTAGTCCTATCAAAAAATTGGTTCTAATTATATTTCCAAACATCAATATGCCCTCAAATTAGGGATATGACCAACACCACCAACGTTTCAGCGCTCCCGAAAATGTATAATACATTTATGTACGAAATAGTTACAACAATTGTTTAAAATGTAATAGAGACGAATTTTAAAATATGTTTTTATTATTGGTGTAGTAGCTCAGAGGCTTTTTTTTCCTTCTGAACTCAAAATCGCGGGTCTGAAACCCGGCCGACGCCCTTAGATTGTACGATGTCAGGTAATCTTTAAAGTTTCCTACCATAGAAGGGAGAATAAGGTTGAAAAACTTAGGACTCCCACAGTAGAGTAGGGCTCATGTCCACCAGAGCGACGAAAGAGCGCTCTGGTAGTAGGAGATATGACCTCGTAGTTAAAGCTTGGGCATGAGTCACAATAACTAAGTATATCCAATTCAAAAAGTATCTTTCACTCATTTTATGACGTTTTCTATTATCATGTTATGGTTTAACAACATAAACATTAATATATATGGTTTTTCATGCTGCATATTATATTATATGAAAATAAACATTTTCATCTGAGTTATCCTCCAATGATCCAAAAAAGCTATTTAAAATAATAATAATAATAATGCTTTTAGGGTTTAAATACCAGAGTAATAATCAGGAAATATTTATTTTTGTCTAGTGTGACAAACCAGCTTCCATTTAAAAAACCCAAGGAAACCAACTCAAAGAAATTAATGTTTTTTTAAATAGTTGAAATAGGAAAAGTGTTTCCATATCGAATGCTATTATTAAAAACCTGACGTAAATAGCGACCTTCGGTGGAATACGGAGTTAGTCCAATCACCTCAAGCTGACATGACAACGACAAAGGATACCAATAGCTTGGTTCGCCTTCAGGAAAACTCCTTATCGGCTAATAAGTACCAAGAACATAATTTGTAAAGCAACTGTCTGTTTACTTTATTGATGTAGGGGGCACCGGTAGCTCAGAGGTAGCATGATAGCTTATTGAGTTCAAGATCGCGGGTTCGAAAAACCTTGTACCCGCAGCTCTTCTGATGGGATATTAAGCAATGTCCCAATAAGGGTCTTCTTGTAGAATATTTTTTTTGCTTTTGTTAAATACTAATTAGGTTTACTTCGGAATTTTCGAGGACAAATCCCCATTTGAAGAAAAAGTCAAGTCAAAATAAAGCCGTCGAAGTGAATCATTTCCAGAAAATCTAGGGTAAAACAAGGTCTCTTAAGGAAAAAGAAAAAAACATGAAAATCAAAGAGTAAAGTTTCTAAAGGGAACCCTAGAGGATGCCAAATAATATGGTAGGGACATGCGGAAGAACGAGAAGAGGGAGACCTCCTATATGAGGAGGGAATCCCGAAGTAGATAGAGGATACAAGAGGTTGGCAGGATGGCTGGCAAAAAACAAGGTGAACAATTCTTCTAGTCTAGAAGTTCTAGAAATCTACCAGTCAGGAAGCAACTCTAAAATAAAAAAATATTATTAAATAATATCCTCAAAATGAAAATTATTTAGCTTAAAAAAAGTTGGGTAATTTCCGAACTTGGTAAGTACTCCGCTAAAAATCGCTCATACAAAAGTACTGTGTACTAATGTACCAAATCGAGACATTGGTTTCAGAGATATGGGAACGAGAGTCTTATTTTCCTTTTCACAGTCTCTATGGAACTAAGTATGTTACTAAAAACTATTATCTTATGTAATTTTTCATTACTAATATTTATCTGATTAAAGAGTAGTCAATAGTTAATAGTATCTACAAGTAAATAGAAACTAGTAAAGGAAACACAAATATTACATAAGTTTCATTTATACTAATCGAGATAAAGACACACACTGTAACTCATTGATAATAGGTTTTTTTTTATGAACGTCATTCAGAAAATAACAGACAATTTGCCTTTATTTAAGTACTCTGGTTGACGTATTGAGTATAAATATATCTAGAGCTACATTCGTGTGGAAATTATGACCGGACAGACATACGTCATACTCTCACAATACGTTCTCTACCAATGGAACCCACTCCTTTAGTAAGCCTCCCATTACAACTCATTAAAATCGACGATGAATCCAGTGGCTTGGAGCAGAACCCTAGAGGTTTCAGGACTTCCAGGTGTTTGAGGATCCACCTCACTATTTACCATAATTGATACAAATGTTGTAGAACACTGAATTACTCGACTACGGTTAGAGTAAATGTAAATATTAAAAACTGATTCCAATTCGACTTCCAACTTGAAAAATTAATATATATATATACATTTCCTACTTACGAGAAAACTCCGAAGTTGAAATTTTGTACATTGATGATTTGGGTCCATTTTTAAACGGAAACTTCAAAAACAACAAATTTCCGGGAGTGTTATCAATTTGTAGCCTAGCCTCAAGACGGATAAAACCCAAAGCTAAAATGTTGGATAATGCTTCTTCATAGGTTGTAACTGAAATATAGACATTTGAATATTTTCAAAATTTAAATTATTAAAGTGAGTTCGTGAATTAATGACTATGTATGGGGGATTTTCAAACTGTTACCAGGTTGTCTACTAGAAAAAAAAAAGGATGTAAAACGTTTTTAAGACAAGTATGAGGAGGACGAAACTTGAATGATAGGATCTCGGAATGGGACTGGTGATGAAAACTTCAAAACCTGACGTGGCCCAGCAACGCAGATCCAATCACCGCTTGTCTCATTAGTAGGTAGTCAGGTCTTTTAGGGGGGCAGGAAGGCAGAGCGCGTAGACAAGGGGTACCCAAATATCCCATGCCGCCATGTTGGAATAAATTTATAGGTATACCACTTCTAAATGGGTTAGCTTGTGATTTTCAAAAAGATCTACCTTCAGCAAGAAAAAAAATTGCATTTTACTTCCCCAGTTGAACATAGTGTAGGGGAAATTATGAAATCGGTCAAAAATTCGATGCTGAGTGTTCACGGGGGTTGTTCGAAGGGCTTAATTTCAAAACCCTGAATAACTTTCGATGGAATGAAATTATAGAGACGAAATTTTGTATTTGTACAAATTGTATATGTTGATAAGTAAGATAACTGATTTTCAATCAATTCTTGCAGAAGAGAAGCAGGGTTTACAGCGAGACTGGAATCATAGTTAATAGCAAATATTTGTGGGGAAGTAAACTGCGGGTGATTTACCGACGATTTGCTATTTTCAAAGTTGTTTTTCTTCTTCAGCGTCCGCACTTCATCAATGAGTCACATCTCAGCCATACCAACCTCTTGCATGAATTTTCCCCTACAAGAAGAGAGATGAAAGAATTTGTTTACTAAATAGTAAAGATAATTTAAAGAATTTCTTCGCCTAAAGTTCTTCAAATTTTAAAACAAACGAATTTCTGTATCTTCGTCATTAGAATTTTGAGTAACAGCGCTAATGTGTGTCTGGTCACGTTCTTCCGTACTGTATTAACAAACATGGAAAACGAGGAGCAATTGTTCTGAGCGCGAAGAGTCCTGAAACCGTTTGGTACACATTGAGGCAGGACGAGTAATGACATCGACCGGCCGTACAAGGTACATTTTGAATATTTGCACAAATGATGTGTTAACAATTCACGCAAACAATGGCAGCGAAGCACTTTCACTCGTCGTCTACGGGGACAAATCCTGAAGGAACTTGAAGTAGTTAGTGGCAACTCAAGGATTTTTTTAGAACTTAGTTAACATAAGGTCAAAATGCAACTTTCTGCAGCTAATTATTAAAAAACCAATTATTATATTTGTGACTTGGTGCAAGAACCACCTATGTCAATTTTCTCAAATTTTAGAGTATCAGATTTAAAGAATTTGAATAAACTTAAACCTTCTTGAAGTTTCATGTACTAGACTTAATTTATTTTATATAAATTAAATTAGCACGTCATGACTTGAATTTACTAGATCATTTGTTTTTAAAAGTTGATTTGTATGCAAAAATATTCTGATATAGGTGGTTCTTCAAATAAAAAAATAATAATTTTTTTAAATAAGTGTTACCATATCATGACCACCAAATGTTACTTCTTTCAAATAAAAGCGCGTTGTCTCATCCTTAAACATTATTAAATAGTCTTTTTATAATTATTAGGTATATAAACAACAACAACATTTATTTGGACCAGCAAGATATGTGCTATACACAAATATATAATAATAAAGGGTTTAAAATAAAGAGTCCTGGTATAGTCTTTGTTTGAGTCGCCTACCAGGAGTAGGCGCACCTAGACTGTAGTGTACAGCCCCGGAACAATGCACAAGGCCTTCGTGGTGATTTTTCACAAGTTTCTCAACGTGAGCTGCAAATAGAGGAACTCCCAGTTCTTCATGGATTTTGTGATTCCTGACAAACCAGGGTGCGTTTGTTGCTATTCGGAGTCCTTTATTTTGAAATTTTTGTAGTAGTTTCATGTTAGTGTTGCTGGTAGATACCGATCCAGACTGGACAGGCGTATTTTGGAAGTAGAAGTAGGAGTGTCTTGTATAGAAGAATAGTACATGTGTGTTTAGGGGGCGTGTTTCTGTTTATGAGAGGGTAGAGGGTGTTAAGTCGTGAATATGCTAACTGTAGTTTTCTGTTAATGTGTAGTTTCCATGTGAGTCGTGTATCCAAAAGTACTCCAAGATAGCGCACACCCTTCTCCTTGGGGTTCCAGAGAATTGGGAGGTCATCAATTTGCAGCTGACGTTGTTCTTCTATGGAGAATCTGAGGAGAGCGAAGATTGTAGCTTCAGTCTTCCCTACATTAAGTTATTAGGTATAAAAACATCATATTAAAATATAAAAAAATATATATCTATAAAATTTATGATAAAAAATCCCTACATCAAACATTCATACTAGTTTTTTACAAAAAAAAAAAAAAAAAAAAAAGGTATTATAAAATTAATAATGTAATTTGTCATAATGTCAACATTGGCGGTTCTTTATTTAATATAATTTCATGTTGACATTGGCTATTATTGCACTAAACAAAATGAATCCACTGGGAATACATGGTCGACATAGGAACGACATTTATTTTAATAATGTTATTATGATAGGTATATAAAAATATATGGTTTTCTAAGATTTGTGACATGTCACATTTGTTAAAATTTGACATTCGTGGTTCTTGCACCAAGGCACAGATTTATTATTATATTTGTGTATTTACCTTTTTATTTATATATATTTTTTGAACTCCTGAAAAAAGATGAAAGAAATCCTGCGTGCGACCCTGTAAGGAGGGTTTTCAAAGAGAGACTGAAAACTACAATAATTCGATCTGGGGAAGTATTGACAGTAATTCAACGAAAAACTTTTCGCGTGAGGTTGCATTTCTGAAGGCTATAGGAAGTAACAAAACCTGACCTTTCTGATGCAGATGCAGTGAGCCGACCATTCCTATTTATATTTATTTACAAGCATTTTTTTTACGTAATAATTGTAGTTCTCTTTAAAAAAAAAAAAAAAGATATATTTTAATAATGATAGGGTTTTGACAGTGATATTATGTGGTCAGGGTATAAAATTGAAGGTTAGGAAATTGCAAGAGTGACGTTTCTATTGGAGGGGTTAACTAAGGGTCAAATGGAGGATCAAAGCTGACCTTGGAGTTAATTTAGAGGGAGGGCTTTATCTAGGTCCGGGGAACCGGTCAAAACCCGGACATGGGACTAAGCAAGGCCGGGGGGGTTTCCCAGTGTCCCGCGCCCACCACCAGTCCGGCCTTGACACACATAGAGAACAGGAGCGAGATCGCATTTCGGAAACACCACTCCGCGGACCTTGCGCATGCCACACAACTTAGAAAAGTCTATATTTTTATATGTAAGAACCGCCAATGTCATAATAATATTATTAAAACAAATGTCGTTCCTATGACAACCATGTAATTCCAGCTGATTCATATTGTTTAGTGCGATAATAGCCAACCTCCTATTGAGGTCCTCGAAATTGGGAAAGAAATGTTTTACGACTACAAAGCTCTGCTTTCCAAACCACAAAAATAAGAACTCTGTCGATGAGCAGGTGCAATGGTTGAAAATTAAGTGGCTTCAGTATTGTAAAGATGAAAAGCTGGAAAAATATTTTACAAATACTCATTTCGAGCAGAAGACTTTCAAGAATTGGAATATGAATGCCTGATGTAGGGATTTTTTTTTTTTATGTACCTACATAATATGATATTTTTCGTAACTAGTACAACAATATTAGTTGCTCAAGTTCGTGGGTTCGAAACCCGCCCGAGGCCCTTAGTGTATTTTATCTGGGAGGAAAAATAAACTTAAGCATGTCGTCCTTCGGATGGGACGTTAAGCGATGGTCCCGAGCCTGTACGATGTCAAGAACTCGTTAAAGACCCCGACCCTAGATGAATAAAAATTTAGGGTAGGCAAAATTTAGGACTCCCATAGTAGAGTCGGGCTCATGTCCACCAGAGTGACGAGCCCGGGCATGAATCATAATAACTAACTAACTAACAACATTAGTAGGTTAGGTTAGGATTTATGACTCATGCTCGGGCTTTAACTACGAGGTCATATCGCCTAGTACCAGAGTGCTCTTTCGTAAGCCCGACTCTACTGTGGGAGTCCTAAATTTTGCCTACCCTAAATTTTTTCTTTTATTCACCTAGAGCAGGGGTCTTTAACGAGTACCTGACATTGTACAGGCTCGGGACCATCGCTTAACGTCCCATCCGAAGGACGGAGTGCTTAAGTTTATTTTACCTCCCAGATAAAATAAACTAAGGGACTCAAAGTACACACAAGTAGATAAGATAAAATAAACTAAGGGACTCGGTCGGGTTTCGAACCCACAATCTTGAGCTCAGAAGGCAAGCACGCATACCACTGAGCTACCGGCGCCCTCACACACAACATTATTATACCTAATAATTATAAAAAGGCTATTTCATTCGTTCAAGGATGAGACAACGCGTTTTTATTTGAAAGAAGTTACATTGGTGGTCATGACATGGTCCTCTAACGATGACACCTATTGATTTTCAGCCAAATCGATCAAAGAAAAGTGGGGGATTAGGGGGGAGGCTTAACACAAAAACTTAACTGCAGTTGTAATGAATGTATCGACACAAAATATCATAGCTGAATTCGAAACCTCATAAGGACAACATTATTAATTTTCAGCGGAATCATTCGAAGGGGAAGGGGGCTCAACTCAAAAACCCCAATAACTGCCGATATAATGAATATATCGACATGAAATTTCATATTTTAAATCAAACCCCAATGAGGACATAATATGTCAAACTTCAGCGATATTGGCTGAAGGAAGAGGAGGGGGGGGGGGGGGGGGTTCAGGGGAGGGAGGGGGTCAATTCAAAAACTTGAATAACTACCGATGAATTTATCGACACAAAATTTAGTAAGAGGATTTAGGAGGCCCTATATAAGTCAACTATTGAATATTAGCGCAGACGGTCGACTAGTTTTGGTGGGAGAGCGAAAAGCTAATGGGTTAATTCGTTCTGGGGAAGTACATTGCCGGTGATTCACAAACAGCATTTTTCAGTTGTATATTTATTTTATAAAATACTTATTGACGTATATTTTTGTGATGTAGAGTAATATAGTCAAAAAGAAAACTTGAGGAAGCTTGAAATGATTGATTTTACTGGAAACGAATTTTAAAACAATGGCCTTAAAAACTCTGGGTTTTCTCTTGTTTGTTCTGTTATCTTTAGTACAGGTTTTAACTTTGATTCGTTCCTTATTATTCATTTACAAAATAAAATGTATACTGTAAGAAATTAAAAAAAAGTTAGTATATCAAATAAATGAATGAGTATTAAAAAAATAATTTAAATATAAATGTGCAATTAGATAGATATGGAAGGAAGTAGTGTTTTGTGTTCTTACTCAGACAGTGAAATATAACCGAACTTTTAAGGTCATCATCATAGTTTCACACAGCCAAGAATTACGATGTGATTTTAATTTTTTTTCTAATTCCCAAACTATTCGAAATGCAGGATGTTATGTAATAGGTCTGAAATTCGATATTGAGTTTTCTTGATTCTAAAAATAAAAAATCAATCAAGTGCAAACTATACTTGCACAATTAGTGTTCCGTGCCATCAGCCCCCCAGTTATAAGGAAATAAACAGTTAAATTGTTTATAACATTAATTGTGACCTGATAATTTTGACAATCTATCCCTAATTCTTTCTCTTTTCCCCGAAAAATGTTTAAACAAATGTATAAAAAAAAATACACCATATATATTGTTGAATTTGGTGCGTCAATAAGCTTTCATTGGACACACTACATGATGCCCTTGAATATATATTTTTTCATTTCCCAATTTGCCCCCTGAAACACTGTTCCTCGTGCTAAATTTAAAATTATTATGTCGAATAATTTCAGGGAAAATGAGTGACAGACGGACGGACGGACACCGAACTGATTCCATGTGTTCCGTTTTGCTAATTATGGCCCGGAACACTAAAAAAAAAAAGTCCTACTGTGTGTCAATGAACATGGTAACTACGAATGAATACATTAACAAGACATCTATCAATTTTCAGCCGAATCGATGAATGGGGAGTGGACAGAGGAGGGAGATGCTATAATGACAAATCTGGATCCAGTACCCGATATGGACAACACACCTGTCGATTTTCAAGCAAATCACCCCAAGGGGAAGAAGGATCAGAGAAGTAGGGCTCAACTCAAAATCCCTAACAATGAATTTAGAAAGAGTAAGAGGATTTAAAATTCACTGAGTAAAGCACTTATTGATTTTCAACCAAATCAGTAAAATAATTTCAGAGAGAACTCAAAAATTTATTTGATTAATTCGCGCTGGGGAAGTAATATGCCGTTGATTTACCGACGACATTTTTTTATAGTTTAGTCCATAGTTGAACAGCTGAAGGTGCGCAACCACTTAATAAATTATTAAAAAAGAGGATTGGTATCTGGAGCTACTCAGCCACATCTCAATTTAATATCCATGTTGTTATTTGATCTCATCGTTTTGCTAGATCGGGCTCTCTACAGGTTGCCATCCTCCTCCAATATATCTGTGGTCATAGGAAATAAATTGGTAAGTCTAAATTACTAACTTTTCAGGGCACCATTTTTTTACTTTTGCATTAATCGTGTAAATCCAGTTTATGGAATAAATAAATTAGGTTTGCATCATTATTAATCCTTCTAAATCTATAGGAGTGAATGAAAATGAATATTGTTAATCCTTACTTGGATTTTCCCTTAGTTACCTAATCATTCTCCATCACTTACCTAATTATTGACCACACTTACCTAATTATTAACCATACTTTTTGAAATACTCGAGAATGATGCCTCTCTAAAGTTGATTTAACCGAAAACGTCCTCTTCACTTGCCGTAGTGAATAAATGGTTAAATGCAGTTATCTCTTAAAATGTAATTTAATGATTTCTCAAAGAAGTAGATATAGTTGATTTAACCGAGAACATACCCAATTTTACGAGATACCAAAAAACCCACATCTTTATAATTCCGAAAGTATTAGAGTCCTGATCTCCCAACTTCTTCCGAGTGCGCAGATAACTTGGGAGATCATCAGAGTGCACTTAACTCATTTTGGCCATTTGACGACTTAACAACTTATTTCCTGTGGTCATAGCATTTATCTACGAAATAAAACTCTCTACCAGACGGGATTCGAACCAGTGTGAGTCCAACGAACAATTTCACATATGACAGGGAAGAATGGGTCAAGAATGTTCATAAAAATTACTTAAGTTTTTTTTGTCCCTCTAAAACTAATCGTACCGTTTTGGTTAATAATCACATCAATAGTTGACTTAGACACAGATATTTAAATCCTCATTTCAATAAGTGTCGTCTTTCTAGGGCTTATAATTTACATAGACCATTCTATGTCGATACATTCAATACATCCACCATAGTTATCGTGTGCACAGATAGACAGAAAATTTTACTATCATATTTGAGGGCGCCGGTAGCTCAGTGGTATGCGTGTTTGCCTTCTGAGCTCAAGATCGTGGGTTCGAAACCCGACCGAGGCCCTTAGTTTATTTTATCTATGAGGTTTGGCCATTTTACGACTTAACAACTTATTCCCTGTGACCATAGATACATGTATAGCTAGCAATTTATGTATTCCATCTATAAAAGAAATACTTTCCACAACATTCACCTTTGTAAGGAGCTGTAGAAGAAAAACAGAGAAGTAAAAATGGCAAAATAAAAAATAAAGTAAGTCAAGTAACGGTTTCATGAACATTCTTGGTTCTTCACATAAAACGTATATAAACATCATAACTGTTTCTTTTATAGGAAACATATAAAAGAGATTAGTACATTGCATTGTTTTATTTCAATAAACAGAAAGAAGGAAGACCTTGAGAAACAACTTTAAAATAGATACAAGTAAACAGAACAGGCACACTCTCTGATAAAGCAAATGTTATTTGATAAGATGAATGAAGCAAAACATTCACCTTCCGCAGATATATGTACATGACAGAGGAAGATAAGTTTCTTGAGTGAGAAAGCAGACATGTCCCCTAAATCATTCTCTCACACGTCTAACTCGACAACCACTGAACGGATCAAGTCAGTTACATAATTAAGGCTATTTCACTTGCAACGCTTTTTGTCAAAACAGTCTGAAAGTTTGAAGAAAAATTTCCGCTCAACAGAATACAGATAAAAAATAATAATTCTGAATAAAAATTAGCTTTACAATAAAAATGTAGGAATGGTTTGTGCAATTCTCCGTCTCTTCCTGTTATTCTAGTACTATGATTTGAAATCCGTTTCACTCCTCACGATATTTTTTAATTCATTCATTTCATTTATGCAGGATAGTTATGTTATTTTATTATGAGATAATATTCTTAAACATCTAAGAAGATTAATTATGATTACCAACAAAAACAATATCAAAATTCCTCCACTTAACCTTGTGGGTAGGAATATGACGGCAGAGCACACGTAGGTTTCAACCTCTACCTATAATTATCGTATAATCAATTAAAAAATACAATAAATTGTATCTAGAAAAAGAAATAATTTATAGGTAAAAATAACAGCTAAATTCCTCTATTCCTTCTTTCTCTGTAAGAATAAATATAAATTTTGAAATTAATATTTCATTTTTTTTTTTCTTAAAGGGATACATTTTTATCGGAATCTGGTGTTCCCTACCACGTGGTCCCTACCACGTAAATAAAAAAACATCAAATGTCTATCTGCGGACACGAGAAATCGCGACGAAAAGGAAAGAGAGATTTAGAGGGAATCTTCCTTGATAACTGCCGATGTTATGAATTTATCGACACTAAATTTTATAAGATTGAGTCACTGAATAAAGCACTTATAGACAATATTGGCCGAAAAGAAGGGTTTAGAGGGAGAGCGATAATGTAGACCAAGAAATGCACATTGGTGATGGTTCTCCAAGGCCTATATATTTTTTTTTTTACTTCCCCAGCTGTATGAAGTAAAGGGGAAGTTATGTAATCGGTGAAAAATTCGATGCTGAGTTTTCAACGAAATTCCATTTTTTCCGACCAATAAATTAAAAATATGAAAAAAGTCGATTGAATGTATAGACAAGAAATATATGTGGATCCAGAACCGTCTAACGACGACACCTATTGTTTTTCAGCCAGATCAACCAAAGGGAAGAGGGATCAGGGGGGAAACTTCACATAAAAATTAACAATTGCCGATAGAATGAATGTGTCGACATAAAATTTTATGTGTGGGACCAAAACTCCATAAGGACGACACTTTTTTAATTTTCAGCGGAATCGGCAGAAGGGAAGGAGGGATGAGAGGAGGGCTAAGTTCAAAACCATAATAACTGCTGATATAATGAATTTATTGACACAAAATTTAATATGAGTATTTAGGAGCCCTTATGTAAGACAACGGTTCAATATTAGCCCAAACGGTCGACTGGTTTCGGAGGGGGAGCGAAACGTCAATTGATTAATTCGTACTGGGGAAGTACATTGCCGGTAATTCATCGACGACTTTTTTTCCCTGTTCGCTATTTAAAGAATGAAAGGCTCAATCGAATATGAGAAGAAAAACTATTTAAAAAAAAAAATTAAGACTAGTATGGATATTGCTCACTTCTTATTAGAGAACGCCTCGAGAACATATAAACACTAGTAGTCCCAATTAGATTGGTTACATTGTGTAGTGAAGGTCGATCAAATGACAGTGCCACTTAACTGGGCTTTGCTCACTGTCAGACACACACCGAGAATCGCAACCTTGGAGAGTAATGCTGCGTCCGCACCAAAGAAACATACGAACGAAAGTTGGCACTATATACACTACTGATGGGCATTCTACGGACAGGGGGACACAAAAAACGTGAAAACCAACTAATTTCTTTTCGTTTGAATATTTAATTTTAGAGAGAATAAAGAATTCGCTATATTCTTATAGCGTAAAGATTCTACGCGTAAGTGTCCTGTCTTAAAAATTAAACAAGGCCTTCAACAGTATTTAAGCATACTCTTACTAAATTTCAATCCTAGATCCCGTATCCTGTAGTGAAAAATGTCTTTTATCTCTCTATCATTTCGTTATTCGAAATATTGTAAAAATTCATGGTCGTGTATTTTCATGAGAGTAATGTACAACATTTTTGTCAAAATGCTTCACAAAACTAAAATTTTGAAAAATTCCTAAAACTCTCTATCTCATTTTTTGAATGGCATTAATTTAGAAAAAATATTTTTAAAACATCTCTTTCTTGGTTTCGTCATTTTTAATCACGGGATTGGAAATTATTGGGTTTCATTTATTATTGACGTTTTCATATTGAATTTGTTTTTATATATTTTGTTCCTACTTACGTATAATTCATCCTATCAAATCATGATTGATTGCTATATAATAAAATATAATATATTAATAATAATTCTACTAAACCACCTAATAAAAATAATAACTCTAGCTTTTCACTAAGGACCGAAAGATGCGAGCAGCACCTTATCAATCTACTTATTTAGGCGATTTTTAGTAGGGCTTTGAAAGCATAAGAATTCCTTTTAAAATTAATAAAAATAAATAAATTAAAATTTGTATCGAAAACCGAAGAATTGAAAAGTTTTTGCATACATCTTAACACTGGGAGAAAGTAGTTTTCTCGAAACCAAGACAGATATTTTGAATAAAAGTTATTTATTATAGTGAACACTTTTATGTTATAATTGTTAGCGCCGAAGACGGTTTTAGATCACCAATTTAAAAAAAGAACATGAACAACAAATGAAAATCAGCCGGTATTCCGGGATTGCGAACCCTAATGCTAAGGTACTCACATCCTGGAAGTCATCAGCAGCGAGGAGATGACAGTAGAGGAGAGGCTGTTCAGGATCCTTGAGGGCGTAGAGGAGGTAGCCACCATCGACGTCCTTGGGGAACACGGCCAGTCTGGTGATGAGGCTGAGAGGATGGGACAGGTTGGTAGGGCCGCCTCGCAGCTCCAGCAGCGACTTATCCACACCCACTCGCACCTTCAAAATCACAAAACGATTAAAGTATACATGGAGATTCTCAAATAGCAGGTTTACACGCCGCGCGCCGGTGCTCGGGAGTAATGTGGCGGCTCAACTGTATTAATCCTACAGAAACTGACACGTAGAGGGTAGTACCTATATAGGTGAAAGTGCCGTTTACGTAAAATTCATTTTCTATTTTGTTTTTAATTCTGAAAAATAATTTTGAAGAAATGTAAAGCCATTATCATTGTTATAATAAATTATTTATGTAATCAGATGGCAAAACAAAAAAAGAAGGTTAAATCAGAAAACGCATGTAGTCATTTTGCAGATAACTACGATTTCAATAGAATGACATCTTGTACGTTCACGTATGTTGAATGAGCATCGGCTTCATTCGCACAAAATTAAACAATGTACGTTCACGTATGTTGAATGAGCATCGGCATCATTCGCACAAAATTAAACATATATTTCCTGGAACTGGGCTGGGAGGACCCCCCCCCCCCCCCCCCCCCCCCCCCCCCCAAGACAAGATATTTACAGCTAATTCGGCAAATGGCATAGGGGATCACAGAGGGGCTTCAACTTAAAAACCACCAGAAATTTTATAATAAGATTGAGAAGTCCCTGAAAAGAACACCTTTTATTCATCCGAATCGGTCGTTTGGGGGCCCAATTCAAAAACTCTAATAATTGCTGATATGATGAATGTATCGACACGAAATTTTATTCGAGGATTGAGAAGTCAATGATTAAGACATACATTCATTTTCATCTAAATCAGTAGTAGTTTTTTAGAGGAAGAACAAAAGGTTAACTGATCAATTCGCGCTGAGGAATGCCATTTAGACGCGTTTTTCTATTTTCATCATCGCTCTGCCAGGCTAAGTCAGATATCGAGTGAAGCCGGGGAAGAGAAGAAGTAATAGACCCGACCTTAGGGCATGCTCTCGACGACACAAGTATTCAGTTTACAGGATGGTTACATTAAAATTACGCGGAATGTTTTACAGTATCAATATAAATCTCTTAGTACCAATTCGATATATCATGAGCTGGGAGCGCCACAGTTGAACCACCCTGACAACACAGTGCTCTGTGGGACACACCGTGCTTGCCGAATTACGCTGCGGGTATGCCAACACTATAGAATGTTGATTATAGACAAACAAAATGATAAAAGACTGTTATGGTTGTTGGTTATCAATGAGGAGAAGCAGGAGTCCAATATAAACAAAAACAAATACATTAACTAATTTACAAGGCACAGTGACAGCTGACAAATGTCAATACATCAATATGGTTCCACTCCCTCAAATATCTAGGCCAATTTGGGACAATTTACGACTCATATCCCTCCACTGATGTATGAGCGAAATAGTCCGAAATAGCTCATTGGACGCATAATTTTTTCACTTCTACGAACTTAGATTGTACAAATATTCTTACGCGCAATTTTTTTTTTACTATCATCATTCCTTTATTTTGAATATTTACAATCGGTAAATCACCATAAGTAAATTTGATGTCGGTGATAAAAGAGAACAGAACCAAATGAATAACAAAATAAAATAAAATGTACAAAATAATAAAAATTATGTTTTCTAATCCCTTATTTTCCAAGTTGATATTCACTATCAAAAATTCATTATAAATAGTGTATTTTCAGTAAAGAATAATATTAATGAATAAAAAACCTTGAGCATGCCGACCTTCGGAGAGGACATTGCACTTGACCATCAAATGTTGCTTGATGGTCCCGAACCCACAAGTCAGGTATCCGTTAAAAATCCCTACTCTAGATAACTAAACCTAGAGTAGACAAAATTTAGCATTCCCAAAGTAGAATCGAGCTAATGTCCACCAGAGGACTAAAGAGCAATCTGGTAGTAGGCGATATGACTTCATAGTTAAAGCCCGGGCGTGAATCACAGTAACTAACTAATAATAATGAAAACATATTATTGTATTTTAATATTATTAATTTGTTCACTTCCAAACAAGCAGAGCAGTGAGTAGTCATCAAATAATAAAATCAACAACGGCAGCCCTGCGACAGTGAGACCTCCTTTCTCAGACCAACCTCTCGACAAACAGAGTATGGATCTAATAACAATAACATTTATTTTAGGATTGTTTTTGTGACTCATGCCCGGGCTTTGACTATGAGCTCATTTAGCCTTTGCGTATTCTATTATCACGTTACGGTTTAACGAAACTAAATATTATTATTAATTAGATAGTGTTTTCATGACGAAAATGTAAAAGAACACTAGAAAAACTGATGAATTTCAGATAGGATAAAAATGATAATGAAAAAGAGTGCTCACAGGATGGTTAATATCAAAGTACAGTTAGTTAGTATGACTCA
This sequence comes from Aradus depressus, assembly GCA_963662175.1. Classification (NCBI taxonomy): domain Eukaryota; kingdom Metazoa; phylum Arthropoda; class Insecta; order Hemiptera; family Aradidae; genus Aradus; species Aradus depressus. The sequence goes on from OY759215.1 coordinate 16,531,980, forward strand.
TGCCCGGGCTTTAACTGTGAGGTCATATCGCCTACTATCAGAGCGCTATTTTGTCACTCTAATGGACAGCCCGACTTTACGGTATACCTATTGTGGCTACCAAAGTTTCGTTACCTAGGTTAGGGGACTTTAACGAGTACCTGAACCGGACAATCAAGATTTTTTTTTATCTCCCAGATAAGACCTTTGGCCGGGTTTCGAAGCCGCGATCGTGAGCACAGTAGGTAAGCACGCTCTACCCGCGCCCTCAAACTTATTTACATTTTAAAGTCCTATAAAGCTGCAATTAAATATCAACATAAGAACATGAAGGTCACTAAAATATAAAAAACAGGATTGAAATCCAAACAGCTTACACTTTTGAATCAAAAAGGTCCATAAAAATAAAAGATAACCTGATAAACTAATTATACCATGAGAAGATAATTTTTAATTATAGTTTCAGATATGTATATCTTATATTTTCCCATAACCTTGGCCGTTCTGAAGTTATGTGTTCAAACAGCGGGTCGAGGGAAACAAAGGCAAGAAAATGATTCTTTAGACTTAAAAAATATTTTTTAGTCCAGACTCGAAACCTATTAATTCACCGACATACTGAAAAGAAAAAAAGTGTGAATCACCATCAATGCACTTCCCCAGCGCGAATTAATGAATTAGGTTAAGAAAACGTAACCTTCTTTCAACAATTATCTTCTCGAAAATTGGAATTCATCCACCACATTACAACGCAAAAAAGTCGTACTTCCCCTAAACTAATTAAACAAATTTTCGCTCCCCCTCCAAAACCAGTCGACACATTTGCGCTAATATTCAAGAGTTCATAACATAGGGGCACTTAAATCTTCGTACAACTGATGACTACTAGTAATTCAATACATCGGCAGTTTTCAGGGTTTTTGAATTGAGCCCCCTTCCCTTCGGCCGATATTGCTGAAATTATGCCCTCATTGGCATGATTATTAAATTTCATTGCGACAAGCCTTAATCAATGGGTGTCATTTTTAGAGGGTTCTGGATTCACATATAAAATTTCGTGTCGATACATTCATTCTAACGGGAATTATCGTGTTCACAGCACACATATTTGTTTTTTCCTCATTTGGAATCTGGAGGTTGGAAAACATGAATTTTTGGCTGATTACATAACTTGTCGTATACTCGGTATAGCTGGCAAAGTAATGAAGATGATCAAGTTGACCGGATCTCTCTTCCCCAATACAGTAGGTTCGTATGATGTAGCTAACAATTATAACACTACCGTATACCAATAGTTCAAAGATATTATATTCCTTAGGTGATGCTCAGAAGACCATAGAAGTACAGAATTGTACAACGTACTTTTAGCGCGAATTAATAAACTCGTTTTTGCTCCCTTCCGGAACCAATTTACCGGTTTAACTGAAAAGGGTAGACAAAATTTAGGACGTCCTGAGTGGGGCTCATGTCCACTAGAGCGACGAAAGAGCGCTCTGGTAGTTAGATATGACCTCGTAGTTAAAGCCCGGGCATGAGTCACAATAACTAACTAGATATGTATATGCAATTTCGTATCGATATGTTAATTCTATCAATGTTACCTTATTACGAGTATACAGTTGGACTAATACCTCTATATTACTTATTTTAGATGGCGCCGGTAGCTCAGTGGTATGCGTGCTTGCCTTCTAAGCTCAAGATCGTGGGTTCGAAACCCGGCCGAGGCCCTTAGTTCATTTTATCTGGGAAGTAAAATAAACTTAAGTACACCGACGTTAAGCGATGGTGCCGAGCCTGTACGATGTCAGGTACTCGTTAAATACTCCCACGATAGAGTCCGGCTCATGTCCACCAGAGCGATGAAAGAGCGCTCTGGTAGTAGGTGATATGACCTTGTAGTTGAAGCCCGGGCTTGAGTCATAATAACTAACTCTATATTACTTAGCCTGACCCTTTATTCTCTATCGAGAACCCATAAAATTCGGTACCCAGTACTCCTTTCATTCCATTGTCTCCCCCCAACAATTCCCATATCGTATCCCAGTAAAACCCACCATTTAATCGACTACTTGTAAATATTTTTTTTTCCAGCCTCATGTATTTAAATAACGATATTCTACCATAGTTCAAGACAAACGACCTATTAAACAATAAAACAACCCTGAGAATAGACGTTCCATTCATTGCTTAATAGGATGCCAATGAACCGAACCAGTTCACTTGCCCTTAGAAAAAATATATATATATATATATATATATATATATATATATACAAATAGGAAAATTTGTACAGCTAGTGAAATATGTGTAGAAGAATTTGTCCATGAAATGCGCGCGACTGTCAACAACAGAATACCAACCATACTTATTTCCTCTTCGACAATGAACTTCCCAAGGTTAGCACTTAAGAAAAAAAACTATATGGAACCAGTTGCAACCTGTGTAGAAAAAAACTTCAGATATCGCCTCACTTACTGAATATAATCAGTATGTCAACTTTCTCACGTAACTACATACTTAACTTGGGGCAAACAACTTTCCAAGTTTATTGTCATAAAGAAAACGTAGTAACTTGAAAGTGTATACATTCTGATAGAGACAGAATGAACATAAAACGATGGTAAGCGCCAGTGAAAAAAAATTAAAAAATGTGGCCCGAACAAAAAAATGTTTTTTTTTTGTGTTCTAATTTTATCTTTAAAATAAACCTGAACTACCTGACTTCCTTGAGTCTCATTTTTCAGAAGGGCCACCGACATTTTCTCAAGTCGTCATGCAACACCATTCGAAATTCAATTCCGAAGACATTTGAAAAGAATTTACTACTTTGCCATTTGGAAGTGTTTGATTGAGAATTTTTAACCGAACGATATCACGCTTTATTGGGCCGCTTTTTTGAAACAATAATATATATATATATATTTAAAAAATTTACCCGAAAAAAGTTATTTATTTTTGGTGGAAGGCCATAAAAATGGCATACAACTTGAACACCAGAAATGTACATTCCCAGAACGAATTAATCAATTAACTTTTCGCTCCCCCTCCAAAACCAGTCGATCGTTTACGCTAATATTCAATAGTTGACTTACATAGCAGCTCCTAAACCATCGTACTAAATTGTGCGTCGATAAATTCATTACATTGACAGTTTTAGAATTTTTGAATTGAGCCCCCTCCACTGAACCCCCCATTTCCTTCGAGCGATATCGCTCTAATTTGACAGGTTACGTTCTGATTGGGTTTTAACTTCAAATATGAAATTTCATGTCGATACATCGGCAGTTATTGTTTTTTTTTTCAGTTGAGCCCCTTTCCTTCTGCCGATTTCGCTGAAAATTAATAAGTGTCGTCCTTACGAGATTTTGAATTCACGTTTGGAATTGTGTGTACAAATGCATCATGAGGGCAACTTCGAAATCTGGCTATTAAAAATTAATAAAATCTGTGAGGTCGGACTTTTTTTCATATTTGAAACCTGGAGGTTGGAAAACATGAAAGTTTAAAACTCCGCATCGAATTTCTGACCGATTTATAATTTCCCCTATATTTCGTATAGATGGAGTTGTAAAAATGTCAATATGACAAACATGAAAAAAAACAGTGCAGTCCACAAGAGTCGTTTTAGGTTTTAAATGAATGACAGCGAATTTTATTGGAATCTTCTGAGGCAGTCATTCTTCCTGGGGTCCTCAGAAGTTCTGACAGTTGGTGGAAGGACCTTCTCTGAAAGGAGACCTTTTTCATGGATATTCGATATTTATAATTCATCAAAGGAAGGTTTACAAGCTGTTACTATGTATCAACTCAAAAAAATAGAGATACATCCTTCTTATTTAGAAAGGCAATGTAACGTTACTCTGAGCCGGCTCATTTTTAACTTTTAACAATTTTATAAAAGTATTAGTCTACTTAATATAATTTTAGTGTACATTAGTTAATTTTCACAGTGCGTCATATTACCGTTTCATGTTTGGAAAAGAGGAAAGAACATAAAAAATGTTTGATTCATCTTTCCATCCTCCATTAAAGCGCGTTTCATTTTATAAATAGAAACAAGAATTCATTTATTAAAGAAACCAATAAGAAAAAAATAACTCAATTTTTGCAAACCTCTCTTTTACTGTAAGAATGAAAACTGCGACGAGAGCCGGTGTTTTTCAACAAATAAACACGGTTTCTAATTACGATACGAATAACATTTAAATTTGGTTATGAAAAATAGAAACACATTTATACTATTAATCAGGAATTAATTATTATTTCCATTTGTCAGTTAAAACAATCAACATACCTTGGTGGAAGAAGCTGCTCGCCGTATTTGTGGTATGATCCAAGGAAGCATGGGGTTTGACAGTCGCTTGTCAACTGTTGCCAGCCCCAAATATTCCATTTCAAATATTGTCATTGTGAAATCTAACTAATTACAATTTTTAATAGCTAAGAACCATCACTAATTTAACATTTCTGGAGTGTATAAGAATAAATAAAATGTCATGACACTGAATATATCTCCAAAAAATAATAGGACTGCTCTGATAATGAATTTACTAATAAGACATTAATGAGACGAAAATATATCATGCCAGTGGTCGGCATGTGAACAACACGGACGATTGAACAACAACCAAACGAAATGTCAAAAGTAAACTGAACGTGATCGTTCGAATAGACCTCGAATTCTAACGGCCCATTTCAATGCAGCCAACTGCGGATCTGTCAAGTATCCTTTACTTATTTTGTTTTTTAATTCACTCAGTTTGTACTTATTTATGTTAATTTTTTGGAAAGCTTGCTATTTTAATATTAGCTATTAAAAAAATTAATTTCTATTTTTCGGTGTAGGTAACTCTAAATTTGTTATTGATTATATATGTTTTATTTATACTCATTTTAGACTTATTATCATAAGGGAAATTAAATGTGAATACTCTCTTTATTTATTGATTTAACTTAGGCTTATCACACAAAAAATGAAGTTAAAGAATTGTTTGCACTGTTTTTATCAAGGAATTGCTCTTTCAGAATATTCTTTATAAACTCTACTATTGCTGTTAGCATATTCAAAACTAATCTTATGAATCCTACATTTGAACAAAAGAAAAAGTTAGATTAATATTTTTAAAAAACATTAATCAATTAGCGTGATAGGCATTTTTTGGCTCTGCGTATTATCTTTCAGTAGAAATATATTAGCCAATTGGTTTTATTTTAACTAAAAATTAAATTTGTGATAATTTCTTCTCTGTTTTTACTATTTTCCTTGATCAAACTATGTTTCTACGTTTTGGCAGCACTGAGGTCATCTATTTCTGAAACCTTCCAGTTAGGGATGATTTCATCGGTTTTTATCTAGTGTTGCTAAGTATTATGAATATTTGTGTACATAAGCATCTATTAAATCTTTAAACTATGGCCTTCAATTTCCCAGCGTTTTCATACATAATTGCTCTCATAAGCGATGCCGTACTTATCTTCTTTGCAATTTTCCATGTAAGTTCCAAACTAATTATTTTCAATTTAATCCAATGTTCTTTTCTGTTCTAATTATTATTTATGATTTTAGGTAATAGCATTTGATGAATTAAAGACTGATTATAAAAATCCCATCGACCAATGTAATAGCCTTAATCCTGTAAGTTGTGCAGTTTCAAACTTAAGTTTTTTTTTGTGTCGTAATTTTACATAAACATTTATGAAAATAACGTTTTTTTTTCAGCTCGTTCTACCAGAATATTTGTTGCACGTGTTCTTTAACTTCCTATTTTTGTTTTCTGGACAATGGATATCATTATGCATAAATATACCTCTGGTTGCCTATCATATAAACAGGTAAAAAATATGAAATAACGTCATTTGATATAATATTTAGTGTAGCTTAAGAAGAATGTCACTATGAACAGTTAGGTTTCTTGTTTTTAAGTTGATCTTGCCCTAAATTGTGAGTAGTCGTGGTTTTCCCTACAACGTCAGGCACCACAGCTAGTTTTTCAATTTAAGAATATAATGGTTTTGAACAATGCTTGTCAAGACCTTATAAACTATCACAGTATGTATTATAGTTGACGTGTTATATTGCAGTAACCTATTTTCGTTATATGTGTGTGGTTTTTTTCTTTGAGAAAATAGCATCAAAAATCAGGGACAGGCACCTTAGCTTAGTGGGTAAAGCTAACCTGTCGAACCCAGGATCAGTCTGTGCAGTTAATTATTGGAAATACCCATACGAAAATGTATTTTATAAGAGACGCTAACCACCTCTTTGCTCCACCTGCTCGTCGCCTTGCGCTTCCATTGCCTCCTCATAATTGTAACTTTAACCACTGAACAACTAACGCCTCTCTAGGGTAGTAACAGTAAATAGTCAACCATTGAACGAATAAAGCCTCTTTAGGATAGTAAAACTAACCAGTCAACCACTGAAGTCTCTATGATAGTAATTCTAACCACTGAAGTCTCTCTAGGATAATAATACTAACCACTCACTCACCGAGGTCCACACTTATACGTTCTTAGCATGAACTCTGAATAGCGTATCAACGAAGCTCCCCGATGTAGTTTTTCATGTTTCAATCCAAGAAAATTCTATTTTTGAAGCCCTTGTCAAGGCCCTGAAAAGTAAATTCACACGCCGGGTACCACTGCTAGAGTAACGAGTGTATGAAGATATGTAAGTGTAGATAAGCTACACCAAATCATGTACGTATATTTTAGCCAATGTTCATACAATGGTATTGAGCTGAATTTAGTTTGTTCTGTCCCTTCTCTCTAAAATAGTTTTTCAAATCAAGAATATTATATTTGAACTGCCATTGTCAAGAACTTTCCAACAATATATCACACAATGTATTATGGTTTGTTTTTATGACTCTTGTCCGTGCTTTAATTGCGAGGATCATAATCACAATTTAAGTCCAACAAAGGCATTCTGTTCCAATGATGTAAAGGGAACACTAGTGATGAAGGTAATATCAGACACCCCGGGTTTAGATAAGAATAATTGGTTTCAAAGGGAGCATAAAGCATTTTTAAACAATTTTATTTTTAATGACCCCATAACTTCTGAGTCAATGACGGATGTTGTTGGTTGCAGGTACCGTACCAGACCTGTCATGTCCGGACCTGGTCTATATGACCCCACCAGCATCATGAACTCTGATGTCCTCACCGTCTGTCAGAGAGAAGGATGGGTCAAACTCGCATTTTACCTGTTCTCTTTCTTCTACTACCTCTATGGGTAACAACCATTTTAATTATGAGTTATATGTCAAATCAAAAAGCAAGAGAGGAGTTCGCCCCAATGAGACAAAAATACAAATTGCATCTATTATTCGATCATGTAAACAAGGTTCACAATAAAATAAGATTCCTATAAGAAATAGGAGACATATACAAAATTTTCTAGATTTAGAGATTACATACTGATAACGCATTTTTCATGAAAACATGGTATCTCAGCTTCTCAGTTGTTTTCTTTTTAAAAGAAAATAGCCACCACCTACATATGTAGTTATATGGACGATTTCTGATGTAAAACAATTTAGAAAAAATTACATGGGTCACTTTCTTATCATGCATGTTATGCCCCATACATGTTTTCTGAGTCCAATTTTTTTGAAAAATAAAATAATTCTCTTAAAATTGGAAACAGTTGTTAACCTATAGTTTGGACATTGCAGTTTAACGTTCTGGAAAATGCGAGATTTTCGAAATATTATATTTTTAAACATTTGAAATTGTCATGAGCATTATTATTGAGTGACGAATAACGAGCAACATGAGAGATACGAATCAGTCAAATAAATGAGAATAATCCACTTATTATTTTATTCATAATGGGTTGTCTTATTTTTTTCAGGATGATTCATTCATTGATATCAACGTGAAGAAGCTATTTGAAGCATTTTTGTAATTGTGGAGCCATCAAGCCTCATTATAATAAGTCCTTTTTTAAACAATACATGTATATTATATTTATAATAATTTATTACTGAGATATTTATACTTTCATTTTTGCCTCAATAATTTTTTTTTGCCAGGGGTGACTACTAAATTGTCTAAATGATTTGTTTTTTCGTCCCTTTCAATTCATCTACAAATACGCATCAAACAGCATCAATCTTAGTGGTGTGCAACTTAGTGCAGGGGTCAGCAAACTTTCTGCACAAGCGGGTCATATTGTCCCTTTGGCTTTTAAATGGTAGCAATTTATTGAGTAAATTAGTAAAATTAAAATAAAGAGGCGCATAGAGTAACTGAAAAAAATCATGTATCGTGCCATTTCGTTTTTTCCATGATGGTCTTATATAACTCTCAGCTAGGTTATAAATTTAGTTTTTGTTCAAACAAATATTTTTTATCTTTCCCTCGCGGTTTTGGGCCCCTCGTGTTATATATCATTAGTTGCCGATTATTCAGCCAACTCCCAAAAAATATATTTTCTATTGTGTGACAATAATGTATGACGTTTAGTTACCTAGTAAAATTTTCAAAAATTATAACTCGGAAAAGTTATCTAAAACTTAAAAGAATTTTTGAATACTTTTTATTGATTTATTTTTCAATCTTATATTGTGATTTAGTTGATGCTAAGCAGTGCCATATTGTACTGAACATGTATTATTGAGTCCTTAGCTTAAGCCTAAAGATATTACACTTCCGATCTCTCAGTAATGTTGACTAAAAGAAAGTTAATGTTTTAAGATTGCTCCTCATTTGATAATAGCTTATATTTTATAATCTCCACTTTAAGAAAACAGAACTATCGTAATAAAATCATGTGATAAAGAATAAAAATTTCGTTATTTGAATGATATAATGTGCACTTCAATTTTTCTTCTCTGTGTATGAAGAAAAAAAAGAAAAGAGGCTTCGTATGTATTATAATTAACATTATTGCAGTCATCATAATTTAAGATTATATTATAATTACAAATCTAACTCAATTTTTTTTTTTTTTTAAATTATTTTCGGCACAAATTTCATATCCAATAGGTCGCACTGCTTTTCTCAGATAAACCATCATATATTTTAATATAAACTTCAAAAATAACCAGTTTTATTAGAATTATGATCGAGGTTTTAGATTTATATATATTTAAAAAAAATAACAAATACGTTAAGTAGTGGGAGGCAAGTATAGGGAGATCGTGAAAAGAAATTATCTGCACGTATTTTCAGGAGGTTCTAACCCTCTAGAAAGGGATTTCTCTAATTGTAAGATAAAGAATTATTGCTCATATACACCAACTCAACCAAGGATTCAAAACACTTTTGGAAGTTATTATTAAAAACTCTTATACTGAAAAACAAAAATTATAAAATGAAAAAAGAACTGTAATTTGTAGATGTCATAATGAAGTTTTTCGTTTCTGTTAACTGTATAAATATGTACTTACTACGATGGCACATTATAATGAAAATATAACTTTATGTAAAAATAAGAACGTACAAAGAAAAACAAGTTTTAAGTGTAGATTTAGAAAAAATGGAATATATATCTTATATTTATATTCATTTTTTTATTCATTATAAAAATGTGTGTTAGCAAATAGATATTTAATTATAGCTACAGTTCGTATATTTAATAAAAAGAGCTCTACCTAATTTAAATATTAATTACTGTCATTTTATTACTTAATTGTATTTTTATTTTTTTTTTCAATTTCACATAGGTAATAACAAAACGATTATTTTCTTAGAAAAGTTTTTACATTTTTTTTTCTAATTTAATTATAATATAATGATAATAAATTGTAAAGGCATTTGAAATATATTATGAACACCAAAGATTACATTAACTTTTATGAATTGTCTCATATTTGGTCATTAGCCTATAAATATAAATGCATGAAATTTTTATATTAAATAATGTGTTGACTTCCATTTATACTCTCATAGAAAACATATGTGGGTTTGAGTTTTTTTCTTCTTCAAATTTTAGAATCTCAGGATCAAAATGAACACTTCTGGAAAATGTTTTTTTTTTTTTTTTTCGAAACTAATCAATTTTAACCAAATTTGGTGTGATCCTTTGTTCTTGAAGAAAGAAAGGAATAAAAGGAGAATATTAAACAATAATCGACAGCCCTGCACAAACCTCATAAAGCCATGAATATGGGAAAGGTCCGTGCATCCTTACCAGCTCATATTTTTATTGATGATTATTCATAAAGGGTTAATTACTCAAAAGTTCTTCAAAAAACTAGCTATAGTATCTGGCGTTGTCTCCCAGGGGTTACAAAACTATAGGCATGTCCAAGACATGGCTAACCACTCCAAAGTAATCCAAACAGTGGGTTCGCAACCACTTTAAGTTAGATAATTCTAGAAATAAGGTCACATTTTCAATACCTTTGTGGCCATATAAGAAGTGTGGCACTACCCACCCCTCACTTCCCAACAGCTCCGCTTGCATTTTATTGTAGTAATATGTTTTATTTATCTAGGTTAGTGACTCATCCGTACACCGCCAATTACTACAACTAGTATCAATAATTATTTTACTCTCAATTAGAAAAGGCAATCTTTGGGACTCTACAGGTCCGTACTAGGTCTTATTTCAAATCTGACAAAAAATAGTTTGACAAACCATAATATAATACAATAACTAACAGTTTTCGCAAAATCCAGCAATCTTCTGAAAAAATTAAGGGAATTATAATTGTTTACATTTTTAGATTAGCTAAAAATCTCTTAAAAATTATAAATGATAAGTTGACACAGTAAGGCGAATATTCGTTATCAAAATTTACTGGTAAGTCACCGAAATCATTCGCTCCTTTTATTCCCTTACAGGGGAATTTTTGAAAAATCCTTTCTTAGTGGGTACATTCCTCATCTGAGATACAGTGATGAGTAAGTCAGGAGATAATACTTACACGATAATAAAAACATAAAAAATAAAAAAAACAAAACATATTGTTATCATTAAGCACAACTTAATAACATTAATATATACATGTACCTACATATAAATACTAACATTCCAAAACTACGGAACTCTAAAAAGAACTGATTTTTTATTTATGATACAAAAAGGTAGCTGATATACAAAAATATATACATTACATCGATTATTATAAAATATATAAATTGGAGGTATATTAAGAATGTATAAGTATATAAATATATAAAAATGCAAAGGACAACCCCATTTCTGAATTATGACTGTTATTTTAGCTTTCCCGTAGGTAAAGTTGGGTTTTCGTGTTTTTTCACGTGTCTTTCATTGCCTAATTTCGAGAAAATTCGGTGTATAGTACGTCAACATCTATTTGGTCAGAAATTTTCAGGCACAGTGCTCCAGCCATTTGGAAATTAGCCAACTTTTTACGTTATTAAGTTAAAAGTATTACATTTTTCACAGCATAAATCGAGAAAAATTGAACTTTTAATTTTAGAGTTATTGTGACTCAATCCCGGGTTTAACTACGAAGCCATAACGCCTGCTACCAAAGGGTTCTTTCGTCGCTCATGGTGGACATGAGCTCGACTCTACTGTGGGAGTTCTAAATTTTGCCTACCCAAGTTTATTCATCTAGGGTAGGAGTTTTTATTGAGTACCTGACATCGTACAGACTCGTGACTATCGCTTAGCGTCCCATCCCAAGGAAATACATTGCCAGTTTTTTTTTTTTTTTTGAGGGGAGGGGGGGGAGTTGTCATCTTTGCTTTTCCATAGTTTGTACTCATTTATTTTAGAAGTTTGGATGTTAGCCATTCATCAGTGAGCTCGTCGAGCTCTCTCACTTCTAAAACGTGACTCAGGTTGGCCTCTTTCTGTACAGCAATCTTCGTACCGGCGTACATTATCTGAAGATCTGTCTGGCAATCTGTAAAAAAAAAATATTTAAGTTTTAATGGAATTGACTAAAATCATGTATTATAAAAAAAATATTCAAAATGCTCATTACAAAATCAATAACCAAGTAATTAATCTACTACACCAGTCTTGTTTGTTAAGGATTTTAGGACAAGAACGCAAGAAAAAAATAAAATAAAGGCAAAATGCATGGGAATTCGGGTTTCAAATCGAACAGATGGTGATGATTATCATTTATATGTTAATAATTTAATTAAATAAATTCAGTAAAATAACGCTGCTGTAATTTAGCGACAAATTGTAGCTATAAAACTGTTGGTTTAGCCCAGTAATCTAAAGTAGAAACCTCTTTCAAAAAAAGCAATGATGTGATATGACTGGCCACCAGGGACGGACTTACACTTTGTTGCGCTCAGAGGCAAAAAATATTCTGTCGCCCACTTACGAAAAGAGAAAAACATATTTTTATTTAGATAGAATTTTTTTTAATTTTAATATTAAATATTATTAATATATTAAAGCAGTTATTATGGGATATCTGTAGTATGAAAAGTCTCTTTACACAATTAATTGTGTAAAAATCCGGTGAAATTAATGTGAAAAAAAAGTCTGAAATTTTGCCGCCCAAGGCAAGTCCTCTATTGTAAATCCATCCCTGGCCACCACCTTCGAAAATGAAACCTCTTATTTCTTTTTCGACTGATTCGACGCTACATCCCTGCTACCGGAGATAGAAGAGAGAAGGCAGTAACATTATATATATATATATAAATAATGCTACTGCCTTCTCTCTTCTATCTCCGGTAGCAGGGATGTAGCGTCGAATCAGTCGAAAAAGAAATTTCCAAAGAGGTTTCATTTTATTTCTTTATTTATATATATATATATACACACACACACATTATATTTATATATATAGATAGATAAATATAAACAAAAACTGAAATTTTATAAAAATAAAAACTCAAAAATGATCTCAAGAGAAGTTAACCTTGAAGTAACAATGATTCATAGAACAGGAAATAATTAATTTTTGAGAAGTGAATCATGGTGCGTCATGTGTCGTCTGGGAGATGTTTGTAGGACAACACCACAGAAGTAATCAGGCATGCAGATTTTAGTAGGATGACGTATCGATCTGAGCTTGGAACTACTGCTACAACAAATGTGATATTTTATCCCATCGTTCGGAAATAATTTTTTAATAAATTATTTTCTTATTTATTCTTCAATTCATACAAAACGTATATTAAGTAATATATGAATGCAATGTTTGTTCGCCTGCGGAACCCTTCAAAGTGTGAACTCATCACATTTATCTGTAATATTTTTTTCATGTAACTCTAGTAACTGAGAAAATAAGAAATAACGTTGTCTGTCTCCAAGTGAACCCCCTCTCTCTCTTGAGTGATTTTGAATAGGAATATGGAGTCTGGCTGAAATATGTATGTTCAGCCATTTCCCCGTAATGGTGGGACAAACAGACACAAAAGCTAAAATCATACGTATGGTCTTTGTTTCATCTGAAACGGTTGAGACACAAGTAGTTTTCAAAGATGTCCTATGGGCCTGTACCTACATACATATAACGATTTTTTTTTTTTTAATCCTCCTCAAAGGACACCCTTCTGCAACGGACAATTTTCTTGGTCCCGACTGTCCGTTGTAGAGGGGTTTTGCTGTACTATGTTCAAACTGATGAAGTGATTGCTTACAATAGGCAGACAGGGTACGAGAACAATCCCCGATAATCTGTTTCAGAGCTGGTACCGGATACGACTATCAACCTAAAGCTATGTGGTGCTGACGCTACCTGCAGCCGGTGCCATCGAGAGGAGAGGACCGCTATCACCCAGCTACAGTCCACCCTCTCTACATCATTTAGGCATGTTTCCTCCATTTTCGAAACTCAATTAGGCTGCAAGGGTCCGCATTTATTGCTGCGTCATGGGGGGAAAAAAAAAAAAACTAACCTCTTGGGGTGATGTAAATAAAACACATTGGAAATGAAACTCTTCCATCTTGGTGTTCAAATTTACATGTGTATATCACATAACGAGGTTGATGTCCAGGTAAATGGTCTTGAAGCTCATCCAATCCTGAAACCTATATTGAAAATAATTAGAACATAACAATCAATTTATCAATGGTCTGTTTTTAGTTCGGACTTGACAGTTAAAAGGCCCGGTTGTGTTTAAGCTGCTTTATTCTACCAGGTTTAAAACTAACCTGGTCTCTCAATTGTCAAATTCCAACTTAAATAAAACGGGCCATAAGTAATATTGATACAAAAAAACAAGCGCAAGGTAAAATAATCGACTTACTTCCACAACATCGTCAACACAGATTTTTTGGGCCTGGCGATCAACTTTCACTGAAAAATTTAACATTCCTCAAAACACTTAAAAGCAAATGACAAGTTATCAATAGTACTTAATAATAATACAATGTAACTTACAAATTAATGCAGCATTTGTGTCAAATTTACGAAATCGAAATTTCTTAATAGCTTCTCTGACGGAGTCATCTATATCACAGACATTGACGTTGGACTGTAAGTAAATTATCAATCAGTAAATTTTAGTCATTCTAAATAATGTAATTAAAATAAAGAAACACTACTCAGGAAGTAACAAACAGTTAATGAGATATAATGTTTCATAGAAAGAAGGTAAATAATTGATTAAAAATGTACCATATTAAAGTGTAAAATTAAAGAATACGTAATGACACTGCAAACCCCTACCACCGAAACCAAATGTCCAGTCCAAAGATGATTATTCTGTTAACAAACAAGTGTAACCTCGGAAGGTTATATAATCACCGAGATCGAATGAAGGCATCGATAGTAAAATTAAAATCACTAAAACTGAATCATTGAAATTTCAAAAGAAAAAACTTTATTAATTAAAATAACCTTTCTTAGAGTACTGTGAAGAAAGGAAATCCTGAAGTGAGATTATTTTATAATAAAAATAACTGTTAAAGTTGTGTCAACTAAGTAACTTCCTATCTAAAAAGAAATGGATAGTAAAAATCAATGAACCATCAAGAATTAGTGTTTCTGTAAATTTCTGCGCTAAAAAATTAAGAAGGTCGGTTTCTGTAATTCTTGATTTTATCACACAAGAAATTATAGTTGCACAAACTGTTAGGCATCGATTAAAAAGTAGATATATGTCTTCTGTTATCGTGTTTTTGATAAGAGTTTAGTGTAATTATTGCATCAATAATTTAAAACTCATAAGATTACTATAAAAATTTTCATCAATGGCCTAATATGCCTACAATATTGGCTTGTGTTCAAATTCGAAGCCCTCACACGGTTGGAAGGCACATCACACTTGTTATTTTAAGACTATTTTTTAATTTTAATGCTATTTTCTTATTTTGCTTTATGCGAACGCAGCGTTAGCAGTAGATTAAAATCGGTTAAACAATTTTTATTAATCAGGACAGCAATGAATTATTTTGATATAGGAGGTAACATATATTTGTCTGGTAAATTATGTTAGTTTATATGTCATTTTTTTTATTATTAATATTGAAATTTATTCCATAACGTAGATATGAGGGTTAAATATAAAGAAAACCATGAGGCTTTTACAGAAGATCAGTTGGTTAGTAAGGAGCCGATTGGCCAATTTACAGCATGGTTTGAAGAAATGAAAAAGTGCCCCGACATTATTGAACCAAATGCCGTTTGTCTTGCAACAGCAAATAAGTAGGTATCATTTGTTTACATTTTGTAATGAATATGTCAGCGACTAATATGAGTAATACGTAATTTCATATACACCATTATTTATTTGAATGGATTTTAGCGTCATTCAGATAGCATAACTAGTTGCAGTATTCCAAGAAACAGCATTTCATGTTTTTTCCTAGGGATCTATATTTTTTGTTTACCCAATTATTTTTGCCCGAGCGATCTACATATCACCCTTTAATTTTGTGCGGTTTCAGTTACTCTTACTATTACTTCAATAGATTATCAGGGAGAGGGGAATCCAGTAAAATATAGTATTTTTCACATCACTTTAGTATGTTGGACGTTATTTTACGCCGACACATGAGTATTTCGTGTGTTAAAAGTTTTTTTTCATTTATTGTTTAAAGAAATGGTGCCCCATCTGCAAGATTTGTGTTACTGAAAGGATATGGATCAGATGGTTTTAAATTCTTCACCAATTATGAGAGTCGAAAAGGTACAGATTTGGTGAGTTTGATGTAAATTTCAGTAATAAATTATTAGATTGTAATCATTATTAATTTCGTCTTAGATAGAAAAATTCAATATAATCTCGGTTCATTTATATTTTACCTTTTTCATTTCAGGAAGAAAATCCTCAAGCTGCATTAACTTTCTATTGGCCTACATTCAACCGACAGGTAAGATTATACCATGAAAACTAAATTTTTTTTTTTGGCCTCATGTACGATTCATATTAGCCATGACTCTTATAATGATGATTTACCTAATTATTTACGACATCCATGGCCCCGGGAGGAAGTTTTATCTACGAAATAAAACTCACTCCCGGACGGGATTCGAACCCGCAAACCAAGGTGAGACCATGCGACTAAAACCCTACGCTCTAGCCCGAAAACTAAAGTTGGACACCGAAGTTCCACAAAAAGTGGCCAACCTACCATTTTTGACAATGTATTATAATATAATACATTGTATTATTTTTAGGGGTATATTATACATTGTATTATTTTTATAAATAAAAGCCTGAAGACCAGTGAAAATGAACCCTCAGTATTAGGGGCCTCGTACGCTCTACTCTTAGCTCTGTTGCAAGGCAGCCATTTCTATTTTATTATGATATGTAGTGATTATAATTTTTATAGAACAAAATTCTTTAATAGATTGTTATTTAAAATCATCTAAGATTCTTATACGTATTAACTAGAGAATGATTGGAGTAAAAGTAAGGTCTTCGTTGATGACCCATACAGTAGGTAACCAAACCAAAATTTAGGACTCCCAGAGTAGAGCGACGAAATAACACTGTGGTAGTTTGCGAAATGGTCTCGTAGTCAAAAGCTCGGGCATGAGTTACAAAAACAAACAATTAGTTCACCCCTAAACGAACTGCTCATATTAATTAATAAGTACAATTACCTTTTTTTTTATCTAGCAAATATTACGTCATGAAAGAAAAAAAATGAGTATCAACCAGAAATCTGTCCAGGTTTCGCATGCATTGATTTTTGATTTTGCAGGTGCGTATTGAGGGAACGGTGTGTAAGGTGCCGGAGAGCGAGTCCTCTGAATACTTCAACCGACGACCTCTACAGAGCAGGATCAGTGCAAGCATCAGCCCTCAGAGTAAAGTCGTTCCCAGTAGAGACCACCTCGTTGAAGCTGCACAATTGCTTGCTGCCAAGTCAGTTATGCTAGTTCAGGTTTATTATTATTATTGTTTTACTTTCTCCTCGTAACGAAGTTGTTATGGAGAAAGTATTGTGATCGTCCGAAAAATTGGGACGTGAGACTTTGCTCTCTCCCCACTCAATACCACCCCTTAAGTTCGAATGGACAGCTTTGAGAATGATGCACACACTACACATATTTGTGCAACGGATGAACTTATAAATTGTTATTTTGTGATTCAATCATTAGATCATTTAAAAAAAGAAACAAGTTGAGAACAAAGATCATTTAATTTGAGGGTCTAACTGAACTTTCGCAGACATCGCTTAGAAATTTCGCTTAAATCATAAAATTCTTCAAACTAAATATATAAAGAAAGTCCTTTGTTGAGCGATAGTTCTGAATCTGTGCGATGTCAGGTACTCGTTAAGGATCCCTACCTTAATTGAATAAACCTAGATAAGCAAAATTTGGGTCTCCCACAGTAGAGTCGGGTTCATGTCCACCAGAGCGACGAAATTGCGCTTTGATAGTAGGCGATTTATTTGAAATTTATTTACATCATGTAATTTCGTATTTGTTATTATTTTTATGTAATAGGTTGTCCGGAAATAAATGCAGGTTTTCATGTTTGCATTAAATCACCTATGTATGTAATAAACTGTTTACGTTTGACGGATTATTTCTTTGTATGGTTGTTTGGAGGTAGCATTTCACTGCTTGGAAATAATCCAGTTTGTACTAAGATGCCAAAGCGTGATTTTCGCCTAATTTCTTTTTACGAGTTTAAACTCGGTCGGAAAGGGGCCCAAACGGCCAGAAACATTAACGAAATCTGGGGTGATGGCAGTTTGAGTGAGAGCACCGTTCAACGGTGGTTTAAAACATTTTCTGGAGGGGGATTTCAGCCTTGAAGACAAGGAAGGTCGTGGAAGGACTCATTCTCTTGATGAAGATTTCCTGCGAGCTGTTGTCGAAGAAACCCCCAGAACAACTGTTCGAGAACTTGCGGAGAATCTCTCAGTCAGCAAATCGACCGTCGCTGACCACCTCAAGACTTGTGATGAAAAGTGGATTCTCTACGACAACTCTAAACGTTCTGGACAGTGACTCGACAAAGGCGAAGCGGCACATTTTCCAAAGCCCCCAACTCATCAAAAAAAGGTAATGGTTACTGTTTGGTGGGCTTCATTTGGGCTGATTCACTACAGCTTCTTGAATCCTGGCGAAACAATCAATGCCGAAAGGTATTGTTCTTAAATTGATGCAATGCACCAGAAATTGGCATTAATGAAGCCATCTTTGGTCTATCGGAAAGGCCCTATTCTATTACACGACAATGCTCGGCCCCATGACTCACGTGTGACTTCACGAAAATTGTTTGAGCTTGGTTATGAGACTCTGCCTCATCCTACTCTCCAGACCTCTCGCCAACCTACTATCATTTTTTATAAACAACCACTGACCACTTTTTACGAGATAAAAGATTTCTTAATCAAAACTCGATAAAAAATGCGTTTTTAGAATTTGTTAATACTAAAGATTCAAAGTTCTATTCGGAGGGCATAGAAAAGTTACTAACTCTTTGGCAGAAATGTATTGAGAGTAACGGAGAGTATTTTGATGAATAAAAATTGTTTAAAATCATTTACTTTATTTTATATATTTTAAAACCATAAACCTGCATTTATTTCCGGACAACATTAATTTAGGTACATCATGTTATTTCGCGACGCGAAATTCCCGGCTTGTTATCGTCACCTTTATTTGTTTCTAGAGAGTTACTTGTCCCAAAGATTGCCCTCAGTGCCATGCCTTCTTAGGGGTTTCCGCTGATGCCCAACAGTAACCACCTGAATTACTGCACCTTAACAAAAAAGGTTTCTTATAAAATTTCCAACCGTCCATGTGTCCTCTGTCTGATTCGAAATAGGTCCAATACTGAGCTATAGCTGAAAGGCATAGAAAAATGATCTTTATTAAAAACTTTATCTCAATAATTTTGAGGCTTGTAGGCCATGTTCTATATACACTGAGGGGAGCTCGCAAGTAACACACCACCTTTACGACTTCACAATCATTGCAAGTTTCAACTTATTTCTAAATTCATGTAACTTATATACACTATATTAACCAGGTGAAGCAGTATAGCCTGCTTATATATCAATGTGTACTTATTTATGTAGGTAATCTCTTATTCTTTTGTCTATGATGTGTATCAAAGTTGTATGACCTACGGAATGTGATTCCATGCGCATCCTTAGTAAAATATTCAGGAGTGACAATGAATTCAAAATCATGTTTTACTATAGTAAAAAGACAATAAGAATACCATTTACTCTTCTCTCAGCTGGAAAAAAAATTGTTATATAAAATTATCTTATTTACACTTTTTTTAATTGACCTAATGTACGATGGATATTTTCCATGTCTCTATAGTAGTGTTTTGTTCAGTTATTTACAACATCCATGGCCCTAGGAGGGAGTTCTATATTTACACTTGCGCGACCTCTAATTTCTCCTGTGATTCCAACTATTTTTTTAAATTCTGTATATTTCTTCGCAGGGGTGAGGTGCCGAGACCTGACTTTTGGGGCGGCTACTTGCTCTGTCATGAGACTGTGGAATTCTGGCAAGGGCAGTCAGATAGACTTCACGATAGAATTGTCTACGTTAAGGATAACAACACATGGAAAATTCAGAGACTGGCTCCCTAAAAGGGTTTCATATTTATTTTGTTATGTTTTCAAATCTATATTTGTATGTTCTTTATTTTTATTCACTGATAATTTAGATCCATCTGCGCCTCATATGTGTATCATGTTAATATATTTCTTTTCTTTTATGATGGCTAGTAATTTTCTTAAACTTCAATTTTCAAGGAAAGAATCATAAATTTAATGGAAGGAGCTATGAACAACGGTACAGCTGAAATTCATATTTTGTTGCGATACAGGGTCAATCCTTAATTAAATCATGCGACCAAATAATGCTGTTTAATCAAATTTTTTTAAAGCTATTTTGGGTTACAGTAAAATGCTCACTCAAGAATTTAATGTCATATAAAAACTAAAGATGTTGACGAAATTAAAACAATTAAATATTCTCATCATTCTTGATCAATTATCATTGAAATGCATTCACTTTGCGGAAAATTACACAGCAAATCGGTCTAATTGTATTTTTTAAATTACAAAAATTGTTTTATTACCTATTGTGATTGTTTCACAAAAAACAAAGAAATATATTTTAATGTAATTGTTAATTTTTCCTAATCAAAAGACAAGGACTATTTTTCCCTTAGTATTTAGTAGTTGAAGAAGTTAATCCCAAAGGGTCCAATGAAAATGTTGTACCACTAAACTAAATCCTTTTTTTTATGTTATTCTTCACGTTAGCTAGAACCATCCAATTTTTTTTCTTAAAATTTGACTTCTTGATAGTTTTTCTTGAGGTATATGTACTCACTTCAGTTGAATATTATATATTTATTTTTCTATTATATGTATTTATTCCTAAATATTATTCATATGTATTATATTCTGCATCACTAGAGATATGCTAAAGATATTTGATGCAGATCTTAGGTAGTTTGCACACACAGAAAAGTTGTTTGCACAAATTAATAGTTTTACGTAGAAATATGTATGTATTTAGAATTATTCTAAATTCATCTGTTATGTTAACTGTGTTATTCAAATTAGGTGGATAGAAAAAAAAAAAGTTGATAATTACTTTAAAATATATACTTTGTTATGTGTTAGTTATTTCATCTAATAGTATTTAAACAGGTGGAGCACAATTCACTTCTATTATGTATTGTTAGTAATCAATGTTATTTGTTGTAATGCCAATATGCATTGACCATAAGGCCAAAAGAAGAAAAAAAGTTATTTGTTTGAAAATCTAAATGTGTTCATATTTCCACTTATATAATTTGTAATAAATTTAGACTATTTATTATAAGTACGTTGACATTTTTTTCTGGAATGTTTTCCTTGTTCTTTCCTTCTTGAATAACTGTAGCCATTCAGGATACATAATTCCAGTTTTTTCCTGAGACATTCTCGGTTTTACAGTTCATCGCGACGTCTCAAATGACATTATAATAATTATTATTATTATTTCTTTTAAACTTTTTTTAATAAACATAATTAATGATTGCTTCTGTGTAAAGTTTGTTGTAGACATGAGATGGGTTTCAAATCACCCATGACATTATCTTTAAGAGTCCGAAGTGTCAAAATTAAAATTTTGTACCAGTTCGAAAAGTACTTTCAGTTACTGCAGTTGTGTTTTGAATATTTTTTCAACTAAACTGACGGCTATTTAGACTTGATTTTTTTTTACGTTACTTTTCTTGGAACCAAGACTATAAACCTTCAGAGATATTCACATGCTTGAGATAACCACTGCGTTCATGAGACGAACCATGACGAATGTAAACCAGACGATTGTACGAAATCGTTCTATGCATCGGTAACCATTTTATGCAATTATAAACATCATAATCATAATGGAGCTACACAGGTTTACTGGAATTGATACTTTGGGGAGGTGTCACTGTTGTCACAAAAATGGAACAGAGACTCTTGGATACGGATATGGTCGCACGGTTTTTTGAAAGTAAAACAAATTTTAGTCTTCAAAACAAGTTTGGTCGAAAAACTAGCCATTGAAGAGTGGCCGCAAGGGCAGTGGTTTTCAAACGTTTTACTGTCACGCCTCCCTTAGGAAAAGTGTTAATACAATGAATTTTTTCACCCACTGAAATAAACAGACACAAGCAATGAATCCGGTTTTGTGTAAATAAAACCTGTATCTAAAAGCTTTAAATCGCTACTCCTCTCAAGCTTTATCGGCAATCGAACTACAAACTTGAAAAATATCCTTAACTGGCTGAGCAGGTAGCATCTTGTTGACATGCCACGACATCCTTTGGGATTCTTTGTGACTTCCAGAGACATATAGTGGCATCCTATGCAACTATTTGAAATATGTTTTTCAACTAACCTTCATCACCTAACGTTTGTGTGAATCTTCCTCTCGCATTCTAGAATTTCGTGTATGTAAATTCGTACTTAAAATCCTGATAAAACAATTGAAAGTTTTGAGGAAATTTACACCTCCCCTGGGAAGGCATGTCTCCAGTTCAAGAACCTCTGCATAGTTGATGTTTAAAAATGGGTACAGTCATTGTCAAAGGGGTCGAAAAAGGGAGAGAGGATGAGAGTCTTTAAAAATGGATAAAAACAAAAAAAAAAGAAAGAAATTCTTTATTATTGTTATTGTTGAGAGATGTTAGCAGTAATAATGACCTTGAGGATGGCTCACGGTGTGGATGATGTTGAAGATAACAGTCATTTCCTTGACTTTCTCCAGAGGTTGGGGGGTGGGGCCCTCTGTCGACTGGAGGGAGCACACCAGGTCTCATTCACTTTCATCCCACCACTCCAGCCAACATTCACTTTCCTTGTCTTCTGTCTGCCCCTAACACGCCTTCTTACTCCATCACGCACTTCCCGTTCCAACCACCACCGGTCTTCATCGTTCCTTTCAGGTAACATGATTTGATCAGTTTTATTGTAGTTTTTTAGTAGAGTATATATCTATGAATTATAGACAATGTAACTACCCTCCTGAAGAAAATCATAATAGAGATTTTTGTCAGATTTTCACTTCGACTTCTTATTAGTATCTATGAGAAAGGTCGCTCATATGAGTTCTGTAACTGTAAAAGTTCAGGATAGTTCACGTAAGAGTTAATAAATAAAATGAAACACCCACTTAACAAATATTCTGATCAATACTACAACTACTCCACCCAACTTTCTATAAATATGATTCAGAAATTTTAATTAGGGGTTGAGTTTTAAAAATGTATCCTCAGAAAATTATTTTAATAATTATTTTGTGAACCGCAATAAGCTAATAGTTGGCCACAATGGATGAGGTGCAGCAACTGATGCAACTCTTCATATACTGTTATAATTTTGTATTGGAACCAAAATTCGAATACGGACATTGTGCAAATAAAAAGCCTAGTAGATGTCTTTATTAACTATTGTCTTAGGCCTTCCGCACACGGGGCGATTACTGTGCGATGTGAGCTCGATGCGAGCGAGAGGCGATCTCCCCTCCTTTAATGGTGTCCCGTTCACGGCACGATTCCCTAGCGATGCGATCTCGATACGAGCGATTCTTGACTCGTGCGACTTGCAAGGAAGTGCGATTTGAATCGCGTCAAACAAATCGTCTGTAGAGGATGGAGGCTTTTAACGTGAAATTCGTTGGAGAAGTCGAAAAACACCCTGTATTGTATGATTTTACACGTGTGGATTACTCACGGAAGGATGTAGTTGAAAAAATACGGAGAAGAATAGCGGAGGAAGTTGGATTGTCAGCTATAATATGAAATTTGTTTTATTATTATTTTATTTATATTTTAATAGATCTTTTTCTTCTTTTTTTATATTTATAATACAGTTTATTTCATGAAAAAGTATTGCCACCAAAATAATAAATGGATCTTGTGGGTTATCTGCCCGCATCTAGTTTTTCAGTTTTTGTGGGAGATTCTTTTTAATTGTTTTTTGTAATGGTTTATTTCGCTTTTTAATACAACTTTGAACGCGAAAAGAAGGAAACTTCCAATTTTTTGTATATTACTCAAAAATGTGAGTATTAAATCATGGTGTAAATAAACAACAAGTGAGTAGTTGGCTAAAAAATCTTAGCGTGGGCTGATGCCTAATCGCTAAGATCGTATAAATCGCGCAAATCGTTTGAATCTCATCAAGATCGCCTCTCGCTTGCACCGCACAGTAATCGCCCCGGACCTTAGATGTATTTAATAGCAGCCTTTAAATGCCTTAAGGAACCTTTTTAATAATCAATGTTAATAGCCAGATGACATAAAAAGACTTCAGTGTCTTGAAGGGCCGAAGCAAATTTAAGCTTTAAAGTGCTTTTAAATGAACAATAAACGTTTCACACTCTGAACATTTTATTCGCACCCTGTCCGATTTCGGCCTCAGGTTTCCTACCTACACAATAATAATGTTTTTTATTTACTATTTTTTCTCTCTAAAAAAACAGTGGCTAATGCCGGTAACTAAAATGTATTAAGAGGGGAAAAAATTATATCCTTAATAAGAAATATATTAGTTATTTTTGGAAATTTTAGAGGGTAAAATGGTGAAAGGACTCTGAGTTTTAAGAAAAAAAAACATAGTTTGTCACTTTATCTTTCCAGTGATGGGAAAGGTACAGAGTACCCGGTTAACTTCAGGGTTGCCAACCAATTAACCATCCTTGTCGACCAACGGTTCCCAATCTATTTATTTGGCATACCACCCAATCAGATGGCCTGAAAGACAAGAACATCTAATATTTTTGTACATAGGCGCACATGTACGCAACGTGTACATACAACATTCACTGATTGGTATTTGATGTTAACCAGAATCTCAGTTGACACTTGGACTCCCATCTTTTTCACTTACACGTTCTCAGTAATCTCATTACCACTGACCTGGTCCAGGCAGATTTGGGAAAAAACAAAATAGTAGCTTGAGATTTAGCAAATTAGCGTTTGATCAGGATTGATAAAGTATAATTTGCGTCCAGTATAGAAAATGTCGTCGGTGAATCATGAGCTTTGTACTTCCCCATCACGAATTAATCAAATATGTTTTCGCTCTCCCTCCAAAGTCAATAGACCGTTTGGGCTCGATATTTGACTTACATAGTGGCTTCTGAATTCTTATACTTAATTTTGTGCCGGTAGATTTATTTAATCGGCAATTATTAGAATATTTGAGTCGACGCTCCTCTATACCCCCTCCTTTCGACCGATTTCCTGGAAAATTAATATGTCTCATCTTTATGGGGTTTTGAATTTAAATATAAAATTTCGTGTCGTTAGATTTTTTGTGTTATCCTTCCTACTAAACCTCCCTTTCCCCCAGGTTGATTTGGTTGAAAAACACGTGTAGTCCTTATGGGGTTCTGGATGTACAGATCAAACTCCGCATCGAATTTCCGGCCGATTATATAACTTTTATCGTATAGTTGGAGAAGTAAAAAAAGTGCTCGTCTATCCACTTTTCTTGCACGATCTGAAAAAATTATCTTATGAATAAAATTCGACACGGTTAATAGTATAAACATCCTATACAATCTAAGTCCCGTGTGTTAATAAAACTTTGAGAAAGCTTCGAAACGGAATTTTCAAGAGAAATAAAACTTTTTATAAGAAACAATTAGAATTTTTTTGAAATGTTTATGAAATAGAATGATCCATTCTCAACGACCTACTTGGTCAATTTTTGTTTGATATCAACTAAGTTATTGCTCTCCCCCCCTCGATTTGACTCAAAATCAATGGAGGTTTTAATCAGGTATTTCTGAAACAATGCATACAATTAGATGTCGATACATTGACCCGGTTTCGATGTTATCACATGATTTCTTGAAATGATGTTCGATAATCGATACCTTATCAGGCTCCCTTTAATCGACATAACCGATTACATAACTTTCTCTATACTTTTTACAGCTCGGGGAGTTTGAAGAGATCCCCCCCAACTTTTTTAAATTCATATAATTGCTTTGGCCTAAAAAGTAGTAACTTCTACATCCGATCTGATCTAGGAATATTAAAAGAATTTTAGAATACTTTCGATCCAATTATTAAAGCAATTTTTTTGTTGTCCTACATAGTCTGAGTTTGACATTAATACAGAGAAAACTAGTATATAGGGAATGTTGGTTTTTGAAGTTCAGGTATCCCAAGAGAAGGTTTCGTGAACTAAAACACAAGGCTAAAGTAACTTTTACAATCTCATCACGTATAACTGAATGTACAAACATGGCCAGGCCTGAATTCGATAATGAACGTACAAGGCTGAAAATTTCAATACAAAAATAGGCACATTGTTTTCTACTAACGTTAAAATTGAAAGTGGAGCCAAACTTTAGCTGAAGTTTAGTTTATCAGGATTGTGAAATCAAGAAAAAGTTTTACTATTCTGATAGAATTGATTTATCTGCGCGGGCCAAGCTGACGAACTCTGAACAGTTATGCACTAAATACCTAGCAAAATAAAAATGCATTTTATGACGTTTGAGGTCAGGTAAACAGTATCAAGTGTTTCACAATATCTCTGCAAAAATGTTAAGTATCAGTAGCTGGTTAGTTAAGGAACCTTATCGTATAATTGTACCTGTGCAATGCGACTGTTGTAATAAACTCTTCTTCTTCATAAAGTTCTAATCACATACAGACAGACATAATCGCGAAAATGGGCAAAACGTATTCAGGGGATCTTGAAACGTGAAATTCCTTTGACAACTCGTTCTAGGTTTTTGGTACGATTACAATACTTATACTAAAATTAAAAGAAAGAGAAAATGTATTTCTTATAAAATTTGAAAGTGAAGTAAAAAAAACTCTTTGTGCCCGACAGTTTACTGATATAACTTATTTTTACTTCTCCAGCTATACAAAGTATGAAATGAAAAGAAATTTTATTATTCTGGGACCGAGGTCCCCTAAGAATAAATACATACAGAGTAAAGAAAATGAAACAATTAAATAGATATATAGATAGGTAGGTAAATAAAAATTAGTGCTACATTGGAGAAAAACTATACAACTAAAAAATAGATAAACAGGAAATAGAAAAACAGGAAAACATATAAAATTAACAACTTCAATATGATGAAAAAAAAAATAAATAAATAAATAAAAGTATCTACAAAAATAAAAGAGAATAAGTAAAAAGAAAAAAAGCAAATCTATACAAATAAGAAAGAGATAAAATTAATAATATATATATAAATATAAATCGACCGAGCATAGTACTATGATGGTTGATTATAAAAGAGAAGGAAGGATGCCCAGCCAAGGTTAAAAATAAAATTAATTTAGAAAGCAGAAAATAAGATAGGATAAAAAATAAATAAATGCATAATAAAAATATAGTTATGTGTAAATGAGACAAAAAGGAATAATATTGATTATGATGGAATAATTTGGGAAATATGATTTAAAAAAAAATATATATAATAAAAATAGAGAATGACAAAGACAAAAAAGAGAGAGAAAAAAAAGGGGAAAAGTAATTTGAATGATTAAGGTTGAAGAATTAGAGAATACGGGGGAGAGATCAAAGGGGAGTGGATTGTTTGGTAAAGAGGAATTTGAATAGTGAGGATTTGAAGGAAGCCACGGAAGGAGAGTGACGGATTTGGGGAGGCAGGGAGTTCCAAAGAGAGGAGGCCTGGACAAGGCATGCCGAGAGTGGAAGGACGAGGAGCGATGGGAGGGGATAAAGAGGTCTGAAGGACGGGATCTAGTGTGCCTCTGGTGAACCGAGGACTGGAATTGAAACATTTGGTAGAGGTAGTAGGGTTCTTTGGATTTAAGCATTAGGAAGAGGAATGAGCCTAGGAGGTAGTTTCGGCGGTAGGAGGGTTTGAGCCATTTCAACTGGGAGTACCAGGGCGAAATATGAGCGTCTCTAGGGACATCGAAAACAAATCTGACATAAGAATTCAGGATTCGCTGGAGTTTGATATCGAGTCCCTTACTCAGATCATTATAAACCAGGCACCCGTAGTCGAAATGGGGGAAAACAAAGGATGATACGAGGAGTTTCCGGGAGTTTTGTGAAAGAGAGTGACGGGAACGTTTAAATTGTGCAAGGGATTTAAATTGTGCAAGGGATAAAGTATAGGGGAAGTTATGTAATCAGTCAGAAATTGAGCTGAGTTTTCACCTGAATTTCATGTTTTCCGACACCTTAATTCCAAAAATGAAAAAAGAAATGCTGTGACAGACAGTGTGAATACGATAACTCCCGATAGAATGAATGTATAAACACGAAATATGATCTGAGGATGAAACCTATTGATTTTCACCCAAATCGACCAAAGGGAAGGGGAGGGCTAGCGGGGAGGCTAACACAAAAAAATTATATTAACTGCCGTCGAAATGAGTGTATCGACACAAATTCAAAAGCCTATAAGGACGACACAATAATCTTTTTAACGGAATCGGTGGAAGGGACGGGTGGATCAGAGGGTGACAAACCCTAATAACTGCCGATGAGATGAATGTATCGACATGAAATATTTAAAGTCAAAACCATATGAGCGAAAAGTTTATAGATTAATTCGTTCTGTGGAAGTATATTGCTGGTGATTCACCGACGACGTTTTTCACTTAATCCACAGTTGTCCTCTTGTGTTTCTTATAAGCATCAGTTAAATGCATTTATAGTTATATTTCTCTGAAAACCGCTAGGAAGACTACTCAAGCCACGACTCCCTCAAAACATCCTCCCTTTGAGACTAAATGTTAACGTTTTCTTTTCTCATTAGTTTTGTTAATAATTTTCTGAGTTATTTTTAAATTGTAATTAATTGTTCAAATTTATAATAAGTTCTGGCTGTTTTTTTTTTTTTTTTTTCCTTTTTTTCCTTATGTACGATGCATATTAACCATGTCACTGTGTAATTTACTAGTTATTTACGACATCCATGGCCACGGGAGGGAGTTCTATCTATGAAATAAAACTCACTCTCGAACGGGATTCGAACCCGCAAACCATGGTGAGACCATGCGAAGAAAGCCATACGCTCTAGCCCGCACGGCCACCATGGCTGGATGAAGATGAAACTACACTAACTTTATTTGTTATTTATTTTAGGTTTAGGTTAGGTTTTATGACTCATGCACAGGCTTTAACTACGAGGTCATATTACTTACTACCAGAGCGCTCTTTCGTCACTCTGGTGGACATGAGCCCGACTCTACTGTGGAAGTCCTAAATTTTGCCTACCCTAAATTTTTATTCACCCTAGGGCAGGGGTCTTTAACGAGTACCTGACATCGTACAGGCTCGGGACCATCGCTTAACGTCCCACCCGAAGGACGGCGTGCTTAAGTTTATTTTACCTTCCAGATAAAATAAACTAAGGGCCTCGGTCGAGTTACGAACCCACATTCTTGAGCTCAGAAGTCAAGCACGCATACCACTGAGCTACCTGCGCCTTCAAAATATATTTATTTTATGTCTGTACTTATGTCCTATATCCTAGCATAGTATGTCATATGCTGAACTAGTAAAATAAAACTTAAAAAAAAAAAAAACATTTTATATAGGTAGTTTATTATTGAATCTAAAAATAAAAATAGTCTGCAATTATTTGTTTCATTGGTACAGAAGAGCTATTAAGAAAGAACTAGTTATTTCAAAATAGTACTAGTATTTCATTTCCAACCTGCAATTGAAGATTTGTGATTGAGAAATGAATTCATTTGCGGTTATCACGCTCGTATTTCTTTCTTTATTTTTTTTCAGGAATTGTATAAGAGTCCAAGCATCAATACATAACGATATATAACGCAAAAAAAAGACTACAAGAATCGTTGTATGGAGTTGTTTAACAACATTCGTTGTTTGTTAGTCAACATATTTGGAGAACTGATCAATTTTCTAATGCAAACTTGACAGTTAATGTCAGTTCCTAAATTTTAATTTAATCGTTATTACTTTTGAAGGTTATACAAGAATATTCTTAATTCATATATAGTATATTATTATAGCATCACTTCTAGGGGCGTAGCCAGGATTTTGACCAGGGGGGGTGCAAAGTTAGGTTACAGGGGTGGGGGTATAGACTCCTAGGGACAGAGCCCGCAATTTCCGTGGTTAGAGCTGCAGACTTTTTGTTATTAATTTGGGAGACTCGGACCCCTAGAAGCTTCCCCTGAGGTAACCACTGACTGTAATACATACTTAAGCTGACTTTACATGAACAGCAAAATGCAAAGCGCAGCAGCAGCAAATGCACGCTATGGTTTCTGTGATTTTAGAATTAAATTACTCACAGCCAATAGCGTGCATTTGCTGCTGCGCTTTGCATTTTTACTGCACATGTAAAATCAGCTTTAAGAGATAAAGTATAACATAAATGAAGATTTTGAGCGAGGAAATGAAATGATCGAATTCATATATATTTAAATAAATGTAATATGACTTGTTTTGTACATGTACATTTATGTAACAACTGGCTGCTGATTTAGGAATCAGAAGCACGGGTAATTTGAAGATCCTATTGGTAACTTGCAAGCAATCCATTTTTAATAAAAACTATTTTTTTTAGCTTATTTAATTTTTATCTTGGTTTTTTGCTCTGGCCAGGGGGGGGGGGAGACGTGCCCCCCCCTCCTGGCTACGCCCATGATCGCTTCTCCCATTTATTATACACGTACTGATGGTGGGAATCCTTCCCGAAATGCAAACGAAGACAAACAATTAATGGGAGAAGCGATACTGTAATAATATATTATTTATCGTTATTGTTATGACTGGCCTGGGGAACCATATAGCACCAAGGAGGAAATTAAAGTAAACTGTATGAAATAGATCTTTTACTTAAACTGTTAAAGAAAACTATAAAAGTAGGTTGAATGTGGGTCAAGGGAGGTTATTCTGTGGGGAGGTAAGCTAAGTGCAGGACCTTGGCCAGTGACTGGAGTTGACCTCTCCTCAGGCTCGCCTGAGAGTGGCGCCTCCCTCCTCTCGGTCTTCAAGCCACTAGGTCCGCAGGCTACTGTAATCCCCTTAAGGGTATTCCAGAAGTATCTATTCTTTCCGACGATTCCGACATCGATTCCACAACCTCAGAGAGAAAGGGACGAGATATCTTCGGAAAAAAGAAAACACTGAAAAAAAAGTAACTTACGAAGCACACATAAGACACTTCTTTAATGGTGAATTGCAGACAAATAATGAAAGTGCCGTTGCTTTTATACCAAGAGTTCAGAAAATAAGACATTTCATTGGCAAGCCTTTGCTTATTAGAGATTAAATATGCAATATGAAACGAAAGTTCGTAAACAAAAAGAAATGTATAAAAACAACTTTATCAACTGAGTTTGATTATAAGCGTTCCGGGCATGATCCGTTTCTGCATCAGACGGAGTTATCATATCTTGATGTTAGTAGCACATTCCGTTTCTGCACTAATCATATATCAATGTTTATTTTTTTTTTTGTGTGTGTGTTGGAAAAATGGACGGAAATTGTCATATTTAATTATTTCAGTAATGCAGATATTTTATTGTAAATAAATTTATTAGGTCCGGTCAAAACATTCCTGTGGCCCTCCGCTTGTAATCCAAGAAACAAAAGTAGTCTTACAAATAAACCGCTGCTTACAATCCGATTTCAGACATCGGAAACTAAAATTGTCATTCCGGTCTGCTATCAAATAGAAAAACTAATTGTTTGACCGGAAACTGGTAAAGGCCAAATAGTTTTCAAAAATACTCAATGTACATACAGCCAACCCTTACCATGTCAGGTATTCGTTAAATACCCCTGCCCTAGGTGACGACCTCGTAGTTAAAGCCCAGGCATTAGTCTTAATTAATTAACTAAACCTCCGGTTTGAACGATATGTTTTTCCTACGGTAAAAAAATAGAAGTATTATACAAATTTAGTTTTTTAACAAAAACATTTGGACAATAAAGGGGAAAATCGGAAAAAGAAAAATATTTAAAGCCTCACCCCTCCAAAAAATTGTATTCTAAAATTTAGAAACGTAAGTATCCTTTCCAGTTAGTAAATGCTTCCTCATGGTTAGTTTAGCTCGGCTCAGAACACTCGACAATACATGAGTGTACATAGCGTCTGTTCTAGAAAGACACCAAGGGGGTTCCCCTTCATTCGTCCGAGTTTGGCAAGCGCACTTTTTTATAAATTGAGACCATTACGTCCCCACATACTATTACTCTCATACTTGAACAGATAGCGTCTGTTCTAGAAAGACACCAAGGGGGTTCCCCTTCATTCGTCCGAGTTTGGCAAGCGCACTTTTTTATAAATTGAGACCATTACGTCCCCACATACTATTCCTCTCATACTTGAACAGATAGCGTCTGTTCTAGAAAGACACCAAGGGGGTTCCCCTTCATTCGTCCGAGTTTGGCAAGCGCACTTTTTTATAAATTGAGACCATTACGTCCCCACATACTATTCCTCTCATACTTGAACAGATATTTCGTCATCCGTTAGGGTCTCTGCTATCTCCTCAGTATGACCCATATAGGTGTACCGCAGGATTCTCTTTTAGCTCCTTTATTGTATGCCAGCCTCCATTCACACAATGACAAATACTCTTTTTTCTTACTCGTGTGGTTGTGTTACATAAATAACTACTTTTTATACGGATATATTAGAATCGATGTTGGTCAAATAGTTTGGATTAGTTGAATATGCTAAGTAATAAAATACGAATTTTATTTGAAACAGTTTTTAACCTGAAAAAACTAAATTTTGCTTAATATGGTATCTTTTTTCAAAATTATTTTTCGAAGTTTCAGTTATAGCTTCAATAAGTTCCATGGTACAAGAGAAACAGATCGGCAGACAGACGGATAGATGTCAAACTCTTAATAGGATTTCGTATAAGGTCTTCGACCAACGGAATGTTAAAAAAGTGGACCTGAGGGGGCCATGACATATGAACTGTAGGGAATTTTTGCAGTCAGGTGTGTTAGGTTTGTTTCATTGTTTTTTGTGACTCATGGATTAATTTCCGGTCTTTAACAACAAGGTCATATCGTCTACTATGAGAGCGCTCTTTCGTCGCTCTGATGGACATGAGTCCGACTCAACAATGGGAGTCTTCCGCACATGCTCAGGACGTTCCATCCAAAGGACGGCGTGCGTAAGTGAAATTTATAACAAGCATAACAACAACGAGTGCACTGCTTTAGCACTTTCTCCAACGTGTGCACATTAACCCTGTTTTAGATTTAAAATGAATCCTCACAGTAAAGGTTTCCCAATGTTTAATTTCCACCTTCATGTTGCAGAAGAGAAGAAAGGTTAAGGCTACATTTTATGAGGAATATTTTTTGTAAAAGATACTTTCTCACCATTTTTACATCACCTAAGTAAATATATTAAACTTATAGTTAATTATATTGTCCTCATTCTTTCAAGGTTACAGTTGAAAGGTCAAAAATGCCTTCGTAGATTTGGACATTCTCTGAAACTTGTGACCTGAAAACTTTCGAAATCTGACGTAAAGATTTAACTTGAAATTGGGGTTTTCTACAAATAGATGTTTTAAAATAAGACCAAACTTCTGCTGTTTTATCACATTCGGGGGCAACTCAACGCTGAGACTCCATCGCCTCCAACGTCCTCCTCTGTGGTCATCCCGCCTCTGAACTTCGAGGACCGATGTTCCAGCTTCAATTCGGTTGGTCAGAGGTAGCGCATGAGTCCGCCGCTATCTCAACAACCGCTCGCGCATCTCCGTACCCGTTTAGGCCCTCTCACCGAGCAATATCAATCGTTGATCTGTTTGAAATACAGCACTCCATGCTCCTGTAGAAAATTCCATCGCAACGGTCGCCAACTGTAGCCGAAGAAGACGTCCTGCAAGTAGAAGGTCGCCTAGATACCACTTCCACCGCGTACAAGCATCGCCATCCCGCACGTAATAGAAGACAAACTTGACTTGGTTCACACCAGGATAAAATACTCTCCTCAGAAGATATGGGGAAGCATTGCACTTCTTTAGAATAGATTTCCCCCTAGATTTGAATAGAACGCTCTATTATTCCACACTAATTAATCTATTGTGAAATTTCAGGCTTTCTAGTCAGCAATACACCTGAAGTAGAGAATACCAACTAAGTTGTCTAAATGAGTTCATTATAATTTATTCATTTATTTCCATTTCTCGTTCAGAGTAGCGTATCTATGGATGCAAATAAAACTGCACTTTATTTTACCTCCCAGATAAAATAAACTAAGGGCCTCGGCCGGGTTTTGAACCCACGACCTTGAGCTAGGAAGGCAAGCACGCATACCATTGAGCTACCATTGAGCTACCATATGAGCCGAAGTACGAGTATACTCTACGATACCTAGAACAGACACTGAACTGAGGACTGTCATGGAACCCTCTTACATTTCTCACTCGAAACACGCTGTACTGTCTACTGAAAATACTTAAAAAACTACAATTTCAATTAGTTTTTGCGACCACTATGGACATACGAGATCATAGGTATTCCTAGGTATAGTTCAGCAATAACATCCACCACAAAACGAATTCACGAGGTTCAGTCAAAAATCCATAGACATAGTGTCCACCATACGTAAACAAAAGAAGTTTACACAAAAAAATAATAATATTAAAATAGAATCATTATTTCCGCAACACACCACATAACCCTCCAATAAGGGTGAAGAGGAGGTGGAACCGCGACTTATTGTCACCCTAAATTATCGTAATCATAATTATTATTATCTTTCAACATTTTCCCTTCTATTTTTAACTTTCACTTCTTTTATAACTCATGCATCAAAATTGTCTTCAATTCCTTTTTTTTTTTTCTTGGTGTGTGCGTGACATTTTAACACTCCAAAAGTCCATTAATTAAGTTTTCGTTCTCATGAACTGCCACTGGGTGGCCTTCCTCTCAAACGCCATTCAAGGTTATCCAATTATCTATTATTATAAATATACACCTTCGATGTGGTTGTCATTCCAGTCGACATCGATTTGATGTCTGTAAAAGCTGTACAACTCGGACATTGTTTTACTTATATTCATAAAAATTCCAGGGACTGGCAAAAACTTAACTGTAGTGGATTTACATCTTTTTCCAACAGTTCAAAAAAAAAAAAGTATAACTTTTATTTGAGAAACTTATTGAATATATAAAAAAAAATCTTGTATTGGTCCTATCTTAAATATGGTTTAATAAGAAATTTAATAGGAAACATCTTTTGAAAGCATATTCTTTTCGAAGGACTAACCGTTTTCGCACCATGCAAATTTCTAAAAAGATGAGTATTTCTTATGAAACGTGCCTTTCAATCTTCAAAGATACTTTCGATAACATAATAAATATAAGCGGTGTATTATATTGTGAAATGTACTTTGGCTTCGAAGTCTCAATTTTTGTCTGATTTCAAAGGATATGTGACATCATCAACACAAATTTCAAGTTCATAGCTTCATTTGTCTGAGAACGTATGATGTCAGATGCTCGTTAAAGATCGATACCCTATTTAAACCTGTGTAAGCAAAATTTACTTGCCGTCGCTCTGGTAGCAACGTAATCTCATAGCTAAAGTGCGGTCATGAGTGACAAGAAACAAACTTAAATATCCGAGCAAGCCAGGAACTAATCTTAGCCCAATTCTTAACCTGTCAAAATAAACTTTCATACATCAACTTGGACTTATGTGTGACTAATGAAACCTATCTGTATTTCTGACAAATTTTGTGTCCATAAGGCCAACGGTGCAGACAGACAAACACATATCTTTCCTTTATTTGTAAGATATTTCTTATCTCATGTGACGCCTCCAAACTTTTCGGATTACGTGTAAAAAAAAAGCAGAAGATAAACCAGAGGAACCGGTTTATTTTGAAATATATTAAAGAAATTTATTTTTTGTTTGACATTGTTGAATATATAAACAAAAATTGAAACGTACATGTATCTACGTAGTTATTGAGTTTTATGAATATTCGTTTTTTCAGTTCCTGTCCAAGGCTAAAATTTGATCCGGTGATAAACAGAATACCTGAGAACTTTTTGTAATGCGACAAAAATAGTATATTTTGAAAAAATAAATTTAGTTTCCGAGTAAATTTTATTTTAGACTAGCAGGTATATCCGGCGTTGCCCGGGGAGTTAGCTTGCCCCTGCGTTAAATAAGGGGGCCACAAAATAATCCTTCCTCTCTCTCTCTCTCTCTCTCCCCCCCCCCCCCCCCCCCCCCATTTCAACTTCGTACTCAGTCATTCTACTCACAGCCCCCCCCTCCCCCCCTCTTTAGATAAGTAGCCAATCAAGCTAACCACTCACCATCAAAAACCAAAAACTTCAAGGAATACTATAAATTATAACATTTCCTAATAATTTTGTTAGTTTAGTTCGAGGTAGTCCATAGCACGCTGTACTGAACTGAGGAATTTTGGTCCTTAACTTGTATAGCTCAATATGTTACAAAAAAAAATTCTGATGCCTCAATCTGTAGCGCCTTCCGTAGATGTTTGTGTTGGATGGCGTTCACTAGGGTGGACCTTAGAAATTCTGATGCCTCAATCTGTAGCGCCTTCCGTAGATGTTTGTGTTGGATGGCGTTCACTAGGGTGGACCTTAGAAATTGACACATTCAAATATTTTAGTCAGGATCCCTCCATTTTGTTCTACTATACTGTTTCTTTAAAACTTGACACCTGCGGCACAAAGTCTTACACAAATGTACAATTTTACCGAAAAATCATAGTACTGGCTCGGGACCATCGCTTAACCCTCCATCCAAAGGACGATGTGCTCAAGGTTTTTTCACCTCCCAGGTAAAACACCTAAGAGCCTTGGTGGCCCACCAACTACTTTTCTTTTGAAAATGTTTAAATTGAAAAGCATAAAATTTCCCTCAGTTCGTGAATCAATTTTCTATATTTCTTAATAGTGGTTTATTCTGTAAGCCCAGGTCTCTTCTGTCCTCTCATTTCTCTGTATTGCCTCTCATTTCATATCTTTTCAAATCCTCCTGACATCTTTTCCCTTCTTTCTCATACCATCCAGGAATCTCTTTTGTGATAATTTAAAAAATATATTTATAATTAAAATAATATTAATATAAAACTAATAAATAAATAAACAAATAATAAAATTACCACCTTTCCTGTAGAAATTACAGCTGATCTTCTACTAAATTTTGATTTCTACAGTAATTTCCGAAAAGGGCCCTAAAAAAATATCGAAAGTTCAAGACGTGCAATTTTGAATAAACGCTCGTATTTAAAAAAGATTTCAACAAATAATTATTTCAATTGGATTTATTCTAAAAATAATAATGAGATGCCATCTTGTTTCTTGTTCAAATGTTATAATTTTCACTCTTACATCTCCTCTACATCTTCTTTAACTCATTGTCAGACTGGTTCACTACACCTTAAGCCTAAAACAACTCTGTTGATTGTCAACTTCCACAACACAAGTTAGACTGTTTCACACTATTTAAACAGCTGATCGTCGTCTTTTGTTTTCCAATCATTGGTTGTTCACATTTCGTTTTAAAACAAAATGCGACTAGTCCATATTCGTTTATTTATTCACTAATTAAGTTACTTCACTCCCAACAGCTGTTTTTATATAAATAATAATTGATTTTATAATATACTAGCAATAATACCCGGTGTTGCCCGGGGAACTTTGACTTTTCTCCCGATATCTCCAATAAGGCTATTCAATTCTTCGGCAGTACATTCATGATGTTATAATTTTCAATTATTCATACGGAATAAGGCTTATAGTCCTTCAACTATAGTAACCCTAGTAAGATTTTAGGACCCCTGGGCACCACAGCCTTTCAACGGCGGAAACCACAGCTAGTGAATACTTAGCATCGCTGGACATCTTAGCCAGTGCGTACTTGACGCTTGTGACCACAGCTAGTATGTGCCTTGCAACGGCGGAACCCACAGCTAGTACATAATTAGGAACGCTGGGCACCACAGCTAGTACGTAGTTCAGAACGCTGGGCATCACAGCTAGTATGTGCCTTGCAACAGCGGACCCCACAGTTTGTACGAAGTTAGGAACGCTGGGCACCACAGCTAGTATCTGCCTTGCCACAGCGGACACCACAGCCAGTTCGTAGTTACTACTACTACATGTGAAATTCATGACAATCCGACCAACCGTTAAAGAGTTAGCACTTCAGGCCTTCAGGAATACTACATCTGAAATTTCGTGACAATACGACCAACCGTTAATGAGCTAGCTCTACATTTATACTTAGGCCCCCCCCCCCCACAACCCCCTCTCCCGTTCAAAACTTTGGGACGCCACACACCTTATTTTTCTATTTGGCCTTCAGGAATACACTATGTGAAATTTCGAGAGAATACGACCAACCAACCGTTAATGAGCTAGCTCTACATTTATACTTAGCCCCCCCCCCCCTCCCGTTCAAAACTCTGAGACGCCACACACCTTATTTTTCTATTTGGCCTTCAGGAATACTATATATGAAATTTCGCGACTATACGACCAACCATTAATGAGCTAGCTCTATATTTATACTTAGGCCCCCCCACAACCCCCCTCCCGTTCAAAACTTTGGAACGCCACACACCTTATTTTTTTATTTGGCCTTCAGGAATACTATATGTGAAATTTCGTGACAATACGACCAACCGTTAATGAGCTAGCTCTATATTTATACTTAGGCCCCCCCACAACCCCCCCCTCCCGTTCAAAACTTTGGAACGCCACACACCTTTTATTTCTATTTGGCCTTCAGGAATACTATATGTGAAATTTCGTGACAATACGACTAAACCATTAATGAGCTAGCTCTATATTTATACTTAGACCCCCCCACAACCCCCCTCCCGTTCAAAACTTTGGGACGCCACACACCTTATTTTTCTATTTGGCCTTCAGGAATACTATATGTGAAATTTCGTGACAATACGACCAACCGTTAATGAGCTAGCTTTATATTTATACTTAGGCCCCCCCACAACCCCCCCCCCCTCCCGTTCAAAACTTTGGGACGCCACACAGCTTATTTTTCTATTTGGCCTTCAAGAATACTCTATGTGAAATTTCGTGACAATACGACCAACCGTTAATGAGCTAGCTCTATATTTATACTTAGGCCCCCCCACAACCCCCTCTCCCGTTCAAAACTTTGGGACGCCACACACCTTATTTTTCTATTTGGCCTTCAGGAATACACTATGTGAAATTTCGTGACAATACGACCAACCGTTAATGAGCTAGCTCTACATTTATAATTAGCCCCCCCCCCCCCCCCCTCCTTCCCGTTCAAAACTCTGAGACGCCACACACCTTATTTTTCTATTTGGCCTTCAGGAATACTACATCTGAAATTTCGTGACAATACGACCAACCGTTAATGAGCTAGCTCTATATTTATACTTAGACCCCCCCACAACCCCCCTCCCGTTCAAAACTTTGGGACGCCACACACCTTATTTTTCTATTTGGCCTTCAGGAATACACTATGTGAAATTTCGTGACAATACGACCAACCGTTAATGAGCTAGCTCTACATTTATAATTAGCCCCCCCCCCCTCCTCCTTCCCGTTCAAAACTCTGAGACGCCACACACCTTATTTTTCTATTTGGCCTTCAGGAATACTATATGTGAAATTTCGTGACAATACGACCAACGGTTAATGAGCTAGCTTTATATTTATACTTAGGCCCCCCCACAACCCCCCTCCCGTTCAAAACTTTGGAACGCCACACACCTTTAATTTCTATTTGGCCTTCAGGAATACTATATGTGAAATTTCGTGACAATACGACCAACCGTTAATGAGCTAGCACTATATTTATATTTAGGCCCCCCCCCCCCCCCCCCACCCGCACGATATTTTGAGTCGTCACACACCCTATTTTCCTATTTGGCCTCTAAGAATACTACATGTGAAATTTCATGACAATCTGATCATCCGTTAAAGATCTATCACTATCTTTATATTTAGGCCTACGCCCACAACCCCCCCTCCCATTTAAAATTTTGGGACGCCACACACAATATTTTTCAATTTGGCCTTTAAGAATACTACATGTGAAATTTCGTGACAATCCGACCAACCGTTAATGAGGTAGGACTATTTATATACGTAGGCCCCTCTTACAACCCCCCCTACCGTTCAAAATTTTGGGACGCCACATAGCCTATTATTCAATCGGGCTCAAAAGAATGCTACATGTGAAGTTTCATGAAGATCCGTCCAGCCGTTTGGGCGTGATGCTGGAACAAACATACAAACAAACCCCGTTTCAGCTTTATTTATATAGACTAGCAGTAATACCCGGCGTTGCCCGGGGAACTTTGAATTTTCTCTCAATATCTCCTGTAAGTCTATTCAATCCTTCGACACCACATTCATGATGTTATAATTTTCGATTATTCATACGGAATAAGGCTTATAGTCCTTCAACTATAGTAACGCTAGTAAGTTTTTAAGACCCCTAGGCACCACAGATAGTATGCGCCTTTCAACGGCGGAAACCCCAGCTAGTGAATACTTGGCATCGCTGGGCACCACAGCTAGTAAGAAGTTAGGAACGCTGACGGCGGACCCCACATCTAGTACGTAGCTAGGAACGCTGGGCACCACAGCTAGTATGTGCCTTGCGACGGCGAACACCACATTTAGTACGTAGTTAGGAACGCTGGGCACCACGGCTAGTATGTTCCTTGCAACAGCGGACCCCACAGCGAATACATAGTTACTACTACATGTGAAATTCATGACAATCCGATTACCCTTTAATCAATCAGCATTTTTTTATGCTTTGCTCCCCCCCCCCCCCCCCCCTGTTAAATTTTTGAAGATGTCACATAGTGTATTTTTCTATTTGGCCATCAAGAATACTACATAAAAAATTCCATGACAATCCGATCATCCGTAAATGATCTATCACTATCTTCAAATTTACGCCTACCCCACAACCCCCCTCCCGTTCAAAACTTTGGGACGCCACACACCTTTTTTTCCTTTTTGGCTTTTAAAAATACTACATGTGAAATTTCATGACAATTCGACCATTAGTTAATGAGTTAGCACTATTTATATACTTAGGCCCCCCTTACTACCCCCCCTCCCGATCAAAATTTTGGGACGCGACATAGCCTATTATTCAATCGGGCTCAAAAGAATGCTACATGTGAAGTTTCATAAAAATCCGTCCAGCCGTATGGGCGTGATGCTGGAACAAACATACAAACACACAAACCCACAAACCCCGTTTCAGCTTTATTAATATAGACTTAAACGTTCCGCTCAACATAGGGTACGTGACATCACCCAACACTCCTGCCAACTTCCTACTACCATCTCCAAAGCCCACTTATATTCCACATTTCTTCCTTGATAATGTTAGTAGAAACCAAACGGTAACTTATTTTATCATACATATGGAGTCTATCGAGCTCAGGATCGCCACTTAGAAATCTAGCCAAGGCACTTAGGTCAGATATTTTATTCGGGAAGATAAAAATAAATTTGAGCACGTCGTCCTTCGGATTAGACTTTAGGCTATGATCGAGGGCCTTTTTGTATGTCAGGTGCTCGATAATGAGTCCTATGTTATGTAACTAAACCTAGGTAGCTAAAATTTCACTTAGGTTCAAAAAACATTGAGCACGTCGTCCTTCGGATAGGACTTTCCCGATATATCTAAATCTGTCTATCAGTTTTAACAAATATTAAATCTATAAACCGTTAAAAAGCAGGAAATTTGAAGAATGGTATTTAGCCCGACGTTTTTCGAAAAACATATTTATTTCAATTTTTGTGTAGGATTCAGATATCCCGGTTGTTCATCAGTTTTAACAAATATTAAAACTAAAAACCGTTTAAAAGCGAGAAATTTGAAGAATGGAGTTTACCGAGCTCAGGATCGCCATTTAGAAATCTAGCCAAGTCACTTAGGTCAGATGTTTTAATCGGGAAGATAAAAATAAATTTGAGCACGTCGTCCTTCGGTTTGGACTTTAAGCTATGATCGAGGGCCTTTTCGTATGTCGGGTACTCGATAATGAGTCGTATGTTACGTATCTAAACCTGGGTAGTTGAAATTTCATTTACGTTAAAAATAACTTGAGCACGTCGTCCTTCGGTTTGGACTCTAAGCTATGATCGAGGGCCTTTTTGTATGTCAGGTGCTCGATAATGAGTCCTATGTTATGTAACTAAACCTAGGTAGCTAAAATTTCACTTAGGTTCAAAAAACATTGAGCACGTCGTCCTTCGGATAGGACTTTCCCGATATATCTAAATCTGTCTATCAGTTTTAACAAATATTAAATCTATAAACCGTTAAAAAGCAGGAAATTTGAAGAATGGTATTTAGCCCGACGTTTTTCGAAAAACATATTTATTTCAATTTTTGTGTAGGATTCAGATATCCCGGTTGTTCATCAGTTTTAACAAATATTAAAACTAAAAACCGTTTAAAAGCGAGAAATTTGAAGAATGGCGTGTACCGAGCTCAGGATCGCCATTTCGAAATCTAGCCAAGTCACTTAGGTCAGATGTTTTAATCGGGAAGATAAAAATAAATTTGAGCACGTCGTCCTTCGGTTTGGACTTTAAGCTATGATCGAGGGCCTTTTCGTATGTCGGGTACTCGATAATGAGTCGTATGTTACGTATCTAAACCTGGGTAGTTGAAATTTCATTTACGTTAAAAATAACTTGAGCACGTCGTCCTTCGGTTTGGACTCTAAGCTATGATCGAGGGCTTTTTCGTATGTCAGGTACTCGATAATGAGTCGTATGTTACGTATCTAAACCTGGGTAGCTGAAATTTCACTTAGGTTAAAAATAAATTTGAGCACGTCGTCCTTCGGATGGGACTTCCCCGATATATCTGAATCTGTATATCAGTTTTAACAAATATTAATACTAAAAACCGTTTAAAAGCGAGAAATTTGAAGAATGGAGTTTACCGAGCTCAGGATCGCCATTTAGAAATCTAGCCAAGTCACTTAGATCAGATGTTTTAATCGGGAAGATAAAAATAA
Source organism: Aradus depressus (assembly GCA_963662175.1). Taxonomy (NCBI): domain Eukaryota; kingdom Metazoa; phylum Arthropoda; class Insecta; order Hemiptera; family Aradidae; genus Aradus; species Aradus depressus. Next base: position 16,574,805 of record OY759215.1, read on the forward strand.
CTTTGAGCACGTCGTCCTTCGGATGGGACTTTCCCGATACATCTGAATCTTTCTTTGGTTGACCATCTTCGTTTCTGGATGCTGCCTATCTACCAACATAGCTGTATTAATTTGCAACAGCGGACACCACAGCTAGTACGAAGTTAGGAACCCTGGGCACCACATCTAGTATGTGCCTTGCAACAGCGGACCCCACAGCTAGTACGAAGTTCGGAACGCTGAGCACCACATCTAGTTTGTGCCTTGCAACAGCGGACCCCACAGGTAGTACGAAGTTCGGAACGCTGAGCACCACATCTAGTTTGTGCCTTGCAACAGCGGACCCCACAGCTAGTACGAAGTTAGGAACCCTGGGCACCACATCTAGTATGTGCCTTGCAACAGCGGACCCCACAGCTAGTACGAAGTTCGGAACGCTGGGCAACACAGCGAGTATGAGCCTTGCAACAGCGGACCTCACAGGTAGTACGAAGTTAGGAACGCTGAGCACCACATTCTAGTTTGTGCCTTGCAACAGCGGTCACCACAGCTAGTACGAAGTTAGGAACCCTGGGCACCACATCTAGTATGTGCCTTGCAACAGCGGACACCACAGCTAGTACGAAGTTAGGAACGCTGAGCACCACATCTAGTATGTGCCTTGCAACAGCGGACCCCACAGCTAGTACGAAGTTAGGAACGCTGAGCACCACATCTAGTATGTGCCTTGCAACAGCGGACACCACAGCTAGTACGAAGTTAGGAACCCTGGGCACCACATCTAGTTTGTGCCTTGCAACAGCGGACCCCACAGCTAGTATGAAGTTAGGAACGCTGAGCACCACATCTAGTATGTGCCTTGCAACAGCGGACCCCACAGCTAGTACGAAGTTAGGAACGCTGAGCACCACATCTAGTTTGTGCCTTGCAACAGCGGACACCACAGCTAGTACGAAGTTAGGAACCCTGGGCACCACATCTAGTATGTGCCTTGCAACAGCGGACCCCACAGCTAGTACGAAGTTCGGAACGCTGGGCAACACAGCTAGTAAGTGTTTTGTAACAGCGGACCCCATAGATACTACATAGTTAGGAACGCTGGGCATCACAGCTAGTAAATGTCTTGCAACAGTGAACCCCACAGCGAATACATAGTTACTACTACTACATGTGAAATTCATGACAATCCGATTGCCCTTTAATCATTCAGCATTATTTTTATGCTTAGCCCCCCCCCCCCCCCCCTCCAAATTTTTAAGATGTCACATAGTGTATTTTTCTATTTGGCCATCAAGAATACTACATGTGAAATTCCATGACAATCCAATCATCCGTTAATGACCTATCACTATCTTCAAATTTAGGCCTACCCCCATAACCCCCCTCCCGTTCACAATTTTTTGATGTCAAACACCCTATTTTTCTATTTGGCCTTTATGAATACTACATGTGAAATTCCATGACAATCCAATCATCCGTTAATGACCTATCACTATCTTCAAATTTAGGCCTACCCCCATAACCCCCCTCTCGTTAACAATTTTTTGATGTCAAACACCCTATTTTTCTATTTGGCCTTTATGAATACTACATGTGAAATTTCGTGACAATCCGATCATCCGTTAATGACTTATCACTATACTTATACTTAGGCCCCCATCAATCCATCCTCCAGTTCAAAATTTTGTGACTTATACACCCTATATTGGCTTTTAAGAATACTACATGTGAAATTCCATGACAATACGACCATCCGTTAATGAGCTACCACTATATTTATATTTAGCCCCCCTCCCCCCCCCCCACAACCCCCCCTCCCGTTCAAACCTTTGGGTCGCCACACACAATATTTTTCAATTTGGCCTTTAAGAATACTACATGTGAAATTTCATGACAATCTGATCATCCGTTAAAGATCTATCACTATATTTATATTTAGGCCTACGCCCACAACCCCCCCTTCCATTTAAAATTTTGGGACGCCACACACAATATTTTTCATATTGGCCTTTAAGAATACTACGTGTGAAATTTCGTGACAATCCGACCAACCGTTAATGAGGTAGGACTATTTATATACTTAGGCCCCCCTTACAACCCCCCCTACCGTTCAAAATTTTGGGACGCCACATAGCCTATTATTCAATCGGGCTCAAAAGAATGCTACATGTGAAGTTTCATGAAGATCCGTCCAGCCGTTTGGGCGTGATGCTGGAACAAACATACAAACAAACCCCGTTTCAGCTTTATTTATATAGATTAATAATTTCAATGTGTGTAAATTTTTTACATCACACTTTGTTGTTCTGGTTGTGGTCAATCGCATTAGGGATGCTATATTCGTAAACATTCTCCTATTCTACTCATATTTAACTTCAAATACACCAAATGAATGACTACTATTGTCTGTTGTGTTATGACAGAGTGCCCAAAACGGGTTCCAATTAGCTAGTTATTGCATAAGTCTCTTTTAAGACAACTCCTCTTTCACATCCAATAATCACAGGTTTCATCATTTACACTATTAAAATTTAAACCATTGTCTTAATCCAATCTTTAGTTATTAATGGTAATTACGATCGGCAAATAGTAACATGAGATGATATGTATTCAAATATTATTCACTAGAGGCCAAAATTAAACAAACAACTAAAACAACCGCCTTTAATATTATTTTATGTTTTGTTTAATGGAAGTCACAATCTTAAGGAATAATATAAAAAAGTTTTGATTGGCGGAAGCTCTTCATCAGAGGGCTGTTTTGAAGATAGCAGCTCCAATTCAGATTTCGTGATTTGTTAAGTAAAATTTAGGATTCAAAGTTTTTGTATTTTACTGTGATTATCAAGAGATAGTCTTGGGGAATTATACATATGATGAGAACTGTATATAGGGTTTTCCCATTAGTAATCTTGTTTTTCTTTAAATAATAATTATTTTAAAACTTCAGTAATTTATGAGATAAATATTACACATTACATATATACTGTGGCGTTCAAAAGTATTTGCACAAGCAATATTTTACTCATAATCATAGTAAGGGATAATTAAAAAAATCATATAACTAGGTACACAAAAACGTTATTTATTTATGCATATATTTACGTAAAAACCATTAATGCGAAATAAGAATACATATTTTTACAACACTTTTCACTAGCTCCGTTCAAAAGTATTTGCACAAATTATACTGGTTATTTTAGTTAGTACAGTAATTCTATACCTAAGTGTGTTTACTCTTTTTGTTTACATTTCCTTTCTCATTCAATTAGGGATTAACATTCTTCAGAATAGTCTACTATTTTAATCCAGTCTCAGTCAACATGGCACCGAGAACGTAAGTTATCCCAGGCAGTAAGGGGAAATATTATTTTTTTGAGAAACCAAGGCAAAACCTACCGTGGAATTGGGAATATTTAAAATCTAAATTTTTCTACAGTCCGTTATGCCATAAAAAGGTTCGAGGAGGCAGGAAATACGTTAAATAAGCAACGAACAGGACGACCAAGGGCTCTGACACAACGGGAGTGTAGGGATATCGTACGGGAAGTAAAGGCACACCCATCCACAAGTGGTTGGAAATTAGTCCATAAGGTCGAATTGACTTGTGAGTGAATCAACAGTAAAAAGAGCGCTCTATAAAGCTGATTTTCATGGAGGAGTTCCAAGGAAAAAGCCCTTCATTTCTGAGGTCAACAGGAAAATAGATTGGAATTTTCAAAAACCCATCTCAGCAAGCCAATGGAATTTTGGGCAGAGCAAAAACGTTTTTAGAAGTGACGGGAAAAAATATATCTGGCGAAAACCAAATAAAGAGCTTAAACGCCTTAATGTCACACCTACGGTAAAACATGGTGGAGGACATGTGATGGTCTGGGGGTGTGTGGCTTACAATGGGGTAGGAAATCTTGTCCCAATTGAATCTGTCATGACTGCTGATACCTACGACAACATTTTGCGCCATAATCTCCGAGCTAGTGCCATCAAATTGAATATGAAAAAAATATATATACCAGAGAATGGCTTCTTTATAATGCGCCCAGGATGCTACAAACCCCTCCACAATCTCCAGATTTAAATATTATAGAACATGTTTGGAACTATTTAGACCTTAACATTCGAAAACATAAAATTAAGGGAAAAAATAATTCAAAAGGAATTTTATTGGACTAGTGGAATAAAGTTGACGTTAACTTCATAAAAAATGTGGTTAATTCCATGCCAAGGAGGCTTCAGGCTGTGATAGACGCCAATGGACTTTATACCAAGTATTAAATATATTATAGGTTGTTTTATTGATTTTATAATAATTTTTATTTCAAGTTTTATACTATGTGCAAATACTTTTGAACGGAGCTTTTTCAAAAAAAATTGTTGTAAAAATATGTTTTCTTATTTCGCATTAACGGGTTTTACGTAAATATATGCTTAAATAAATGAAGTTTTTGTGTATTTAGTTTATGATTTTTTTAGTTGTCCCTTACTATGTTTATGAGTAAAATATTGCTTGTGCAAATACTTATGAACGCCACTGGATTGGATTTTTTATTGTTGAAGTTCTCAATCCAATTTTACTTCCTCAGCTATACAAAGTATAGGGGAAGTTATGTAATCGATCAAAAATTCGATACTGTGTTTACAACGAAAGTTCAAGTTATCCGACTTGTAGATCCCAATAATGAAAAAAAAAAAAAAAAAAAAAAAAAGTGTCTGTCTATGCGTCTAGGAACACGAGAACTCCCGATAGGATGAATGTATCATCAGGAAATTTTATATGTGGCTCCATAACCTTCCAGCGATGACACCTTTGATTTTCATCCAAATCAACCGAAGGAAATGGTGGGATTAGGGGGGAGGTTTAACTCAAAAACTCGAATAATAAGGAATAATATTAAAAACTACAACTACCGATAGAATGAAAGTATAGAAACGAAATTTTATATGTGTGACCTTATCCTCTATCGATTTTTAGCCAAATCGGCCAAATATATATACTTTTTTAATTGTGCATAGCGCCCCTTGCGCTGAACCCAATAAAGTGTTTTTTTTTGTATATGAGATCAAAAGATGAGTAATGATGAAGGTCCCTTATCTCCAGCTTCAATACTCTCCAAGACGGTCATGGAAAGTCGAGATATACATTTAGCTTCTTGAAGCAAAGGCATGACGTGGCATAATCCATCGTCATAGACGGCTCGGCTCCACAACTCGAAATAATTTACACACATTTCTTAAAGTTACCAAAATCCAATCTCTATTGAGTTGTATAAATATTTATATACAAATCTACTTTCTTTTTTGCAGGAAACGTGAATCACTTTTACAATTTAGCATTTTACTTTTTGTTACATAAGTATTTTTTCTAAAACTCATCAAAAAAGTGAAAATTCAATCTTCATTTAACTTGAAAGTTATGTAAGAAAATATATTATTTTTGAATGTAAATCAATCGAGATTAATACCATAAAAAATCAATTAAAATGTATTGTTAAAAAAAAAAAGCCCCAGTCATTTAACCTATAAAATACAATTTTTAAAGATGTCTGGCGTAATTGCAAGTGGGAACCAGACCATAAAGATGGCATACCAATATTGAAAAACAAATGTTGAAAATAGGCTTAAAGAAATGTCAAAAATGTAAAATTAAAACAATATTCAACTAATAAGTTACTATACTTACTTCGATTTAAGTAGTATTTATTGCTCAAACTGAATGCCCCCTGAGAAAGTTAATTTTCTGGAATGTTAATTTTCTGTCATACATGACATACAATTTTGTAAGTGAAAAAATTCGTCGGTGAATCACTGGCTATGTATTTCTCCAACAAATAATCGAGTATGTTTTCGCTTCCTTCAAAGCCAATCCAACGTTTGGGTTAAAACTCGATTCTTGACTTCCATAGTGGCTTCTGAATGCTCATAAATATAAATTTTGTATCGATATATTCATTGCATCGGCAGTTTTTAGGGTATTTAGGTCGATTCCCCCTCCCCTTTGGTGGATTCCGCTGAAAATTAATAGGTGTCGTCTATAGGGCTTTGAATTTACTATGAAATTTCTTGTCAATACATTCATTATTACAACGGCAATTATTCGAGTTTTTGTGCTAATCCTCCCTCCTAATTATCCTATTCCCTTTGGCATATTTGGCTGAAAGTCAATAGGTCCCTCACCTTAGAGGATCTGGATATACATATAAAATTTCGTGTCGATACACACATTCTATCGGGAGTTATCGTGTTCACAGTCACACTAACACAGACAAAGAAACTTTTCTTTTTCATTTTTAGAATCAGGCGATAAGAAAATATGAATTTTCTTCAATTTCTGAGCGATTACATAACTTATCCTATACTTGGTAGAGCTGGGGAAGTAAATAAGTCTACTTTACATTTTTAGGGTTTCAGGGACTTTGGGGGATCAACCAAAAATTAACTGAGAACATTAACTCTTTTTTTAGGCCAATTTCGAGGTTGCCGTGACAGTTGATGAGCCGATTGCCCTAAAAAAAGATAACACCAATATAAAGGCATGTCATGTTCGAGGCCTTGACGCTGGCTGACTAACTTTCTACAGCACCTTGACCTGTCTGGTTAGGTAAATTTCTTCAACTATTGTAATTGTTTTAATTAGATAATGAAAAAAAAAAAAACAGCTAATTTTTCCAGAAGGAATTCCAGCAGAAAATATGACCATCAAATATTACATATAGTGATCAGTTGTAGCGATTGCTGTTTTTCAATCAACAAAATATGATCCTGGCCGCGCACAAGAAAGATGAAACTCCACATGTCGTTTATCGAATGAAACTGCTAGAAATCTCGGAACTATATCGGGACTAACTACCTATCTTTAACGACTGTACGAAGATAAACGAGGGTGTGGGCTGTGCACTGTACACGGAGGAGCTCACACTATCAAAAACAGTTTCCCATATGCAACAGTGTACACGGGCGAGTTGTATGCAGCTGTGTCTGGATCGGAGCAGTTTCCGTTCCTATATCTCTACGGACTATCTCAGTGCACTTATGGGGACACATCGGGATTCCAGGGATTGAACGAGCGGACCAGGCGAACAAGGTGGCGATCTATAGTCCTGTAGAATACGTTATTAAATCACACATCAAGCAGTTTGTAATAAGGAAGTGGGATAATGCTAGGGACATACTCAAAGACATTAAACCATGTGTGCGGGTTGGGGCTGGGCTGGTGGAGATGGGGCTACCACGGCGGGAGCTGGTCATTTTGACAGGACTGAGGATAGGCCATACTCGACTGACGGTCACCTCCTGTTGGGCAGAGATAAACCGAGGTTCCCTCTCTGCGGTGAAATGCTGTCCGTGGCATCCTAGAAGAATGTTATGGCCCTTCGTCCATATAGGTACGAAAACTCTCACGAAAACTCCTGTTAGCAAAATGTGTTTGAACAAAAAATATAGTCCCATTTTATTTTTAATATGCTGAAAAATGATTAACTCCGACCTTAATTAGTGAGGTAAAGCATTACCGCACATACTCATAACTCTTTAAAGATGGAGAAGCGTGGAATTGCGTAATGCGTAGTTGTCTTTGAGGGAGAGCGTCAGCTAGAGCCTCCCCCGTGAAGTAATGCGTGATGACGGTTCCACGGGGATAATGAGGCAGAAGAGGATACAGGGAGGTGGTTTTTAGTGAGTAGGCCCAATCAGAGAGACTCTCACACTGTCCAGTGACTACTGTCATCTTGTCACATGCTCGCCTTTAAAGATACCCAAATATTTGAAATTTTCAGTGTACCTGTAAAATTAGGTATATAATTTAGACATAAGTAGTAAAAAAATGAAACCTAAGGAGCCCTTTACTATGTCTTGCTATGTAAAAATGTAAACTGGAATATATTTTATTTGTAAATCATTATTGTGATCTAATGCTGTTCTATTTTTCCTAATATTATACGAGTATATAATACTTATTACTATTTAATCCTATTATTATCTACTATTTATTAATCTTTTTAAGTCGTATTAATTTTTATTATCATTTTATAACATTATTATAACTAGGCTCAAATCTTAATATCTGAAACTAATATTATTTATCGAACCAGAAGATTATGATTATTTTGATTTAAATTTTAAAGGTCAAATATATGTATTCATATTGATAAGATACTTTCTTGTTCGTAAATAAAATTTATTATGTACTTAGGCGAAGGTAATTTTATTTTTAAACAAGTTGTAATTGCATTTTGTTGTTCTATATTTGAACGCTAAATGATAGATGTACTTAATTTCTTCTTTATTTGTAAATTATGACGACTACACTCTGACGGTCATCTGACCAAGAGGTCGTCTTTTTGATTTTCGATTTTTGGTATATGTTTATTTTATTTATTAATAATAATAATATATTATTTACTACTGATAATAATATAATATATTTTTAGAGATAATATATTATAATAATAAATCATAGGAAAGTTAAGTTTTGAAATAAAATCCGAAAATTTTCATTTCAGTTCTTAGTTTTAGTGGATAAGAAGAAGTTAGTGAGTGGTATGAGCTGCTATGTTGCGGTCATCAGTGATTTGTGATAAAAGAGTAGAATGGGAGTTTTGAGGAAGATACGCCCCACATGCTACCTCGACATAGAAGGAATGGAGAGGTGCCTCTTAGGAGAGAGATTTACTGCCTATTATTATATGTCCAGTTATCTATTTCCAAATAGTCCTTCTACCAGCTACTGATAACACTGGTTAGGGGCCGGTTTTGGCCCGTATTTCTCATGTGTTCCTGTCTGTTAGAAGGTTGTCTAAAAAAAAAAAAACGGAGTTGTGCAATAGTATGTCGGGAGGAAGGCTGAGGGAGGTGTTCTTGTGCAATGTGGCTGAGATCGTGCAACCTGGAGGGAAGTCTGGAGACATGAGATGTCTTATCCGGTCTGCCAAGGTCTGCTCATGGGGGTGTATCCCTGGATATTTATAAGTAAGAGGAACTAAGGTGCCTTCTCACATCAGGTCCAGTATTGACACATCCCTACCGACCCAACTCAAGATGAACGGCACTTGGAAACTCACTTCTGTCCAGGTCTACTGCTTAGGTAGTTATTATGACTCATACTCGGGCTTTAACTTCGAGGTTATATCGCCTACTACCAGAGCGCTCTTTCATCACTCTGGTGGACATGAGCCCGACCCTACTAGGAGAGTTCTAAATTTTAGGTTTATTCACCTAGGTTAGCGGTCTTTAACGAGTACCTGACATCACTCAGGCTCGGGACCATCGCTTAACGTCCCATCCGAAAGACGGCGTGGACAAGGTTTTTTCTCCCTTCCCTTCTGACCATTACGCTGAATCTTTTGAATAATTAGTTAGTTATTGTGACTCATGCCCGGGCGTTTACTACAAGGTCATATCGTCTACTACCAGAGCGTTCTTTCATCACTCTGGTGGACATGGGCCCGACTTCACTGTGGGAATCCTACATTTTACCTACCCTAAATTTTTATTCACCTAGGGTAGGTCCGACTACCTGACGTACAGGCTCGGGACCATCGCTTAACGAAATACGGCATGTTTAAGTTTATTTTACCTCCTAGATAAAATAGTCTAAGAGCCTCGGTCTGGTCTTGAACCCACGAACTTGAGCTCAGTAAGCAAGCATGCATACCACTGAGCGACAGGCGCCCTAGGTCTACTGCTTAGTGCTTCGTCAGTACCTCTTTATTCTTCGAACCCTGTCGCCAAAGAGCTGGTATTAATGGAGTTATAAGCGATTGATTAGTAGCCCGGTTACTTACTGAATCGCTAGTGTCTCTTAGCGCTTCAAACCTCACTGCGATTGTGCGCATATTGACGGAGTTACCAAGCTGATTTATTCAGCACAGGAAGAGCAAGAACTTCTACCCTTCTACTGGTCCTGAAAGATACGGTAGTCGAAGGTATGAAGCGACCTTCGGGAACTTATCCTTGGTCTTTTCATCGTAGGTAACATGTCTTAAGAGTCTGTGTTAGTGCTCCTGTAGATACTGCCTCATATATATTCACTCAGATTTGTCATGAAGGTCTAAAACAGAGTAAATGGATAAGGAGAATTACGACTCAATACCAGGAAAAACAATTCAATTTGGAAACTCAAGCGGAGGGTAGAAGAACATAGTACCTATACAATATTAAGTGCGCACGAGAAATTTCACATCAACAAACCTAAAAGGAGCTACATTTTATCTACTCGGGTTCTTGGCAGGATAGCTGTCTTTAGAGTATCTGATGTAACGTACCCCATAGGACTAAGTGCTCAAGAATCTCCCCCCCCCCCCCCCCCCCCAAACGAGTATCGCGAACTCATATCTCTCTGTACAGAAGACAAGCATGATACCTCAGTACTACGGGCATCCATCTAGTTTTTAAGAGAAAAACTAAAGACAATATGAGCTCTTGTTAAGCATTCACAACTGCGTGAGGACAAAACCCCATTACTTATGATTTAACACTTGAATAGTAGGCTAGTGTTGTTATTGTGTCATTCTGATCTCATGTAACTTTCACAGTCACTTTAGTTATCTACCGCTGTAAGGTGTTGTGTCAGTGTCTGCCTGTCTCCAACTTCTTAACATCCTACTTGGAAAAAAAAAAAAAAATTGTCGGTGAATCGGCAATATACTTTCCCATAACTAATTAATTAAGTTTTCGCTCCCCCTCCAAAACCAGTCGACCATTTGCGCTAATATTCATTAGTTGACTTACATAGGAACTCCTAAATCCTTATACTAAATTTTGTGTCGGTAAATTCATTGCATCGGCAGTTTTGGGGTTTATGAATTGTTCCCTCTCCTCTAAACCCCTCTTTCCGTAGGCCGATATTGCTGAAATTTGACTGGTTATGTCCTTATTGGGTTTTGACTTCAATATGAAATTTCACTTCCATACGATCTTTACATCGGCAGTTATTGCGGTTTTTGGCTTGAGCCCGCCTTCTGATACCTCTCTTTCCTTCTGCCGATTCCTCTGAAGATTAATAAGTGTCGTCCTTATGAAGTTTTGAATTGGTATATGAAATTTTGTGTCGATACATTCATTACAACTGCAGTTATTAGAATTTTTGAGTTAAGCCTCTCCCCTAATCCACCCTCCACCCACTTCGACCGATTTGGCTGAAAATCACTAGGTGTTATGCTTATGAGGAAGGGATGGTTCTTGTCAAACATACATATATATTTCCTGTATACATTCATTCTATCGAGAGTTATCGTGTTCACAGACACACACAAACAGGCAGACATTTTTTTTTTCATATTTGGTAACTGGAGTTCGATTGCATAACTTCCCCTATACTTTATATTGCTGGAGAAGTGAAAGTACACTGTACCACATATTTCTAATTCTTTGTTAACTAGTATGTTAAATATCTATTGATATTGAGAGCGCAGGTAGCTCAGAGGTAGCATGTTTGACTTCTGAGCTCAAGATCGCGGGTTCGAAACCTGACCAAAGCCCTTACTTTTTTTATCTGGGAGTTGAAAAAACATTAATCACGCCGTCCTTCGGATGGGACGTTAGCGATGGTCCCGTGTCTGTATGATGTTTTATGTGATGTACTTCCACTATAGTTCCAGTAGAGATAGATCTATGGCCAACAGAGCGACGATAGAGCGCCCTGGTAGTAGGCGATATGACCAGGGGCGTAGCCAGGATTTTGAGGGGGGGGGGGGGGCAAAGTTAGGCTACGAGGGGTATAGACTCCCGGGGGCACAGCCCGCAATTTCCGTGGTTAGCGTTGCAGACTTTTTGTTATTAATTTGGGAGACTCGGACCCCTAGAAGCTCCCCCTGAGGTAACCACTGACTGTAATACTTAAGTTGACTTTACATGAGCAGCAAAAATGCAAAACGGAGCAGCAGCAAATGCACGCTGTGGTTTCTGTACTTTAAGAATTAAATTACTCACACCATTAGCGTGCATTTGCTGCTGCTGCGCTTTGCATTTTTACTGCACATGTAAAATCAGCTTTAAGAGTACAAAGTATTACATAAATGACGATTTTGAGCGAGGAAATGAAATGATCGAATTCATGTAGGTATATATAAATAAATGTAATATGACTTGTTTTGTACGTATACATTTATATAACAGCTGATTGCTGATTTAGGAATCAGACGCATGGGAAATTTGAAGATCCTATTGGTAGGTAACTTGCAAGCAATCCATTTTTAATAACTATTTTTTTAGTTTATTTAGTTTTTATCTTGGTTTTTTGCTCTGGCCAGGGGGGGGGGGGGGGGGGGGGGGGCACGTGCCTGGTTAAAGCTTGGGCGTGAGTCGCAATAACTAACTAACTCTATTGATATTAATAAAATATAAATTTTCAAAATATAGTTTTGTTACATATAATGTTCGTTATAGTTTTAACGATCATCATGAACAAATGGTATTAAAATCGGCGGTTTGGTCCAACTACTAATACATCAAATTAATGACGCACTTATTCTACGTTATTTGCCGAACACTGCACATATGACTGGGAGAAGTTAAAGGGTGTCAACTAAATTATAAATTGAAGAAATGAGGGCGTCGATAGCTCAGGGGTATGCGTGCTTGTTTTTTGAGCACAAGAGGCCCTTAGGTGTTTTATGAGGGAGGGGGGGAATATACCTTGAGCACGCCGTCCTTCGGGTGGGACGTAAAGCGATGGTCCCAAGCATGTATGATGTCAGGTATTCGGTGAAGAATCCTACCTAGGTGAATAAACATAGGTAGGCAAAATTTAGGACTCCCAGAGAAGAGTCAGGCTCATGTCCACCAGAGTGACGAAAGAGCGCTCTGGTAGTAGGCGATATGACCTTGTAGTTAAACTCGGACATGAGTCATAATAACTAACTAGCTACATTGAAAAACAAAGAAATTCTTTCAATACTTTGAGAAACTCCATTTCAAAAAATATTTTGAAGGTCGTTTACCTTATTCATTCTGGAGATGACTATCTGAGAAAGCCGGTCATGTTATTTCTTGAGTGAGTGGGCCTGATGACGATATCCTGATTAATTATGTCGAAATGTTAGCTAGAGATTTAGTATTAACTTGTCTTTTTGGTCTAAAACGACCTTCACCCTACTTATCTTGTCTTACAACATACACGCTAGCGCACTTCTGAAAATCCACTACGGAAGCATCTTATGATTTGTCTGTCTGTCTGTCCGCACAGGTGTAACAACTATGCACTATGTTGTTTTTGTTTATTCTACCGGATCAAAAATTACATTTCAATATATTTTTAACAAATGTATATTTCAAATTCTTCATAAAGCTCGTTTTCTATAAGTTATAGTCTCCCCGATTGATATATGAATATCATTTTTGTTGTAGATGAATGAAGAAAAGGCGGAGAGGCGAGAAGCATGACCCAAGTTTTTCTGGCTTTCCTCATTCTCTTGATAACAGGTGAATAAAGTGTGTATCAGTGATAAACAGTAATCCAAGTGCCTTGGAAACATTGACAATTCATCAGTTTTCGTACATTTCGTGTCGTTACGTTCATTTTATCGGGAGTTATCGTGTTCACACACATATTTTTGAAAAGAGGGGGCCGGAAAACATGTAAACTCACCATGAATTTCAGACAAATTACATAAGTGCCCCAAAACTTAGTATGTCTGTGGAAATAAGAGCTACCTATATATACAGTAGAACCTCTTTAAGTCGAACCTCGATAAGTCGAAAACCTCCAAAACTCGAAAAAAAGTTTTGTTCCTTTCCCTTCAAGCCCCAAAACCTCCATTAGGTACTCGAAATCTCAACCCTCTATTAGTCGAAATAATCAGTGAGTCCCTACAAGCCATTTTGGTACATATTTTCCCTCTATAACTCGAAAAAATAAATTGGACCTCTGTATCTGAACATAGCAATGTTTTATTTTACAATCTTTACAACTCGATTATTTGAAACTTATTACCTCTTTAGCTCGAAGAAAAATAAATTACCGACTTTAAGAATTTGCCGACAATGTATACCATTGTTTCTTAGAAAACAATGTAACTTGAATTTTTATTTATTTCACCTCTCTAACTCAAAATTAGTTAGAATGAATCTTAACCTCTACAAGTCGAATCAAATCCGCCTGTCGAAATCCTTCATAAGTCGAAAACTCTATAACTCGAATTTTTTGGCGTCTCCCTTGATGTTCGACTTACAGAGGTTCTACTGTATAATCACCGGCAATCTCCAGTGCCAATTAAACAACTAAGTTTTTGCTCAACCTCTGAAACCAATTTACCGATTTGGTGTGAACAATTGATTTTTTTAGCTTTGTATAAATAAATAAAGAAGAAAAACAAAAGTTAAAAAAAAATATTGCTTATTTCACAAAATGTATACAATTCATGGGAGTACATTAGGTTTGCTATCTTCAACCTTGGCTTAACAAATACTATGTGCATTTCTATTCATTTTGTATTTGTTAAGTCGTGGCTGATGATGGTAGATATATAATTGTATAAAAACAAAATATTTTGTTTAAAAACGTTTTTTCTTTATTTTCACTCGTTAATATGGTTTCATAGATAGTCTTCAAACTTCGTAAGCCTAAAAATGGATTCTCTTGAGTAACCATAATATATTCAGTTCTTTTCCGTCTTTTTATGTTACATTTACTAATAACAATTCCTAAATTAATTAGGATGTTATTACATCTATTTTTGTAGAACTGTAATTATTAGAAGAGTCGCGAAAAAACCTTTGTCTGAACATTGAATTGTTAATTACACAAAAAATTTGATACACCCTTCTTTAAATTCCCGTTTTTTATTTCAATTTATTGTATACTGGTCTATTCTCTTTTTATTATTATTGTTTATTGTTTAGTTACAGAGCGAGGTGCTTTGGGTCAGCTGGCTCACAATGAGAGCCACGTTAAGTCTGTCAGTGACCTGTACAACACAACCTCCTGTATCGACGAGCCCTACGTCTGTCCTCACCACAGGATACAGTTCTATCTATACACCAGGTAACCCTCCTTTATTTGTTACTAGCAGTAATACCCGGCGTTGCCCGGGGAACTTTGACTTTTCTCCCAATATCTCCTATAAATCTATTCAATTCTTCGACAGTACATTCATGATGTTATAATTTTCAATTATTCATACGGAATAAGGCTTATAGTCCTTGAACTATAGTAACGCTAGTAAGTTTTTAGGACCCCTGAGCACCACAGCTAGTATGCGCCTTTCAACGGCGGAAACCACAGCTAGTGAATACTTAGCATCGCTGGACGTCCTAGCCAGTGCGTACTTAAGAACGGTTCTGACCACAGCTAGTATGTGCCTCACAATGGCGGACCCCACAGCTAGTACGTAGTTAGGAACGCTGGGCACCACAGCTAGTACGTAGTTAGGAACGCTGGGCACCACATGTAGTATATGACCTGCAACGGCGGACTCCATTGCTAGTACGTAGTTAGGAACGCTGGGCATCACAGCTAGTACGTAGTTAGGAACGTTGGGCACTACAGCTAGTAGGTGCCTTGCAATAGCGGACCCCACAGTTAGTATGTAGTTAGGAACGCTGGGCACCACAGCTAGTATGTGCCTCGCAACAGCGGACCCCACAGCTAGTACGTAGTTAGGACTACTGGGCATCCCAGCTAGTATGTGCCTTGTAACGGCGGACCCTACAGCTAGTACGTAGTTACTACTACTATATGTGAAATGTCATGATTACCCGACCATTAGTTAATGAGTTAGCACTATTTTTATGCTTAGCCCCCCTTACAACCCCTCCTCCTGTTCAAAATTATGGGACGCCACATAGCCTATTTTTCTATTTGGCCTTCAGGAATACTACATGTGAAATTCCGTGACAATCCGACCATTATTTAATGCGCTACCGGTATCTTTATGTTTAGACCTACCCCCACAACCCCCTCTCCCTTTCAAAATTTTGAGATGTCACAAACGTATTTTTCAACTTGCGGTCTAAGAATACTATATGTAAAATTTCGTGACAATCCGACCATTAGTTATTGAGTTAGCACTATTTTTATGCTTAGCCCCTCCTTACAACCCCCCCTCCCGTTCAAAATTTTGAGACGCCACGTAGCCTATTATTCAATCGGGCTCGAAAGGATGCTACATGTGAAGTTTTATGAAAATGTGTCCAGCCGTTTGGGAGTGATGCTGAAACAAACAAACCAACACACAAACCCCGTTTCAGCTTTACTAATATAGATTGTGTCGGTTGAGGAGAACGGGTAGATAAGAGCCCCCCAATTCAAAAATCCCAATAACTGCCGATGTAATGAATGTATCAACATCAAATTTGGTATTTAAAATTAAAATCCACTGCGGACATAACAAGTCAAATTTCAGCGATATCGGCTGAGGGGAGGGAGGAGTTCCGGGGTGAGGGCTCAGTTCAACAATCCCAATAACCGCCGATGTAATGAATGTATCAACATCAAATTTCGTATTTAAAATTAAAATCCACTGAGGACATCGAAAGGATGCTATATGTGAAGTTTTATGGAAATCCGTCCAGCCGTTTGGGCGTGATGCTGGAACAAACATACAAACAAACAAACACACAAACCCCGTTTCAGCTTTATTAATATAGATAAGCCTTCTCAAAAGTGGTACGAAAATTATGTCAATAGGGAAATATAAACCGCTTCCACAAAAACGGATCAAGTCCCGATCTTGGTCCAAGTGAGTTATTACTATCGTTTTACTTCAAATTGATTAATTAACCATTTAAACAGTACATATTGAGGTTTAGTGTAACACACCTATAAAATATATTTAAAATTAACAATAAAGTATGATAAGTTACCGCTAAGCAATGTGCTCGAACAATCTGGAATGTTCAATTGTTCATTACGATGAACTATGAGAGAATCCATAAAAGAATAATGGGGTTATTTTGCAATCTGTTATTTTTTAACAGTTATTTTCTTTCAACAGTAGCAGACTGCTAATTAAATTATAATATAACAGGATACTTTATTACAATGTCTACTAACTTTCAGTTGATATATCCTGTTTTTTCTCCTTTCCTGTTACACACCGACATGATACCTTCTGTATTGCTACCAAGGGCAACCGAATTGTTATTTTGCTATTTCCTATATTTACTCTGCTTTGGATTGAGAATATGGAGTGAACCGCTTCTAAAAATCAAACTAATTAATTTATAAATGTGTTTCTTTTTTCATACTTCTCCAGCTATAGTTGGTGACAGTTATGTAATCGATCAAAAACTCGATATTGAGTTTTCACCGGAATTTCATGTTTAACGACCCCCAGATTCCAAAAATGAGTAAAATAATCTGTGTACCTGCGGACACGATAACTTCCGATAGAAAAAATGAGAGAACAGCCACGAATTTAGCAGAACTATCTAAGAACCACACCTTTTTAATTTTCAGTCAAATTGGCCAAAGAGAAGGATTAGGGTAGTGGGGAGGCTTAACACAGAAATAAGGGTAGTGGGGAGGCTTAACACAGAAATTCTGCTAACTGTCGTTGTAATGAATGTATTGACACAATATTTCATATGTAAATTCAAAACCTCATAAGGACGACACCTATTAATTTTCCACAGAATGGACGGCTAATAACTGCCGATGTAATTAATGTACGGACACAAAATTTAGTATGAAGAAATAGGAACCCCTATGTAAGTCAACTGTTGAATATTAGCGCAAATAGTCGACTGGTTTTGGAAAGGGAGCGAAAAGTTAATTGATTAATTCGTTCTGGGGAAGTACAATGCCGGTGATTTACCGACGACTTATTTTCTTTCATTAGCTTTTTATTTTTGTCAGTCGTTTTACTTTTCAAAGCACACAAAACATTAAAAAGTATTGTAATTATAATTTAATTTTAATTGTTTTCAAACAGAAATAAATAAACGGTAATAAGGAAATTTGAAAATAAAAGTTAGATATTGTTACTCATGCCCGGGCTTTAACTACCTCATATCGCCTACTACCAGAGCATTCTTTGTCTCTCTGGTGGACATGAGCCTGACTCTACTGTGGTAGTCCTAAATTTTCTCTACTTAGGTTTATTCAACTAGAGTAGGAGTCTTTAACGAGTAGCTGACATCGTACAGGCTCGGGACCATCGCTCAACCTTCCATCCGAGGGACGGTGTGCTGAAGGTTCGAACCCGCTATCTGTGAGCTACCTGTTACTGTTAAAATGATTTAACAGTAATGAATACTGTTAATGTAAATAATGATTCAAATAACTTTCTGAGATACTATAGCTACTACTCCAAGGTCAGACATTGATTACTAGGTTGAATTGTCAATATTAGGTAATAGTAGGGAAAGGAAAAGAAAAAAAAAAAAACTGACAAAATTAAATTTCTCTAAAAATGAAAGTATTTGAGCTCTTCTTCCTTTCCCGGTGATCGTGATGCACGTTTTATATAAGCATGGAAAAGTGAATCATTTCCTCTCTTATCGTAAATCTTCAACCTTGTGACTGTTGGAAATTCCATTGGCTTATCAAAGATCGTCCGCAAAGAAGTAAAAAAAAAACTCAATTTACGAATCAAGTAGGTACGACTGAACATTGTAAATATTTTGGCTGTATTTAGAAGGTATCTGGATTTAGTATCGGTTGATGTATATAATTTATAAGCTATTTGACTTGTCTAATTACCATGTTATGATTTAACGGAAATCAATATTACAACTCCTTCGTTTCATTCCAGTTTTTAGCCCTCATAATTTTTTTTTTAGCTAAATTTTTCGTCACTTAAGCTACGACTTTCCATTTCCGGCTGATTAACCATAACATCACATTTTCTTAACCACACTTGCTTTAACAGTGAATGCGATATAAAATTTCGCTCTCCGAATGAGGTACCATTTGCTTTTTGATGTTTTTTTTTTATACAATGTTTTTGTTCGAATTGGTTTGGTTCTTTGTTGTGGAATTCATTGTTGATTTATTTCTTAGATTTAGTCCTGAAAAAAAAAAATGTTTTGATGAGATGCAACCTCTGTAAGTCACATCAGTGGCCTGTCAGTCGATAGGACCAAGCGAGTAGTGGCGAGTTGCATGTATATCCCCTCCATCCTCCATCAGTTCTTAACATGGAATGACTTTTTATGATAGGGTAAATTACAGAAAGAAACAAACAGGTTCTCGGATGTGTGTGTTTCGCCTCTCTGCACCCTAAATCAGAGGATATTACTGGGCCGTGTATTATGACTCTACAAAAGTGGCATTTGTAACTAAGTGCGGCCCTTGAGGTCCACAAGGCTAACTTCCCAGCATGATATGAATATCAATAATAATAATAACAATTACAGATGTGAAATTTCATCACGATCCGCCATCCGTTATGAGTTAGAACATTTTTTATGCTTAGCCCCACCTTACAAACCTCCTTCCCATTCAAAATTTTCAGACGCCGTATAGCCTATTTTTTAATCTGGCTCAAAAGGATGCTGCATGTGTATCGATTGCCACCAGAACAAATTAGATCAAATAAATCTTTTTAAGAAATCCTAAAATTCACTTTTTTGCAGTCGTTTTGTTTAAACAAAAAAAAAAACGTGTGGACCGAATTTGATAAAATTTCTTTCAGATCATATTTACAATGATACCCTTCGATTGGCACTAAAGCGGAGTCGATATCATTTTTCATTCGCGAGATTTCGTACAGGAAAAATTGACGTACGTACACATATATACTTCTTTCCAAAAATAGTGTAAAAATACTGTAGTGACCTTGAAATATAAAAATATGTTGCAATGTTGATTTCGATTTTCGGTCCCATTGCAATAACTTCCCTATATGCTGGGAAGTTAAAAAAACCTTCCGGTATTAGCCATGAAACAGGTATCGGGAAAGGATATTATAAGAGGTGCAGCCCCCCCCCCCCCCCCCCCCCCCCCCCCCTTGACCAGTCTCCTCCATTCACTTAACCTAGATATTGACGCAGTAAAAGTGTGTACAAAGTTCAATTGAAATTGTTTAACAACTACGGGAGTTATCGGTCTCGATGGCTAGGACGTGATTCCTCGTCTTTACAAAATTTTAAGATTATAAGAAGAACAAAAACTTCTTTTAAACATTGATTTTTTACGAAAAAAATTCATTTTTTTTAAGCTCTTCAATATACCAAACCAAAATCAAAGGTTTCGAAATCTACATATTGCATATACAAATAAAATAAGGTTGGACTCCCTTAGCTATCGGTTTAGAACAGAGTTTCCCAACCTGTGGTACGCGTACCATTGGTGGTACGCGAGTTGCTGGTTGGTGGTGCGCGAAAAATAATCAATGATGGCGGACATAAAAAAAAATTAAATCATAAAAATATCATAGAAACGTTTTTTCCTAAAATTGTATATGAGGAGTCTAGTTTATAAATTCTAGACTAAAAATTATTTTAATAAATACTATTATTCAGTAAAGTTGTTAATATGTATAGTCAGTATAGTATGTAATAGTATAGTTTTTTTGGAGTGCACTTTTAAATTTAGCCATCAGTAACTTGAGATGTCGCCGCCAGTGTTGTGATGCTGTACTCTCGTTCACTTCACCGCGTTTAGGCGTGTTTCAATGTAATTTGTCTCATTATGTGATGTGAATACATGGTCACCCTATAAAATTTATAATGCAAATAAAATAACACACTCACAATAACAAATTTCACGAAATACAATCATTTTTACGAAGTGGTACAATTCAGCATGATGTACTACCAAGTGGTATTCGATCAAAAAAAGGTTGGGAAACGCTAGTTTAGAGGATAGTCTGGATGTCAATAGAAAACATGGAGAGAGCAATGGTATTAGCATGGAAAGAAAGATGAATGCTGAGTTTTGAGGAATGAGCGTTGAAGAGATCAGTCACAAAGAATGTTTACACAGGAAGTATAGGGGAAGTTATGTAATCGAACAAATATTAGAAGTTGCCTTTTCACCGGAATTTAATGTTTTCCTACCCTTCATTTCAAAAATTTTCATGTCTGCCTATCTGTGGACACGATAACTCCCGATAGAATGAATGGTCGACACGAAATTTCATATGTGGATCACAAGGATTACACCTACTGTTTTTCAGCCAAATCGACCCAAGAAAGGAGTGATCAGAGGAATTTGCATTACTTTAAAATTCTTATGTATTTTACATTTTTGGGGCGCTATAACTTTGTTCGTATTGGTTTCTATCTCAAATCTGGTAGTCGGAAATTTAATAAGGAACAATTTTTGTTAGAACCAATTTTTTGATAGGTCTAACCGTTTTCGCTTAAATCAAGCAAACGTCTGAAAAATTGGGATTGAAGACAGTTTTTGGACGATTTTCGAGAAATGTATTCCATATAAAGTGTGCCTTCTAATATTTTCTACAACTTTTATCCGAAGAGATTTTTGAATAAGTCATAAATATAAACGGCATCTTGTATAATGTACAGGCTCGAAGTAATGTGGTCAAACTTCAAGTTCATTGCTACAATCATTTCTGAGTTCGATCGCTCACAAAGTTCCAGTCACATACACAGTCGCGAAAATGGTCAAAACATGTTCAAGGGACCTTGAGACTCTCCATCTTGTATTTTTGCATGACCTCGATACTTATTTATACTAAACATATAAAAAAATAAAAACAACATAGACTATGTTGTACTCTTGCGTACTGCTGGTCAGCTCCCCGGAATGGTGTACCCTCCCACTGCGGGTGATGGTCATCTTCTGACCTTCCCCTTCTTCTTGTTCAATCAGAACCAACCAAGTACATCGTTATATCTTATCGAAATAGAAAGTTATCATGTTAGTCAGCTAAATTGTGAAGTGAAGTTACACAACTTGAGAAAGTGTAGGTACATTACAAATCTGAAAGTACAAACCTGCACCACCCTACGCATACAATTATTAGCTACTCATTTTTACAGTCAATATTTATATATATTTTATATATTAAAAAGTGAATAAATATAAGTTTGATAATTTGGGCAAACGTAATCCAACTCACGTGAGCTGATATTCTACTTCTGGGCAAACGTAATCCAACTGAGCTAAGCTGATATTCTACCTCTGCCTTGGCTTTCTTTCTTTCTTCGGGAGAGAGGGATGAGGAGAGAGGCGAGTGGGAGCTGATTGTAAATAAGTTGAGTTGGAGAAGTGGGGTACCCCACCCCAGAAATATTTCATGTTCATTAAAAAGTTTTATGCAGTTAAATTTCTTAATATAGTAATTAAAAATAGATAACATTGCATTTGTTGTAAAAAAAAATAAAAAATAATATTCTAATCCATAATAATGGATTAGAATATTTTTTTTTTTTTTTTCTTATATTTATTCACTTTTTAAATATAAACGATTAGGCTTAATTTCTCGTACATTGTTTGGTGTTTGCATAAACAGAAGATGTATAAAATTATTGAAGAAGAGAATGTTTGGATTGGCAATAATATCTATAAACTGACCATAATTGAAGAAAACAGTCTTCAAAACTTTATACTGTACTTACATTCGATCAAATTAGAATTTAATAGTGTTGTTTGGTCACTAATGTACGATTTTCATATAAATAAAATTGAAAAAGTACAGAAAATGTTTTTAAGATTGGCTGCATTTAAATGCAACATAAAGAGGGAGCCCCAGGTGTACGAGCTGATTTGAAAAGAACTAGGGTTATTCACCCTTAAAAACCGAAGGGTTTTACTTGATATAATGTTGTTATTCAGGATTGTTAAGTCTGAAGTTGACTGTGTAGCACTTTTTGAGTTACTAAATTATCATGTTCCACCATTTCATTGGAGACACTCAGACACGTTTGCATCTTATTTTGCCAGGACCAACTATTCGTTGAATAATCCAATATATAGGCTTATGATTGAAGAGAATAATTTTGAGGTAGATTGGTTCTATGACAGCCATCATAAAATAAAGTGTAATGCATATTACTAGTGTCCTCATAAATAATACTAGTCTTAGTGATAAGGTATGAATTATACTAGTCATAATATGGAATGTTACACTATAATACGTTTCGTATAATTGTTCATAGTTATTTTGATATATTGTTATATATGACATATATAACAATATATCAAATTATGTTCGGTAGTTATTGGGATTTTTGAGTTGAGCTCTTGAGTTGTTGTCTTGGGGTTCTGAATACACTTTGGTATATACATACACACATTTGGTGTGATAAATTCATTCTGTCGAATGTTACCATGTTCATAGACAAACAGATAGATTTTTTTTTCATTTTCTCAACACAAAAACTCTAATAACTGCTGATAGAATGAATGTATTGACACGAAATTTTATATGTGAATTCAAAACACTTATTCACAGCGGAATTGGCAAAAGGGAAGGGCGTTCTGGGGAAGTACATTGCCGGTGATTCACCGACAAATTTTTTTAAATTCTATGGCTGATCTTTCTTCATAGAATGATAACAGGTGAACAGTTGAAGTAGGGCTGTTCTGTTGAGCTAGAAAGGTATTGGTGTTATCAGAGACATGAATTTTACACTCATACATTTTTGCAATGAACTTTCTCTATATTTTCTAACGCTGAGGTAGAGTAAATTATTAGCTCAAGATCGCGGGTCGAAACCCGGCCGTGGGTCTTAGTTTTTTTTTTTTATCTGGGAAGTAAAAAAACTTAAGCACGCCGTCCTTCGGATGGAACGTTAAGCGAAGGCCCCGAGCCTGTACGATGTCATTAAAGACCCCTACCCTAAGTGAATAAAAATTTAGTGTAGACAAAATTTAGGACTCTCTTAGTAGAGTCGGGCTCATGTCCACCAGAGTGACGAATGAGTGCTCTGGTAGTAGGGGTCATAATAACTAACTAACTGAAAATAATCTAATGCCAAAGTGGCACATCCAAGGCAAAAGGTTATAAAAATCTGACAGTTATTGGCATGGCTCTACTATTAACACAGACATGAACCCTACTCTATTGTGGGAGTCCGAAATTTTGCCTACCCATGTTTATCTACAACACCAGAATGAGTAAGGCTTGTGAACACGATAATTTCCCGATTGAATGAATGCAATCGACCCAGAATGTTATGCGTTGATTCAGAACTCAATAAGGACGCCAGCTACTGATTTTCAGTCAAATTGACCAATGAGAGAGGCGTGGGAAGGGAGGACAGAAATGAGGCAGCTCAATTCTAAAGGTCAATATAAGATGAATTTGCAGGAAAGTTTGCCCTGACTAACCTATTGTTTCATCATCCCAGTTGGATCATCTTCTTTTTTAGTCACTATATATTTTTATTTTATAAGTATTCATTCCTTTCCTTTTCTTTTTATTTCTTTCTTTCAGTTCCATGCCGAATAACTGTAGGTGTGTGTTATTTTGGATATATAACTGTAAATAAATGTATTTCTAAGTTGAGGAACGCGGACATATTGTGGAAACTTGTAATAAATAAATAAAACAAACTTATTTTTTGAAATATTGTCTATTCCACTAAAGATATATATACATATATAACTACCGGTTTCGGCTTTATACCATCGTCAGGTCTAGTTATGAACTAAGTCAGTTTGCAGAGAGCGACCCTTCAAATACATCTCAGGTCAAAGGGTGCTATTAAAACTTGGGAGTCCCCCGGCTGTACCGTTAGCTAACTCATGAAATATTTCTTAACAAAACCTAGTTCTAAATTTACATAAAACAATATCACTAGACTAATACGTGGAAAAATAACAAATAAATAAGAACAAATTCATGCAAAATACAATCAATTATACATTGGACAGACAGGACGTCGTTTTAAGGAAAGAATTAAACGCTCGACCTTTGTATTTGAAGGGTAGCTCTCTGCAAACTGACTTAGTTCATAACTAGACCTGACGATGGTATAAAGCCGAAACCGGTAGTTATATATGTATATATATCTTTAGTGGAATAGACAATATTTCAAAAAATAAGTTTGTTTTATTTATTTAAATAAATGTAGGGAGCCATGGTGGCCGTGCGGGCTAGAGCGTAGGGCTTTGGTCGCATGTTCTCACCATGGTTTGCGGGTTCGAATCCCGTCCGGGAGTGAGTTTTATTTCGTAGATAGAACTCCCTCCCGGGCCATGGATGTCTTAAATAATTATATATAACACATTGACATGGCTAATATGCACCGTACATAAAAAAAACAATAAAAAAAAAAAAAAAAAATGTATGTATGAGGGTGTGTGACATATTATTTATTTATTTTTTTATTGTTCCTCATTTATTTTAATATGATTTGTTTATCCTTATTTCTAACTGTTTTTGTTTCTTTAGTTGTTATAGGCCCAAGTTGTGTACCCAAGTCAAAAAGCTGGTCATAAAATATGAAATTTATGTCCCAGAATCAAGATTATTTTTCATTTCATTTCATTTAATTAGAGTTTTTTGTATTGAACTCTCCTTTGATCCTTCCTTCTTGACATTGACTCCGCTGAAAATTAACATGTGTCGTCCTTATAAAAACATTGTATTAACATATGAATTTTCGAATCAGTGCATTGATTACGACCGTTATTAATGTTTTTGTGTTATGCCCGATTTGTCTGATATTTTCCGAAAATGGTAGTTTTCAAACCCATTTTTCAAAACGTTTGCATTATTCACGCGAAACGGTTAATAGTTCGTTGATAGTTCTTTGCAAATCATTTCTAGCAGTCATAATATTCTCTTCAAAGTATTCCTTCACGTTGTTTGCGCAATTGTTAAAGAACAATATGAGGGGAGGCTGACTGCTTCCCTGCCAAAGGTGCTGTGTTGAGTGCTGCGGTGAATCATTAAGAACGGCATTAAGCGCGGTTCGCTAAATAGGAATTCAACTATATTGTATATTTGTGGGTTTACCCTGTTTATAAATAAATAAATAATTGTTGGAGGTATGTCATGAAATATATATAATTTATGTATACTATTATTATTATCAAATCGTAAAATATATTTTTACGTTCTTTAATTTGACTCAATATTTATTTTCATATTTACTTCCTAGTTATTTTTGTGTTAGTTGGTTATTGCGACTTATGTTCAGGTTTTTTTCTCGTGGGTAAAACGGCCATATTATGGCCTACTACTACCAGGGCGCTCTGGTGGACATGAGCCCGACTCTACAGTGAGAGTCCTACATTTTACCTAGCCAGATTTATTCACCTAGGGAGGGATCTTTAACGAGTACCTAACATCGTACAGGCTTGAGACCATCGCTTAACGTCCCACCCGAAGGACGGTTTGCTCAAGGTTTGGGGAGAAATCTCACAGATAACAATGGAATAAAACAATTTTGGAGACCATAAGGCAGACAAGGAATATAAATCCTTCACTTCAAAAAGTGTGTGTAAAAAATATATGAGGCTCATCTACCCACACATAAACCTAATACTTCCACACTTAATCTTCTCTTTCCCGGAGGCGGTTTAAGTTAATTGCGCCCTAGGCCCATTCTGATTTGGCACCCTGCTTGTTTTATGATGGTATACATGTTATAATAAAAAATATGATAATAAAAGTATGAAAAATATATTTTATTCTTTGATTTTTTACCATAACATTATTAATAAAACTAGCAATATTACCCGGCGTTGCCCGCGGAACATTGAATGTTTCCCATGATATCTTTCATGCGATTCCTAGGCATTTCTTCGACAATTCATTTATTACTTTGCAATTTTCAACTATTCACATGGAATTAGGCATACAGCCAAATCCCGGAAAAAGGCAATGATGTTTATTGTTTTGGTATGAAAACTAATTTAAAACCGAGCAGCGGTGGTCATTGTAGCTAATAATAATAACCCGTGCAACGGTGGACACCCGAGCTAGTATTAACCGCCTTTGAGTGTTTTTACTGGGAAGTGAAAGAAAACCTTGAGTACTTCGTGCTTCGGAAGGCATCTTAGGCCATGGTCCCGGGCCTTGTCAAATGTCAGGTACTCGTTAAAGAGTCGTAACTTATGTAACTAAACATGGGTTGGCAAAATGTTGGTCTCCCACATCCCGAGCAAACAGGGAAGGGATAAGAGCGTTCGATGATTAGGTTCTTAGGTGTACACAACAACCCTCGCAATATATCTAAATCTGTCTATGGTTGACTATCATCGTTTCTGTTTGCGGCCTATCTACCGACATTGCTGCTGTCCTAAAGTGTTTTTCAGAATATATTTGAAAACGGTACCACAAAGCCCACCTATATTCTTAATTTCTTTCTTGACAATTTTTCTTTCTTGAGCCTAAATCTGTCGCTGCGCTTGTCCCATATGGTTCTACCCGAGCCACAACATTTCAAGTCGAGGTCCTCCGAAAGGCGGTCAGCGCACCCTGGTTTATCAGAAATACGCTGAGGGGGAGTTGCTCCTTTTGTCCACATCGAGAACCTGACCCTGAACTTCCACGAAGGTCTGCCATCCAGCTCTGGAGCGGTCCATTACAACCTCGGCCAGCCTACAACTCGCAGACTGCAGCCGGGACTAATAATTTGTGAATAGTACATATTGTACTAATGGTCCAAATAAAAATGTTTTTGCTTCCTGGTCCGAGTTTGAAATTTATTGCGTTTTGTCTTTAGATCTGATGAAATTGTTACAGTTAGATTCAGAGGCTCCTTCGTTCCTAGCAAAGCCACAGACGTTGACCAAAGGACCGATAAGAGTTGCGCAACCAGGAATTTTTATTGGGCGTGAAGCCTAGTTCTTTTTTCTCTCTCTATTAAGACATTTATTTATTTATTTTAAAAGAGTGTTATTTATTCGTTTTTAAGTTAAGCCTCTTTCTAATCCTGCCCTTGGCTTTGGCCGATTTGCATGAAATTCAATAGATGTCGTCAGTAGCGTAACTTGGTATACTGAGGCCCAGATGCAAGATTTGGAAACGAGGCTCCTCTGGAGAAGAAGGAAGTTGGTTTTTTTATTTATTCAGAGGACCTCGAAACTTTCTTATACTTCGAAACCGAACAGTTTACACTCCTGGTTGTCATCCCTATGGGCTTGTGAATTGACATACAAGTGGTGTGTGGATATATTCATTTTAACGGGGGTTGTGTTAACAAACACACTCAAATAGACAGATTTTTGTTTTACTTCAGTTACTGTAAGTTATGTAATCATACATAATGTAATTCTTGTAGTTTTTGGAGACATAATTTTTATTTTTCCATTCAGGAGGGTCGAAAAGCAAGTAATTGCGATAAAACTCAACATTAATTTCTTGACTGTTTACATAACTTCTCCTATAAGGTGCTATTTTTTCTTCAGGTAGAGAATTTACTTTTCTACTTACGTACAGTCTGTATGGAGTATCAGTCATAGTAATTTGGATCGGTTCATCGATCATGACGTATATATCCAACACCACCGAATTTGAAGAAAATACAAAGAAAAGTGCAAAACATAAACAGAAAATTAGTTGCACACACTGTATCCCTCACCCTCTGGCTGCGCCCTTGTCCAAAAAAAAAATTGTTTTAGTATAGTATATCATGAGGACAGTCAGAGAATTACATAAGATGTGTAGAAAGTCCGTGAGGTGAGGTGGTGTTTAGAAAACCGACCATTGGGTAGGAGGTGGGCCGGTTAGCCGAGTTGACAGAATCCTCTCGTGAAAGCGACCTTCACCGTTAGAAGGTGCCCCCCTACCGTTATGGGGGAAATTACTACCTACCCATTATATAATAAACTGGGTTTAGTATTCATAATACTTGCTAATCACACTCACATATTTTCACTTTTTCAATAGTTGTGTAATCTAATTGGTGCAGTGTATATCTAACCGTAATATGTAGCCAGACTGTTTATTAAAGAAGTAAGTATGTTTTGTTGGGTAAACAATAATATTATTTCGTATAATTTAACAACAAAATCTCGTTATTTTAAAAGTTTCAAAAAAATTATTAAGACGTTACTAGGTGGTAACACTGTGGGGGTGACAGTAATAATCGTGTCATTAAGCCTAAATAATCAGAAATTATTTTTATTTGTTCAGAGTTAGTGGGTGTAATATCATTTACCTTATAATATAAATTTAGGTATTCATACGTTTAGTGGAAATTAATATTATTATGGCTAGGCTTGTGGTTTTCATGAAAAATGTATCAAATATCTCTTATGCCGATTGGAGAGTTTTTTTTGCCAAAATCCCACATTTCGGATTACACTCTCGAATTGAAACATTTATTCGGAATTAATTTTAGGTAGGTACTGGTTTTTCACTCCAAGATGAGGAAATATTAGGAAATCTCGGATAAATATTTTTAATCAGTAAATAGATATACATACGCCTTGAGGCCAGACAACAAAGGAAAAGTAGGTAGATGTAAAAGGTCATGCTGTAAGTAATATAGGTTTTTCGAAATTATTTGTATTGTTTTCTTCATTAGGTCACCTCTAGATTATGATTTGTGTGCAAACAGTGTTAGAAATAGTTAATAACTCACTTTTTTACCCTCTCGATTTTCTCTCAAGTTTACATTTTAATATGGAATTGACATGTGAGCATCTTTAGCATGTTATGGTATGTGCGCATAAAAAAGGCGAGAATGCGGCTCCAACATACCGAAAAATTGTGGGAATTTATAAAGAATGGCACATTAGTGAGCTGCAGTGGCTTAATCCAGAGAAACGCCTCCATCTGCGGAAGAAGTTTTGTCTGTTTGATTGGTTATGGAAGGAATTATTTGTTACGATTTTTTTAAACGTAACAAGACAAGCATGAAAGAGGTCTACTGCGAACAACTTGACAGTTTGAAGCTAGCCTTGTCAGTGGGCGCTGAATATTAGTCCACCTGGACAATGTGAGACCCTAACAAATGTACACTATTTGGGTTGGTGAGCCACCGTATTCTGCCCTTTAGCTTCTTCTCCACGAGGGAGTCTACAGAACTTTTAAACTGGCCAGCGGATGGATTTGTCTGAAGACGTAAAAAGGGCAGTCGTTTTATTTACTGGATTAATAATACCCAGAGGGTGCCGACAGCTCAGTGGTATGCGTGCTTGCCTTCTGACCTCAAGATAAAATAAACTTAAGCACGCCGTCCTTCGGATGGGACGTTACACGATAGTCCCGAGCCTGGAACTCGTTAAAGACCCCTACCCTAGAATAAAAATTTAGGGTAGGCAAAATTTAGGACTCCCACTATAGAGTCGGGGTCATGTCCACCAGTATGACGAAAGAGCGCTCTGGTAGTAGGCGATATGACCACGAAGTTAAAGCTCGGGTATGAGTCTTAATAACTAACACAAATAGTTTTTTTTTTTTTTAAGAGTTGGAAATTCAGTAGTAAGAATGGAAAAATATTGTAGAAAATATAATATTTATTAAAAATTAACAGGGTAAGCTTTTTTATTCCGATATTACATGTGGGATGACCTGGTATTTATTTTGATGGAACAAACATTCCAATTATATCTCAAATTGTATTTTCCAGATACACCCAGAAGGATCCGGAGCTACTGGACACAGAAAATGAAGAGTCGTTGTACAGGAGCCACTTCAACCCCCAGCATCCCACCAAGGTGATAATCCATGGGTTCCAGGGCGGCCGCCACCTTTCTCCAAGCACAGATCTCAGAGATGGTCAGTATAGAACATATTTTAACAACAAATAACTTATTTAACTAACTATTTATTTATCTGTTGTCAAAAATGGATAATGAACTTTCTGGGACCCAAAAATGAGAGATAAAAAAATCTTGAGAATTCCGTTCTTTGGAAAATATATATATATATATATATATATATATATATATATATATATATTGTTGCCATTTAACTTCTTTTCCAAAGAAAATAATAATAATAAACAGAAATAAAAAAAAACATATTTTACAATTCGTTACCATGCGTTACAATTTTAACATTACTTGTACTATACATTCCGATCGAGGGCCATAGGTTTTTTATCTGGGAGGTGAAAAAACCTTGTGCACCTTTCGGATGAGAATTTGTGCGATGTCAGATACTCGTTAAAGACCCCCTAGCCTAGGTGAATAAACCTACCTTGTTAAATTTAGGACTCCCATAGTGGTCTGGTAGTATGTATCTGTGGTCACAGGGAATAAATTGGTAAGTCTAAATTCGTAACTTTTCAGGGCAGCGCACTTTTTTACTTTTGCATTAATCGTGTAAATTCAGTTTTTGGAATAAATAAATTAGGTTTGCATCATTATTAATCCTTCTAAATCTATAGGAGTGAATGAAAATGAATATTGTTAATCCTTACTTGGATTTGCCCTTAATCACGTAATCATTCCCCATCACGTACCTATTTATTGACGACACTTACCTAATTATTAATCATACTTTTTGAAATACTTGTGAATGATGCCTCTCTAAAGTTGAGCAAGTTGATTTAACCGAAAACACCCTTGTAAATTGGAATAGTCTGCCATAGTGAATAAATAGTTAAATGCAGTTATCATGTGAGTGATTCCTCAAAGAAGTAGATTAAGTTGATTCAACCGAGAACATACACAATTTTACGAGGCACCAAGAAACCCACATCTTTATAATTCCGAAAGTATTAGAGTCCTGAGCTCCCAATTTCTTCATAGTGCGCAGATGGCTTGGGAGATGGTCACAGTACACTTAACTCATTTTGGCCATTTTACGACTTAACAACTTATTCCCTGTGACCATAGATATAACCTCATAGTTAAAGCCCGAGCGTGAGTCATAATAATCAATTATTACTAAAGGTATAATAAGAAAGTAAAAAATTAGGATTGTTGAATTCCTTCAATTCCCAAACCGCAAATCATATCTTGATTCTTAACTTGGGGATTCCAAAATGTTGCTCAGAAGGAGGTACCGGATTTTCGCCAAAACATTTTTATTCTTGGTTTAGTAAGTGATGGTTCTCTTTGTGAAAATTCTGTATATCATTAATTTTCGCTGTGAAATAAGGGTTAATAACGTCGCTGACTTTCATTTCAGTCTGATGTCCTGTAATATATTATCTGTCACGTGTTGTAATGTAGTCTTGGCTCATAAGATTTATCCTTTGTGGATTGATTCACGACACACTAAGCCTCGTCCAAGTGTGGCGTAGTTTGTACGTACCTAACCACTGGGTACACTTCAATTCTTTTCTCTTTATAAAGGATATATTTCAAAATACACATTTTTATGGCTATTGTGCAAGCTGAGCTGAAGGCCGAAATCCATCCATCTGATGAACATATAAAAATGTTTTGTTACTGCCTTTGTGTCCTCATCAGTACATACTCGTACATTGCTCTTATGAAACATTGTAGTCCTTATTAAAACAGGTGTTCTGACATGTTACTTGAGGCGTAACGCATAACTGCCTATTTTTTTCACTCAACATCACAACCAGAATTGAAAATCATTCTTAAACCTGTTTTATCAAATAATTTAAATAAGTTTGTATATACCAATTACATAGTTAAATGTTACAAATATGGTTTACTTTCAGTTTTGTTTTATGTAAAGCAGGTTTTCAAACGTTTTCGACATAACCCTTGCCCTCACATATACAAAGCGTATAGAGTATAGATACAAAATATAGAGCGGTATGATAACCGAGATGAATGACATTAGCGCCGAGGTCAAGGCCAGGGTAGCTGTTGGCAACAGAAGCTCAATCGTCATCAGGAAATCTCAAGGAACCCCAAGATTAACCATCATAAACAAAACCTGTGGCAACATACAGCAGCGAAACATGGGTCTTAAAAAGCGGAAAAGAATAGACACTGAACGTCTGGAAACGTAAGATTTATGGAACTAGCAGTAAAGATGATCAGTGGCGTATAAGTACAAACAACGAGCCCCATGAACTGTACGTAGCTCAAGATTTAGTCGCCATCGTGTGTGCAGATGGAGGGGAGACGACTTACAGGCTGGACTAGTAAAGAATCACTGTGGTGGACGAAGTTCTACATGGACCAGGGGCGACAGGAATAACAGTGAGAAGTAGGTACCTGCAGAAGTTGCAATAGCTTTGTTTTTTGGCGTTCATTGCAGGACCTTCAACGTCGTCCAAACTGCATCTTGAGACTTTGAATTTAACTTCTATGTTAACCTATATTGAGGATAGTGCTAATATTAGGTTAGCAAATAAGTTCTATCTCAATTTGAGTGCACTCATTTTCAAAACACATCATTCTTAAGACGAATTACCATGGCAGCGTCATACCATTTGTTCTTCTCTTCTTTCTTGACTTAGCTTTGGATGGCAGCTTCTGCCATATCCTCGGTGTATATATATTTATATTTATTTGTATATTTCGTCCTTTTTGATGTGTAAACATTTTAGATAGCAGCTCCCCCCCCCCCCCCCCCAAAAAAAAAAGAAAACTAAAAAACTCATTCTGTAATAATTTTATGAATCAAACAGAAAGCCGATAGACATTATTGACATCTAGCGGGATCTATGTGAAGCTTTGAGTTTCATGTACCATCGCTAGGTAGCAGCACAATCCAGATGTCACTGTTGTATTAATTTATTTAAATACCTTATGTCATGTACACCCTTATTATAAGCC
Source organism: Aradus depressus (assembly GCA_963662175.1). NCBI lineage: Eukaryota > Metazoa > Arthropoda > Insecta > Hemiptera > Aradidae > Aradus > Aradus depressus. The sequence goes on from OY759215.1 coordinate 16,608,241, forward strand.
AATTGCATCAATTTTACCAAAAAATGAATTGAACTAATAAAATATAGTTAAATTAAAAATGTTACTACTGAAATTTCATTGCTTCTTTTGCAGAGAATAGACACATACGGTGTTTACACATATCTATGAGAGTAGAGATTGGTCTCATGCGGTTTGTTTTAGTATATTTTTATATTTCTCTTCTTGTGACCTGAGGAAGGCCCAAAATATCGTTCTAAAAGAAGAATTCTCTTAAAGACATTTAAATATAATTTATTTATAATTTACACATAACGTATTTATTATGTAATAATTTCCAACTATGAAGATTCTTAACAAGGAAATATGAGCAGAGTAACAATAAACCTCGCTTGGTGCTCTTGATGAAGTGTCAGGTCAGCACCACCGCCTCCTCAGGGTTAAGTATTTATTATAGTATAGTAGGTTATATTTTACACAAGTTATTATTTTTATATATGTCTAAGATTGATATCGGTTGATGTATATAATTTATAAGCTATCTTAATGTATACATTCTTATGTCGTATCCCATATTATGGTTTAACGGAAATAAATGATATTATTATAACTCAGATGTTATCTCTGACCTGACATTTAACGCTGCAGTGTTGCCATAAAAAAGGTTTGTTTTTGGTTACAGCCTACTTCAAACGAGGCGACTACAACATCATTATCGTGGACTACTCGAGCCTGGTGAAGCTCCCCTGTCTTAGCCAGATGAAATGGTCCCCCAGCTTTGCAGCCCAGTGCATCGCTCAGATGGTCTACTATCTGTCCATCCATCCTCGGGGGGTTCAGCCGGAGGGCCTCCATCTGATAGGGTACAGTATCGGGGCTCACATCGCAGGCCTCACCGCCAACTATATACTCGGCGCCAAGATAGGCCGCATGACAGGTCAGTTGTACCTCTCTCTATAAAAAACAATTTATCAAAGATCCTCATAAAACTTGCACGCATAATACTTTTTACGTCTCCAGCTATATGGAGTATAGGGGAAATTATATAATCGGTCAAAAGTTCTATGTTGAGTTTTTACAGTAGTTTTCTGTTTCTCGATCTTATGATTCCAAAAATGAAGAAAAAAACCTTTCTGTAAGAGTGTAGAATAAATATATCGCCACGTAATTTTACATATGTATCCATAACACCGTAAGGACGTCACTTATTGTTTTACAGCCAAATTGACCATAAGGAAGAGAGGATTAACAGGGCTTAACACAAAAAAACCCAATGCTTCCATTGTATAAAGAAGAAATTTTATATGTGGATTTTCAGCAAAATCGGCCAAACGGGATCAGACGTGTGGGCTTGATACAAAATGAAATTTAGTAAGCATTCAGAAGACCCTGTGTAATGAGACATTTATTGATTTTTAACCACATCAATGATCAATTCGTGCTGGGGAAGTACTTCGCTCGTGATTCACTTTTTTCCGACGCATATTATTGGAATCACAAAAAATGTAGGAGGAAAAAATAAGAAATTGTGATATAATACATATAATTTTTTTCAGTAAATTCTCGTTTTAGCTACATTAGAGTAATATAACTGATCTTATCATCAATTAAAATGGTAATAAATCGACAACTAAAAAGGTTGCTGCCCCTGTTTTTATTTATTTATTTTGTTTTGGGCCCCTTCGTAGTGAAACATTCCCCAAGTTCACCCAAAAAATAGTCAAAAAAAAACTCATTCATTTCATCCGAAACTTTTCTAACAAGTCTTTCCTCTTCGACATTACATTCAGACTAGCAGAGAGCAATTTACCTGAAATATTTTAATTCTATAGGGGGGGGGGGGAGGGTAGAGAACATATTAAACAATAAAATGAACTTTAATGTTATTTGTTTTTATTTTCTCAAATAAAAAAAAAGTTTGATGCATCATAATCATGTAAAGTTGTTTGGAAAAACGTTTCAGAAGTGTTTGTTATTAAAATCGGAGTCCTTTCGAATTAATTCAATGATGTATCGATTAATTTGAGCTACAGATATTTCGATGCGTCGACTTACTTGATTTATAACTTTCCCTAGTTTTGTGGTTATGTCGTTATTTTACTTTGGATGTTACTTTGTGTTTAAAGAATGCTATTGAGCATTCCTCATAAAATCCTTACTATCACATCTGAAAATATATTGATTAGAAGGATGTCGAAGCAGAAAAAGGGCAAGGCAATAACTGTTAAACAGCCAGCTCCAGGGCCAGAGTCGCCCATAACCACAGACAAAAACGGGAGTATCAGAATCAAAATAGCAGCTAAGCCTGGGGCCAAACTTAACACAATTACAGGGATCTCAGAGGAGGGGGTCGGAGTGCAAATCAACGCTCCTCCTGTTGAGGGAGAAGCGAACACAGAACTGGTCAAATACCTGGCAACTTGTCTCGGGGTGAAGAAGTCCTGTGTTTCTTTGGATAGAGGAAGTAAATCTAGGCAGAAGACTGTACTGGTCAGCGACACAAGCCTCACCGTCGACCAGGTTACAGATAAACTCAAGGATAATATTGACCATTGAATTTAAAAGGAAATATATTAGTTGGTAAGTTGCTTATTATGTCTTGTAATTATTGTGTCGTACAAATTGGGGAATTTTACTCTATCTTGCGCCTAATTTTTTGATTTGTATTATCCTTGGTGATAGTAATCAAAGGACATCCAATTTAATAGTATTTTCGTGTTGTATCTCTGCAGTAGAGTTGATATGGAAGTGTTTTTTAGTTCTGTTCTTCGTCTACTATTTCCTCAATTTTGATCCAGTATCGCAGGTCAAAATTATGTGGTTTTAAACGTAACGTGTCCATATGGAGAATGGGTCACTGTTTAAGCCCCTTTAAATATTACAATTAGGATTATTATCTCAAAATATTGCTTAAACTATGTTGAATTATAATCCGGAACTAAAAATAAGTTATATTCTAGACTTCAACATATTGAAAAATTCACAAGCATCCGGAATTCTTCCAGTTTCAAATGTAGCACTATTATAAGACAGACAATACACAGCAAATGATTCAAGTGGAACAATTAATATAGTATGCGATTTAGTAACCGAACAGGCCCCACAGCTCCTCAGCCTGTATGATACATTTACCTGCAATTCAACTAAAAAGACTACTTCGCTTTACCCCTCTTATATTCTGCCTTTGATTAGGTATTTGTTAGTTGACTTTGGTAGGCCACAATTATCAGTTTTTAATATTATGATCTGAAAACAATTGTGACACAATATTTCTATTATTATTATATTTTCCGATTATCGTTTTCTTTCCTTTTGTCTCCTTCATGAAATCAGCTTGCATGTTATTTTTGAAAATGGTGTAAACTCTGTACTAGCCCCCTTCAGAGAATAATTACAATGAGGCAACTTATTGCGTCGGTGCGTCACCCCGAGAGTAGGTTATTGCCTAAAGTATGTAGAAACTTAGTATGTCTTGGGTTATTACCTTACAAATTAACACAAATCTCAGTCTTCTAAGGATTATTCAAGTTTCATTCTTATGACGAACTGTGGGGACCTTTAATCTTCTTTTTATTCCTATCAATAGAAATTTCATAAGTGTTCGTTAATTTGTTTGTATGAAAATAATAATCATAATAATTCGAAGGGTTAAAGAGTTGGCGCAACAACTAAGTTCAGGTTTGAGATGTGTAATTTTTTGATCAGTCGCAGCCATAGAGATGAGAGAAATAAACGAACACTATGACATTTTTGGCTTAAAGATAATATTGTACAGTGTGATACAATACAAAAATATGTATTTGTCAAATACGTCACTTTCATATTAACCCCTCGAATTTATTATTTGAATAATTATTATTCCTACTAGAGCAAACTGAGTTATGCATCAAGAAGGGAAGGTTTTTAATTGATAATTTGTTTATGGATTTTTGCTAGTAGGTTACCTGGTGTTGCCCAGGAGTAACTACACGTTATATTCTTTTACCTGAAGCTCATTACGTCTAATAACCGGACAAAGAATAAAAAGTATAATCTCTCCCCTCCATCGCAACCCTCTACCTCTCACCTTTTTCGCTACTTGAAAATCCTATATATTTATGTTATTTCCATTTTTAGCAAAAAGAACTATAGAACAAAAAAACGTTTGAAATGAAAATGTCTTTCATATTGAGTTAGTAATTTTTCCACGCAGGTTCAATAATGAAATCACATGTATCCTAAAAGTTATTCCTGAATAGAAGATTCAAAATAGGAAGTTTGATGTTGTGATGATAGGCCTCATGTTGGTCCAACTAACACGATAGTGCTTGATGTCGATGCCCACCACGTGTCCAGATTAAGCCTTTACCGTAATGGTGGACACCCATCGAGAGGGATGACAGGGACACCTACTATCCCGGTGACCGGTATTTCCCAGATTCCTGGATCCCGGACAACTGTTCCAGTTACCACAACCCCTACGAAGCCAACCTCAGTTGGTGGTGCTGCTTGGATAGCTGCCACCCCCGTAGTGCCATTTTTGGTTCTGGAGCCCCGTAGGGTTCCCTTCCCCAGATGCCTGTAATGGTCACTGGCCCGGAAGGAAATCCTGGCCTACTGTCCCTACGGTTCTCTTTCCTCTGTATTCAAAACGGATAATACACAGTTTTCAAAAATACTCAATGTATGACAGCCGCCACCAGACTGTACGCTATTTATGAAGATTATAATCTCCTAAATATTATTATACATTTTTCAAATAGGTTTTGTTGTTTGTAGGACTGGATCCTACTATAATCTTCTACATGGGCACGAACAGCTCTCACGACCTGGACCCCTCGGATGCCCACTTCGTGGATGTCATCCACACCGGGGCTGGCATTCTGGGACAGTGGGGTCCTAATGGTCACGCTGACTTCTACGTCAATGGAGGTACCAGCCAGCCCGGTTGTCTCTCTACTAGTCTCATCAGTAAGTTGTTTTACGATTTTTTGTTTTGAATTAAAAGTGGTTCAAAAAATTCCAATATGTGCGGGATAATAGCTTCAAGCATTCTAGTTTAGAAAGCAAGAATTTATGCGTCAAATCCTTAACATTTAAGGATTAAAAATAAAAATAATTAGTTTCTAACATTTTTCATGTTATCTTGTGTCCTATAAGAAGTTGAGAGCATCATGTGGTTCGCATCTCTAAGAACACGAATATTAGTCTTTTTTTATTTTTAGAAAAGTTATGATAAAAACAAAAGATCCTGGATATGAAAATAGGCAAAACTGCTGAGATTGACACAGTAGCTTTTGCATATTTATGTCAGAATACATTTCTGCGATCTCTATCGATATATTGGGAAGTTAATAAAATATATAAAAATAAGGAACTTATTTAACCTTTATATTGTCTAATTCCACAAAAAGATATACATAAGTGTACTGGTTGCGGCTTACGCCATCTTCAGCACAAAGTTCACTTCTGATCGGTAGTTTATCTATACTTTTTTTTCTGGAATAGACAATATTTCAAAAAATAAGTTTGTTTTATTTATTTATTATAAGTTTCAACAATATGTCCGCATTTCTCATCTTAGAAGTTATGAGACGTTTAACAAAATTTCTAAAGCAAGTCTAAATTATTCTTTTCGCATTGCCGTGCCTTTTGTACAGTAAAACACCCTCTTTACGGACACCTTTCCTCATGGACAATTTTGCTATGTCCCGGCCCGAAGTATAAGAAAACAATGTATTTTTACCCCCTCGCAACGGACACCCTTCTAACGAACGCGGCCAACCAATTTTTCGTCATAAAGAGATAAATTTACCTCTTCTAAGTGGACAGTTACAAAACAATTCATTTGAAAAATGTAATTTTGAATGCTTTTTATTATTCGTAGAATTTGCTGTTTTTGAAACAGGCATACATACCTTACTGTTTGGTTTATTAACTTAAAATCCATAATAACTATTATTATGTGTGTTTTATCTAATTACCGATTGATTGTTACCTATATATGTATCTGCAACGGACAATTTTCTTGGTCCCGTGACCGTCCGTTGCACACGGGTTTTACTATATAACTTCTTGTCTCTGTGTTAACTGGTTGTTGGAGTAGACCATCTGTGTGCATTTCATGATGTTCCCAGACAATGATCTTGGTATTATTGATTCCAATATTTGATGTTTCGGATAATTGATATTCTCCTTTTGATTCTTATTTTCAGAAACGCTGTCGTGTGACCACACGAAGGTGTCGCCCTACTTCATAGAGTCCATTAACAGCAAGTCCGGGTTTTGGGCAGTGCCCTGCCCCAACAGAATCCAGTACAACTTGGGCCTCTGTGAGCCAACCTCCAACAGGGAGTATGTTCTCATGGGGGAGCACGTTCCTCACACGTGAGTATTGTTGACAGTTTTACTTTGATCTAGGGTCCGTTCTAGACACTGGCCAATTAATGAGAAGAGAAGGGGACAGATAGCCTAGAGCATATCGATCTCTTCAGCAGTGTAGTTGCATAACTACCCTCATTCATAAAATGAAAAACAATTAAATTAATTTTTTTGACAAATGAAATTTATCCAATGTTAAATTCGTCCTGAGGGGTCATTTGTTTAGGGAATTATTTTGTACTTTTTTTTTTTCTACTTGAATAGCTTCCATTTCGTAAAAATAAGGATCACAGATTATTTTCATTCTTTACGCATTTTTATGAAATTTACAAAACTGCGCAGTTACTTCCTTTGACGACGCAGAAGTTGCGAATCTGCACTTTTGTGGAGGGACTACCTGCTTGCTCGAGATAGATATATTTTTTTTATCTCATGGGAGGCCTTTCGACCCTTGGCATTGATTACATTTCTTTGGCGCAATTTCTGCTGATTTGTCGTTATCCAGGGGGCTTATCGATCCTATCCCCGTGCTTCATGAAGTGAGCACAACCTAACTATGTATAGTCGAAAAATCGGCGAATCTCATTGTTTTAAACATAAGCAACTCATCCTCATTATATCTCTCTCGAAAAATTTAAATTTAATGTAATCTGTATACACGTTACATTTTTATTAATTTTTACTTAATTGTTTCAGAGCACAAGGTCTCTTCTACTTGTCTACCAATGCACATAAGCCATACGCCAAAGGTTTTCCAGGAAAGAAGAAACCTCCATATATACCTTAGAAAGTGATTTTTTGTAAAAAAAAAAAAAGAAATCAAATAATGAATTGCATGTACAAAATTGTTAGAAAGAGGTAGTTTTTTTTTTTCATATATTTTTTTACTTATTTATTGTTGGGGCAAATGAAGCTATTTCCTCATTCGAAATGGTATAAATGTGATTGTTTAATTACTGGGGAACGAGAAATGTTTTAACTCTCTGTAATTCTTCATTGATTAATTTTTGAGTTAGATACTCTTAGATTATTACAATCTAAATTCAATTTGTGTGTATTATTTTAACTAAGATTTACGGATGTAATTGTAATTATTTTAACTAAGATTTTACGAATGTAATTGTAATTGAATAATAGAATAGTGATTATCATATTGTATTTTTTCCCTCCATAATTCACAACCACAAATATTTTTTACTTCCCCATCTGTGCGAAGAATAGGGGAAGTTATGTAATCTGTCAGAAAATTGATGCGGAGTTTTTAATGAACTATTATGTGTATCCAGAAGCCTCCAAGGACGACATCCATTGATTTTCAGCCAAACGCTGCCACTGCCGATGTAATGATTGTATCGACATGAAATTACATATTTGGAGTCAAACGTAAAGAAGGTTTAATTCGTGCAAGGGAAGTGCATAGTCGGCGATTCAAAGAAAAACATTTCTGTAAGAGAATGTTGACTGAAAAAACTTTTTTTTATTTTAATAATAAATCACGCTTTTCGCCTTATTTTTCTGAAAATTAATTATATCTCGTTGGTGGTGATTCCATGGCTTTTTCAATTAAAATGAAGTACTTTAAAATTACGAGAAAAAAAATAATAGGTAATAATATTTTTTCTTTAGAAAACGTTATTAATCATGGAAAGCAAATTGGACTGTGTTTAATATTGAAAACGCACCATGTAAGTTCTTATAGAGCTGCATGATAAATATGCAAAAATGTGAAGTATCGTTTACACCAATCTTTTCGCCGTTTAAAATGGGACACCCTGTAAATTTAATATGTCGATTCTTATATATTTTTTAGTAACTTTAAAAAGGACGTTCAAGAAACGAACATCTCTGAAGAAATAATTAAAGGTTAGAATTAACTTTTTCCAATGGAATATAAAATGTCCAGTGTTTTGTTCTAGAACTATTCCGACTCAACTTATTTTCGGCTTCGATAATTACATGTAATGACACTTATACTAGTAGCTATTTGAGGTAAAAAGGTATTAAATAATAATAATTAATGAAGATAATTTTATATAAAATTTATTTAATCAAAACATACTATAAATATATAAAACATTCAATTTTACAATTTAAAAACAAACATATAATTTTTACAAACTGACGAAAATATAAAGCTGCTTCTCATGACCGTATTTACAGGAGTCTTTCTTGAGAAATACAAATCTGAATCATATATGATTGAGAACATCGCTCTCTCAATTATTCTTGATTGGAGAATTAACAACTTTTCAAAATGAATATTTCAAAGAAAAATACTTTTTAGAGATTTGTTTGAATAAATAGACCAACCATTTCAAATTACCCAAGTCCAGGCTATAGCTAAACGTTAGGTAATAAGGATAATTATTACACCTTAAATAAATATAAAACAAAAGTGTACACTTAAAATACAGATATTTTAATTAGTTTTGAAACAAAGAACAGTATTGTTTTCAAGAAATAATAATTATTTAGTTGGATTTTTGTTGTGTCTTAGGGACGATGCATATTGACAACATATTTACGCAATGAATAGAACATGAGAGGATGGAGACCTAGGACAGAATCCCGGGGAACTCAGCCGACGAAACCCCACCCCGGCCTCTCTAATGGGCACACATTTTACAATCAACTTAAGCCCTTACGTTAAATAAGTTATTTATCAATTTTCAATGATCTAAATATTATCAATGGAATTCTCTGCCTAGCACAAAGAATGAAAGTCCGATTAAAACCATGATACTTTGGGTTTCGTAAAGGTTGAAAGAGTTTTCAACTCCTCAAAATCTGATAAAATAGTAATGCATTAATTGGAGGGACGAATGGATAAAGGAGTTAAGTGCAAAGAAATTATGTAAACCCTTCAAAACATACAAATATTTGGAGGAATATAGCCTTAAAAGTTCATTTTAGTATATATTATAATGAAAAAGTTACAGGCTGTTTAAAAAAATGACTTTTTTCTCAAAAACGTATTTTTGTCACATTGCCCCTTATCCACTCACCCCTTCAATTGTAAATGAAAATAAACGTTTTATTCTTTATAAACTAAAAAAGAACATACATTAATTATTGTCTCCCGCGTAATCCATCTAATGAGTACGGTTTTACTACGTCTATGATAGGTTTTGGCCCACTTTTATACACAATGGTTATTAATAATACTGACAAGTGGAACATCGAAAAAACAGAACATTAATAAACTCATGTTTTTCAAATATTTAAACATTTAAAAAAAACAGACAATTTATTTCCCAATATGAGAATGTATACATAATAATAGAACAAATATACATTTTTTTAGGATCTTTTCTTGACAATATGGGGAGACAAGGCGGACCTAATGGCGATATAGTGCCGCTTGAACTCCAAACCGTCTCCCTTGGAGAGTCTGAAGTCGATGAGAGTCTGGTTGGTGTCATCTTCGTTGGACACATGGAAGAGGGTCGCCTTGAAGGTTAGCGGCGATTTCCTTTTGTCCACTCCATGCACCGTCACCTGTGAGAACATTTAAGAAACACCATGTTTAATATACCACTAGCCCAGACAATAGTGTTATAAAATACAAAAATAATATGAGCTGCATGGAAATTTCTCACAGAGCTCTCAGTGAGCTTTGGAAAATTCGAACAGTGAACTAGTTGAGACTGTTTAAGAATGAATATTTAGAAGTCATCAGCTGGTCATCATCAAGTTACCAGTGCTCCAAAACACTAGAAGCTAAAAGGACCGAGTGAGTTCATTCGACTAATGACAGTATTATTCTGATATACCGTCCGACTCCGCTTAATAGACACCGGATAATTGGGACATTTCTAATAAAACGGAATAAAAAATAAGTAAAATTTCACCGTTTTATCGGGACAAAACATCGGATACTCGGCCCAGAATGTTCAGGAACTCCATAATTTTCCGAGAAGCGAAATGTAAACGAGTTAGACCCTAAGGGGGGAAAAAACTCGTCAGTTTTTAATTCGCGCTTTTTCGAGTAGGTACAGTACGTGCGTGCTCTTTTGTTCAAAATCCCCGTAAAGACTTAAGTGTTGTTCAAAAAGTGGAAATTTTAAACAAAATAAAAAAACAACCAAACACGATTGCGTGAATTTGAGCAAGTAAAGGGGATTTCATTTTTTTAGTTTTTTACATACATAATTACATATCTAACTACATAATAAATTCGCATTTTGTTTTATTGATTATGTATTGTTTTTTTTAAAACCCAGTAATAAATGCACATGTTTGTGAGTAAACACCAGTCAATAGCTTACATTTAGATGTTTTTCTTTGGGCTTATTCATGATCTCCAGATTATTGGGACAAAATACACTTCCCCGTTGTGTCCCAATTAAGCGGAGTCGACTGTATTTTATTATTTACCGCAGACATTTGTCCTTCCGAGTATTTGTGTATAATATGTACCATTTGAAGGTGTATGATGTAAATATATCTAGGACTGAGTGAGTCCGTTCAACTCATGGCTTCTAAAGTCTTTAAATTGCTCCTCTATCTAAATATTCCTGATCTAACTTTTAGTTGGTCCTAATATTACTACTTATCGATTCCTATACGTAGAACATTCTATTAATCTCATCTCTAATTTTCTGTCGTACATTTTTTATTTGTTATTCTACTGTTGAGAAGAGTAATGGCGGGAGAAGCTGTTTGGGAAGTTTCCATAAGGCTCTAAGTGAGTTTTCGAAAATTAGAATTAGTGCTAAATTAACCTTGAACATAATAATTTAAATAATTTTTAGTACAGTAAATATACATATTTTCTATATTTTCATTACGACGGGTAAATTTCAGACTATTGTAGAGGTTTCAGAAGAATTGTGAAGGATTTCGGACGAAGGACTCGGGTGAAGGCGACAGAGAAATTGTGTGGTCAGAAAGCATTGGAGTTAGTTTCTGATAATAGTTTCAGATGAGGACGAAAGCCCTGCGAAGAGAAATCAACAGATGGCAAGCGCGAGGCCCTATCATATTTTGCGACTGGTCCTATCCGTATCACAAAGCAAACCGAATCAGAGGAGAAGTTGTTCCCAATTCTAATATGAACTTTTTTGAAGGTAAAAATAGTATCCAGATCAAATCGATAGTTTGATGGGGAGGGGAAATGAGTTTAAAAAATCGTTCATAGGCTTATTTTACAGATCAATATTAGTGTTTGAATTTGAATCACGAGATATATTCTGGTTTGACTGTGAATGTTTCCATATCATCCGAACTAATTGAGAATCTTCACCTACAGAACCCTTCAATACGTTATCAGATCACACTTCATATATTTCAAAAATGAAGAGCCATCATTAAAAATATGTCTCGCTGCGATCGTTCTAGTTCGAATTCCCTAATATGCCTGATTTTTTATTTTACTTTATGCACAGAAACAAACTATTTTTCACCAATAGTTTAAAAGCTTATTTATATAAGATGCTTCAGTTAAAAACAAAATTGTATAATAGTCCAATATAAACTGAATAATTTATTCAATTAAAAAAAACAAAAAAAAACGTTATCTCCATATTTGGAAGTTGAGTGTGTCCATAGAAATGTAATTTCTGTTCGTAAAGTGAATAGCCGTAGATAAAATAGAACTAAGAAAGGACCAAGTTAGTCCCAGGCATCTAAAACAGCAGAACCTCCTAGCTCCTAGTAAATTTAAAGAAATTTGTAATGAATCATAAAACTTACAATGGAGTCACCAAGGGTCGACTCCAACCGCAATGTAGTCAGAGCGTCAGTAAGACAAGACACAGCCTCTTCTCGACTTAATTCGACGGAAAATCTCGTAAGGCGGCGAACCAATTTTTGAAGACAGTCCTATAGAAAAATAATACATTTATATGAATACATCAATATAAATAAATAAATATACAAACGTAATGTTGTAGTAATAGGCAATGTAACCTCTTCGTTGAAGCAATGGCATGAGTCACAAAAACAAACAACAAAGGATATGAGGGATGTAGAAGCAAAACCACTAAACTCAAATTTTATTTAGAGTAGGTTCAGGTTTGGTTCTGACGCAGGATTATTAAGAATGTAGAGCGAAAACAAGCAGCAGTTTGTATTTTGTCAACAAATTTAACAATCCTCAAGTTATTTGTTCCCCTTTTTATTCATTTAACTGATAAAAAACAAGTCCGGCTATGTACTTCCCCAGCACGAACTCATTAATTGTGTTTTTGCTCTCCCTCAAGCCACCGTTTGGGCTAAAAATCAATATTTGTATCGATACATGCATTACATCGGCACTTATTAGCGTATTTCTGAGTCAAGCCCCCTTTTCTTCGACCGATTTCGCAGGAAATTAATAGGTGCCATCCTATGGGGTTTTGAATTTAAATATAAAATTTCATGCCGATAGATTCATTATTGAGATTTTTAAGTTGAGCCCATTCCCCTTCCGCTGATTCTGTGGAAAATTAATTGGTGTCGGTCCTTATAGTACATATGAAACTTGTCAATGCATTCATTACAGTTTTTGGTTTAAGCCTGCCCCCTATTACCCCCTTTCCTTTGGCCATCCTTATCCTTATAGGTTTCTGGATACACATATATAATTTCATGTCGATACATTCTCTCTATCCGGAGTTATCGTGTTCACAGACAATCAGACGGCATTTTTGTTTTATCATGTTTGGAATTGGGTTGAAAAACATGAAATTCCGTTGAAAAATCAGCATTGAATTTCAGACCGACTACATAACTCGCCCTATACTTCGTATAACTGGGGAAGTAACAAATGTAGCTCACGATATACGTAAGTAATATATTATACTAATATTATATTTTTCATAGTATTTATAATAAGGAATAATAGCTAACTATGGAGATGTTTAGTTCTGTTTCTACCTCCCTCACTGTTAAAAAGGATGGGGCGCACGAAACAACATGCAACATTAATGACAACCCAGACACATCAATATAAGAAATACAGTTTGTGTGTCCAAACTGCGATAATTGTTCGACAATAATTTAGTAAGTATTAGTTTTTATTGACTGAAGAACAGAGGAGATGGCAGAGTGCCTGAGAATAAATAACAAATAATATTATATATATAAAAACACTTCTTTTTTAAAATGTTTATTCCGCAAAAAAAAAAAAAAAAAAAAAAGTTTTCACTGTATATTCCGGACACTGAACATACTGTTTCAAGTAATGGACAACTATGACCCTCACTATAAATTCTGGAGCTTCAGAAAAAGTTGAGGTAGTCAATAATATGGAAAGCCTACGTGCAAAAAGTGCCTGCCTTCCATCTATTTATATGGGGACAGACACCACTGGCGGTATCTTTTTGGCCATGAGAATGCAGGTATAAGTGTTATCCAGATACCGAGAACCCTTACAGACACTCAAATAAGAGAGATTATTAGGCAAGCGGATAGTCTCATTCACGAATGCTACAATACACAATCAGATTAAGTGTATATTCTGTATAGAGGTTGTTGAAAGTCACAAACTGATAGTTTAACTTCGGCGTCCTTAAGCACCAAATAGAGACCATAGTACGAGGTCAGGCAAACATTTACTATCAGCAAGTGTCAATGGCTTCTAAAGAAACCCGGTTATTTGACTAGTTACCCAAAAATACAGTTGACTAAATCTCAAAAAAAAAAAAGAAAAATAATATCTGCTTAGCCTCGTACATACGTAAGAAGGGGACTTAAGCGGAGACAATTTTTTATACTTGATTTTTGGGTATTTTGCCTGCAATCTTGGAATAGAATGTAAGTTTCCTGAGTCCTTGTGCCTTATAGATTTCAAAAACGCATTGATACTCAAATCCACACAAAAAAAAAAAAGGACTAACGAACATTTTTGGTAAGGAAGAGATTTCGAGAGGACCAGTTTTTATTGGATAACTTGTATAAACGAGTGAAAACCTAGTAAAAAAAAGTCCTGTGGGAGAGTATTTTATGCTATCATCATAAATTCGCAAAGAACATACTCGTATTTAGTAAGTTTTTTTTCTAAATAATATTATTATTATTAGGTCTGATCCTTTTCGGATAAAAAAAGTCTGTTATACTTTTTGTAACATCAGTCATCTTTTAAAAATGGCAGAGACTAAAATAAAACCAACTCCGACAAGTTTTGAACTCTACATCAATTTAATTAAATGTTACAAAGAAAATGTTGCTGGGCAATTAAAAAAAATCTTTAGCCCATCTTGAGAGGGAAGCCACGCAGCTTTTATATTTAAAATAGCAAATTTATTTCTCTTCGGAAAAAACCAAACGTTTTTGGTATCTGAATTTGTCTTCTCGTTCCTTCCCCAGCAATACAAAGTATAGAGGATGTTATGTAATCTGGACTATTGAGGAAACTAAACGTTCATATGCTGAAATTAAAAACACAGATAATGAATTCTGGCGATAACCATTTTTTCATTTCCCTTTCTGGAGATTTATAAACTGTATTTTTTGTAACTAGTCAAATAACCGGGACCCTTTAGAAGCCATTAACACTAAATGATCTGACCTCGTACTATGGTCTCTAGATGTGCTTAAGAACGCCGAAGTTAAATTCGGTCAGTTTGTGACTTTCAACAACCTGAGGTCAGTGTGCTAGAGATAGTGTAGTATAATGAAGTTATTAACCTGTCCCTGGGACTGAGTGGCCGTGATCTCCTGGGTAGAGAGGAGGATATCGTCCAGAGAAGTGACAGGCTGGCTGAAGGAAGTAGGAGCCTCTTCCACCAGAGACCCAGGACGGCTCCTTTCCCGCTGGCTCATCCACAATCCACTATCGCTCCTGTCTTCACGGCTCACTTTCACTTCGCCATCTACGTTAACCAACCAAACATCAAATCCAATTCACAAGACGGTCTTACGCTAAACACTTTTCTATCAACATCTTAAACGAAAAAAAAAAAACAATACAAAAGTGATAGGTGATTGCGAACTCCCACAGACGCCAACGCAAACATTCCCAATTATCAATTGATTGTAATCACTTATATATATATATTTTTTAAATCCAAAAATCATCGGCAATTACTTCCCTAGCTCGAATTATCGATAATAAACTAATTTCCTGCTCTCCCTCTAAATCCTCCTTAGATGTCTTACTCAACTTTTGAGCCCACATATAAAATTTCATACTGAAAAGTTCATATCATCATGATTTATTGAGGTTTTGAAGTTAAGACCCACTCTAAACTCTTTCCCATCTTCTTCTTCGACCGATTTGGCTAAAAATCCGTACATAACGTCTTATTAACGAACTTCTGAATCTACGCATAAAAGTTCATGTCAATTATTCATTCCATCGAGTATGAAAGATTTCAGTTACTCCCTCCCCTATTAGGGTAGGATTATTGCGGCTATTCCCATATAATTAAAATCAGGACCAACATAGAAAAAAAAAAAAAAAAAAGTGTTTATATACTGATTCTATCGAGTCACCAAGTCTACAGACATGAATTTTTTATAAATTGTATTTTGAGGCTATTTAAAGTCATTAAAAACTTGATAACAGGGATGTGTTAACGAATATAGGTAGAACTTGGAAAGATAAAATAAAATGATACAAAATTTTCTGTCAAAAAGACATTTCAAAAATTAGTACATACAATATAATCCAAAGTAGGCGGATGCTATTGACAAAAACAAAGCAGAAAAATTAAAATATTAAAACAATCATGCATCAATTGTAAGTCCATACAAAATGTCAACACCATTTTTACACAAACCAACAATTGAAACAATAAAGACATTTAAACTGCTCATAAATAACAATTTCATTTTCTAAAATGAGTGACTTGAGTGTAAGTGGAAAAAAGATTCACAAAATTCTTTATTCCGTAGTCAATTTGAGCTAAATCAAGTACTTTTTTTATTTTGGGCTCTAAATTAAATGTACTTTCTAACAATATTCTACATATTCCTTTCGGCGCTAAATATTACAAAACTAGAGGATATTGACAAAGATGAATATACAGGTAAATTATAATAACTGAAAATTATGAGACTGGAAGAGTACTGGAAAAAATAAATAAATAAAAATAAAATGTCACTAAAATGTTTAACAATACAATATCTATAAGAACTTCTAAGTTGAGAAACGCGGACATATTGTGGAAACTTGTAATAAATTAATAAAACAAACTTATTTTTGAAATATTGTCTATTCCACTAAAGATATACATATATATATAACTACCGGTTTCGGCTTTATACCATCGTCAGGTCTAGTTATGAACTAAGTCAGTTTGCAGAGAGCGACCCTTCTAATACATCTCGGGTGAAAGGGTGCCATTAAAACTCGGGAGTCCCCCGGCTGTACCGTTAGCTAACTCATGAAATATTTCCTAACAAAACCTAGTTCTAAATTTACATAAAACAATATTACTAGACTAATCGTGGCAAAACAACTACAAGCTTTAGTGGAATAGACAATATTTCAAAAATAAGTTTGTTTTATTAATTTAATATCTATAAGATACACTTCTATCTGTGGAGCTGAAGATGACAAGTGATGGTAAAAATGAAGTATTTTGAATTTAAAAATTCTTATTATTGGCTTTTTTTTTTTTTTTTTTCAATTCCAGTACTCTTCATTTACAACATTAAATTTAAGAAGAAATAAACAGTACGTCGGTTGTTGTTGTTTGTAGCACATGCTGTTTTCCTGACTTCGGTAATCTAGCTTTATGAATAAACCCAAAAATGAAGGTCATACAGCTTAGATCACCAAAGAGAGGACAACAGTACTGTCCTCCCACCATCGATATAGGATACAGTCTTCGGAGAGGTCTCTTTCCAATATAGCAAACAGAGAGGCACAATGTAAACATGTTCATACAGCGATACATACAGATCAATTACTTGAGGATCTCGAATCATATACGAAAAGTCACTAAAAAGTTATGAGCTAAATTAAATTTGTTACAGTTTGAAGAACACCACACAGTTAAGAAGATTATGCTGTGTTTGATGAAAAATAAAATGAAATGAAAAATATTCTTTATTCTGGGACATACGTTCCCTGAGAATAATCACATAATAAATAAACAAAAAAAAATACAAGACAGAAAAAGGTAAATAAAAGTAAAGTTGCGTCTAGGAATAAATATTAAATGTTACTGACAGGCAATGATTGAAACAATAACATTAACTAGTAAAAAAATGGAAAATTGAGGAAAAACAAAATATGAATAATAATGTAAAACATAATGACAATAATGTGTTATAATACGAATTATAAAGAAAATCAGAGGTCCGAGAGAAAAAAATATATATATATATATCGTGGGCTTACAAACGAAAGACACTAAAGTCATGACATTTTATCATTATTTTTTTTTTAATAAAATCAATTTTGATTGAGTAAAACGTAGTATTCCCAAGCATATACTTTTTCATCTAAAGTAATCTGTAGCAAAGTTAAGAAAGGGGTTTGAATACAAAAATTGTCCATAACTCACAACCATCTTTTTAGACTTGTAGCATTCGCTTGTAAGCCCACGATATATACATATAAAATTACGATATCGTATAAGAAATATGTGGTAACAAGTGATTATCCAGTTATATTCCAACTGGACTGATAAAACAGTAGAGTAACAATCTGTCCAGTGAGTGAGAGACATAGGGAAACGAGAACTATCCCATATGTCTACAACTAGGAGAGGATTTGCCTCTCAAACCTAGCCAACTTTCTCGGCTAAATCACCCTTCTAATAGCTACAATAAGGTGAGATAAGGTAATTATGGTCTCAAACACGAATGCTGAATTAGTATAGAAGTATACAATCTAGATTTCTTAATAGCCAATTGAATAACCTACCTGAAGCATCATAAAACTCCGAAATAATAGGATTAATTTTTAAATGCACTTATAACAAAAAAAGTTAACGGGGTTTCCGTCTTTTCTGCGAATTCCGCTGAAATGTATAAGTTTTATAAGTGTCGTCCTTATGGGGTATTAAATTCACACATGAAATTTTGTGTCGATACGTAAGTAAAAACGGACGACCGAAAAGGGACTTTTGAGGAGGGAAGGAGGATTCAAGATAGTACTTGGAATTACCCCTCTCCCCTCCCTACGTCCGGGAAGCAGCAGAAAGAAGGCGTATCGATTAATTTAAAAAATGCATTTGTAACAAAAAAAAATTGAGAGGCGTTTGAGTAGGGGAGAATGTAAGGAGAGAAAATGGAAAGAGAGAATTATATGCTCTTTAATTTAGGACATAATCAATTATATCTCGATTTGATTGTTGACCAAAATGTCATCTTTCCGCAAAGTAGACTGAGATTACTGAATGTAATTGAGAAATGTAAGAAAAATGTTATATGACACTATCCCAAATGAAAAATCTTCATTTCGTGGCGAAACTAATATACAATGAACTAAAATGGACAGTACATTTTACATCTATATTTAGTGATTAGAAAGCTGTCAAATAGGTACAGATGAGGAAAAGGCAGACGATGTAGGTAGAGATGTGTCTGTAGCGATGTCTACGGTGGACCACAATGCTTTGGTAATCTAGCTTTATGGTGGATTGAAACCAGTATTCCATACAGCTGTCTTACCAAAGCACCGTCAGCCCACCTAACTGGTGAAGGTCCGCGCTGCTCCTTTCAGGATCTCCTGAGACATGGCCTGAGGCCAGCAGGAGGTACTCAGTGTCTACTGAGGCCCAGAGTTCACACTCAGAGTCACTCAGTACCTGAGCCGGCTCTCACCCATCCATCCATACATATACAATAATTAGGTACAACAAAATGAGTCGACCACATGCAAAACTCAATACTTGCTGTATCCCCACTTTGGGGCTCAATATTTTGGTAATTTATATAATTTTTGGAATATACGTTCATGAGTGGAAGGCGCGGTGGGTTAATTGACGAAACGAGCCCTGTAGCTGCCACCATTCAAGTTTACATCAAAACAATACACCTTGTATATAAAGGAGGAGGTATATGTACGTATTTGTATCCTTCATACGTTTCCATACCGTTGGTCGGATCGGGATTAAACATTATACAATTATAGAGCATACATTATCCAGTTTTTTTTTTATTGAACGTTTGATTTAGAAATCAATAGGTAAATTAGTAACATTTTAAAAAAATCCCAAAAACCTCATTCAATTTTTTTTGTTTAAAAAAAATCCAGAAATGTGTTCTGATAGAAATGAAGTTTTGCATGTGGACGACTCATAACAAATTCCTTCTTTAATCAAAAAAGTCAACATACGACAAAAAGCTTAAACAGCAACCACCATTATAAAATAAAATAAACAAACTATTTTTTAATACATAAAACAATTATATCCTCATACATTCATGATATTCAACTATTCTTAGATTATCAGATTACATTTAAATAAATGAACAGATGATGATTAAGGTAGGGTTGTGTTTTATTCACCGAACAATAAAACTGATTAAATAAAATCTATGCGAAGTTGAAAGTGTGTACAAATATGGATCGGATGCAATCTGTACACAGAACCTCGAGCATTATTAGTTCAGCAGCCTACAAAGACCAGTCATCAACAAGACAGAGGTCACCCAATTAAGGTTTTTAAAACAACGAGAAATTATGTAAATACATACAGATGTTAATCATGCATGAACACAACACACATCAAAGTACAAGTATTTAAAAGACACATTTGCGTAATTGCAGAACTGATATTTCTCTATTATGTTTTTGAGATCATTCATTTCTATGTAAAGAAAGGATTAGTGATGTTTTAATATAGAAATTTCGAGGTATTTTGCATTTAACACAATACTTAAAGCTAAGCTTGAATGATGAGGACTAAAAGGGCTGTTAGATACAATGGTAGTGTCGACAGTAACTTTACAGTGTTGAGGGAAGTCCAGGTTCTTAAAGAAAAAAATCACTGGGTGAACAACACGTTTCTGAAACTATTTATTTATTTCCTTCTTCAGGGCCTTTTGTTGACTAAAGTGAATATGTTTGGTGGAGGTGAACTGTGAAACCACAGTAGCAATTGTGCCTTATGTTACATTTTCCTAAAAAAGGCCCTCTCGTTTAAGAAATATATCGAGCTTGGAATAATTAGTATCGTGGTCGAATCCATATTTTTATTTGAGAGTAAATCTGAGACATACTTTGATATTAGCGTTTAAGTGAAGCCATTAGCTCAAATTAGGTCTCAATTGTACTAACAAAGAAACATTTGTATTATACCACATGACTAATAGTTACAAAAGCTAGAAATATTTCTAAGGGAGGACAAAGGACCCTTTTCAAGAAAATTTAATACATATAAGACAAGGGCTAGTTACAGCTTGGTAAGAAAAATTAAATCATCTCCAACAAACTTGGTCTAAAATTGCTTTATAATGATATTTCAAAGGTATTTAATGTTTTCTCATAAAAAGTGTGGGCATTATAATGATAAAAAGAACGAGGATAACTTCAATGATCTCCCCATATCTCCCGAGGTAAGGGCCCTCCCACCATTCGTCAACTCCTACTAGAGAGAGTTATCGGTCAGATGAAGATCCTGTTGGAGGAGGGTAGATAGTAGGGTTTTCTCCCAAAGTTTCTGTCTTCTTAAGTTGTGGTCACTAGGTAGTCTAGCAGTTATGAGAAGTTAAAACGTTCAAAACTCAGTTCTAAATTACAATGACAATGTACGGTTGTCATATATGACACTAATATGAAAGAATTCATGTCCCCGCCCATCATGATTTTAATTTTTTACCTTGAAAGTCCTTAAATTACTAAATTTCATGATGTTAGATAATTTTATGGGTCCTGAAAAATCTCCTATTTTTACAGACTGCGTTTTAAAATTTGACTTTCTATTTCAAAGTTTTCAAGAAAACAGGAATTACCAATTATACTTCTTTTTAACCTTTAGCCGGGCGCACCCTCTGTCATAAAACTACCTACCAGGAGTGTGGTGCAAATTTGCAAATATGGCATCTATATGAGTTCAAAATTTTCCTCAATGCGCCCACGGTACAGCAATAAACAGGCACTTAAACAAAAGACACAAACTGGCAAAAATAATTTAGAATTAGCTCCCTACCTTTTATAATGAAACATGGTTTAGTGGTAGCAGGGCGCCCGACAAAGAGGTTAAGTTACTTAATAGGAAACAAATAAATAAATACAATATGAGGAACTCACTTGATGGCCTGAGGGGGGTGGGAGATGGAAACTTCTTCTTGAGCCATCGATGTGCGGAGATCTGGTGAATGGAGGGTCTGTGCGAGGGGATGGGATGGAGGATGAGTTTGAGGAGAGAGAGTGCCTGCGTGTCCAACTTGGTCCAGGGACTCAGACTCATGTACTCTCCTCGGAGCCAGGCGCTATACTCCAGCTTGTCCTCCATCGCCTTGTCCCACGGCAGCTCTACACCACAAAACAAAGACACCATACTCAGTCCTCTTCCAAGTATACTCACTCTGTACCCCAAGGTGAAAAGTCGGATGTCTCATTAGTACAACATTCGAGGAGCAACGACTTGGGACTTACATAATGATATTAAATGAACACCAACTATGTTTTAAGGAAACTCCTGGAAATTGGAGATCAGACAGTTATCGCAATAAAGAATGCAATAAACGCTGAGGAAAAACATGCAAAATGTGGACTTGAGACTTTTCACCATTGAGGTACAGAATTATTGATTGATAAAGGCAGATTCACTGGAATGAGGGACAAATTGTATTTTCTCAGTTTTCCTCAGCTAGATTTGGAATATTTTGTCAGATACGAGATATTGTCACATCACTGACGACAAATTTATTGAAACACTCAAAACTAGAATTACTACTTGTGATTCGCGCCAAAGCTGGGTTCCTGACCGGACTTTTCTGGGATGTAGAAATGGATCTGACTCAGGAAGGGACCATGTATGAACCGAACCAATCTGAGGCAGTTTATTTCAGGTAGCAGTCAAGTCCGGTCAGGAACCAGAGGCGCCGGGAACACAGACAATCACCACTCAACCCTACTTCTTCCCCGACTAAAATCAAGAGGCTGCCGGGTACAAGAAAAATACAGACTCCTGTTGCGATTTATCACAAGAAATTTTTATATGACAAACTTGCAGAATCCCAAAAGGCGGTCTACAAAACTATGTGACAATTTTTATACTATTTCTTCACAGTAAAAAATATAATAAACAAACATAACATTAATTAATTTGAAATATTAGAAGTAGAAATAATGATGAATATACATACAATAATAGTTGCAATAGCTGCATTTCAAATAATTAAATATATTATATATTATATGAACAATTACAAGGGGCCTGTAATATTGTAATGGGGCAAAAGACTACAACTTACCAAACAAAAAATAATATAACCTTTTCAATTCTACGATGATGGAGTTGCATGTTTTTTTAAAATTGGATTATCTGAGGTTTCCCAAGAGAGTACGTACTTCTACCGACTTCTTCTGTGGAGCCATCGGTGTAGATATGTAGCCCCCTGAGGTACTGTTAATCAAAGATGGCGAGGGAAATGTTTAAATAGTTTTCTGGATTTCAGAGGAATTTAGTTTCTTGTACTTTCTTTTTTTCGAATCTAGTTTTCATTTTGACATAAAAGTGATTTATTCATAAACAAAAAGTTAACAATATTATAAATCCATGCAACATCCTCATTTACAGACCAGTAGGCACTTCGATACAATAATCTTAGAATTGTCAACAAGTGGCCAGGTCCCTTGTTGCCTATCTGTAATTTATTCCTGGGGAGACAGAACTAGCTGGCGCAGGTAGAAGGGAAGTGGGTGGAGCTTACTGCTACAAGCACCAAAGGCGATCTTGTGGCTATAATAATATATATTACACAATTTTCATGAAGGAAAACTTATAATAATCACAATGTACAGTAATAATAGAAACAGGACTTTTTTAAAAATAACATTAATATTAGTTTTTGTTCAGTTTATTTCTTGAAACTATTTAGAAGCGGTCTTCACTGCATGCGAGCCAAGTTTCCAACAGAAGAGTGAATGCTCTCAACCTCACTATGCTTGGTATAATAGCTTTAGGGATAATAGAGACGCCTACAGCTAGGATACCAAAGACAGCGAAGTAGGAAGGAGAGCAGCGTTCTTAGTGGGATCAGCCAAAAACATAAGCTAGTTTCTACAAATTTGACTGACACTCAAGTAAAAGCAATCACAGAGCAACATGTGGCCTAATAAGCTTCTGAAGGTTTCACATAAAGTGAAGAGCTTCGTGTTTCACATAAGGTGGAGAGGCTCCGTGTTTCACGATAGCATAAGGATGGATGACCGGCGAAAAAACGCTTCTTTTATACCTAAATTTGGTGCGTATAAGTTACAACTCTCGAAACCTAGATTTTACTGATTAGAAAGCAACTCTAACTTATCATTATACTTATTTCATGTCATTTAAGATATTAAATTATTAAAACATTCTGTCGGGAAGTTATTGTTGCTTGCATTATACTGCTAAGTTATCTTGACCAATATTTTATTTGTTTTAATAAGCATAGTTATTGCATTAATTCCAGTTAAAATGTTTTTTGTATGAATACATAGCTAAAATACAGAAATTTATTTCAGAAGGGCTAAGATGTTCAGCCAGTCATCCACTATATGGGTGATTTTAGATTACGTCCATACTGTCCTGAATAACATCCTGGAACCACTTATTAACGTGAAACGTTTTATGGAGGGAAATCGAAAACTTCAGCCATGCGAAATCGTCAAATAAAAGAGTTACGGAGCAGGTTACTGGAGATGATAGATTACCCCTGGAACTAACACCTTGACTTTTGGTGACTCCACATCATTACATCTGTTATGTATCTTGATTGAAACTGCTGCAATTCGAACATGGATGAGTATGATGTTAAAATGTAAATATACTGATGTATAGTTTATTGAACGCATTGAGATCAGCCTCTTTATAAAAACTTTTCACCTCTCCCATTAGCTTTTGCTCAATTGGATCTCAACGAATCCGTTTTTTTTTTTTTTTTTCTCAATTGAAAATATAGCAACTATACAAACAAAATAGGAACTGATTTTAACAAAACAAAAACATATTAAATAATGTATCTTTAGAAATAATACAGAGTTGAACTAGTTCTTAAGACTATTTTAATTATGGATATAACATTCTACAAGACAAATTATTACTTATTATAAGTGAAATAATCCACATTAGAAAACAATAACAAAAATAGTTAAAATGGTGGGTCTCGGTGACAGAGCAACAGCTAGCGCCAACAATAAGGTTTACTTATAGTTTACTTTTTGGCCGAAAACTCATGGATGTATAACGCAACCTGTAGACAGCCTGTCGCTATTAGCCACAGCACAGCTATCAGCTATTGCAACGTAACTCACAAAAATAAGAATAATTATAAATGGTAAGAATAGATTGCATACCTCCAGCCAACATGGCGACGAGGACGACGCCACAGGACCAGAGGTCAGCGGGAACTGCAGCATATCTCCTGGCCAGCACCTCAGGAGCAGCGTAGGGCTCTGTGCCACACTGTCTCTCTAGGAGCCGCTCCTAAAAAAATAATTATAATTAATCGAAAATTTACAAAAATGTCAGGGATTAATGAAATCGATCAAAACTCGCCTAAATATGATGTTAATATATATATATGATATTAATTTCAAAGCTCCCCTCCCTCCCCTTGCCAAAAATTTTGTGTGGTCAAAATATGAACAATCTTTTTCAATTAGTTTATTGATTTTTTTTAAATTAATAAATTAGTTTCCGAGCGTTCGTAAATTATTTCATATATGGTAAAGTTATTCTATTTATTCGATATATGCATATTGTACGTCTCTGTACGTCTTTCTGTGTAACAGAACATATTAAGTAAGTCCTACATCTGCTACATCGGAAATAACTAATGTTGCTTCGGAACCACCTGAAATTGTTTCAACCGTATAGAGAGGACATACAAACGAACATACACGTCAAAATTATTTTGGATTAAAAATGTTGACCAAAATAACCGTAAATGTTTTTAAAAAATACGTTAATGTACTTCCCCAGATTGATCAACTTATAATAAACTAAGATTTCACATTCCCTCCAAACCATCTTCCTTGGCGGCCTGGGCAATATGCTTCCAAAGTAATTCTTTTATCCAAATGGTCGCCATAAATAAGTGGATTTCACAATAGAAAATTCATAGTATGGCGCATGCATAAAATCCTAATACAACATGCCTGTACCACAGCCAACTAATTAGTTACACAATGTTATTTAAATTAGAGACAATTGTGTCTATCCTGGGATAAAACAATTATAATGGCTCCCCATTTATTATACATAATCATTTTAAAAAGTTTACCTGCCCATTGTATCGAAAAATAGTAGCCAATCCAAAATCAGAGATTTTCAAATTGTCATTCTGATCGATGAGTAAATTTTCTGGTTTGATATCTCTGTGTGTAATTCCCAAACTGTGTAAATATTCCTGAAAACAAATTAAAATTGAAAATATTTTGTAGGAAAAGTGTTAGTAGTATTAGTTCTTTATTTCAATGCCTATTCGATAATTTCTTGTTCTCAATAAAGTAATAAACCATTTTTCGGTAATTGGGGGGTGAAGTCAGTCGCCTACACGTGGTGCCCCCTGTTTCATACTAAACGACTGACGCTGTCGCCATAAAAAGCAGCCCAAAAACCAAAAAGCGACAACATGAATAGGCCTAAAATAAACTACAACGGCCAGGCCAACGGTCTTTCTCAAGACCATGACAAAATCTTGCTCAGGACATTGTTCTGGAATGCAGATGGCCTCACTTCTGACAAATTCACTGAATTTAAACATATTGTAAATAATAATGATATTGATTTATATGCAATAGCTGAAGCAGGTGCCTCAACCGATAATGAAGAGTTTTTCCAGATGAATGGCTACCAAACCTATGTACTAAAAAGAGCGAGAACCGTCGCATCAGGCCTAATAATTGCAGCTAAAACTACTCTCACCGTTCGTCTTAAAATTGTAAAAGAAATGACTACTTTTGATAAAATGGAATTAGCCATACTAGAAGTATGGAAAGAAAACATTCACCGTAAATTTATTTTTGTTTATAATCCCCCGAGAAATCAACCCGACCTCAACTGTCTGGAAACTCACTGGAACTCTCAATGTATTCTTATGGGTGATATCAATGCCCCATCTACTTTATGGGGATACCCAACCACCTCACCTATTGGCCGATCATTCGAAGAATTTATAGCTAGCAACCCAGTACAATTCGTGGACAACGAAAGCAATAAACCTACTTTTCTTTCGTATGGAGGAGGGACCTCGCACCCGGATGTGGTTCTAGCGCACACTGCTGTTTCCCCAACCATTAAACATAAACTCTTACCAAGTCCAAGTGGTTTTGGACATAAAATGTTATTAGTCGATCTCTTAAAGAAAACGAAGTTACCAGTAAAGTTACCGAAGACTAAAATGAAATGGAATTTTAAAAAAGCAGACTGGAGTTTATATAGAGACACTGCCGAAAATCTGTTAACCGAGGCTCTGGTTGATGACAATATTGACAGAAGTCTTGTACGAATAAATGAAGTAATCTTTAAATGCGCAAAACAGGCTATACCAAAGGGTAAAGTAAGAAGATATGCGCCGTTCTGGAATGAGGAGCTTACCCAATTAAAAGCGGAGAGGGACCTTGCGAGAGATACTTTTGAAATAACTAAAAGTCGAGAACACAGAGAAATGGGCTGCCCGGCGCCAAATGTTTTTAAATCAATAAAAGGCGCCTTGGCATTGGAAAAAAAAAAAAAAAATTTTCGGTAATTTTTGAAATTTTATAATTTGAATAATTTTATATACATATATATATTTTTTTATAATATATTTTATAAATAAATTGTTGTAAAAAACAATAAAAACAAACATATTTTTTGTGTAACTGTCAGATGGATAATTGAGGAGAGTTAACTGAAACAATTACCAAGAAAAGTAGCCAAAAATGAAAATATTATTATTGCTAAAAAATAAAGTCTGAAATGTTTTTTTGGTTGAAAGCTAGTTACTACCTACAGTAGGATTATACAGATGGCTGTGGGGGATCGTTATGTGGCCAATGTGACAAAAAAATAACACAGATAGAAAACAAGCTCGGTCAGACATCTTGATAATACTTTATTTAAAGACCACTTTCTTTTTCTTTAAATTCCCCTGGTTATTCCAGTATAATTTCCTGACATCTTCATGATATCCAGGTTTTGTTGCCATCCTTTTTTTGTTGTATTCATTAAAGTGGCCGAGGCCCTTAGTTTATTATTTTATTAGGGAGTTTAAAAAAAAAAAAAAAGTAAGCAACGTCCTTCGGATGGGACGTTAAGTGATGGATCCTAAGCTGTACGATATCAGGTACTCCTACCCCCTTAACCTCCCATAGTAGAGTCTCGCTCATGACCATCAGAGTGACGAAAGAGTTAGTAGGCGATGACCTTGTAGTTCAAGCCCTGATATGAGTCATAATAACTAACTATAATCATCCATCTTGACCCTTGTACTGAATTTATTAATTTAAGCACACCAGGTTAATTTCTTTTCGACAATTTTCTTTAATATAAATCTTGACACAGAAAAAAATATATATATATATATACTTGAAAAACACACGTTAGTTACTCTAAATATATGTTAGATATTCTTCGTCATTTTATATATATATACTATATATTGAAAAACACGTTAGTTATTGGTGAGATGTGACGGTGAGCACACCAACTTACCACACCTGACATCAACTGTTTCATAAACTTCTGTGCTTCACCGTGGTGCATTCCGATGTCCGGCTCTGAAACAGACAATAATCATACTTATAAGAATGGCATGTACACCTAGGTTAGGTTTTATGACTCATGTACTGCCCGGGCTTTAACTACGAGGTCATATCGCCTACTACCAGAGAGCTCTTTCGTCACTCTGGTGGACATGAGCCCGATTCTACTGTGGGAGTCCTAAATTTTGCCTACCCTAAATTTTTATTCACCTAGGGTAGCGGTCTTTAACGAGTACCTGACATCGTACAAGCTCGGGACCATCGCTTAACGTCCCATCCGAAGGACGGCGTGCTTAAATTTGTTTTACCTCCCAGATAAAATAAACCAAGGGCCTCGGTCGGGTTTCGAACCCACGATCTTGAGCTCAGAAGACAAGCACGCATACCACAGAGCTACCGGCGCCTTCGGATGCCCTTAGGTGTTTACTTTCCCAGGAATTGGAAGTATAGAGGAAGTTATGTAATCGGTCAGGAATTCAATGGAGAGTATTCAACGGAATTTCATGTTTTCCGACCCACGAACACGATAACACCCGATAGCATGAATGTATCGACATGAAATTTTATGTGTACCCAGAACTCCATAACGATACCTACTGTGTTTAGAAGGGGTGGCTAGAACACAATAACTGCCGTTGTAATGAATGTATTAACACAAAATTTCATATGTACATTCAAAACCACGTAAGGACGACGCTCTTAATTTTCATCTGAAACGGAGAAGAGAAAGAGGGAGATGGGAGAGAGGGGGGGGCTCAACTCAAAAACCCCAATAACTGTCGATGTAATGATTGTATCGACTCAAACTTTAGTCTGAGCATTCAGAAGTCCATAAGTACGTCAACTAGATTCTACCAAACACTCCATTGGTTTAAGAGGGAGAGCGAAAACTTTTTAAATTAATTTGTGATGGGGAAGTCCATTGTCGGTAATCCTTCTGACGATTTGAACTTCTCATTTTCTGATTACGAAGATCCATAGACATGAAATTTCGGTCAAACCTTCAATATAATATTTTGGGCAGATTACATAACCTTATAGAAAGCCATATAACAGTTGAAGTAAGAAATTGCTAATACCCATTACTAGACTAGCTTTTATGAACACAAGACTACAATTGCCTAGATTTTCCATAAAAAAAATATATAGATATAAAAATGAAATAAATATATAAATTATCTTAAGAAGTAACAACCAACTCACCTATCCGATCAAATAGTTCTCCATTGGATGCATATTCTAAAAAAATAAACTGATGATTGGATTGGGTCCGAGTTCCCAAAAATCGGATAACATGTTTGTTCCTCAGAACTTTATGTATTTTCACTTCTTTCTTGACGGCAGTTTTGGCAGCCTCACTACACGACATGTCTATCAGTTTCATCGCTACACAATCACCTGTTCGACGGTTCACGAGCAATTTCACCCTGGACAAAAAACAATAATGATAAATAAATCGTAACATTGATATGAATAGTGAGAAATCCGCTTTAAAAATATTGTTTTAATGATCTGAGATCTCAGTTAATACACCCTCCCATACTGCAAATTAATGGAATCAAATATACTACTGAGCTCAAGATCGCGCGTTCGAAACTCGGCTCGTTCAGATGGGACGCTAAGTGATAGTCCCGAGCCTGTGCGATGTCAAGTACTCGTTAAAGATCCCTACCCAAAGTGGGCAACACATAGGGCTCCCCAGTAGAGAAGGGCTCTTGTCCACCAGAGTGTCGAAAGAACTCTCTGGTAGTAGGCGATATGACCTCACAGTTAAAGTCCGGGCATGAGTCATACTAACTGTACTTTGATATTAACCATCATGTGAGCACCCTTTACCTGTATTATCATTTCTACCCTATCTGGAATTCATCAGTTTTTCTAGTGTTCTTTTACATTTCGTAATGGAATCACTCTAATAATAATATTTTGTTTCAAACAAAATTTACCTACTTGATTCCCTTAATTTGGAAAAGGGTGTATGTTAGCAAACTAGCTTGCCAATTGCTTTATTTCTTTCGGTTTGTACGTTTTTTGACAGAAAAAGATAACTTTTCGCTTCCATTTATTGAACACATTTCTCTCCACATTAACACTTTATTCCTTCATGTTACTATGAATGCACGTACAGTAAAACAGATTTGAAAACTCAATAATTGAAAACGTCCAGAATTCATGTTTTTTTTTTGTTTTGTTTTTCACATAAATACTATTAATAATTTGAAGAAAAATTATAAAAATATTATTTTTACAACGAAAGGTCGGGATCGGAAATTTTTGTAAAGTGGGATGGTTTACACTATATGGAGGAACTTGTATGGCTCACAGTTTCTCACAAATAAATTACAATATCACGTTTCGCAGCCGTTTCCTTTCAATAAATCTTTGATCTAGTCAGTGTTTTGTTTAAAAAAACTATTATTAAAATTCTTACTAACTTATTAAAAATTTAATATTTACAACTTTATAAATTAATTAATTATATTTCCTTTTTATTATTGGCTTCAAATTTTTGACAAATATCTGAATAAAATTGGGCTAATTCGGACTTTCACTAATTCATATTTGATCTGAATTCCTTGAAAAGATTTACTGTATATACTATTCTTAAAATTTACGAAAAAATAAGTTATTTAAATTGTGAACCACTTACTCTCCATATGCTCCTTCGCCTAGGGTATGGGAAATCCCCCAATCCCCGACAAAATCAGTCAGCATCCTGAACCCTGAAACAAAACAAAAATAGTATAAGAGGTCTGATAATGGAATTGTTAGAATTGTTTTATGGGGTGTATCTCTGGATACATTCGTTTGCCCCAAACCCCCCTCAGACAAGACATCGAGAGAAGTAGTCAGGTATGTCTGAAGTCCTGGTCGAGGAGCTTAAAGCTACAAATCAACATTCAATTCTAAGTAGAATGTCCTAAAAATGTCTGTCAAATACCATTTTTCTTAGCTTAAAGAGATTCCTCCACAACTTAAAATATAATTTACGATGAGCTTGAAGTTTTGCCAAAATAAACAAACATTTCAGATACTTCGATAGTATATAAACCACCGAAATGTATATGTACCACTAAACCTAGACCTTCCAATGAACTTAAGATACTGTTGTTACTGTGTAGAGCTGGACTGGCCATTAGGAACGGAAGGATACGAACTTGAGGTAAGAATGAAATTTGACAAATGAAAACTCCAATAATCCTCGGGAAACTTCTCAATACAACATTTCTGACTCAGGAAGATACAGCTACGGTGGAAATACTTTCGAGTTTTTATTTATTAACCTGATCCTCCTCTAGTCTAGCTAATTTAAAATGATGTCCACAGACTTTTCCAGCAACTGGTAATAAAGTATTTCGAGAAATTATAAAGAATGTAATTTTAATAAATGATGGAAGAAAGAGAGAGTTGGTTGATAAAAGGTTTGACAAGTGCAAGTGTGGCTCCCCACTGTTTATTGGTCGGCAAGAGGGAGACAATAATGGCCGCCCAAACCCCGACCGAGGTGGGGGAAGGCTAAGTCTGGGACTTCGCATCCTCCCTCTTAGAGCTCTTCCTCGACGAAATACTTAAAAGACATTTCGATATGGCTCATTTGTATTGCTGAAAGATTATTTTTACTTTCTACACGTGACGAAGTAAATTCGTAAAAAAGAGGAAAGAGTGAAGGTTTAAAGTAATAACTGACTACAATGTGTACACACAAGAAATGAAAGACGACGTAAAGCATTTAAAGAACAGAAGAATCAACCAACTTAGAAATGAATACAAGAAATAAGACGAAGAAAAGAGAGAAATAATGATTGATAGAATCGACAGAATCTTTTCTAAGTTGAGGGAAGTCGAGGTTTAGTCGTGTAAATTTTAAAAAATCAGTATTTGGCCAACATTTCGGAAACTAATAATTTCCTTCTTCAGGGACTTATAATGACTCGACTGGATGTGTGTAGTGAAGATGTTATGTGCTTGTGTCAAATCTTCCTGCGACACAAACCATCTTCATCCCACTGGTCAAGTCAAGTCATAACGCCCTGAAAAAGGGAATACAGTTTCCGAAACGTTGGCCAAATACTGAGTTTTTATTTACATGATAGAATCTTGACTTCCCTTAATGTAGAAGAGAGAACTTCTTCAGGCAATGGAGGAGGAACTGATCAAAGCTGTGCAAAAAGAATGAGACTTAGAATGGACTATAGAAAACGTAATATATTAAAACCAGTACCCACTATAGAGGTAACAGGGTAGAACAAGAAGGAATACGAGAAGGCATCTGAAGCCTGGTTTACACGTTGCCAGTTACTTGCATGCCAGCCACTGGCACAATAGGCATGCAAGTAGTTGGCATTGCCAGTGGCTGGCAACAGGTGTACACTTTGCCGCACTGGCTTGCAAGTTGGAGGTTACTTGCTAGTAGCCAAGGGAAATTGTTCAACAGTAAAGCCGTTTATATTAATTTCATTGACTATATCCCGAATCGCTGAAGAACGTAAATCACGATTTCGATATTGAGGTACGAAAATATTCCATAAACTCTCGTGTTGTTTATATAAACTCACAAATTTGGATGTTTCTTCATCATTCATACGATATGCTTTCGGAGCACGTGTACGTTTTTTAACATTTTCAGCCATGATTTAAAGATTAAAAAAATAATACAACTACGAAAACAGAACAGAAAACGTGATTTGTTTACTTGCACTGGCATGGGTATGAACAGGCAGGCTGTTTACACGGTGCAAGTAGTGGCATGCCAGTCCAAAAGAGTGGTGGAGGGAAGGGCTGGCGTGGCAGTAGATCAAATATTTTTGTTTTACTGGCATTGCCAGTAACTGGCACAACAGGCTTGCCAGCCACTGGCAAGGAAGTGTTTACACCGTGCCACTCACTACTTGCCAGTTACTCGCAATCTCTACTGGCACACTGACTGGCATCGTGTAAACTGTACATGAGAGAACGAACCAAATGATGGAAAGAATTAGAAAACGCTGTTGTACAGAGGAATGAAAAATGCCTGGGAAAAGTAAATATATATATAGGTAATCAGAGTATGTAAGATTCAGAAGAGCTACCATGAAAGCAGTGACAAGAGCTTAGCTGGGAAGATTTTAGGAATGAAGTCGGAACTATGTTGTTTTAACTTAGCGAGGGGACAAAGCACCTTTTTCACACTTAGTAATTTTATTTGACAAACAACAATTTAATGACTGAATAACAATACAATCAATAATGAAATATAATCACAGATAATTATTAACTTCAACATGAATAGTAACATTTGATTGACCCTACGTATGTACCAGGAAAACAAAAAGGACTTCTCTAGGCAATTGTGGTAAACCAACCAGGAGCATAAGAAACGATGACGGACATATAAGTAAATATATT
Organism: Aradus depressus; assembly: GCA_963662175.1. NCBI lineage: Eukaryota > Metazoa > Arthropoda > Insecta > Hemiptera > Aradidae > Aradus > Aradus depressus. The sequence goes on from OY759215.1 coordinate 16,641,722, forward strand.
ATAAGGTGTGGAAGGGATCTTATGGCGAGGAAAAAGTTTAGATGTCCCCCGTGGCATAAAAGCAGAGAAAACACAGGTTAAAGCAGAAAAAAATGGGATCAAGGTGAATAAAATAATAACAGGAATGTACAAGTTCGGAAAGAAGTGACAGAATAAGTCTGGACATATCCATGAGAAATGCAATATATATAATATTATATAATTATTTATATATATACATATATATATATATATATATATATATATATATATTTTATATATCCAAGACAAAAAGAGGAAGTTAATGTTAATATAGCCATATATAAAACAGGCAACATCTATACCTGCCTCAAACAGGTCCTATCTGAACTATGCTCGTCCTAGAACGAACGAGTTGAAGATGAGAAGCTAAGTGTGGGCCTTGATGGCACACTCTAAGAACTATCAGAGAAAAGACAAAACCTCTGTTTACTGATGTCTTTAGGACATTACTATTCTTAGGGATATCAGGGAAACTCCAGGGGCTGGAACAAAGACATTTTCACTGGTGGGGGACATGTCAGTGAACACAGACTACTCAAAAGAAGAACACGACCTTCTGGGTCGAAACGCCTCAACAAGATGCTCATACAGTTGAATTGATTTCGAGAAATTTTCGTATCTACTTTTGTAGCACGTTCTTCTTACGACGAAATTATTTTCCGAAAGCTTGGTGTCACCCAGTAGTAGATGATGCTTTCTATTTACTTAATATCTACCAAAATGATAGTATTGTGGAGCATATTTCAAATAAGCTAAGCCCTTCGAAACAACCCATTATTCACTTTCTCGGAAATGTTGACCTGGAAAAAGCTTCTTTTTGTCTGGTTAAAGTCAAAACAAGTTAACGAGTTTCGCTACCTACACAGCTTGTGGGTAGAGTTTTAAAATTTCAGGAAAATTTACAATGGGGAAAAAACAGGAAAGAATGATTTTTTTGTAAAAATTGAAAAACAAGCCTTCTGGGACTTACATAAAACTTCAGAAGTAATATTATTGCTTTCATTAACTAATATATGTTCTGTTATTTAATACTAAATTGCGAAAAGAAGTTATTCCCTTTTGAAACTGCATGGAGACAAACCTAATTATTTTCATTAACCTGCGAAAACGCCTCTGGTAATGTTTTTTTTGTTTAACCTACCCTTATGGACATTTGGTCCTTTGGGCTGCTAGAGGGCGGCGGGAGAGGGTAGCTCATTTTTATTTTGGCACTAAAGGGGCGGGATTATTTACATTACATCGAGGGCCCCGGATGAGACATCTATAAAAACAGATACTAAGTATTAAGTAAACTATAATGAAAACAGCTGTTTTTTTGGATAATCTGTCTGTTATTCAATTCTAGCGCCGGCTTCACTTATTTTCATCACCTTTATCCCTCTTACTTTACTAATAGAGAACAATATATTATAACCTTATTAGGTAACTATAGATAACACTAGCAGGTTACCCGAAGTAACTAACTTCAGGTTAGTAACGTTATCAGCTCGGTTAGTCATCTTAAGTCAGGGACGCCCTCCAATAAATGGAAATTTCTGACACCTCCTGATCTACATAATACCTTTAAAACGATGTTCTGCCTTAATGCTCTAATCAAAATTAGAAACTCATATTAGCAGTTTCTTCCTCCTTTGTTTCTGAACCAAATCGACCGATGGGGAGGGATTAGGGGGGGAGGCTTACCATAAAAACTCTAATAACTGCCAATAGAATGAATGTTTTATATTGTGACCATAACCACAAAAGGACGACACATCAATTTTCAGCGGTGTCAGCAGAAGAGGAAGGGACAGGGGGGGGGGGGGGGGGGGGGGGGGGTTAACTCATCAATTACTGCCTTCGTAATGAATTTATCGACACAAAATATAGTATGAAAATAAAGAATTACCAAAATCTATTAAGTAGTTTTCGAGATTACCTCAAACATACAAACTGTCTCCCTTTATACACTATGTAGGTACTAGTATAGATACCGTATAGAGCTACCGATAAATCGATATTTCCTCCTCGATATTATCGATTCACCGTGGTGCTTTATCAAAGTCTGGGTCGCCAATCCCGCCAATCATCATAAATAGTTGCTAGCTAGATTCCTGCTAACATCATAACCATCTTCAAACAACTATATTTTTTGAATTTCATGAGACAAGCATTTTATTTATATATATATATTTAAAAATAAAATTAAAAAAAATGTTTACAGGTTATACAACCTTATAATTAGAAAAATTAAAAGTACCATTTCCGATAGGTTATTGTAAAAGTAATAGTACCTGTATTTAATGAGTTTTGTTTAACAACTGGTTGTTGTATAGGAAGAGACAAAAGAGAAAAGCAAAAGACAGACAAAAAGTATATGAAAGGGAAAAAAACAAAACCAAATCCAAGACAAAAAATAAAATGAAGCTTAGAGAAGGGTGAGGGGGTGTTATGAAAGGAACAGGGGAGGGGGGGGGGGAGGGGGGTTTATGAGGCCTCGTTTATAGGTTTGTGTCTGTCTGTGTGGGAATCATGGCGACCAGACAGGTACAAGACCTAGTCAGCCATATCAGTTAAACTTAACTCACAATCAGTCATATGAGCCGTGGGGGGCTCAACCACTCACCCCCCTCTCTCAGTTATGTTACCCAGCTTCTCATTAACCTAATTAATCTATGTTTTGAATCAGGTTGTTTTCCTAACTCACACAAATTAGCGAGAACTAAAAGTCATTATTTAAAAAAAAATGTAACTTTTTCAGATTTTTACTTTCTTATATATGTAGTGTTATATATATATATAAGTATTGTAATCGTATATGGTCATGGATTTTGAAAATTTCTCTTATAAGACCTTTTAAGATTCCATAAAAAACAAGGAGGTTATTCAAGTAACATTTCTCTGGTCACAGGGAATAAATTGTTAAGTCTATATTCGTAACTTTTCAGGGCAGCACTTTTTTACTTTTGCATTAATCGTGTAAATCCAGTTTTTGTAATAAATAAATTATATTTGCATCATGATTAATCACTACCTCCTAAATATAGGAGTGAATGAAAATTAATATTGTTAATTCTTTCTTGGATTTTCCCTTAGTTACCCATCATTATTCCCATCACTAAACTAATTATTTACCATACTTTTTGAATGCCTCTCCAAAGTTGATTTAACCGAAAACACCCTCTTAACTTGGAATAGTCTGCCATAGTGTATAAATAGTTAAATGCAGTTATCTCGTGAATGATTCCTCAAAGAAGTAGATTAAGTTGGTTTAATCGAGAACATACACAATTTTACGAGATACCAAGAAACCCACATCTTTATAATTCCGAAAATATAAGAGTCCTGAGCTCCCAACTTCTTCACCGTGCGCAGATGGCTTGGGAGATGATCACAGTACACTTAACTCATTTTGGCCATTTTTCGACTGAACAACTTATTCCCCGTGACCATAGATTTGTTTCACCGTTCCAAAAAAAGTTTGTCGGTGAATCGCCGGCTACGTACATTCCCAGAACAAATTAATACATTAAATTTTCACTCCCCTTGAAAATTGCGCACTTACCCTATACTTGGTAAAGCTGGGGAAATAATATAATGTTGTTGAATTGATGCACTGTTGGAGGAGCTAACAGGAACTGAAGAGTAGCGCCACATGGAGATTGTAACACTAAAACTACAACTGCCTCAGAATGCTACATGGCGTACCTCAGTGTTGAGGGGTCCAGAGAAGAATGTGGCCAGACGATTTTTAATTGTACTGTCGAGTGGCATACCGTTTCTAAGACCTCACGAAGACAGTTCAATAACATAGCAGTCTTGATATTTAAAATTTTCTGCAGAGATATTGTGAAGCACTTAATAAAAAATATACGCTTTCTTCATTTTTTATATAGCATTCTTGAGTTGAACAATTTTAAGGAGATCCTCCCGTCAACATTAACAACCTGATTCCCTCTTCAAACCACAAGTTCGCTATCTCGAATTTTACATAGACAGTACTTATGTGGAACACCACATACACGACAAGAACTTAATCGAAGATACGGACTGTTACGTCGACCAAAATCAAAATTGACTAATAACAACAAAGTTACGATTTACAAGACCATTATACGTCCAATTTGGACCTACGGATTCGAATTTTGGGGTACAGCTTAACAACACAACAGTGGTATCCAAGCATTGCAGTCCAAACTCCTCCGACGAATTGTCAACGCTCCTTTCTATATCACTAATAAATTCCTACACAGAGATGTCAATATTCCCACTGTCAATTAATTAATCCAATCCATATTCCACAGAAACCTTTCTTCCCATTCAATTCCTCTCGCATAAAACATTTCCTTTCCTCTCATTCCCATCTTGACAATCCTCCCCGCCGTTTGAACAGCAGGTGGCCTCGCGATCTTCTCTCTGAGAATAGTGAATGATGAAAATTGATTTTCGAGGGAGTGTCAGCGCTGGCTGGCTTCTATCACGTGACATTGTTATATTTCTTCCTTCTTATTTTTTGAACAGATATTTGCTTATTATGTACAAATTGTATATAGAAAAAAAATAAAAAAAAGGAGGTCTAAGAAATGAATTATAACGGGGGCTCATAGTACGAACTCAACTTACGGAATGTTGAATGTGGTACTCAATCACCGTTGTTTTGTTGTTAATTTTCCGGCGGATTCGACAAATTAAAAAATATTGGATTCTAAAGTTGGCACACTATATAAATGGAGGGGAGTGTTTAGGCTGTCAAAAAAATTGTTTTCACCGTCATTGCCTTTTTTTAGATTTGAATAACGAAACGCCTCATATATATGTAAATGAGAGAAAATTTCAGTTCTGAATGTGTCCTGTGAAAGAATGGTCTAGAAAGGGCGTGAAAGATAGTGATTTCCCAACGCCGGTCGACAATGTTAGAGTTATAGATCTAATGAATTTCAGCATCTGGACACTTTTTTATTTTTAAACCGAGCATATTTCTCAGATTATACCTTTTTGTTAGCATTGTTCAGTTGCGCTGTTTCAATTCTTCTAGTTTAGCGATCAATGTTTTGAATTTGGACAGTACACGTATGGGTCAGAGGTAAAAATGCTGAACTCGTCATCACATTATTTTAAAAATTGAAATTACTACAACATAAAATGATATGCCGTAATTTTGAAACTGTTTGAGAATTTTGTTTGGAAATTGCTGGCTCAATAGAGGTTCACATCATAGAAGCAGCATACCTAATTTGGATGTAATTGATCAATTAAGCATTGGAAATATGAAGACATGTTCATTTAAAGTCTCATTTCAATAACAAGGTCCAAAAATATAAAAAACAAAAAAATCCAACTTCGAATTTTGTGATAATTGCATACCTTTCCCTATGAGAAAGCAAAAAAAAAGTGGATGGTCCGAAGTTGAAGTGGTCAGGTTAAACTTGTTTAGGCTAGGTTAGCAGACATTAGATAATACTTGTGTGGCCTACTTTCACCTTCACCCTATGGTATCAGCTGAACCATCTCATCCAACCAATTTTAATGAAGTCTTTCAGAGAACGCAAGCTGTAGCATCCGGATATGGTCGGGGAAGGAGTCACAGAACTATAGGTCCAAGACGTACACCAGTTCTTACGGTCACCACCATCACAGTGTCCTTACAGTTTTCAGATAACGCAAGCTGTAGCATCCGGCGATGGTTGGGGAAGGAGTCACAGAACTATAGGTCCAAGGCGTACACCAGTCTCAACGGCTCACCACCATAACAGTGTCTTTACAGTTATTTTGTGTCGATAAAATTCATTTCATCGGCAGTTATTGGGGTTTTCAAGTTGACCCCCTCTGAACCCCTTCCCTTCGGCCCATTCCGCTCTGAATTCACATATAAACTTACGTGTCGATACATTCATTCTATCGGGAGTCGAAACAGAAATGTGTTTTTCTTTCAATTTTGGAATCAGGTCGGAAAAGATAAAAATCCGATGAAAACTCCGCACCCAATTTTTGACAGAATAACTTAATTATTATTCATATCATGTGTGCTTGTATTCAAAGATTTAATACAGATTGATGTATGTATATACTTTATAAGCTATTTTGATGTACAAAATTGTATGATGTATTCAATTACCATGTTTTGGTTTAACGGAAATAAATATTATTGTTATACAGTCACCCAGACAATGAGTTAGCTGATCCTACACCAGAGCCAAAGAAGCTAAAAGAAAGTTGTGTAGGAACTAGCCCCCAACCCCTAACTTAAATGACTATTTTTGACATCCCATACACACTGCAAGTCAAATTAGTGAAATAAATTGAAATTTTCATTAAATTTGAGATCGTAGAAAATGCTGGTAACCGGTTTCCACTCAAAAATAGCTAAATAGTTAAATGGGATAAAATCAATCTTTAACTTATATTGGAATATTTTAAGGAATGTCTATTGCGGCCCCCCAAAACTCAACACGACTATAGATCGACAACAACTGTTCATCTTCCTCAAATCGGTAGGACTTTATGGATATAAATAACAAAAAAAAAAAGTAAAATAGATATGTTACTCAAGAGACTTCTTCGACCTTTTACAGAATTTCGCTTCGATACATTCATTACCATTAGCAGTTTTGAGTCTTGACGGATTCTGTACCTATATATAGGATTCGATAGACATTTTTCTTTAATATTATTATTTTACTTTTTTATACTCATAAAAATTAGAAGAATTGTGTTCGTGCGAAAATCCGGTATCGAGTTTTCAACGAATTCTCACGCTTCAAGCTCCCTTGAATAAGTTTTGACCATTTTCTTGATGATGTCTGTCAGTGTGTGTATGTTTCTGAAACTTCGTGAGCGCTCTCACGCAAAAAGGAATGTTATTTGAAATGTTATCATATCATTGCACAATTAATATTAGAGTAATATATACGTGAGTTGCAATTAAACTTAATGTAATTAAAACTCTTTCGCTTCCCCAGCTACACAAAATTTGACGGAAGTTATGTAATCGGTCAAAATTATGAGTTTTCAATTTCATGTTTTCCGACCTCTAAATTTCAAATAGAAAAATGTTTGTCTGTGAACACGAAACTGACGATAGAATAAATGTATCAACAAGAAATTTTATATGTGAATCCAGAACCCGCTGACGACGCCACCTATTGTTTTTCGGACAAATCGACCAAAGAGGGGGATTAGGGGAGAGACTGGACTCAAAAACCCTAATAACTGCCGATGTAATGAATTTATCGACACAAAATATACTATGAGGATTTAGAAGCCCCTAGTTAGTCAATTGTTAAATATGAGCGCAAACGGTCGTCTGGTTTTAGAGAGGGAGCAAAAAATTAATAGATTTATTCGTTCTGGGGAAGTACATTGCCGATGATTCACCGAAGACTCTTTCTAAATGTAATTTATATCTTAAAATTTAGCCTAAATCCTTCGACAGTATAACAGTAATGAAGTATTCAACTGTCCTGATTTTATATTTTTATGGAATCGAGAAGGGGTGGGATAATTTCAGTAAAAGCTCAAAATTTAATTGCTGAGCAATTATATAACTTTCCCTATACAATATTTAGCTGGGGAAGTTATTTAAATAATTGATTATTATTATTAGTGTATCTATAAACCGGTTCGGTAATAGTTTCACCATGAATTTTGAAAAAAATAATTGATAAAACAAAAAGAAAGTACACAAAAGACTACATTTTTTTTCTCGATACCATTCTCTACAATATAAATTGGTTTCAATGCAGTGTTATCACTAGGAGTCTGAGCTGCCAGACACAAATACCAGAAAACCGGTTTTCCTGGGGCTTCCACGGGGAGGGCCCACTAACAACACGTAAAGAGTTGAGCTATTTTAAATGTTATCCTCAAGCTTTAATCAAAATGGTAGCCATAAGTTTGAAAAATAAATCAACTAGACATTTTTTTTTTCTTCCCAAGTATTATAAAACCTATGCAAAAATGCTTCTCAACAGTTCTGACATGTATGGAAATTTTGAGTCCAATGTGAAAGGAACACATGAAAGCGATTGGAAGTTTGATCCTATCATTTAATCAACATCAGGAGAAGACGGATGAACGTATAATCATGAAACAACTTAGCTCAATAATGGCCCAACGTGGCATACAAAAACTTTAATTTGAGGGGCGCTGATGAAGTAGGCAAGAAATTTCGTCTTATAACAAACATGTGGGCCATATCAACATTTTAATTTGGGGGGGGGGGGGGGGGGGGGGGGGGGGAGGAGGAGGAGCTTGATGTGAGGAGGCGACGTATTTGTTTTATAATAATTTGTGTCACATCATCATCAAGTTCGAAAATGTTGCGTTTTTGTTTTTGAAGGTTGTAGGGGAGATGTTAAAGAGACGTAATTCTTCATCTCAGGATCAAACGGAATTAGCTAAATTTATATCAACGAAACGTAAAGGTTATACATACACATATAGTTAGTTATTATGACTCATGCCCGGGCTTTAACTACAAGGCCATGTCGCCTACTACCAGAGCGCTCTTTCGACACTGGACATGAGCTCGGACTCTACTACGGGAGTCCTAAACTGTGTCCACCGTAAATTTTTATTCACCTAGGGTAGTTTTTAATGAGTGCCTGACATCGTACAGACTCGGGACCATCGCTTAACGCCCCATTAAGTTTTTTTTACCTCCCAGATAAAATAAACTAAGAGCCCCGGCCGGATTTCGAACTTCTCGAATTTCTTGAGCTCAGTAAGCAAGGACGCGTACCATGGAGGTACCGGCGCCCTCTCTTATATATAAAAGATATAAGCATCCGAATATTTTTATTTATAGTTTCAGAGTTTGAAGAAACAAGTGGATGAAGAGAATCGAGGGGAGAAAGAAGAAAGTGTTTAATTAGCGCATCCCATCTAATCGGCTTCTAGATATCTGGGGATGAGTCAACTTGTAATATTTTTTATTGATTGGAACTGTCATTTGATTTGATTTCCATTTGTAGCCTTCGACGATAGAATTCGGAACAAATATAATAGTTTTCCTCTTTTTATTTGCATGGGAGGAGGCAGGAAAGGGTAGAAAAACAGATCAACACGAAACAAAATGTTATGATAACGAAAAAGAGTGACACTTCTGTTCCAGATAAGTGAGTTAACTTATTGTCTTCGTATGAGGTTTTATGCAATGTTTAATAGAACCCAAAAAAAATTATAGTATACAAAATTATTTCCAGGTTATCTCCCAAGTTAGAAACTATTTTCGAGCTGGGGAAGTATAATAGGAAGTAATTGCACAGCTAGAGGTAAAATGCAGTTGATGAGAAGAATTGCAAGGAAATGGGTGGTGGGCAGGAGCAGGATAAGCAGGGAACTGAGTCCCCTATGGATTTGGTTATTGCCGATGCAGTAGGGTGCGTTCAAGGCCGGAGCCCGAGGGGACCTTGTTTTCAAATGTCTCTTGTCTTTTTATGTTTGGGTGACTAATGCACAACCATACAGGGTAGGCGTAGGTTCAACATCCAACCACTTATTATTTATTTTGTCAAGACAGGATGGGGAGAAAGTTTCAAAATTATTAACTAAAAATAATAGATAAATATAATCAGTCTTCAACATTGAAAGGATCCCTAGCTGATCATTTTATAATTATTAAAGACTAGGAAGTGTATTGGTCGACATCCTATTTTCACCAAGACGGTTGCAGTTACCAACAAGAAACGAACACAACTCCCCACTATTTTTGACATAGACCTCTTTCCTCGCGTTGGGTAGGGGATAACATCGGGAGCTAGGATGCAAAAAAAAAAAAAAAAAAATAACACTTATATCTTCGAAACTAATAAATAATACATCATTAGACAGCTAGAGTCCCATATACAACAAAACTAGTTTCATATCTAAAAAAAAAATCAAAGGGACACGCAAATGTGCAATGTAGGGCTGGCTACGTCAACTCCCTTCGCTGAGAACCTCAATGACGTAAAACGCATGAGATAGTGACAGTTGACATAATACTAATGTTAAGAGGTTGCGGTCCGGTTGCTATTGTGCACTTTGATTTTTTTTTTCTAATTTTGAATCCATTAAACCTCCTCTTTTTTTTCTCCAATGATACGCTGTTCTGTTCAAATTATGCAATTTTTTAAAGAGAAAAATTACAAAAAAAAAAAAAAAAAAGATGGGAGAAGTATTTCTGATGCTTACAGGGGGATCCAACTTCAATGTGACACCCTATTTTCACCCAGACTGCGTTTCCAATTACAAACATCTTTTCACAACTTTTTATCTGACTTTAAATCCATGATTCAATCTTTACTATTCCTACCCACCCCTTAGGGGTACGCCACCACTCAAACTTTTTCCCGAGGGTACACTATGTTTTTCTACTAAAATTCTGAAAATGTTTCTAATTTTTTTGAAACACATGAAAAACAAAAATAATATTGATAAGATAATTATAATTCAATACATTAATTTTTCTCTCATATCTTACACTTCATGTTTTTTTTTTTTTTTAAATCATTCATCATTCATTCAACGGCCCCCTTCGCCTTGAAGGAGGGAGAAGAGCTCCGACCTCATTGAAATTTGGGCCCACCTGTATATCTCCAAAAATACTAATTCCATCAATAAAATAATTGTTTCATCAATCTAGTTTCAGAATTTGAATAATTAAAAAAAAAAAAACATAACATTGGGGGGAAAAATGTTAGGGTCGGAGGCATAGGAAGAGGGTTCAAAGGCGGATTTCACGTCAGGATAAAATATAGTGAAAAGTGGTGTTTGTTTTATGTTTGTAACTGCAACGGTTTGAGTGAAAATACGGTTTCTATTTGAATTTTGGCCAACCTGTATACGATTCTGATAAAGTACTCGAGTATAGAAAAATTACGAATATAACAACAGAAGATTCATATTCTAAGGGCAGCCATTCACAACAAGAGGACCTTTGCACTATCTGTTTACCAACGCTCCCTGGAAAAACCCTCCTTACTTTCATATTTACTTGTTTGCCATTTTGCACTCAAAACATTGTTTACAAGCCATATAGTTTATTATAATATACATTCCGTTAATTATGAGTGGGAAAAATCTAACAATAGCCATAACCCATATTGCCGACAGAAAAAAAAAAAAAGAAAAAAAGTTTACTCTAAAAAGAGCTCAGCAGGCAGATAGTAAATAAAAAAGTGGAAAATAGCTACCTTGCGACTCTTTATTCTGCTACTGTTGAAAGTGGGCGTGGTCTCATTTCACTGGTCAACCTCCACATGAACGGAGTATAGTACAATTCGACAAATTTTCTCTCTCCAGGTTTTCCAAGAGATGGTATAACACACATCGTATAAAAAGTAGGCTGAGATTGGAATAATTCCGGTTGCTATGAATTTCTAATTCGTTGTCACCATGGACCCCGTTGCCGGTAACTGACAGTAGTCATTATTTCAGGATTTAGGTCATATGTGCATACTCTAGGAGCAGGGGTCAGCAACCCCTTGAGCGGAAACATATTGAGAAGGATAACATTCTATAAGCAAAAATATAGATAAGTCATTCAGTCTGGCCGACATGAGCCTGAGCCTGCACGCTAACGTATACGGTACAAGAAATTTGCTTATAATTTACGCTCTTATCAGCTTTCATTTTATTTATTCTGTTTTGTTAGGCGAGCATGAAAACATTGTACAACTTGGTCTGCACTTGAAAACCGAAGGAGTAATGTCCCGAAAGGTTGCCAAACCCTTCTAGAGAAGGCTGAATTTTCTACATAACAAAACTACATTAAAGCTCTGAAAAAATGTACTTCCCAACTCAAACCATTTATGACCAAACTAGCAATTCAGTCCATCTTGAGTTATTAGGATATAGAACCCCCGGGAGAGACTTCGCATTTCACGAGTAAACTTTCGTGTGATCTAATATAAATTCGACAGTTCCTAGTTTTTTTTGATTTAGGCACTTCTTCCCCTTGTCCTCGATTGATTTCGCTGAAGAGCAATTGGTGTCGTTTTCAGGGGTCTTCTGATTACACACATCAAACTTCGTCCAAACGGGTGTCATACTCACAAGACAAAAAAATATTGCTTAAGGAATTTTGGATTCAGCGGAGAAAAAAATGAAATATCAGTGAAAACTCGATATCGCATCATCCCGATACTACATATAAAGAGAAGATATAGTAAGTACTACTTTAAAGAAATTAATTTCATACGATGTGAATAATCTCATTTTAATATAGAATTACGCGAGCGCTAATAACCAGCACTACTGATGTGACTTTTCTTGCAACTTTTATAGTTAAGTCAGCATTTCATTTTCTCGAAATAAAGTAAATATTATATAATGAAGTTACTGTCAAAAAGTTATTGATTGGCTGAGAAATCGAAATTTGAGGTTTTGGTTCTTTTCGAATGAGTTTGAATCAACAAATTCCAAGTTTAGTTTTGACAAAAGCTCTTGAATGGATGTACCTATAGAATGTATTTACAGACGCATTCTCTCAAATGTTAAATCTGCTAAGGTTTCCAATCTGCAGCGCATCCAATCCCTTCCCCTTCAATCCAAAATCTTTCGTACAATAGTCAATGCTCCTTACAATGTTTCCAACAAGACCCTCCATATTGAACTCAGCATTCCACTCGACCCCGAAGTAGCTACAACCAGGCATAAAATGTTATTTTTCTTCCTGAGTTCCTACATCAATTCTCTAGTCCGCGCCCTCCACTCTGCCACACTTCCCCAATGACGCCTTAAGGGCCAATGGCCTAGTGACCTCAATGATAGCAGTGATAGTAAGTTATGAATGAGAAAACTAAGTAACTAGGGAGTGTCACCACTGGGTGATTTCTCCCCTCTTGACATTTTGACAATGGCATATATTTTACTATTTTAGCAAATTTGCTTGTATATATTATTTATAAAGTAGTGAATACCGATTTGTAAATATAAAATCTATGAGCAATTTTCATCTCAATTCAGAACTGATTATATTTTGGCAAAACATTAGATCCAAATAAAGATCAATTTACTTAAGGAAGCCTTTGCGTTATCGCAAATATCACTAAGAAATGTTGAGTTATCAGAATTAAATTATAGTTAGAATGTCTGAGTACATCTAACCAACGGAACAATACGATACATCATAATGTTTTCGATACAAAATGTACATAATCTTCTAAAATTAAAAACTGGTATTGAATAATCTCGCCTAAATAATAAGGCTATTTCCCTGATACATGCCAGTTTTTCCTTTGCTCTTGGTACAATGAAATAAATACATTTTTAATAAAAGTTCACCACTAATGGATTTTCGATGGGAAGAATGATTCACCTCTAGAAACAATTATGAAAAGTAACTTGAATTACGTAAGAAGAGATGCCAGAAGGTTAACACAATCAGGTAGTGGGCGTTAGGAGAAATTTTTCCTTTCCCTCATTACGAAGTAAAATGTGATACTATAAGAAATAGTAAATTTATGAAGATAAGAAAGCATAATAGAGAAACAGTAACCACCATCCAATACATAAAACACAATTTCAGGCAGACAATATAAATAGGTTTAAAAGAGAGAAATATATATTAACTTACACCAGTTAGAAATTCGAGGGATAAATTCCAACAGGTATGATGACCTTGGGGTCCATTAAAAAAAATAATAAAAGGATTACTCATTTACCAGGATGTAATGATGTCTGATCCAAAATATAGCTAACTAATTCCATTTAAAATATCCCAATTTTATAACTTGAACTGCAAAAAATAACAGGGCACAAAATAACGTAAATGGTGTTTGATTTACTGAAATTAAAATGTATGACATATGCACCGACTACAATGGAATGAGTGAAATGTTGGAAAGTATATCTGTCCCGGGGTCTTTTCAACAAGAATATGTATTGTTAGTAAAATTGATATATTCTTTAATAAAACCCAATAATTGATTTTAGTTTAAATTAATAAATAGTAACATGGAAAGTAATGTATTCGTAGACTACGAGTAAAAATTTTAAGAAACAGTATGTACATAATGAATATGCTGAAATTGATATTTGAACTTTTAATATAAAGGCTGGACAAGTACCAACTGGTTCGTAAAGCCAAAAAAAAAAAACGTGTTTAAATTTAAGTAGGACAGGCATATATTTGTCCAAAAAAATAACATCAGATTTACAATATCAATGTAATGTGTACTTACGGTGGAAAACAGCCTACTCTTAAGCCGATGACTTGAAGAAGGCAAGCACGATAAAAACCTGCAACCACCCATGGCGAAAATCCCCTTGCCTCCAATCCTCCTGTTTTCGCGCCTAGAAAAATAAAATGGCGATCCATCAAGAGCTAAAAACAATTCAATAATGTATCCTAATAAACGACAACTTGCGCCATTTAATAAGGAATATACCAAGAAGGCTATTTTAAATATACAATTTTGTACCTGAGGAGTGTGGAGAGCAAAATGAAGTTAATACGTTACGAAACGAAGCCATAACTCCCATGCACGATGTTCAATACTGTGCGCAAGGTTAACACAATCCGGTCAATACCAATCAAGATGTCTAGATCAGAAAGAAATTCATGTAAAAATGTATTCATTCTACTTTTAGGAGCTTATACATATTACATTCTAAAAAAAAATTAGTGAACTAAAACTTCCATTTTTAATTATATAATAACTCACTGCAGCTTTGTTTCAAATTCATCATTGTGTAATAACTACTGAGTAAATTGCAATATATTGGCTAGAAAAAATTTTTTTGATTTAAATAATTATTTCTTATATTCAATTTGTTAAAAAAGAAAATTTTCTGTAATTTCTATTGATTTTCGAATGGAGCATGATCAGCTGATGAGCGGGCAATTTTCTTTCACAACCTTCAAACTATTAACCTCAGTCGAGGTTAATTCGTGGCGATCATTTCTCAAGTGGGGACAGGAGTTTCAAATTGAATATGTGTACATCATTTACTTGACATCTTTCTTGAGATTTATACTTCAGTTTACATTCATTGCTTCATATGGCTTAAATTTTCTTCATTTAAGTTCTGATAAACTGATAAGTTATTAAAAGTGAAGCCAAAGGAGAACCATGCTAAAATGTCTCCTCTAACCAGTATTATTTCTATTTGTTCCCTGTCAACTCTTTCTACCCTTCTGTGGTATAGCCTTTATAAGAAGTTTCGAAGTGCTTATTGTTGGGAAGCTGAGTACACCTCAAGGGCTATCGCTGCTATTCATGCAATTGTAGTTGTAATATTATCTTTTTTAAGTATTAAATATGGACCAGACCCTCTTCACAACCCAGGTATTTGAATTTAACTTCTTTTAAGTTTTGTCAAATGTGCGTTTTTTAGTTAAGATTGTTAGTGATGAATTATTTATTTTTAAGAGCCTCTCTTTAATTGAATTCAACAGCTTATTGATTGATTACTTGAACTGGATTGTCATTGGCTGTTAATGAATTATTTATGCGTTTTTACAGAATTAAAATAAAACTTCCTTATCTTTTTATTTAATGTACTTTTCATAATTTTATGTCGTCATATAAATTGGAAATTTGACACTCGATCTTTTCATTACAAAAAATATATAAGGATGAATTCATTTATCATCATAAGTGCCATGTCTTTCTGGTCTTTTTTTTTTTTTATCCGAATAAATACAGTTAGCGCTGTAACAATTGCGAGAACAGTATTTTATTTTAGCCAAAATAACTTCATTTCAAGGAATTTTTATTATATTCAAATTTGACGATGAATATTTATTACTTGACCATCGTAATATTTTGGGTTGCGTTGTCATTGTCTTGTTTTTTTAAAAATATCTACACATTTGCTTAATTAATATTTTTTTACATAATATGTTTGATTTCTTATTAGTTATATGAATATATTTGAGATTTTTTATTATCACTAATATTAATCCACCATATCAACCATTCCACATGAAATCGACTAGAGGCCATCAAAATCTCTGATTGCTTTACTTTCGTACTCTTCTAGAAGTGCTACTTAATGAACAAATCCAAATTTTAAGATAAATTCAATAATTATGTAGGAAAACTCAATTTTTTAAGATAATGTTACCGTGTTTCTTGTGTTGGACACTTCTCGCAATCAACAACAAAAAATGCTTTTCTCCAAGACTTCTTGAAATCAATTATTATTTTATATGGTACACCTTCAAAACTATTATAGAAATTATTGTTTTTTCTTTTTGTTGACAATTAAGGGGGATTTTGGAATTGTGTAAAATACATATGAGAGGCTTTCACAAAAAAATAATTTTTTTTAGTCGGAGCTTCATATTGAAATTAAATTCAAATAGGAACGACACTCAGTGAAATAATGAACGTAGCTCGCCAAAATTAATTATTTATGAAATGAGTTAGTAAATAACTAACGTGATTAGTTACGATTTTGAAGTTATTGAAAAAAGTAATTTTGAAAATTGTGACATTTTTCCCATATGATTGGAACATAAGCAACATATCCTATATATCAATTTCTTCTCATCACGAAAGATCCCATGAGGCACCAGTTGACCAAGAGAGCGCGAGTGCGTTATAATTGTCTAGTCATTTAGAAGATTTAATGCAGAAAGTAAGTTACAGGACGAAAAGTTATTATCGGAGTTCGCCGGTCTACCAGCTAGTGTACAATAACATAAAGATTGTTTGCTAAGTAATTTGAATTTTCTTTCCTGATGAACATGAATCTTCTTTCTGTCCTTTCTAAGTAATTGTGTTACCCTGTGGTTTTTAATTAGGTATTGTGACTCATGACCGGACTTTAACCACAACGTCATATCGCCTACTACCAGAGTGCTCTTTCGTTGCTCTGGTGGACATAGGCCAGACTTTTAATGTGGGAGTCCTAGATTTTGCCAACCCAGGGTTTAGTCACACAGAGTAGGAGTCTTTAACGAGTAGCTGACATCTTACATGCTTGGCACCATCACTTAACGTTCCACCCGAAGGACGTTTTTTTTCACTTCCCAGATAAAAAAACCCAAGGGCCTCGGCCGGGTTAAAAACGCTTATTTTGAGCTTTCAATTAGTAAGCAAGCAAGCTACCGGCGCCCTCATCTTATCCGCTAGAGTTTTTATTTTTCTAATTAATTTTATTTATTTTTACCCGAATATCATAAACTTCTATTTTTGTTTTTCTATTGTGTAATTTTTTTCATTTCCTTTGGTGCAAACAGGAAGTGGTTTGCTCTCAATTTGCCCTGATATATTTCGTTCACTGTTCTTATGACCTTTGCTCTCACTATCCATATAATATCAGTCTCAAAACATAGTGAATAATTTTTTTAGTTCACAATCTATAGAAACTGTTCTAATAAAAATAATTAAACAGAAAATCAATAATTTTTAAAATTTTAGCATATCATGGTAATATAATAAAATTACAATGGAGAAAGTATTAAGATCAGGCGAAAAAAATGACCATGAGTTATTGATATCATCATTGGTGAAAATCATTTGAAAAAATATTATATTTTTGCAATTATCGCGTAGAAATATCGCTTGAATCAACAAATCCTTCAAACAGAACTTATAATATAAATAATAATGAAAATAATACTGTTTATAGGTAAAACTGCCGAAGAATGTCGTATGAAGGTTGTTGCACACACCTCAAGGACCAACACCTCGATTTCTATCAAACCAGTGTTAACAAATATGATATTTAACACTTTTTTAAATATTCGTCGCGTCAATTCATTTTCCATGTATATTCATATAGGGTTTTTTAATTGTTAGAATTATTTTCAAATGATGTAATATATATTATATGTATGTATATATTTATATTTGAATTATGTATTATTATTCGCTTATTGTTATATTTGTTGTTGGTTAGGTGAACAAAACACAGGGCTTCAAGTTGCGACAATGCTGGTCAGCGTTGGATATTTCGTATACGACTTCGCATGGTGTTTGCGATACCAACCAGAACCCAAGATAATGCTCTATCATCATTTAGCCTCCATACTGGCAATGTTCTACATTCTATTTTATGGCAGCTCAGGTATGTATTTATTTAAAAGTTTATCAAAAAAATTAATGAATTAGTCAAATTCTCACAGTTTTTATCTGTGGAGAAATTAGAAATGTATAGATGAACCCTATAATTCCAAGATTATATTGTTTGCCTAAACGCCATAAGCCCAATTTACAACTTCATAGTTGAGAAACGGACATATTGTGTAAACTTGTAATAGCAAACTTTTTTGTTTTTTAAATATTGTCTATTCCACAACAAAATTATACATAAACTACCGGTTTCAGTATTGCATCATTGTCAGGTTCAGATATAAACTAAGACAAGTTTGCTGAGAGCGAACCGTTTTATAAGTAAATCAGGTGGTATGAGAGGGTTGAAATTTGAAATCTTCATGGCTTTTTACAATAAAGAATTTGTTTGTACTGAAATATTTACTTCCATTTTTTCGTTAACTGGTAAAATTTAAATTAAATATAAAATTATTCATTTCTAGAAGATTAACTAATTTATTTGTGATATGTGTGAAATAATGATTGTGTATTTAACAAAATGATTAGTGATGACACGAAAATATTTAGAGAAATTAAAATCAGAAGCTTTTCCTTTCTATAAAATGAATAACAATGAAGATATAAATTGAATTGATAACAAATATCAAATAGTGATAATAAATATTGACAAATAAATAAAGCCACCGAAAATAACATGTGTATGAATGACCAAATATATTTCAACTATTCCCACTCCTCTTCGTTCCCACCTTAAAACCAGTTCTGTTTCCACATTTATATAAATTTATATATTTGATGGTTAATTATATTTCTTATATCATCTATCATAGTCAGTATTTATTATCACTATTAGAGGGCGCCGGTAGCTCAGTGGTATGCGTGCTTGCTTTTTTAGCTCAAGATCGCACGTTCAAAACCCGGCCGAGGCCCTTAGTTTATTTTATCTGAGATGTAAAAAAAATCTTAAAACGCCGTTTTTTGGATGGGACGTAAAGCGATGTGAATAAAAATTATGGTTGGCAAAATTTAGGATTCCCATAGTAGAGTCAGACTTATGTCCAACGGACTGACGAAATAGTGCTCTGGTAGTAGGCGATTATGACCTTGTAGTTAAAGCCCAGGCATAAGTCATAATAACGTAACTATTATCACTATTTGTTATTTTGTTATCATTTCAATTTATATCTTCATTGTTATTTTTTAGATAGGAAAAGCTTCTAATTTCAATTTTCTTAATATTCTCATGTTATCAGTAATCATTTTGTTGAATAAACAACCGTTATTTCACGTAAATCACATATAAATTAGGTGTTAGAATTTAATAACATTATCTTTAATTTTAGTCCTACCACTGTTATTGTATATTGCTAGTTCAAATTCCAACCCCTTTCATGCCACGAAAATTAAAATTTAATAGAAAGGAAAACTATGCAAAATTATCTTAGTTTATAGCTAAACCTGAAATGGTATAAATGCCGAAACGGGTACTTTATATATAATTTTTTTGTGGAAAAAATTATATTCAGTAGATGTTTGTTTTATTTATTAACCTAATTTACCATTAGGGCCAATAGTTCCATATAACTCAGCCCTGGCTGAAAAATTATGTGAAGTATTAAATAGATTATTCAAAGAATTTTTAGGTTTTAAAGCAAAATTTTCAGTAAAAAATAGTTAAAGCTGTCGCAACTTCCACAGTTACTAGTTTTTGTTGAAAGAATAGTAGAATGAAGTTTGGAATTATTGGTGAAGATATATGCAGGAATTTCTATAAAATGGACCTGAAAATCGTGGAATTGTGACGATTTTTGTCAGCACTCTGATTATTATTATAGAATTAATATTTAATTGCGAATCAATACTTCGATACCCATCTACCGATTTGATTCAAGATCAATAGGTGTCCTATACAAGGACTTCTGAATCTTACTAAATTCCATGTCAGTACATTGGTTACATCTACAATTATTAACGTCTTTAGTTGAGCCCCCGTTTCCTTCATGCAACTTGGCTAAAAATCGACAGGTGTTATCATAGCGTTCTGGATACATTTACTACATTCCCTATCGATGTATTCTTTTTATAGGGAGTTATCGTGTTCACAGACTGACATTTAGAACATTTTTGGAATTGGGAGGACGGAAAACTTGAAATTTCGGTGAAAAGTTAACATAGACATTTCTTTATCGAAATGAAAGAAAAGGTCTTTACAGTGACACTATTTTTTTTTTTTTTTTTTTTTTTTTTAATCACATGCGTAAGTATTTCCATGCAAATATATCCATATACAATTCGGATAATATTAAGAGAATGGATTATATGTAATTTTTACATGTGTATAAGTAACGATGTGCAGTAACTATTTTAAAATAATCTTTGGGACTGGTAATTACCGAAAAGTTATCTTCAATAGTCGGTCAGTCACTTGAAATAATGACAAGGGTTAATTATTAATTACAAATTATAAATAACTTTATTCACTAAATGACCTCTCTGTAAAACATTTTTCAGTTGGATGTTTTGCTAATCTCCTTTTCACGTTTCATGATCCCCTGAAAACGTTTTGACCATTTTCGCGATGATCTGTGTGCATGTGTGTACGTGATGTGACTTTATGTGAAACGATTTCGAGAAACAATAGCCATGAACGTGAAATTTGCAATGTAGATGTCAACAACTTGAATCTGTTTAGATTTTGGACGAAAATTGAGACCATTTAGTAGAAAACACGAAATGACACATTTGGTATGAAATACGATTTTTTCGCAGGTCATCCGGTTTGCGAGATACATGCCGAAAACCGTCATGAAATGTCGCTTTTATACCCATTTTGTTTAGACGTTTGCTAGATTCTTGCGAAAAGGGTTAGTCCCACCGAAAAAGTGGTTCTTTTCATAAATGTTCCTTATTAAATTTTCAATCACTAACGTTTTGAGATAGGACCAATACGAACAAAGTGATAGCTCCCCAAAGAATGTTGAGCTTGTGTCACAGCTGACTCAGTTTAAATTGCAGCAGCTTAGACTAGATTTTGGAACACCCGGCCATCAGAACAAACCCCTATTGGTCGGAAAAACGACAGGTTGTTTCGTGTTTCGTTTGTTTCTACGAGCCAAATTGTATAACATCCTGATATCCATTGGTGTAATTGACATGGACTGATCCAAATGTATAATTATAAATACTTCTCACTCGATTTGTCTATTGTTAGATGTTCATGGGAAACGAATATAGGTACAATAGGTTTCATTTGTTGGATGTAGTTATGAATATCTTAATATCGATAGGTTCAGCTTGAATCTTCAATAAGGTTCGATCACATTAATTGTAATTATTAGAGAATAAAAAGCTTATGTATGTATATTTATCAATGTCTGAGCTCAAGATCGTAGGTTCGAAACCCGACCGAGGCCCTTAGTTTATTTTATCTGGGAGGTAAAATAAACTTAAGCACGCCGTCCTTCGGATGGGACGTTAAGCGATGGTCCCTAGCCTGTACGATGTCAGGTACTCGTTAAAGACCCCTACTCTAGGTAAATAAAAATTTAGGATAGGTAAAATTTAGGACTCCCACAGTAGAGTCGGGCTCATGTCCACCAGATTGACGAAAGAGCGCTCTGGTTTAAAGTTAAAGCCCGGGCATGAGTCATAAAACCTAACCCATATCAATGTCTCATACAGGGGTTGCAAATAAGAACGTTAACTTTGTGATATCGTCTATAACGTAACAGAAAATAGAAAATGGAACCTTACAGCGAGCTGTGTGTGTCTGACAGCTCCTCTAGGGACCAAACCAATTGAGTTGGAAATTTACTTATTTACTATATGTTGGGGTTATAACTTTACACATTTAGTTAACATTTTCATCACTTAAAGTTTCAGAAATATTTTGCTGTGATAAGTAGGCGAGAGTGACTCATCTGAATTGCGACCGAAAGATAGGACTTGATTTTTTTCACTAATAATATATATATTTTGGCTAATATGCATCGACTATAAGGCCAAAAATAAAAAAATAATATAGTTATTTTAAAACTTGCTAATAGTATATGTATGAATTAATTAGTTCTTAATAAAGATAACGGCAATATGAAACTGGTATTCTTATAATGTCAACGCATAAGCACTTCATTTCCTTTAAATGGACAATAAAACAATTTATTTGATCACTTTCAAGTGTTTTACATTCACCATTTCATTTAATAAACGAATTGTTGGGATATCATCAAATAGTTTTTGTATAGTCTCCTGTGAAACTACTAACTAGCATTGTGACCCGGAGATGTCAGTATCTGTCATGCTATTTGGTGTCTTTTATCAGTATTTACGATACTTCAATAAATGTTATTGTTTTACGTTGTAAAAAAAGCCTCGAAATGGCATAAAGAATAATGCCTTTCCCGTGAGCTGTTTTAAAATGAATTTTTATTGGTTTTTCTCTCGCTTGAACCCATGTACCGTGCATATTGGTCATAAAATAAAAATGGAATAATTAATTTCTTTTTCCCGGCCGATCAGTGCCAAGAAGAATCAGTGTGGGACCCAGCCCGAGCCGAGATTGAATAATTTCATATAAGTAGTTAGTTATTGTGACTACTAGGTCATATCGCCTACTACCAGAGCGCTCTTTCATTACTGATGAACATGAATGAGCTCTATTATGGGTGTCCTAAATTTTGCCTACATTAAATTTGTATTCACCTACGGTAGGGCTCTGTAACGAGTACCTCCTGGCATCTTACAGGCTCGGGATCATAGCTTAACGTCTCATCCGAAGGACGGCGTGCTGAAGTTTAGTTTATCTCCCAAATAAATAAGGGCCTCGGCCGGGTTTTGAATCCGCGTTATTGAGCTCAGTAAGCAAGCACACATACCACTGAGCTACCAGCGCCCTTTAATTTTATGTATTTATTTATTTTATTCAAATATTATTATTCCAATACTTAAAAAGAAGTAAAAAATGAACTTGTTTCATGATTTTATCTTACCGGTTTAAAAGTTCGAGAGATGGTGATCCTTCTCAATTGCATCATAAAAATTCTGTGCCGGGAATATGCGCAAAAAAGCGGTGCCCCTAAAACTTTTGAGGCGCTGTCATTATATATTTTTGTCTCTGTTATTAGTATGATTATTGATCTCTTTATTCTTTACTCACTCTACACTGTGTTATGATTGCAGGTAGCGAAGCTGTGGGAGGGCTGGGCTCGCTAGAGCTGACCAACCCGCTACTCCAGGCGAGGTGGTTCCTCAGAACTGCCGGCTACATGGACACTATCATCTACACTGTAGTCGAGGTCACCTTCTTTCTACTGTTTCTTGTAGTCCGTCTTGGATATGGTTCCAAACTTCTTATGTCCGTAAGTTGGTAATTTCATATTTCTTTTCTCCTCTTTTTACTCATTATATATTTCTATTTACTATCCGCTGATGTCTAAGAAACCCATACAAGGAGTGTAATTACAAAACACAATATTTCATAAAATCAGCTTGTTTGAAACTATGACATTTAGTAATTTAATGACTCAAAATCAACATGAAAGCCTGCTTATTATGTTAAGTGACAGAGCTTGCGTTCTTTTGTGTCAGTTAGTGTACTGTGTGTTTGATTCAGATGAATAATGTTTTTTTTTTTCAGTGCGTGAAACTACATAGAATTTGACATAATTAATAAACTAATAGTAAAAAAAAAAATTATTAAACATAGAATTGATTACTTGAGGGGGGGGGGAGTTCTTTTATTATTGAGAGGAAATAACATTGTAATTTGTATATTCAAAGTTACTTTTTCCACAGCAACATTTTCAAAGGACCCAGGTTAGACATGAGTTACGTAGTTGTCGTAGTACCTAGAGACGTGATATGTAATTTGGGGCTAGCAAAATATCAAGGGATAATTAAATAGGAATAAGTCATACTGAGTTATTGAAATCAAATGATTAAGAATATCAAGGTTTGACTTGATTATTAGTTAATGACTTTGAGTCATGCCCGGGCTTTAACTACGAGGTCATATCGCCTACTACCAGAGCGCTCTTCCGTCGCTCTGGAGGACATGAACCCAAAGAATGGGAGTCCTAAATTTTTCCTAGGGTAAGGGTTTTTAACGAGTACCTGACATCGTACAGGCATAGCTTAACGTCCCATACGAAGGACAGCGTGCTCAAGTCTTTTTCACCTCCCAGATAAAAAACCTAAGGGCCTCGGCCGGGTTTTGAACTTAATTATTACAGTGGACCGAAGAAGTGTGGATACATCTGCCTTTCCACTATATTTACATGCCATTGTTAGTTCGTGAAATATATTCATCTCCCCCCCCCCCCCCCCCCTCCCATTGAATAGTTGACATTGTTATTGTCCTATGGGTGTTTGGCGCTACATCCTAGTACAACACTGAGAAATACCAAGTGAGAAATCATCCGTCCAGAAGAGTACCAAATACCGATTTTACGGAATCATTAAGTGGGTAAATCTTCCTCCAAACACACAAAAAGAAGTTCCGTTGACATCCACTTTCTCAATCAGATTACAATGAATGGATTGTGAACAATTTACTTCAAAAAAATACAAGCCTTCACTGGCACAAAGACATTGATTATATGACAGAGACAGCTGACCTTCTCATGCATCAAATATCCATTGTATAAAGTTCACATATGATTCTATACTAGCCAATTTTACACACTAGGAAGGGAGTGAAGGGGTTTCCTTCGGTACAGCCTACCCAAATTACAAATAAAGACAAATAAGTAGACCAGACGAATTAAAAACATTTAGATAATGTTCAATAAGCATGATAAGTAGTGTTTCTAGGGAAAATAAGTTTTATTATATTTGTATCATATAATAAGACATATGGCATATCTTTTACTCAAATCTAGCGTGCGTAAACTCATTAATAATGTATATATGTCAATACAAGCCCTAAAGAAGGCACACTCAGTGCCGAAAGCTTGACAGGAATTCTACAAGTTAGTTTTTATCGACATATCATCTCTTCTTCCTTATATTTGTACAATGTACGTTCCAGAATCAGGTAAATATTGACAATTTTTGTATTTGGTCTGACAAAATGAATAGTAGTTTGTGTTGAGTTTTGTTGTTGTAAACAGAATACAAAGAAGAAAATAAATAATATTATTGTATCATTGTTACGTTGTAGTTAATGTGTGCGGTAAATTGAAGAAAATAAAAACAGGTAGAATTGTAACTTGTGTTATAAGGATTCTGTTCTCTCACAAGTTTTCCAGTGCATGTTTTTATGTTCGGATTGTTTTCAAAATTTTCTCATGAGTACTTTTGGAAATAAGGGGGTCCACTTTTGCTTTTGTTTAAAATAATAATAATAATAATAACTAGACAAATCTTTATTGTTGAGACGATATTACTTCCTGCTCGTGCTTTAACTACAACGCCATATCGCCTACTACCAGAGCGCTCTTTCGTTGTTCTGGGGGTCATGCGCCCGACTACTATGGGAGGCCTATTTTTTTCTTACCCAGGTTTTGTTACCAAGGGAGGCATCTTTAACGAGTAATTGACATCACACAGGCACGGGACCTCGCTGAATGCCCCATTCGAAAGAGCGTGCGTGCTGAAGGTTGTTTTTGAAAGGGTTCTTTGTTTTAGAAGTGAATTTCATCTTTTATTAGAAGGCGAATTATTACAGTAAAACGTATATTTGATATATAAAACCATATCTTATACTTTAAAATTAATTGTAATTTTATTTTAGCTTTAAATACATTTTTAATGTGGTTTTCAGAAATTAAAATAAAAAAGGTGGAATCCTTGTGTACCTGGAATTGATTTTTTTTTTTTTTTTTTTAATTTTCAGGTATTGAAATCGCAAAAGTCACCTATGGCAGTCAAAGTGTGCACCGTCCTTCTTTATGTGATATCTCTGGCGTTTATCTACTCCATAGGGAGGTTCATCGCCCGGAAGTTCTTACGAGGTAACACAGGTAAAGATGATGATGAGGAGGATGATGTTAAACTTAGCTGAGGTTGTCCCGCCCAAAAGCACGTTTTGGAACCTGCTCCAAAACTTGCTGCTGGAGCCCAGCCTCAGGTCGGCGGTAACGAGAGGTAGTCAGGGTGTCCGGGAGAAAATCAAAATACACAATACCAAATGAACTCATAAATATATATGGTTATATTGTAGATATAATAAAACTTGTTTTGTAAAATTTATTATTTACTTTACGTGATTTTTTTTTTTTTTTAATTTTGTATGCAAAAGAATGTATTCTGCTATTGTCAATATTGCCTTTAGAGTTTGTCATAACTTTCGGTCTTCCTCAGCTGAGACATGGCCGATAGGAGGGTAAGTGTGTGCATTGTTCCTCTCCCGCCTACCGAATGGCGAACCATGGAACATTGTTGAAAGTTATTTTATTAGTTCGAAGATCGATAACTCAATCGGATGTTTGACATGTCAAAAAACGCCGAGTGTGTGTGTAAACGTATTAAACCTTGTCGCGCTGGGAGCGCCTCACAGTTTGAAACTGTCTGATGGGCTTAGCATAGAGCCAATTAAAAGAGAAATATTTATTCATTAACTATTTCTCTGTTATTTCGATTTAACCTCGCGAGAGAATTATTTAGTTCAGTGTGTATAATAGTTATCCAATTTTTTTAATGGTTTTTTGTTCAATATTTTCATTGCAAGTTAATCGAACTTGGACCCCGGTGTTTCCTTAAAATAGGTGGCAAAAATATCTCGCCTTTCCTGAAAAAGTTGACAACCAGAGGATATTTATAAATAAAAATGTAAGAGGGTCTCTGAGTACTTTTGAAAACTATTTGGGTTTTATCAGGTTAAACAAAGGCCATGTCGTAAATGTATGTTCCTCAGTTTGACTGTTCAACAAAACCATATTTTGAATCTGACTATTCTGGAATATCTTTTAGGATACGTATGTTTCAAAACCACTAGTTATAGATATAGATCGTATTTGTAAAAGTTATTGAATCAATAAGATAAACATATTCCTTCTAAATAAATAAAACAAACTTATTTTTGAAATATTGTCTATTCCACTAAAGATATATATACATATATAACTACCGGTTTCGGCTTTATACCATCGTCAGGTCTAGTTATGAACTAAGTCAGTTTGCAAAGAGCGACCCTTCAAATACATCTCAGGTCAAAGGGGGCTATTAGAACTTGGGAGTCCCCCGGCTGTACCGTTAGCTAACTCATGAAATATTTCTTAACAAAACCTAGTTCTAAATTTACATAAAACAATGTCACTAGACTAATACGGGAAAAATAACAAATAAATAAGTACAAATACAAGTAAATAATAAAAAATAGAAATAAAATTAATAACAATGTTAAGATTTAGATAACTTGAAACATATATGTGGAACCAAATATTAATAACAGATAATACAAACATATATGTGGAAACAGAACTGGTTTAGGGTGTTAACAAAGGGGAATAGTTGAAATAAATTTGGTCATTCATACAAATGTTCCTTTTGTTAGCTTTATTTATTTCTAATTGTTCTAAGCTATTAAGTAGCCTGCTTTTTGGGCAATAATGGAGATATTTGATGCCTGTAGATGGGTCGAAAGTGTGGCTATTGTCAATTATGTGGGTCGCGAATGTAGAACGGTTTCCTCGGTTCTTTAATTCGGCCGTGTGTTCTTTAATTCTTTCCTTAAAACGACGTCCTGTCTGTCCAATGTATAATTGACTGCACGTCGCACATTCTAGACTATAAACACCGCTTCTATTTTCAATATCTGTTCTGTCCCTACCTCTCTCTAGGCACTGGCTTATGGGATTGATAGTTTTAAACCCGATATTGAAACCTTCTTTTTTCAACTCTTTACCTATTTTTTCTGAAATTTTTCCGTGGTAAGTTAAGCTGACCCATTTATTATAAACTTTATTTTGTGTTTCTAATTTGGTCAGTTTGTTCCTAAAATTATGATTTTTGACCTTCTTTTCGTCTTCGTAGTTATATATGTATATATATCTTTAGTGGAATAGACAATCAGTTTGTTCCTAAAATTATGATTTTTGACCTTCTTTTCGTCTTCGTAGTTATATATGTATATATATCTTTAGTGGAATAGACAATATTTCAAAAATAAGTTTGTTTTATTTATTTATTACAAGTTTCCACAATATGTCCGCGTTTCTCAACTTTGAAGATATTCCTTCTAAACATTTTTTTTTCAATATTTTTTTTTTTTGCTTAAGTTAGAAATAATATTTTCGAGTAGCGAAGGTGGCGAGATGAGGAGAGAGGGGAGGAGCGCTCTCCGGCAACCTAATCTCATTCGCGCCTTCCAAGCTTGTCTTCCGTTTATCTCCGTTATATTTGCTGGCAATTCTTAGTCAAAATACATATTTAATATTCAATAAATATAAAACACATTTTCACGCAATGTTATCTAACCGTCGTTGACACAGCAAGTTGTCAATTTTCAGAATGACAAAAGATGAACAGTGGCTATATTTGGCAGAGTTAGGGGTTGGAAGGAGAGGTAATGAGTCGTATGCACACACTTATTCTTCTAATGGCTATGGATGTGGTATGAAGTTAGACAAGAGGTCTGGCCTCAATCAGTCTGACAGTCTGGGCCATAGGATGGGAGAAGTCTCCCGAACTTCATACACGAGCCGAGGAAGGACAGATGGGAATGTGACTCAATAGTTAACATACTGTTTGTTTTTAATTTCTTTGTTTATCTTGTTCTTCGAATTTTGGAAGCCTTTTGTTAATTTCTTGTAAAAAAAAAATACACTAAAAATAAAAATACTTTGCGGAAAAAATGGACTTATATGGAATGATTTCGAGGAAGAAGGATATTCATACAGTGAAATGCCTAACGCTCGTCTATCAAATATTTGATTGTAACAAGAAAATTCAAGAAAACAAAATAGTTTGTTTGTTTAAAAATTTCGCTTTAACTAACGATTTGATTTTTAGCCAAACTTTAATAGACCAATTTAAAGATGCTTCTAAGGCTTGGAACTAACCAATATGGGAATAACTATATAATAATGTTAAAACAGAAAATGTCAAAAATTAAATAAACTTATGTATAATAAAATTATATATAATTAAAATAATAAAATAAAGTTAGGTTTCATTTTGGAACAATGAATGGAAAGCCATTCAACCTCTGTATGGAGTTATGCTGTTAAAATGTATTTTGGGAATGAATTAACATATATCTATGTATTTGTGTATATAGTAGGTTCCAGAAGTGATCATCTTCCATAATTTTTGAACGAGTGGTTGTATCACCACTACTAGGAGCGCTGCATGCATGCGACTCCAATGGAAAGAGGGTCAAGTTGAACTTCAGTTTAAAGACCTTTCAAAAAGAAGAAATCTTTGTTCGAAGCTTTTTTGATTTATTTCATTGTTTCAAAATGTTGGTTCAATAAAAGTGAATATCGCTGTAACGAAGGTCCCCAACTTACACTGACTCTATTTCACAATTAGATTAAACTCTTCCTTTTTCCAAAAGCCTTTGAAATTAGCGTTTGAAGGATTTATTACGCGGTGATTTTCAGAATATTTGGATGGCCCTCCTTTGCTCCCCGAGGATGGGATTTTTCGTGAGTGTTTTTCTTATGGTTGTCAAGTAAAAAACACCCATTCTTCGGGTGGAAGAGCGGTCCTTCCGTACATTCTTCGGATGCTTATTTCAAGGGCTTTTAGGAACAGGAATAGTTTGCTCCATTTGTGAAATAGGATGAGTTAAGTGAGAATTATCATTAAAGCAATATTTTCATTTATTGGATTGTTATTTTGCAACAATGAAAGATCTGAATGAAGTACAACTTGGCCTTATTTTCCGAGATTTGAAAGTTAGTGTGCGTGTAGCGCCTCTGGTGGAGTGCTGAGTCAATATAATCCCACTATCCATAACGCCGCTTGGTCCGATGAAGAACTTTGCCTCATCGGGATATCAGCTCTCGTTCAAAAGTTATGGAAGATTGTCACTCAGTTCTGGGCCGTACTGTATTTTTCTAATGTAAAGCACTTTTCCGGATAATTAACCAAAACGGCACTGTTAGATTAGTGTTTATTTAGTTTCTTCTCACTGTATTTTCATGGTATCAAAAAATCTTGTATCGTTTCGATAAAATTTATCTCTTCCACATTATCAACAAATTATTTTTCCTTAATATATAAAAATTGTTGCACATGTTTAAGTATTAGATAAAGAGTATTATTGTTTTTATTGAGAGAAAATGGAAATTTGTAAAAATAAATTACTAGGAAAGAAGCGCAATAAGAATTAATTTCTTATTGTAAACACTTATGCCTTTAGAGAAATATTTTGAATACTATTATATTTTTTCATAGACTGTTATCTAATTTCTAGGATATTTCTATATCATAAAATATAATATATCATAAACCTATATAACATTTCTAAAAAAAACCTTGTTTAAATAAAGTTCATAGAACTTCTAACTTGAAAGGTTCAACCATAACTATTTTTAAACATTCTGTATTTATTTGCCTTCCTATGCAAATTATAATAATTGAAATTATTGCCTGTATTTAATGTAAATTACCTTATATCTTTTGTTCACTTAGGTATTATTTTCCGTAATTCTTTGTACCGGGCGTTTCACGATATTTTACTTACACAATATCTCAGCAACCGCTGATTAGAATGAATTAATTTGCGTTTTCAATGGTTTCAGAGATAATTTTAATTTTTATTAGTATATTCTTAAGTAGAAACTTTCGCTTCTATTACTTGCATCGCTTCGAGCGGAGACCCTAAAATAATCATATAAAGGCAAAACTGAAATAATTCAGTTGAAGATCTTCAGAGTGTGCTACTGTTTGGTGAATGGTTTATTTATGGCTATGATTTATTTGTTCATTAAAATGCTCCCTCCGAGAGGCTACTCCATCAATTATAGTTGGTTAGCTGAACAAATATTCAAATAACTATTCATAGAAAAGAAAATATCCATTTAAGGCTAATTTTCTGAGTTTTTTTTACTTTGTTATTGAAAAAAAAGTTTTATTTGATATATTTATAAGTAGGATACCCGAGTAAAATTGGAACTCCGAAGGTGAATTAATGAAAATTTCACATCATATCGTAGTACATCATAAGAAGGCTTATTAAGAACGTTATCGGCTTTAATGAACAAAAAAAAAGTATATTTTATTTTTATTATTTTGTCGGTTTGGGTGAGTATTCATTAATATTGTGAAAGTATTCATATTTTTTGTCTTTAGGCTGCCATTTTGAAATAGTGTGGCATTTCAAAAAATGTTTTCGACAAACAAAAAGTTGCTTATTTCTTAATGACTTTTTGAAATAAGATAAAAGCTGACGTCAATTCTCTATGCAACTATTGGCGATTCAATTTTTAAATCAAATGTTAATATATCTCGGAAACCATTAACAGCACAATTTACTTGACAAGTGAAATATTATGGTTTGACCCGGCGCAATTGATCATATTCTTAGAAAGTATTATTGTTTAAAAAATCTCATTTTCCATTAGAATGTTAGTCGTCAAATGGGAAATTAACAATATACTTATGTAAGCATAATTTTTTTTTTTATTTTATTTTTTTTTGATGGTCAAACATTTTATTTATCTGATATCCGTTTGTTTCTGTAAAGGTTCATTTCTACTGTATCCATTTATGTTAAATATATACATACATATATATATTTGTGAAATTATTTCTTGTGAATGTAATTATTACTCATATTAAGACTATGAACTTTAATCAGCACAGATGATGATTCATGTCTTATTCATTATTTTGTATACACTTGTAATTAACATTATGTACACAGTGTTTCTCAATACGGATTATGTATTACTTAACTGAACGCTAGGTAATGACAAAACCTAACTAATTTTATATTGTGCGTCCAATTTTGATTTTGAAATTATTCTGTCGTTGGTAGTTTTCAGATATTGATACTAACTTAGTTTTTTGTTCCTTTGGAGTAGTATCAGTTTTTCATCCGCTTATATAACTATATTGAATTTCTCCAGATTAAAAAAAATAATCATCCCGTCAGTATTTATATAAATTGAGCCCGATATTTGCCTTGAATTAGTCACATTTAACGTTTAGTATGAAAACAAAATTAAAAGCATTTTAGCAACTATTTAAAAAACATTTTTTATAATAATACATAGGTATAATATAATTAAATGAAATGAAAAATGAATGCTCTTTTGTATTTACATAAAGTTGTTATATTGAAACATTTTATTTAGTTCTCACGATAAAAGTAAAAATTCTTACAGACACTGTACACGCCAAAATGAAAAACTACGCTTCTTGGCGCATAGGAAGCCAGATTTTGAATACAATTGAGAAATTGAAATTTTCTCGTAAGACATATGTGAAAGCAAGAATGATCTCTACTTAGTGTTTTGGGGATCTTAACTTTGCCGGTGAAAATTTATGTGATAAATTCTCCGAACAAACTTCTTTTTTTTTTCTTAAAATTTTTTAATGTACTTTTATAACTTTAATAAAAATGTGTACCATTAGGAAATTTTGCATTAGTAACTCAAAAAGTTTAAGGACACCACTGGATGTTCAATAAAAAATTAATTTTGGTTTGTCATTCATATCTGTTTTTCGGATTGAACATTCAAGAGGAAAGTGGCGGGGAATAATGTAATGCAGTTTAAAATTTTATGGTCTCTAATAGTTGTTATGGTAAAAATAATTACTAAATTTAGCTATTTTATTAAGTAGAGAATTTATAATATTTAAAATAGGTAATTTCTAGCTGTTTACCACATGTTTGTAAATGTAGTATCTTTACTGTAAGACGTATTTGTAAGAAGAAACTAATCTGTAATGTTTTCTTATTTCCTTTGTTTCATGTATAACCGACTCCTACTAGAGTCCTTGTACATGGTAAATTAAATAAATATCAGGAAAATATATGAGTAAATATTGAAATGTATAATTAAGAATATATGTTTATAAAATATGAGAGTTTACTAATGTATAACATTATTTATAATTAATGTAAAAACAATTAACATAAAGACGTTTTATTTTTATATTTTACGATCTCTATATCCAATACCTAAATGCACTTTATGTTATATTTTGGAATCAAATTGTCTCATTTTTTAGCGGATTTCTGGAGCTGGAGGAATCAGCTTATGCTCTCACCCGGTCTGTAAGACCTAAAACATCCAACATATTTTCATCCAAGATGCTTCACTGAATATGATAGTCGCTAAGGCCGAAGTAGGCGGAGCCCTTAGTTTATATATATATATATATATATATATTTACTACACGATTTTATATATATAGCACCTGGTTGTTAATTCGAGAGATTATAAATTTACAGGGAAGATCTATGAATTTGTTCTGGTTCGGTAGGATTCGAATAGCTCCCCCTTTTTCTTGGTTTGTAACATGAGAGCTCAGTTAAATAAGTTGATTTGACTCAGTGGAATTCGAACCCCCTACACCTGGAGTTAACACGAGGTGTTAAATAAGTAATTTTGGTTCAGTAAGGTTCAACATGACAGATTAGTTATATCACTTGATTTAGTTCTGTGAGATTTCAAGCCTCTGCTCCTTGGGTTGATGTCACGAGAGATCTGAAAAAGTTGTTTTGGCTCGGTAAGATTCGAACCCGTGCTCTTGTATTACGAACAGAGGTCTGATTAAATAAGTTAATTTGGCTTGGTAAGATTCGAACCCCTGCTCTTGTATTACGAACAGAGGTCTGATTAAATAAGTTAATTTGGCTTGGTAAGATTCGAACCCCTGCTCTTGTATTACGAACAGAGGTCTGATTAAATAAGTTAATTTGGCTTGGTAAGATTCGAACCCCTGCTCTTGTATTACGAACAGAGGTCTGATTAAATAAGTTAATTTGGCTTGGTAAGATTCGAACCCCTGCTCCTGTATTACGAACAGAGGTCTGATTAAATAAGTTAATTTGGCTTGGTAAGATTCGAACCCCTGCTCTTGTATTACGAACAGAGGTCTGATTAAATAAGTTAATTTGGCTTGGTAAGATTCGAACCCCTGCTCTTGTATTACGAACAGAGGTCTGATTAAATAAGTTAATTTGGCTTGGTAAGATTCGAACCCCTGCTCCTGTATTACGAACAGAGGTCTGATTAAATAAGTTAATTTGGCTTGGTAAGATTCGAACCCCTGCTCTTGTATTACGAACAGAGGTCTGATTAAATAAGTTAATTTGGCTTGGTAAGATTCGAACCCCTGCTCTTGTATTACGAACAGAGGTCTGATTAAATAAGTTAATTTGGCTTGGTAAGATTCGAACCCCTGCTCCTGTATTACGAACAGAGGTCTGATTAAATAAGTTAATTTGGCTTGGTAAGATTCGAACCCCTGCTCTTGTATTACGAACAGAGGTCTGATTAAATAAGTTAATTTGGCTTGGTAAGATTCGAACCCCTGCTCTTGTATTACGAACAGAGGTCTGATTAAATAAGTTAATTTGGCTTGGTAAGATTCGAACCCCTGCTCCTGTATTACGAACAGAGGTCTGATTAAATAAGTTAATTTGGCTTGGTAAGATTCGAACCCCTGCTCTTGTATTACGAACAGAGGTCTGATTAAATAAGTTAATTTGGCTTGGTAAGATTCGAACCCCTGCTCTTGGATTACGAACAGAGGTCTGATTAAATAAGTTAATTTGGCTTGGTGAGATTCGAACCCCTGCTCTTGGATTACAAACATCAGAGATCTGATTAAATAAGTTAATTTGGCTTGGTAGGATTCGAATATCTGTTCTTGGATTACGAACATCAGAGATCTGATTAAATAAGTTAATTTGGCTTGGTAGGATTCGAATATCTGTTCTTGGATTACAAACATCAGAGATCTGATTAAATAAGTTAATTTGGCTTGGTAGGATTCGAATATCTGTTCTTGGATTACGAACATCAGAGATCTGATTAAATAAGTTAATTTGGCTTGGTAGGATTCGAATATCTGTTCTTGGATTACAAACATCAGAGATCTGATTAAATAAGTTAATTTGGCTTGGTAGGATTCGAATATCTGTTCTTGGATTACGAACATCAGAGATCTGATTAAATAAGTTAATTTGGCTTGGTAGGATTCGAATATCTGTTCTTGGATTACAAACATCAGAGATCTGATTAAATAAGTTAATTTGGCTTGGTAGGATTCGAATATCTGTTCTTGGATTACAAACATCAGAGATCTGATTAAATAAGTTAATTTGGCTTGGTAGGATTCGAATATCTGTTCTTGGATTACAAACATCAGAGATCTGATTAAATAAGTTAATTTGGCTTGGTAGGATTCGAATATCTGTTCTTGGATTACGAACATCAGAGATCTGATTAAATAAGTTAATTTGGCTTGGTAGGATTCGAATATCTGTTCTTGGATTACAAACATCAGAGATCTGATTAAATAAGTTAATTTGGCTTGGTAGGATTCGAATATCTGTTCTTGGATTACGAACATCAGAGATCTGATTAAATAAGTTAATTTGGCTTGGTAGGATTCGAATATCTGTTCTTGGATTACAAACATCAGAGATCTGATTAAATAAGTTAATTTGGCTTGGTAGGATTCGAATATCTGTTCTTGGATTACGAACATCAGAGATCTGATTAAATAAGTTAATTTGGCTTGGTAGGATTCGAATATCTGTTCTTGGATTACGAACATCAGAGATCTGATTAAATAAGTTAATTTGGCTTGGTAGGATTCGAATATCTGCCCCTTGGGTTGGTAATATATATATATTTTTTTATTGGCCTTATGCACGATGCATATTAGCCATGTCTCTGTATTGTTATTTATTTATTGGTTGATATATGTGATTGGTAGTATGAGAGGAGAGATCTCTTAAATAAGTTTTTTCAGCTTGGTAGGATTGCCTCTAAAACTTGATAAAATAACCATTGGTAGAACATTAGTTTTCTGATATCTGTAAATCAAGTATTGATTGTGTAAATATCCATAATATATTAATTGGAAGGTTGGTAGAGCGACGAGCTCAGCTGTCTCGCATCCAACCTCTCATCTTCCGAATTAGCCCCAACCCACTTGATATTAACCCAGGTAATATCTTTAGATATCAGAACATTTTTTTCACCAATTAATACCTTAGAACTTCAATTTCAGCTGGGTTTTGTTTAGGTTAAGGTATTCATTGAAGTATTTTGCAAAACTTTCCATGACTTTTTTGTTCTAACTTTTTTACTAATTTTTGTCGCATCTTTGTCTTTCTATAAAATATGATTTCCTGGAAGTTCTCAGCGTTTGTTTACCTCAATATGTCCGTATGTTTCTTCTGTTATTTTTATCTTGATATATTTTTTTTTATATAATCTTATTCTTCGAATTATTAATAGATTGGATGGTAATTATCTGTCAAATTTGTAAAAGCTTAGTGTTCGCTGTACAACTCCAGTAGATACCAGTAGTGAACTAATAAAACGCATCAAAATTCCAGTAGATACTTTTGATGCATTTCATAAGTTGACTACCATGTTCCATGTTTTTTTTTCCTTCTAAAACACATTTTAGATAAACTTTGAAAATCAACGTAGGCGAAACGTCAGTTGATATGAACATATAGAATTTTGAATATGACAACCTTTAGTTTCTTCTGAAAAAACCTTCACCGATTATAAAGCTTTGTTAATTTTTCATTAGTTGAATTATTTATATATGATTATTATGCACAGTATATCTTATAGTTTGTAAGAGAATTTAAATCAAATATATTACTGACCTATTAAAATAGATGGTTTTTATAATAAAAAACATCCACCAATTTTCGCATCCGTTTAGTAATGAGACATATATGCCCAGAGAGCCGGTTATTTTTATTATAATTTATTACTTAAATTATTGTATGAAATTGCCTTTGCTAGAGAGTAAAGAAAGGTGGCAACCTGATGCTGATAGCCGGCTCATCATAAACCTCATGCCAACCAGTTCTTCCTGCTGTTCTTCGCGAGCCATGAGGACGTTAATAAATATTCCTGGTGTTCAGTCTATTTTTGTTGTTTTATTTTTTGAGGGAGGCGCTTTTCATAATGTTATTATCTTTTTCTCTTTTAAAAATAGTTATGATAGCATTCACTTTCCGTACAGCTTCACGTACAATTTTTTGTCTTAGGAATTAGAGAAAATTCAGTTTATGTACAGGAGTTTTCCGGTTTCAGTACTTCGGTATTTTTTATTAAATAGCAATATTTGTAAAATGTGGGTAATATTTGCTCATTGAGATCAATCTTTTCTTTCGACATGACAACTGTTTTAAGTGTTGACAGACAATTTATTGCTGTTGACAGTGGAAATAACAAAATAGCGTAAACCTGAAAAGCAGTTGGTTGATAAAATAGACGAACTGCGTACGTTATTGGTTATAAATTTATGCTTAAAATGAATTAATGTAAGCAATAAGTATTGCCAGTGGAATAAGCTCTTTTGAAATAAGACCCTCACTTGGTCTGAAGGATATGAAAATGGCTTATATTAGTTCGCCATTACTGCTTGATTGGTGTCTGGCATTATTATAATTGAAAAAGTCTGAATTAAAAAAAATATAATAAAACTAATTTTAGAAGATTATAAAAGTACTATTGCGATTGATCTTGGATGAAAGAGAGAGTTTTACCACATGATTTCAAATTTCTCTTCTTGACGTCCCCGGAATGCTGAAAGCATGTTTTTGCAAATAGTCTTCCTCTGTTTGTCGCAATGACGTACTATCGACACTATCCTGGATCAAATCTGGCTAACGGCTCAGTAAGTCGAAACCAAGTTTTGGTAAAATATTTGACATGTAAATAGAGAGCCCTTTTGTTGTTATTTTTGAGAAAATTGGCGAATGCTTCGAAGTGATATGTGCTATAGTTTTTAATTATTTTTTTTATTTTCAAATAGAACGGTATAGTTTTCATAACGGTTTAATTATGAACTCAGTATTGGGGTTAAAAGTTATACTTCTAAACTTTGTAGATATCTTGAATAATTTCAATGAGTTTTCTGTAATAATCCTGATAATTTTTTAACTGCATCGCTTTCTATGACAGTGATTGTGTTATAGTTGAAAAAATTCAATTATCAATCCGCAGTATCCTTAATTGTTTATTAAAAAATATATACATATATTTGATAGACTTATCTTTTTTCCCTGCGGGCTTGTTTGTTTACTGTTATTTTTAATTAATTATTTAAGACATGCATTTTGAAATGTTATTCATGAGTGTCTGTTTTAAATAAATTAATTTTCAAGATTCTTCTAATACTGAATATAACTATTTTTTTTTTGTTTGTGTATATGTTGTGTTGTAAACATATTTTCTTTACTATTTAAATGTTACCTGTGCTCTGTGATAAGTTGTCAACAATTTCTGTTTTATAATATTTTGATGGATCTAAATAATAATTTTTTATGAAATATTATTTATATTTATTTTCGGAGAGAAACATACAAAGATCCGTTTAAGTTCACAAGAAGAAAAACTATCTTAAATATTGCGCATTTGTTGATTGAATGAATTATTGTTGAATTATCACAAAACTAGAAAGAAGGGAATTTTTTTTGATAATTATGGATTGCGGGTCCATTTACTGAAAGTCAATATTTCATGAAGTTTTTCGTGATTTCAGTATACAAGTGGAATGAAACCCTGGTTCGCCTCTTATTTTGTAATTAAAATAATAGTTTATTTTCAAATAAGGTGATTAGGAGTTGGAATTATAATATGTGTATATAATTTTATTTCATAATTCACTTCCCGTTTGAGTAATAGTATAAGTATATATATACATTTTAATACTAGTCCTTAATTTGTGTTCTTGGATAAATTTTCTTCAAAGTAGTTGCTGTTGTTCTAATTTTCATATTGTAGTTGTACATTGTATTATTTAATTAGTTTTAGATAAAATTTCATTATTTAGGGATTTAATGCACAATTATTTTTCTTGATATATGTTTAAAATCATTATTTAAAATAAAAAAGAGCAAAAATACAATTTAGTTATTGCTTTCTTAATTCCCTGATATGACATTTCTACATGTGTATCCCAGAGCCAGAAACTTGTAGGAACTTAAGCAAAAGGTGAGTTTAATGTTGGCCCCGTAACACTGATACTAACTTTTAAATATGCACAAGAGGATAGATACAGGGTTCCCTTATGAGGTGAAATTTGAAGTACTAACATAAAGGGCCGTTAACCCTTACTTGGGCTTCACTTCACCTCCAGGATCTTAACTTAAATGCTTGGCTTGCTTAGCGAGAGGTATAGATTTAGGTTAGACATTAGAAATATCAGTGGGGCTTAAATACACTTAGTTTGACTATAAGAGGTATAAACACTTGATATTTCTACTAATATTTCTTAGTCTCTTCTGGCGTGATTGTTAGTTACTTTTTTAAGCATTTCTTTCATGTCCTATGTCTTTAGCTATTTGGCAATATTTCGGGACACTTCCACGTCCCTTCTTCGGGTCTCGATGTACTCATTGATCTGTTATAATTTATAATCTCTGAAGAAGAGATATGGAAGTGACCCGAAATATTGTCAAATAGCTGAAGACACCTCTGGAAGAAATACCAGAAGAAATTAGCTAATGTAGGATAATCAAAAGAGATTCCTACAAATCAATGGATTGTAATAAGTCGACGTTCTATTTGAAGGGTTTTAGCTTTGAAATTTACAATATTTAATGAAAAACACATAAAGCTAAATTGGAAGAAGATTTATCAATAATAATACATACAATATACCTCTAAGAACGACTTATCGTGTGAGAGCTTGAAGAATCAGCCAACGCTAGAGCAAGCGCATTGATGAGAGACACGCGAGCTCATCCTCAAGTAAGACAGAATGAGACTGAACTAACCGCTCTTTTAAGCCAGGCCTTCTTCATCCTCTCATTTCTTTTTTGTGATGCGATGCCAGTCTTGCTTCACTTGTTGTACCAATTTTTGCCTAGCCAGTGAGTGGAGTGTCCTCTCTGCGCTATCACACCGCATGCCACCACAAGCTGAATGTCTGAAGAGGAGTATCTATTCTAGTTGCCAAGAGTGGTATGAGAGAGACAGTACAACCACCGGCAGCTCGTGGCAAAATTTCTAAATGAATTTTGAGAACATTTAAAAAACAAATATAGAAAGGGGGGAAAAAATGAATTTAGGTAAATTAGTCGAGGTTCCAATTCCGCAGAAGGGCTGTTGTGCAACTGTATACTGGAATGGATAATCTCTTGATAATGAGATAAATACTAAAAATGTATAATCCAGAAGGACATTGGTTCAACCATCAATAGCATGGGTACTGCATATTAAAAATCAGAATATGTTGGGCTGCCCTGAGGCATCTTTGAACAGTTCTCCCGATTCCATACATTATAGGAGCCGGTACGATGAATAGAGTCGTGTGGGACTTCTCCATCTTCGTGTTGTGGTCATATACTGCGGGAACCTTATCTAGTTCACGATGAAGTTGATTGTTCTTGTCCAAACAAGGGCGGACTTTGTTGTGAAACGTCTGTCGACTTCCATTTATAACGATTGTACGGTGTGCTGTGTTTATTAAGAACGAAGTACTACTGTCTATATATGTTCAGTTTAAATTTTATAATAGTTAAAAATTCTTCTTATTGAGAGGTCCAAATTCTTCTTATTGAGAGGTCCAAATTCTTCTTATTGAGAGGTCCAAATTCTTCTTATTGAGAGGTCCCAATTCTTCTTATTGAGAGGTCCAAATTCTTCTTATTGAGAGGTCTAAATTCTTCTTGTGTTAGATATTTTGTCTGAATGAATGTTTATAATGGTTTCAATAAGCAAGTATGGCAGTTGGGCAAATTTTGAAAGAACACTATTCCCGATTATCCAGTGTAATGATGGTAGCAGGTACCGGGATAAAGCAAATTCACGGTTAATCCATAAAGCTGAAGTAAATATGGTTGTTTTCATTTAGAAATTAAGTTAATGAGGTTAAATAAATGATGAGGACTCTTAGAATCACGACTGAGAAATATTCACTCATTAACAGAACCTTACTTAATATGTTGAGACGCTATGGATTCTTTTTGCGGACCCAGAGCGACTTATTTCTTGTTAACTATGAGGACTCTTTTCAATGTTTGTTAGAAAGTTATTAAGTTTTAAAATTGAAAAAAAAAAAAAAAAAAAACTTTATTCTGAGATCAAACTTTTTCAGTTGTGCATTTGATCTATATACTGTTTTTTTTTGTCAATGTAAATGTATGAAAATAATGTTTTTAGGTGAGCTTATGAAAGGAAGATATAGATTGCTTTGAGGCTGGTAAGAAAATGCTCCATTTCTGTATAGTATTTTTTTAAAGCGGTTGTAGTTCTTGTAGTTTTTTGATTATTATAATTTCTT
This sequence comes from Aradus depressus, assembly GCA_963662175.1. Classification (NCBI taxonomy): domain Eukaryota; kingdom Metazoa; phylum Arthropoda; class Insecta; order Hemiptera; family Aradidae; genus Aradus; species Aradus depressus. The sequence goes on from OY759215.1 coordinate 16,683,103, forward strand.
TAAAAAACTACAGTGGCGGCAAAAGTATTTGCACCCACTCAATTTTTTAAATATTTTAATCCGGGCGAATTAAAACTTCAATCTTCTTTACACAAATAAAAAATACATTAAAAAGAAACAAATTCTCATATAAAGAAAATAATAACACGTTAATCATCAATAAAAATGAAAAAAATAAATTGAAAAATTCCTTGGAAAAAGTATTTGCACAACTGAGTTTTTACAATTAACACTTTTATTTTTAACAGTTAATATTTAGTAAACAGTCCTTTAGCATCACGGCTTGTGTCTTGACATAGAATGGACCAGGTTTTTTATTAAATCAAAATAGATTTTTCTCACTCTTTCGCTTAAATGTTTTTGAGATGTTTTCGCCCCGGAATGTGGTGCTTCTTTACCTTCTGATCAAGGACATGTCATACATAAAATATCAGCCACTTCTTAGTTTTGTTGGCAGTGTGCTTGGGGTCGTTCTATTGCTGAAAGACATAACCGTCCTGGATCCCCAATTTTGCGGCACAAGCCCTCAAAAACCCTGCAGTAATCTTTAGCACAAATGGTCTAATCTATATAGTTGTGCAAATACTTTTTTCCAAGGAATTTGTCAATTTATTTTTTATTGTTCTTGATGGTTAACATGTTATTATTTTCTTTATATGAGAATTTGTTTCTTTTTAATGTATTTCTATTTTTGTAAAGAAGTTTTTATTCGCCCGGATTAAAATATTTAAAACATTGAGTGTGTGCAAATACTTTTTGCCGCCACTGTAGTTTAGTGAACATTTATACTGTTTGCTAGTTAAGTTAAATAATATAAAAAGCCAACCTTGCATACATTTTATAAAACTAATTTTTTTCTTTTCAGGTAATTTACCCTCCTGGGTAAGTGAATAATTAATTAATTTTGTATTTTTTTGAAATAATTCGAAACTATATCATACTGTTTCATGCGAAGTTCCAAAATTAAGCAAATTCTGACTTGCAACCTTGTCTGTGTAATTGTTAAAAGTTGGGCAAAAGTTCTACAAGCATGCTAGCAAACTGCCAATTAATTTTGGGAAACGTCAGAAACCTTGCTAAAATATCAAACTTTGGCCTGATTCGACTTATTTTATACTGTTTTTTTTTACTAACTTTTTTCTGTTTTTATTACAATAAAGTTTTGTTGTTCTAGCTGGAAACTTATTAAGACAGTGGTCTTGTTACCAAGAGCAATACGTCAAGCGCGCTCTCAGCTACTTGTGTGTCCATCGATAACTGTGGGGAGCGTCTAAGAAGAGGAGCGACACTATCAACAGTTGGCTTCACTTTTGTCAGTGTATATGTTGAGAATTAAATTAAATTGTGCCACAAAACCGTTACATAATTCATAATACACATATTTATTAGTAATTGTGTACTGAAAATCTTATCTTACAGGTCTACACGCACTTTCGCAGTTCGTTTGCAACACTGTAGCGGTTTAGGTTCCTTCCGGAATTCCGCTGATCCTGCTAAATGTTAGATTAGGTTTTATGACTCATGCCCGGGCTTTAACTACGAGGTCATATCGCCTACTACCAGAGAGCTCTTTCGTCACTCTGGTGGACATGAGCCCGACTCTACTGTGGGAGTCCTAAATTTTGCCTACCCTAAATTTTTATTCACTTAGGGTAGGGGTCTTTAACGAGTACCAGGCTCGGGACCATCGCTTAGCGTCCCAGCCGAAGGACGGCGTGCTTAAGTTTATTTTACCTCCCAGATAAAATAAACTAAGAGCCTTGGTCGGGTTTCGAACCCACGATCTTGAGCCAGAAGACAAGCTGCTAAATGTTAAATGTTAGGCGTCATAATGTTTCAGCGCTATTTAAGAGTATGAGGACTGTCCTCATAACTCATTTTCACAACCGAATTCGATGTTCGAATTAGAACCAATTAAAGACTCCGCGTAACTGTTTCGACGTGGGAATGAATGTTGGTTGAACTGAAGCCTTCCTAGTATTTCCAAATAGTTCTGACCTGTCTAAATGAATCCAGTTTTCCAGTCAATTCTATGAAGAATAACATGACCTTCAGATTTAATGAAAAATGATATAATATATTTAAATCATCTTGGCTTCTAGGTTAGGTTAGGTTTTATGACTCATGCCCGGGCTTTAACTACGAGGTCATATCGCCTACTACCAGAGCGCTCTATCGTCGCTCTGGTGGACATGAGCCCGACTCTACTGTGGGAGTCCTACATTTTTGCCTACCCTAAATTAATTTTTATTCACCTAGGGCAGGGGTCTTTAACGAGTACCTGACATCGTACAGGCTCGGGACCATCGCTTAACGTCCCATCCGAAGGACGGCGTGCTTAAGTTTATTTTACCTCCCAGATAAAATAAACTAAGGGCCTCGGTCGGGCTACGAACCCACAACCTTGAGCTCAGAAGTCAAGCACGCATACCACTGAGCTACCGGCGCCCCCCTTGGCTTGTATTATTTTTTAATAACCTATACTGACATATTATACTTGCAATATAACTTATAGGAACTCTCCTACAACTTATAGGAACTATCACATACCTAAGTATTTCAGGAAATTACATTTTTATTAAGAGCAATAATGTATACAGCCAAGGACGGTTGGACGTCTTAATTAAAGCTATTTACAAATGCTTTGATTCTTATTACAAGAGTGTTTCTTTATTGAGTTCTTATATACATTTTTTATATACTTCGTCGAGTGTTTAGTGTAGGGGAAGTAGAAGAAAAATTTCATTTTAAGTTAAAAAAAAAAAAAACTTTATTTCTGTGCCCAGCGCACGAAGCACTCTCAACTGGAAAATCAAAAAAAAAAAAGATAAATTTTAAGGCGAGGCTTGAGTTTGGGTTGGTTGGCACAATTGTTAAAACTTGGCTCATGGCCATGGTGATTTTCTGTAGGAAGTCTGCGATGCCTGGAAGGCTGATTTCTCCACGAATTTGTGTGTTCCGGACGAACCAGGGTGGGTTTACTGCCAAACGGAGAACCTTGTTTTCAGCTCTTCAAAGTTTTTGTATGTTAGTTTTCTTTGTGCCCAGCCCGATGGGTGCTCCGTTAGTGAACAGTGGTCTAAGTAGTGTTCATGATGATTCCATGTTAATTTTGTGTCTAAATGAATGCTGAGATGTTTAATTGTTTCATGGTTAGGAATTTAGTCTATGTAAGCGTTGTGTTGTTTTAAGTTTATAATTTGTTTGTTTTCAATTTCAGACAATTTCGACGGCTCTTGTTTGTACAAATACACTCTTCTGTTTTTCACAATTATCCGAAGAGTTGAATTTAAAACGAATTGTCGGTCGGAACGACATGGACAGGCCTTTGGTCCGGCGCTATGAGAGGGGCCAAAGACGTGAGATGGGAATCCCACTACATGTCGGGCAGTGTCCGCCTCGCACCCCGGCTGGACAAACCATTCATCTTCTGAACATCTTCATTCTCCCCTCTTTTTAGTTGTTTATTGTGACTCATGCCCGTGATTTTAACTTCGAAATATCGCCTATTACCAGAGCGCTCTTTTTCGCTCTGGTGGACATGAAGCCGACTCTACTGTGGGAGTCCTACATCCTCCCTACCCTAAATTTTTATTTACCTAGGGTAGGGGTCTTTAACGAGTACCTGACATCGTACAGGCTCGGGACCATAGCTTAACATCCCATCCGAAGGACGGCGTTCTCAAGGTTTTTTCACCTCTCAGATAAAAAAAGGGCCTCGGCCGGGTTTCGAACCCATCTTGAGCTCAGTAAGCAAGCACTCATACCAATGAGCTATCGGCGCCCCCACTTCATATCTATTGATGTATGCAGACTCTTTGTCTGAAAAATAAATTTTAAGCTGAGAGAAAGTTTAGCTCAAGCTAAGAAAATTTAAAAAATGTATGGATTTTAGCGGATTTAATGGCGCACAGAGTTGTGTCAAGTCTTCTTATATCATCCATTTATTCCTAAAAAACGTATATTTTCAAAGGACATTTAGCGCAATATAATATTGCATATCAAAATGATCAGTGGCACCGTTTTCAATATAAATTATAATTTCCCTTCTTAAATATTGTTCTCTGGTCGTGATGATAAAATTGTAGATCGAATAGGAAATTTCGCAATAGCGAAAGCTATTAGGCAATAGGTACTACATTTTTAAATGAAAGACAAAACAAAGACAAATAAAAACCCATGATATTATTAACAAAAAATAATTTACTATAAAAACTATACTATTTACAAAATAAATTATTGGTTGCAATATTGTGATTTTATTTTTATTTTGTGCACATATTCTATTATTGTAAAACCAATATTCATTCTAGCTATGTCATCTTAATCTACAAAAACTACACTTAAATACACTATAATATACAGAAGACATTTTCTAAAGAGTTTCTAAATATATTTTTAATTTATTTATAAATTTTATTTAAGAATTTTTAGTTGATCATTATAGAATTAACGTGTCCTGTTAAAACTGCTTTTCTTTATTATAGAAACTCAGATTGAGAGAGTAAATTGTAAGATTAGCAAGTTCCTTTTATCGCGAATTCACGTTTTCTGCGCCACATCTTTCTTAATGAATGATTTTAGAAATTGAAGAATAGAACTGCATGAAACTTGGTTAAAAACTCACATCAAGTGGATTCTGAGGGTTTGGTTCTTTTTTACCTTCTGCTTCCTCTCGGGTCCAAACATCTTTCAGTTGGTTCGTTCCTTCAATGGCGGACAGCGGGGTTGAAGCCGGAGAGCAGAGCGAAGCGGTAAGCGGGCCTGATAGCCTATCGGTAGTAGAATGCTATTTAATTTTTTCACAGTTGTAAGATACACTGGGTATTCGACGGTGTGTACACCTAGGCACCTGAGCATCCAATATTTTTATCTCTTTCCAGTTAGTTCTACTGCGGGGGTCCTAAATTTTGCCTCAGGATTAATTTAATGAGTACCTGACAACGCACAGGTTCGAGACCGCCCCTTAACCTTTCCCTTGAAGGACGCCGTGCTCAAGCACCTTCTAGATAAAAAATCTAAGGATCGGCTATTTTGAGCTTAATAGCCACGAACGCTACCCCTGAGTTACTGGCGCTCACACACTCATGTAAGTTAATAACTAACTTCACTAATTATTAGTGACAAATCCAAATTAACCAAATAATTGTGCTACTATATGTTAGTATGTTAATATCCGGAAAACATGCTTTATGATTAAAAGTGTAATTTAAATTCTGATTTATTTTTTTATTTTATTTACTTTTAATTTTATTTTCGAAATTCGCCTGGTCCTACAATAAATTATAACGTACAGAAATAAACTCTCCTTCTACAAGGGTAGAAATAGTACAGAGAAGTGTGGTCAGATCGCACATTGAAGGGTTTCGTAGGCATACTTCATAGTAATACTTCCCATGGAGAGATTTTTTCAACAAACGGGCGCATTTTTCCGGTCTTTGTGTTAAGAAACTGTAATTATACGTCAACGATCATTTTAGAACGAAAACACTAGGGTTTAAAAAAACAATGAACTAAGAGACAGTTCTTTAGCCGTAATGTTCTTCACCGTAATTTTCAGTCTTGTGTCCGAAACTTTCAGCTTAAAATGTTGGTTTTAGCTGGAAATAAGTGAATACCTGCAGCCTCCAGGTCACCAAGATATATCAAACATTGGGAAAATATTCAATCGAAATACGAAAATATCTGCTAGTTGCAATTCTTACTAGACAGATAAACCAAGGTAGAAATCCCATGAAAGCAGTGTATGCAGATTCAAGGGATAACAGTAATCTCGATTAAGAGTAGGAGGAGAATCAACATTAGATTTCAGAAGAAAAAAAAAATATTAAAAGTCTTTTATTTGTCCATTCTTTTTCTTCCTCTTCCTAAATATGGAAAAACGAGTGAAGACCTCAACCGGTCCGCTCCCCCCCAGCTCTCTGTGCGAACTGACCCACACCAAACAACGCAACGGCTACTACACTGCGCTCTGGAATGTGGCGGAACCCTCAGATGACGGAAGTGAGGAAAAACCTGATCTAGACAATTGAGTTGCGTCTATCGTCGTTCTGTCGTGCGATGTGTTTGGCTATCGTTTTGACAGCTGCGAACGTCTCTCTTCCTGTTGGTATGATCTGTGAGGCTGGCAGAAGAAAGCCATAAGTGCCTTTGTCCCGAAGTTCGATCGTGTAGCTGTACTTGATCCCTGCTTTTCCTTTAGCCCAATCGTCGGAACTTCCTAAAAAAACATAATGACATTAATATTGAATAAGTATTGTAACCTACAATTTAAGTTAGTATATTTCCTGACTAAGAAACCATTAATCCATCTTAAAAAGACCAGGATCAAAGATCTTAAATGCAAGGGCCTTTTGTCCCAAACATTCTTCAATATCTTTCAAAATTTCAAAATGGTGGTTCAGTGAAATAAAATATATATATATTTTTTAAAGCCTGAGTGTGATAATTAAACTCTGAGTTTGTGAATTAGCAATTTTATGATTTTTAAAATTTTATTGTATTAGTTCTAATTATATATTAAACAAATGGGACTTCATAATATAATTCTCCAAGGATTTACTTGTTATTCGTATAATAATGACATTTTTAAATTATTACAATTGGTAATTTTGGAATCTTAAACATGAAAATAACATTTAAATAAAGATACAAACGTTGCCCTTCCTTTAAAACTGTTTAATTTAGTTATTTTAGGGCCATTGTTGATCCCAATTATAGCAAAATCCTTATGTGATGGAGCAAAACAGATTTCAGGAGATCAAAATTAGTGGAAGATGCAGAATAAAAAAAACAGAGAGCATCCTAAATTTTGTAGAGATGTGATATGAGTTGAGCAAGTTGAGTGGGAACCAACCTGAAGTAGGATAGAGAAGGGATGGAGAACTGCCTATCTTATAGACAGTGCCGTGGATCTTCTTGAGAGCCTCCACGGCCCTCTTCCCGAGGTACATGAGGTCGTCATAGTCTGAGGCGAGCTTCTTGGTGAAGCCCCAGGGCACCAGCCACATCTGGCTGTAAGAGTGGAGTGTGAGGTAGGCCCGGACCCGGTCCTGCTGCTCCAGAAGGAAGTCTGCGATGGCCCGGGTCTCTGGCTCTGAGAAGGCCCGTGTCCCGCCGTAGGTTGGCCCGCATGGGTTATCTGTAGCCCCCGTCTCCCCCCAGTGGAAGTCAAAGTTGCGATTCAGATCTACACCTCCGCAGCTCTCCTCATCACCGCCCCAGAAGAATCTGAAAAACAAAATACAGTAGAATCTTTCATATCCTGAATAATAAGAGCTGGAGAAATCCGGATATGAGAGAATAACTTTTCTTTCTTAAAAATTGCATTGTTTATCAGAAATATAATGTTTTATTCTTCCTTATAAGAATCTTTGGCAAATTCTAAAAATAAAAAATTCTAATTCTAAGATAATGTGAAAATATCAGGCAACCATGGGACTCTTTAGGTAGAAAATCCTTTACGAATCATTGTTGAAAATAAGGACATTGGCAACACTCCGGCTGAAAAGAGATAATCTTGACGGGAGTTTACAACAAGGCACGTTTTGTACATATCATTTAGAAGTGTGTTTCCTTTCATATTGTTTTAATGTTTATGCTGTCCTATAAAACACAAAGCAAAACAATGGACTCTACAAAACTACAGGGAAACCCATGACGACGGTAAAAATATTTATTATGTAAGGATTATGTGTACAATCCGTCCTGAAAAAGTCTCTTCTTTTGGATTATTAGAAGAAGTTTTTGCCCACAAGAAAACTATTCATTCCCCTCCCTTTGAGCCCTTCAACTAGCGTTGATGATTTCTTATTGCCGGATTGGGCCAGCTTTTATTGCTTAATTAAGGTTGTATAATAATGTATGACCAAGCAATGATACAGCTTTTGTGTACTTAAGTATAGTTTGTACTTTGTAAGGATATTATGATGTTACCACCATATGGAATATTCCATTACATAATCTAACCTACAATATTGAGACTCTACAGACGGCTGGGAGCAACAATGATAAGGGGAAACCAAAAATAGAATGGGAGGGATCTTAGGAGATGAGGTGAGCAGCCTGCTTTAAACCATTTTTTAAAAGTAAATATAAGTGTGAGTAGCGTGTATTCACCTGGCTTGCTCCTCGTCAGGGGGCTTGGCCGGCTTGGACCTGTTCTTCCTCCAGAACCTATCTTTGGAGTGTGTGTACTCGTAGCCGTCCGGGTTGGCCACCGGCAAGATGTACCAGTCCACCGTGTCCACTACCCCCTTGTTGGTTGCGTAGTTTTCTACCAGCTGTTTCAGTATGAACAAGGACACCGCTGGGGCGATCCACTCCCTCCCATGCATACCTGTAACACAAGTGCACAACTCGAAACTATCATTTACATCGCACTAAGCACCAGCGTACAAGACAGTTAATAAAATGGAAGAGAGTCGGGCTCACATCCACCAGAGCGACATGGGCCAAGTCATCTTAACAAATGGGATTTAGTGGAGGCACACTAGGAAAATGACGATCTCCAGTTATTTTGCTATAGCTCCAATAGTAAGGTTTACGTCCAAAATGAACTTCAATAAAAACTTAAGGGCGCCGATAGCACATGGTTGCGTACTTGCAGGATACTCACAGAAGAGTTGGGCTGATGAATACCAGAGCGAAAGAGCGCTCTGATAGTAGACGATATGACTTCGTAGTTAAAACCCCTTAGTTGGTATTTTTTTTTTTTTTTCCTTATGTACTTTTAGCTTGGGCAGACAAGCTGTCTACAGATTGCTGCCCTTTTCTAGATTTAAGTGCACTCTAATAATCTAACCTACAATAAGTAAGTGTTTATGTTGCGTGCTGTTTATTTAATGAACATTATGTTAATTATTTATGTTTTATTTCAGTGAACAATGTTGTTTTGCATAAATAATTTGTAAATGGTTACCTGCATCAATCCAAACGGCTGGTTTGTCAATTTTTTTCTTATTTGAAGAAACCTTGACAAGTTTGAGAGGCCGACCCTCCGTTGACTTTCCTATCGTTATTAAAGTGACCAGTTCAGGATCCAAGTTGGCCAAATAGTCCAAATATACTTCTATATCTGAAATGTATCAATAGAGTTTGTCTAAGTCATTATAATATATAAATACAACTTTCTTGATAGTAGAAATTATACAAAGGCATAAACACTGTGTACTCCACAGAGCCAAAACTAATTTGCTTCATATTTTGTAATCAGCTTCTGTTTAACATATTGTATCAACTGATTGGATTTCGGCTTAAGTCATGTGGTACCAACATGATAATGTTTATTATTTTATTTACTCGATACAATTATTAGTTCACCGTCTATCTGGTAATTCCTCCTAAAATTTCCGAAGGGGTGTGAAGCAATTCGATGTGTGTTCGCTCATTTCATACCTGAGAGGGCTCGTCGTTCCTGTCCCGGCCACGACTACAACTTGCTTTTGTTGCTTGGTAGAGAGAACTATACGATTCCTCGGGCAAGAACTTCAGTAATCAGCTGAGGCGGGATAATATTTATGAGTTGATAAATGAGAAAATGGATGTAACTGAGACATAATGTTTTTTTTTCTCTCCTTTCTTTTACTTCTTTGTAGAAAACTTTGCACGATTTGCAGAACATTTAGTATCTGTGAGTTTTAGGTCATCCTATAAAAAACTACTCCGAAGTTTTTCCTTTTTCTGATATTTAATTTGAAGGTTTTCACGGATTTGGGGGGGGTACTGTAATATATTTGGCAGCTATTCTATTTCCTAATTTATTTTTGAAAACATGTTCACGACATATTTAAACCTCAGACGTTTCAGGAAGCACTCCCAACATTATGATACTTAACATTTTTTGCAAAGATATTGTAAAACAATAAAAAATAAAGAAAAAACGTTTGTTTTTTAAAAAATATTGTCTATTTCACAAATTATAAATAATATGTGAATACTTTCGGTATTGCTACCATCTTCAGCCACGTCTTAAAAAATACTAATAGAGTGAAGATGGTAGCAATACCGAAAGTACTCCCATATCATATATAATTTGTGAAATAGACAATATTAAAAAAAAAAAAAAGTTTTTTCTTTATTTTTTATTACCTCATTAATTTGTAGTTTCTGTATCTATATGTATAATTATGTTGTTGGTCCATTTTATTATTGACAGAGACTTATTTAATGAGTTGACATATTTGACAACGATTCTGACTAGAAAATAAAATGGACTAACAACATAAATAAACATACAAATACAGAAATTACAAAATAATAAGATACTGATGATGAGAGTGCTTCCTGAAACGTCGATGATTTAAATATGTTTAAAACCAAAAAATAAATAGAAGAATGGTTTTACACAACACAATTGATTTAGGATGTATCTACCCCAATGCATTTTCAGATATTTAATTTTAATGGCTTAGTTAAATTTTTGTTTTTTCCACTTAAAACCTCGAATTTGGGGTTTTAGATGATTTAGGAGTAGAGAGGCAATGAATTATAAAGTGGTACCCGCGCAGCCCCGAAACTGCCTATTTTGAAATGTAATGATAATATAGATGATTGACTTACCCTTAAATCTATGATACCTGGACCAGGTTAAGGGATGTGATTTGGCAGATTTAAGTTCCACTTGTTCTCCACCTTTAAATTTAGGATTTTGTCTCTTTATGTCTGACTGAAACAAACAAAAAGAAAAAAATATTATAGAGAAGTGTGATTAGGTCGCACGTTGAAATGTTCCGCAGCTCAACAATTAGAGGACGTACAAATGGGTAAGCCACTACCACGAGAATTACATTATTCCATTATTTTACATGTTTTTTCATAATATATCCTATATATTGACTAGACAATAAAAACAAAAGCAAAATTAAATTAAAAATAAGTAATGTTTAGTTCACAGTTACACCCCAGAAACGCCAGCTGTGATAAATCATTATTATTATTATTTCACTTTATTAGAACTATCTAAACTCCATAACAGTAAATCATGATCATAAGAGGAACAAAACACTTGATTCACTTGATGAGGGGGCTGGTCAGCACCACCGCCTCCTCAGGGATCCAGTGTAGTGTCATGTTTAAAATATAGTATGGGCATTGTGTGATTGTTTGAAGTATTTAATTTTGAATGACTTGAATTCTTTTGGTGTGAGAAGGCTTAGAAGAGCCCCTTACGTCCAGATATGTCTGATAATTAATAAAATTAGGGTGATGTGACCGACCCCCCTCAGGGGGTCAGGGGCACCCTAAAAAAAAAAAAAAAAAAATCGTCTGATAATGGTCTTCTAGACATTCAATTTGTAGTTCAGGCGATGCAGAGATCGGTTGTCTTGTAGTCATTTGATCAGTCCAAATCGTCGTTTCATTTTCTGTCTATAACATGTTTCTTCCAAGTGAAGGTAAAGTCCTAAGTATCATACGTCTTTGTTGGGTTTCAGATGTGCATTATTCAGCCATATATTATTGGACAGTCATCACGTGTCAAGGCGTATGTAACATGAAGGGATTTGATCTAATTTACTCTTACCTTCCACAGACGCAGCCAACCCTCTAAAAGGTGTAAATTACTAAACTCATTTTATTTATTTGTTATTATTATTTTATATTATGTGAAAGAAAGTTGGGTCTTGAAAACTAAATATCCATTTAATTAACCATATAAATGTTATTTGAAGCAAGCTTTCTCGGAATATACCTTGAGTAACTGAACCTACATTTTTTTTTTTTGCTTTCTATTATATGAAACCCTAACGAAAGAAGAAACTAATACTTTGAAATCTTAAAAGAAATATCTAGAAGAGATTGGTTTGGGCACTGAACATGTCTTCAGAGACCGGGAGTAGCACTGCAGTAGTACGTACGAGAGTATATTCCCATAAACTTTCCAACCTCTCTTCCCATTGAAACCCTATCGCATAAGCTCTATGCCCTCAGTATCCCCTAATAACCCTCTTCGCACTCTAAATTGGAGATGGCCTCGTGATCTTCTTCAGATGGGACTATGAACCTCCTTGAGGATGATAGTCCTGACTTCTCACATCGAAGGATATTTTTGCTTAGTAAGCTATTTTGGTACACAAATTGCAAAGAAAAAAAAAAAAAAAAAAAAAAAAGAATATGAGCAGAACACGCTGTATTTTTTATTTATTTTTTAAAAAATTATAGTAAACAATTTATAAATAATAGGGTGGCTTTATACAATTTTGAACGCGCCGTTACTTGTGATTTGTTATTAGGTCATTTGGTTCCCGGCTGATTCACCAGATAATTTGCCAATTATCGTAATCACTGACAATATTTGAGTATCTAGTTCAACTATTTGAGTTAGTTTGAACATTGAGTTCAATTGGAGTAACCTCAAAACTCATCTTGCACATAAATAATTCAAGTAAACAGCTACAAACAATCGTACTGCTATGCCGAGTAATTCCTTAAGATAGAATTCTGTATAGTTTTTTTTTTTTATTTACCTATAAGTAATATTAATGAATTTCCGGGTTAAAATAAAATTTGAAACTGAGAAAAATAAACAATTTTAAACTACTTTAATAGGTAAATAAATTACATTTATTTATTACGAAAAAAAAAAAAAATTGGTGAATCACCGGCAATGCACTTTTCTAGGACCAACATTTAACCTTCCAAAACTAGTGGACCGTTTGCGCTAATATTCAACAATTGACTTGGGGCTCCAAAATCCTCAAACTAAATGTTGTGTCGATACATTCATAACATCGGCAGTTATTAGAGTTTTTGCGTTAAGCCTCTTCCCAAATCCCCCCCTCTCTCCCTTTGACCGATTTGGCTGAAAATCGGTAGGTGTTGTCCTTTCAGGGTTCTGGACACATAAAATTCCATGTCTATTCATTCATTCTAACGGGAGTTATGGTATTCACAGACACACACATAATTTTATTTTTTCATTTTTGGAATTTGGAGCTATTCCGTTGAAAACTCCACATCCAATTTCTGATCGATTACATAAATTCCCCTATACTTGGTATAGTTAGCGAACTAGATATAACGTGAGAACCACTAACTAAAAAGCATAAACTTTTTAAAAAACATTGAAAATACTGACAAGGGATGAAACGGTCTGCCAGGAGGAGACTTTATAAATTAATTTTAGATTAGGGCTCATAAATCACACAGAATAATAGTTATTAATAACGCAATATTGTTTGAATGTACAAGGTGCGAGTATTAAGAAAATATGTGTATCTTTGCCAGTAAAGATGAATGTCCTTGTCCAAAATATACTGATGGCCCTATGGTCATTAAGAAGAAACCTGACTTCAGTTACCTTCCTCTGGATCCCAGGTCATTGCGGCATTGCAGGTAATGAGTCAGCAGACAAGAATGCCAGGCGCGCCATTCTAGAAGGACTACCCACACCCGAAGTCCCTGTAAGTGACTTCGTTGCCTACATCAAGGAAAGACTTTGGATCAAATGGCAGATTCGGTGGCTCGGTATGACAGATAATAAACTAAGGACCATTAAAAGCTCCACTCGAGTCTGGAACACTTCAATAAGAGAAAAAAGGAAAGAAGAAGTAATTTTAACTGGGTTACGTAGAGGGCAGACCAGGCTGACCCATGGATATCTGATGGCTCGGGAACCCCCTCCTCTGTGTCAGTGCTGCGGGGTGGGACTGTCTGTCAGACACATTCTGACTGAATGCATGGCATACAGTCCCCAGCATGATAATTGCAACCTTGCGGTGGATATTTCCGAAATTCTATCCAATAATAGCTTCCAAATTACCCAACTATTTAATTTCTTACAATTCACAAATCTCTTATCTAAATTATAAAACAAAATTATCTTCATCACATAGCCTTTCTATTCCGTACATATCTTCTTTATTATTATTTATCTGCGCCTATCCAACTTAGCCCGCTAGGATCCCCACAGACCTGCATCCATCAGGCATCCATGACCCTCGTGGTCGAAATGCCTTAAAGAAGAGAAAAAAAAAAAAGAAAAAAAAAGATGAATGCATCGGTGTAATGCGTACTGAGGAGAGAGGTCTATTAACCTAAATCCCTTATTATACCACCCAAGACTCAAGGAGATACATTGTATAGTACTTTTATGTTGACCTTTCAGCCAAATCAGTTGCGAAGGTAAGAGAAAATAACACATTCATACAACTAGAAAACATCTCTCCTTTTTGCTGGCTACGTTTATATTAATGTAGGCAAAAAAGATGTAGAATTGTTCTTTGCTTTTAATTTTGTAATTTCTTGTGCTTTCAAGATGCATTTATTAACCAAATACATAATTTCTATGGAGCGCACCAGTGGCTCAGAAGTAGCGTGCTTGTTCATGATCGTGGGTTCGAAACCCGGCCGAGGTCTTAGTTTATTTTATCTGGGAGATAAAAAAAAACTTAAGCATGGACGTCCTTCGGATGGGACGTTAAGTTATGGTCCAGAGCCTGTGCGATAATACATTTATTATTTGTTCAGTACCAATTAATGAAGTTTACTGAATCCAATGGCAGCATTTCTACTAACAAAAAAGAGGGATGTTTTATAAAAATATTGTTTACTTCACAAAATATGTACAAATAATATAAATAACGAAAGCACTATTATAATATTTTGTGGGGGGCGCTGGTAGCTCAGTGGTATGCTTGAATACTAAGCTCAAGATCGCGGATTTGAAATCTGGCCGAGCCACTTAGTTTATTTTATCTGAGAGGTAAAAAAAAAACATAAGCACGCCGTCCTTCGGATGGGACGTTAAACGAAGAGCCTGTGCGATGTCAGAAACTCGTTAAAGACCCCTACCCTATATAGGCAACATTTAGAACTCTCACAGTTGGACTCACTTCACGAGTGACGAAAGAGCGCTCTGGTAGTAGGTGATATGACCTCATAGTCAAAGCCCGAACATGAGTCACAATAACTAACTATAATTTCTATATTTTGATCCTGAACAATCGTTTTTCGCCAATGATTCTAAGATGTATAATTTAAGGGGTTAGTTCCGCCAGTAAATATATTACTGTTGTAATACCTTTCGGTGGAAACCGTCGTCACTGGCTGCTGGTCGAGTACTGTGGGCAGTACAGTGTGTACAATACAACACTAACTGTTGTTTGAAGATGATGTCTTCACATCGAAAGCCTTCGCTCAGAGTAATCGACCAGCCGCCAGTGACGACGGTTTCCACCGAACGGTATGACAACAGTAATTCTAAGATTATTTACTTCCCCCCACTCCACATGACATAGTAAAATTAATAAGAGCCATTTAGCCCCAAAAAATCAATTTTCTTTACTCTAATTGATTAGTACGAAACCAGCACAAACTAGGGTACAAAAAGATTTCTTTTATGAACTAGATTTGTAAAGCTTATCTTTCCATACAGAATGTGATGAACTATTAAATTGGAAACGCTTTATCATTCTTTTACACATAATGATAAAAAATAACCTTCCTCTTACTAAGGTGATGACATTTTTTGGTTGTTCAGAAATTTTTCTTCCCGTCATTTGTTTCGAAAAAACAAAACTTGTGTAAAACAAATTTGCAACTTTCTTACCTAAACAGTTCGACATTTAGACACCCAGACGCACAGTTCAGATTATCATTCTTATTTGTTCCAGGACTTTGTATAAAATGAATTATATTGAGATTGGTGATGGGTTACCTCGAGATTGTTGCTGAGGACGGTGAACTCAATGTCCTGATCTTGGAGATACTCCTTCAGGTAGTCAGTGAGATCAGGAGCCACCAGGATATCAGTGGTCCTGTTCTTCCTGGGTGCGTTCCAGAACTCCAGTCCTGGCTCACCCACCAGTGACTCTAGCTCTTCCAGTGCCTCTTGGGTGGAGGGTCGGATCCGCACCACTTGATAGTTCCTGTAGGTCACTCGATCCTGCCGGCTGGGACCACTTGATCTTTTGGCTGCAACAGGGGAAACATTTCATAAATTTGTTTTCAATGTGTGTTCGCTTACAACAAACAAACGGGGCCTTCTGCAAAAAAACGTCTAGTCCAGTTATGTGATAATACGTGGCGAAGCGTGGGAGCAAACAAGGAGAGCAACCGTTAGCATTTCTATAAAAATGAAAATAATATTATTTAATACGATATTAACTTCGTTTATAATAACAACAAAAATGCTTTCAGTATTTATTTAATTACAAATATACCATAGAATTAGTTTCAGAGAAAAAAAAAATTAAACAAATGGGATGTTTAAAAGGAGAGGTTGAAAACAGACGGTTTGGGGTATGTACAGGAGCAGGAGATGCGACAAGAAGCTCTGGAAGCAGAAATTAACCCATACGAAACTTCATTCTGGATCCTCTCCATGGCATAACGCTGCTTTTAATGAGAACAAAACCTTAGGATATATCAATATTCGCCGTCGAAACCAACAATATCGCCCTTATTAACAATTTCACACAATATAAGACAGTTTGCCTTTATTTTTTTTTCCAGACCTTTGCTGTTTCACTTATAGACTTCTGGATTCACATATAAAATTTCCTAAATTTATACAGTATCTGGGAATTATAAGGTCTACAGATGGACAGATGGCTGACTCCATTCGAGAGGAAGACTGTGCGGAAAAGGCTGAAATCAAGGCTTATCTAAAACAAATAAATATCTTATTAATAATTTTGTAAGGCTCAAATAAATATAGTTAGTAATTTTGACTCTTGTCCAGGCTTTAACTAAGCCTACTACCAGTGCGCTCTTTTGTCGCCCTGGTAGACATGAACGATTCTACTGTGAGAGTCCTAAGTTTTACCAACCCTTCATTTTTATTCACCTAGGGCAGCAGGGGTCTTTAAGTACCTGACATCATACAGGCTTCGGGACCATAGCTTAACGTCCCATCCGAAGGAAGGTATGCTTAAGTTTTTTTTACCTACCAGATAAGGGCCTTGGCCGGGTCTAGAACCTACAATCATGAGCTCAGTAAGCAAATATGTATGTATATATATTTTTTCAAGATGACAAGTTCTTCAATTAGAATTCAAACATTCTTTCAAGGAACAGTCTTTAATTCATAAATTTAATTTAGTTTTTGTAGGTGTAACTAATTTTGTATGTACCAATTGGTACATACAAAATTACTTAGAAAGCATGAAAAGAATTGTAAAAGACTTTCTCTAAAGAAGAAAAAGACCGGAATATAAAATGTTTGATTTGGATTTAGGCAAAGAGGACTGGCCATAGCTAACATTCCTTCAAGGATAGAACACAGAATGGGGTAGTTTTTACCTATAACAAACATTTCATTATATGTAAGTTCCGAAACTGTCATCAAGTTTCTCATATATTTGATTACGTTTTATTGTTTTATTTCATAAGTTTAGTCGAAGTGGTTTTACAATGGTAAATGTGGGAAAAATAAGATATCCGTGCAAACCGGAAATGGCTCGGGAAAGAATGATCCGATTTTTTTTTTTTTTTACTTCCCCTACTATTCGAAGTGTAGAGAAAATTATGTAATCGGTGAAAAATTCGATGCGGAATTTCAACGAAATTACATGTTTTTCGAGCTCCCGATTCCGAAATAAAAAGTCTGGGTGTTTGTGTCTGGATTCCAGAAAGCCAAGCTATGTTGAAAGGATGGAGTCCGGAACTGGATGGCAGCTGCACAGAGCCAATACGAGCGAAAGCTGATCCAGGAGGCCTTTGTTAATAATTCACCAATTGTTCATTGTCTGTGTTTATGATTTTAAAAAATTCAAAGGTTAATGTAAAGGTAAACACAAAAATAAGTCCCCTTACACAACAATAATATTTAGTTTATTTAAATAATAACACAACTTAGTTTATTTATTATCAATTACATCATTTTTATTAATTTAGTATCACTTTGTACATCACAGTTCTATATTTGTTGCTTGTTACGGTTACCACTTACTAACTTCAGAATGACAAAAACCAGCTAAAAATGACCGCCACAGATTGTTATCAGATTTATTTATGTTAATTAAAAAAATTGTTTATTTGAACAATTTACACACATACTTTGTCTGTGTTCAGCACATAAACTCTTAAAACACTTTATACATTGTGATACACCTTTCCTGTCCTTGCTTCGATCACAATCACTGCATCTTCCGGGACGTTTACCCGTTGGAGTTGGGATTGGTTGAGGTGGCGGGCTCCCTAGAACCTCCCTTATTAGTCTTCTTAGATCCTTTAGAGGTTGTGGATTGTTTAATCTTCTCTTCATGTGGGCTTCAACCAAACCTTCTCCCAGTTCTTTCAAAAAGTTTGTTCTCTAATTTCATCCCATTGTGCCGAAAAATGACGTATGAATTTATGCCAATTGCATCCTAACATCCCATAAAATTACCTCATACACCACAACGTGGGGTCGCCCGTGACCCAAAGGCACTGTAAATGTTTCCTAAGAGAGGGCTGAAAGCAGACTGACACTCTGTTGTGATCATCTTGTCAGGACGGGAAGGCACAAGATCGGACATGTCTAACTGCAGGAGTGTAATGGAAGTAAACAATATTTTCAGAACTCCAGGGTCAGGGGGTTGTGATTCCAGGGTTAATTTAGTATAACTTTGTACATCACAGTTCTATATTTGTTGCTTGTTACGGTTACCACTTGTTACTAACTTCAGAATGACAAAAAACAGCTAAAAATGACAGCCAAAGATTGTTATCAGATTTATTTATGTTTATTTAAAAATTTGTTTATTTATTTATCTAATTATTTATTTTTCAATTTATTTATAAAATCCTCATTCATACAATGTGTAGATTCTATAACCCCACAGCCTTGACTCAGAGATGAGTTGCGACAATGATGATTTTAGTAAGTCATTCCACAACTAAGCACTGGAATTGGATCAAATAAACACTGGAAGTAAGTAGGTTCTTTACGTCCTACTTACTAACTATCCTACTGTACATTGTACACGTCCATAAAACAACTAACTGACACACTCTCAACTTTTCTTATCTCCGGCATGTATAAAATTTCTGAAGTGTAGAACATTCAATTAATTCTTATTGGTCAGAATTTAACTGAACTAAAACATTTGTAAGTGATAACTTGATCTAAAACAATCTTTAAGACGAAAAAAAACATCAAGAAAATCATTTTTAAACACAAACAAATGAAAAAGATTATTTGAATACGAATTGTTTTGAATGTAAACAGATGAACATATAAACTCAATAAGTGGTGTTAGAATATTAATATAATAGGACTTGAACCAAGCTATTCTAGATCAACAATAGATACATGAAATGACCTATTGGCATTTAGTTCATATACGTATATATCCATCGATAGTTGGATCTTCTATTTCCCTAAAATGTCCAAGACCTACTCTTAAACAATAATTGTTTAAGGAATTATTCCTTTTGTTCAGTACTCTCTTCCTCTCTCAGTTCTTCCTCCATACCACCTAACAAGAAGCTAACCTCCTGATTTTCTCTGAACCTATTTAGATAGTCTTAAAGGAGTGTCGGCAGTGGCAGGCTTTTACCATCTATTGTACATTTTATTTTCCCGTCTGCTGATTTGTTAGGATCCAACAAACTAGATAGCTTTCTTTGTAGGTTATTACAGGAAGCTCTCCAAAACAGTATCCCAGTGAGCGAAGAAGGTGGTTCTCAACACTTCTATGGAGACTACAGAAGAATGTTCTACCAGAGAGGGACCACATCAGTAATAAACTGTACCAACAAGGGTCCTCAATCCATTACTTCTATATACAGACATTACCACATTCCTTGGTACGTTCTCTTTCTGCAGGTTAACTGTAAGTTAATAGATAGCAGGTCCATTTCTATGGCATTTCGTCATCTGGGCATATTATCTTTCGAGGTTTGTCCATAATATTAACGTTAATGTCATGTAAATCCTGTCACTGCCTGCTATGAACCTCCCTTGGCTCTGGTGTAATTTCGGAAAACTAGACTCAAGGGGAGGACTTCAATGAACCCCAAATATCGCCGTTTTCCGATGGAAAATGTCTTCGTGTTTCTTGTTGTTGGGCCACCATGTACTAAATTGTAAGTTTCTCTCTCTCTCTCTCTCTCTCTGCTTTACACTGGAGAGAGACGGACAGGCTGATCTAAAGACAGGGGAAAAGAAAATGTGATGTGATCCAGGAAAAGCTAACACCAAGCGTGGAGCGTAGAGTCCACTGACCGTATTGTATAGGTGTCATGTCAGTGCAGAGATGGATCAGACCTTTCAGACAAAATTCTCTTTGTATTTCTATGGAGGTGCACCCACTAGGACAATGTCCTGACAGTATAGTACAGTAGCAGCTCGGTTACTCAACCAGCATCTCTCAAGAAAGTTCAACGCATGACTACACGGGAACAATATTTGTCGTGGAGGAGTACAGACCTGTAGTTGAACATCTTGGTGGGGGAATGTACTGAAGTTCCTTGACTATAAGGCTATGATGCATTAGTGGGCGTACTACCACCAGACAGGTCTGCAAGGAAACGGTCCCATACTACTATGAATTTTTCAGGAGAGCCAATAATCGTGACCAAGGTCAAAATGGTCAATTTTCAGTTTTTAACACCCGCTGTTAGCAGTATCAATTGACGAATGTGAACTAACGTTGTACGAATCTGGAGTCTATAAACGAGTGCTGTACGTATCTTTGTATACTCTTTATTGTTTGGTATTAATAAAATTATTGTTTAAAACTGGTTTTCTATACTGGTTACTCTCAACTAGGTACCGGGTACAAATGAAGTATTTACCTATCTGTTTTTGAGCCTATTTAAATGTTATTTTACCATCCCTTTTCCCAAAACTGTGATTTTAAACTCCGATTTTAAAAAAGCGCAACTCTTCAATGGTCAACATAGTTCACACAATAAACTGCACTCAAACAATTAAATCGGATACAGTTTCCTGGATCGCTTCACAAATAAGGATTTTGGTCATTGTCCAACGAACTAACTAACCTATGCAACCTAACATCAGTAAGATTTTTTTTTTATGTGACACCTATTCTAAATTGATTAACAATCTAAACTTCCCGCTTTCCATTTTATCTAATGTTATTATATAAAAATCTTTGCATTCTGTGCAATCATGTTAATGAATTAGTTACCGCAAAAATATAGTTGGTCGTGGTCAGGATGATAGCCCATTTTAAGATTCAGGAAGAAAAAACTCTTGAATTATCACCAAAAATCTTTTCTTTTTTTTCTTGTTATTTTTTGAACACGTCTGAAGTCAGGACCTAGTCTGATGGGTTGTAGTAGGACAGATACTAAGGTGGCCTATATTTTTCGACTTTGGAATGTTTTCGGTCTCATCCTCTGGGCTTTTCCTATGAAGAAAGAATGCCTGTAAAATGTCACTCTGTTTGAATTTCGGGAAAAGATGCTTCAACAGCGTTGAAGTTTGACTATTTGGGAGATCCACGATTCCTCTCCGACCTCCACGATTCCTCTGTGTGCAGTTTTGATTGCGTTTAGCCCATGGCAGGTTTCCTCTCACCTATGATCTTGTTTACTTTAACTTGTTTACTTTCCGTCACCACCCCTTCCTCACCATTCACGCATCCGTCTGGAAACCATCCCTTGCTCAGTGTCCCAGTGTCAAGGTCAGTGTTCACATTATTATTTATCATTATTTATATAATAAAATTATTTAACCTGAATTGTCCTCATAGCTTATAAACTAAGGAGAGGGGCAGATATATTGTCCCACCGGCGGAACGCCGGCTATTACGCCCCTACAATTTATATTAAGTATGTGATCTGAACTTGATTATTTACTTATTCCCTACACAACTGAGAGGAATCCTGCCATTCGGTTGAGAGCACTCAACTTCGTCCGAGAGGAATCGTGATGTGGGGATTATACTGTTCCCCCACTGCTCTTAATTGGAGAGGAATCCAGCGACGCCCGACTATTTCACGTAAAATTGAAAAAAAAAAAAACTTTTCGAACTGTTCTTATAGGAAAATCTATTCCCTACCTAACCATTTTGCGATAGAGTCGATCGTTTTCTTATTAATACAGAAAGAGTGGCCAACAGTCTGTTTTTTTTTTGTTTTTAAATAAACTTTGGGTCATTGTTTTACATAACTGTTGCAAATTCTTTAGAAATGCAGAACTGTTTCCTAATAAAAATATTTTTTTATAATATTGAGAACATTTTCCTCTTTTTTTTTTCTCATACAATTGTATTCTTACGTGGCGCCCCTCTTGGCCAGCCTTCATTGACTCAATTTAAAATGAGAAAAGAATTTAATTCATTTTTGGGGGGTATTTAAGTTAAACCGAAATTAGAAACGAGAAAGTATGCACGTCATCACAGCTAAAAGGATTGTCGGAATTGAGGCCGGAAGCTTTACTGTTTCTGGAATGACAGATGATTGGTAGTTAAACAGCGGAAAGGTCCAGAGGCTTGGAACCAGTTCCAACAGCGATCCTCTCCAATTCGGGAAAGATATATGTCGGTCTTTAAATCCTAGGTTGCAACAGGAAGATCTAATCTTCGCAAATTCTCCTATTTCTTCATCTTAACAACCGTATTAAAATATATCAAATGATTCATTGCTGCTTTGATTACTAGCTGCATTAGTATATGTTAATAATAGTCCCCGAGTTTAACGAGTACCTGACATCGTACAGGCCCGGGACCATCTATTAACGTCCCATCCGAAGGAGGGCGTGCTCAAGGTTGTTTTCACCTTCCTTGGTCGAGTTTCGAACTAGCAATCATGAGCTCAGAGCTACCGGCGCCATCATGTAGAGCAAGTAATAGATGCGTACATATAATTCGGATGTATTTTTGATGAAAACTCGAGATAAAAAAAATCCTAAAATATGGTCTTCTAGATATGCTCTTTTTACAAAAGATAATGAATTTTGCTTTGAGTCTCTCTACTTTTGAAAGTGCTCAGGTAAACGTTTAAAGTCACTGATCCCATGGACGGGCACGTTCCAACAATTATTCTAGTAAATCCTTTCGGGAGCGTTGGGTGCAAATAGTCTAGAATAGTCAACCAATGCTGACCTTTCTTAGTCTGTTTCACAATTCAGAGAAGTTCGCACAATCGACGGCGGTTTGAAGACCGTTAGGATGATTCTATAGTTGTAAGGATTAGAATGAAAATTAAGATTGAATTGGGCGTTTGTGAGTCTAAGATTAGTATAGAATAGTTTTTGAAAGTAAGAAATGTCATCTTTGGGATAAGAATCTTAAGTCTTCAAATCCGACAACAGAAATAAAATAATAAATATTATTGAACTGCTAGGCAGGGGCTTGCCAGAGGGGGGGGGGGAGGGGCGCGTGCCCCCCCCTCCCCCTGGCCAGAGCAAAAAACCAAGATAAAAATTAAATAAACTTCCTAAATCAGGAATCAGCTGTTACATAAATGTACATGTACAAAACAAGTCATATTACATTTATTTAAATATACATGAATTCGATCATTTCATTTCCTCGCTCAAAATCGTCATTTATGTTATACTTTATACTCTTAAAGCTGATTTTACATGCGCAGTAAAAATGCAAAGCGCAGCAGCAGCAAATGCACGCTATTGAATGTGAGTCATTTAATTCTAAAAGCACAGAAACCACAGCGTGCATTTGCTGCTGCTGCGCTTTGCACGCTGGCTAAAGTCAACTTAAGTATTACAGTCAGTGGTTGCCTCAGGTGGAGCTTCTAGAGGTCCGAGTCTCCCAAATTAATAACAAAAAGTCTGCAGCGCTAATCACGGAAACTGCGGGCTGTGCCCCCGGGAGTCTATACCCCCCACCCTCGTAGTCTAACTTTGCCCCCCCCCCCCCCCCCCCCCCTGCTCAAAATCCTGACTACTCCTCTGCTGCTAGGTATATTTTTTACTGTGCCCGCCAGGAAAAGTCGCTGTTCCGTTGTTCGGCTTTAAGTTTCATAAGATAGTAAGTATAGTTTAACAAAGTTATAACTGCAATTTAAAAGTAGCAGTAACAGTTGGTAGCAGTATTACTTTTTCAAACAGTTACCCTCTCTTCCATCCCTTATCGAAATGGGGTACATTCTATCGATCAAGAAAATTAGCGTTAATAGAGTATCATGTAGATAAGATCTGAATGTGAGGATGAAGTTTTGAAGAAGATCACTGAGGCATTCCTTAAGGATACATTTTAATAAAGTGAAGGTAGCTAAAGTATGGAAGCGGATTCAAATGAAAGTTGTGTATTGCCAAAAAGTGGCACAGGAAGTTCACTTTTATTGAGGCCGCCTTCAACCGCAGCTTTTACTTTTCTGTCCTTTTTTATACACTCAATCAAATAAATAAAACTTTTTTTTTTTTTAAATTAAAATCATAATACTTCAAGAGGTCAAGAGGACAGACTACGACAAGTAGGCATAAACAGAAACTTGTTTCGAAAACAATTTGGGGGAGCCACCAGTAGAATCTTGATACTACGAGATAATGTGGTGGCCTCTCAGACAGCACAGTTTTAAAAACAATAATCTTGCGAGCCAGTTTCAATATTTTGTAGGCAGTTTTACAGTTATATGATTGATTAAATCCCGTATTTTACCATAATCAGAATCATACAGAGTTAATAAATGTAATAATCATTGTGATAATAAATCAGATGTTACCTGGTTGTGGGGGATCTAGAGCGGTTCTCAGGGCAACCTCTGCAAATGACACACCTGCACTCTCTGGTGGTAGGAAATTATATGTATTAAGATATGAAGTCTTTGGAGGACAAGGTCTACTTTCCTTGTTAAGTCTCGCAGCAGTAGTACTTTATTTATAAATTTCTATCAACAAGGAATTATACGAGGGTTAGTGGAAGTTGAACGAGTTTACCAATCCTACGACAGGCTTGCCTTAGTGAGAATTTATTCAAATCTATTGAAATCATCTTTATTTTCAACGTTTATGCGAAAACGACTAGACCTTTCGAAAAAAAATTATATTAATATTTAGACGCCAAATCGTCCGAAATTAAAAAAAAAATGTTTGAAGTTTCGGATCTTCTTGATAATGTTTGTTCTTGTTGGGGAACTTTGTTCCAAGGCCAAGCAAAAAAATTGTCGGTGAATCACCGGCTAGGTACTACTCTAGCACTAACTAATCAATTATGTTTTCACTCTCCCGCCAAAGCCAATCGACCATTTGGGCTCAAACTCAATATTTGACTTACATAATGGCTTCTGAATCCTCATACTAAATTTTGTGTCGATACATTTATTACATCGGCAGTTATCAAGATATTTGAGTCGATTCCCCCTTCTCTGATCTCCCCCTCCCCTTCAACCGATTTCGAGGAAAAATAATGAGTGCCATCCTTATGGGGTTTTGAATTTAAATATAAGATTTCATTTTGATACATTCATTACATCGGCAGTTACTGGGATTTTTGTGTTAAGCTCCGCTCACCTTCTGCTTATTCCGATGAAAGTTACTAGATGTCGTCCTTAAAGGATTCTGGATACACATATAAAATTTCGTGTCGATACATTTAGCTTATCGGAAGTTATCAATGTTCAAAGTCCCGTAGATTTCCTCTAATAATGCCATCTTTGCCAAGTGTCCTGTCCATCTTAATCTGCCAAGCCTTTACTATGTCCAGTTCTTGTGACAAAGCATATAGTTCTTCTCCTCCACTCCTGACCCTCGTCGACACTTCTATAGATGCAACGTAGGATCTTCCCTTCGTGAATCAGGAATGCTTGTTCGTCGGTCTTTGTTATTGTCCATGTTTCAGAACCGTGGTCTACACTGGACGAATCAAGGTTTCGTAGAGTTCCAGTTTTGTTGTTGGACTTGGTGATCCTGATTCTTATTTCATTTGAGAGGCTATTATCCACATTAACCTGACACTTTAGCTAAGTGAACTCATCAACTCACTTTTCCGAAGAAATATATTATTAATTTAAAATAATGATTGTTTAAGTTGAATAAAGAGTTACTCACTAGCTTGGATTATTTAATAATCATAAGTAGACTCAGAAGTAGGGAAGTTTGTAACCGAGTTTTTTAAAGAACCATCACGAACTAGCCAGGTTATATTTTCAAGATATAAATCCCAAGAAATATTCATAAACATTTGAACGAATAGTGTCAGACAGGATAAAGATGTGTCAAAGCCATAAAAACGTTAGTATTACCAGCAGAAGGCGTGTTCTAAGTGCGACATAGGATCAGTCGACCCGGCACTTAGTTGGGGACTGACCATGACCAAGAGCGAGAACTGGGGCAGATCCCAGCAACTGTCGACCCTGAAAGACCCCAGTCCTTAGACAACGGGTTGGTTTTCTAGAGGCTGAGTGGCCGAACGGATGAGGGACTGGGTATGGAGAAATTACTTAATCAGAAATTAGATTCCGATTATAATATTATAAAAATAATGATTGTGGAGCTAACATTCAAATAGTGTTTTGTCACAATAATTTAATTTTACAGTATCTGAAAGAAAAACCTTATAATTTCTATTTGCTTTGTGAGAGAAGTATAATTTTTTTTTTTTCACATATTTCTAAAGTATCAAGAAAGCAGCCATGGAGAGAAATAACCGCAGGCAGACAGTCGTTGATGATCCTGTCGAAGAGGATTCCAAGGTGTTGGAGGATGGGAACCTGAACCTCAAAAGGAACGAGCTTAGACAACTAAAAGGAGTTGTCACAGGACACCGCCCGTTCATTAGACACCTACACACTGCGGAAGTCAAGGACAGTCCTATCTGTGACAGATGCGGAGAAGAAGACGAGATGGCGGCTCACTTTCTGGGTATATGCTCGAACGAGATTCCATATTTTCGGTAAAGATGTGATCATAGAAGATTGCACCATGGGGGCATTCTCAGAACTGGGAGACTGGGTCCTTCATGAAAGACTTGGTATTGGTAATGTAAACGACTAGATAACAAGGTAAGGTAGAAGCCCAGCGCTTCTAGGGAAGTGATAAAAACATTTTAGACTTAGGTCTCTAGGTGCAAAGCACCAGCCCACCAATATATAGATTAGGTTAGGTTTAATGACTGATGCCCGGGCTTTAACTACGAGGTCATATCGCCTACTACCAGAGCGCTCTTTCGTCACTCTGGTGGACATGAGCCCGACTCTAAATTTTGAGAGTTCTAAATTTTGCCTACCCTAAATTGTTATTAACCTAGGTTAGGGGTCTTCTCGACGAGTACCTGACATCATACAGGCTCGGGACCATCGCTTAACGTCCCATCCGAAGAACGGCGTGCTCAAGGTTTTTTCACCTCTCAGATAAAAAAAACTTAAGTTTCGAACCCGGATCTTGAGCTCAGAAGACAAGCACGCATACCACTGAGCTACCGGCGCCCTCATATATATATTCTATAAATATAAATAATCATGAATACAGTGTGAAAAATGTGGAAGAAACATAAAAATTTGAACAAAACACGTTCCGAATGAAATTAGTGGACAGGTCATTGGTCGATTGGAACAAACTTGTTCTGAAGGGAAATTTATTAAATAAATTATTGAACATTTTACACACCTTATATTTTGAAACTCATTAAACTGAAACTCTGTAACAAAGTAGCATGGGGACATAACGTGTAGCTGACACCAAAATACTTATAAGAGTAGAGACGCATTCATTGCGCATTCGCCAGTTCACAGCTGATGTACTTACTATTTGTCAGATAGACAAAGTACTTTCTGAATGGTATTCAATTTTGGACAATACACTTTTTGATCTTAAATACATTATTGTATTATATTTTTAAATGGCAAAAAAACACATTTCTAATGGGAATATTGCTCAGATTTCATGTATTTAACTAAGAAGAATACAGTGGGACCAATAACTCAACTACGACATTTTTGTGACAGTACAATCTGAAATGTTTACTGGGATAGGATTTCTAAGTTGATTCGTTAAAGATAACGAAGAACTTTCATCTTCGTTAAAAAGAATAAAAAAGTCTTTTGTGCGACTCTGTTGAACACAGTAGCCATATCAACAGAAAATACGAATGAACTATCCCTCCCTTTGTAACTATAAGGGAGGACTGGGTGGAAGGATGAGATTGGAGTGGTGGGAGCCGTTACGGATACGAGGTGTCAACTGGGTCGGAACGAGAGGACCTTGACAGGGAGCCGGCTAACGGGATCACCAGACACGGGAGAGACCCATCATGTCCTCTGAGTCACTCCTAGCATCTTGAGGGAAAAGGGAAAAATTAGGAAAAGCAAAGAATAATCCCTAAAACCCAAGAAAATTTGAAAATAAAGAGTATTTGGAAGCTAGATTAAAAAAAAATCCCTTTTTAATTCTCATCATTTTTTGAGGACTGAGCATAGAGATACGTAGTAATATGAGTCAGTGACGGACAAACAAGGCTATTTCTGAGTAGCTGTTACCTATGGTTACTGCAAATATTTTGGAGGGCAAACTAAAACATATATTGTTCAAAAGTATTTGTTATATTATATCTGTGGTCGGGTTCGAAGACTTAAATACCTACTTATCTCCCTACGTATGCTCTTGAGATAATATTTTTTTATACAAACTTTTATTCTAGTTATGAGGAGCACCTTATTATCTGTTTCATTTTACTTTGTTTCTCTCAGGTGTGTTTACGTTAGCTTCCTCTCTAGTTTTATATTTATATTAATAACCCTAATCTAAATTTATATTTATAAATAAATCTATATTTATAATAATAATCCTAATTGCCATGGTGGCCGTGCGGGCTAGAGCATTGGGCTTTGGTCGCTTGGTCTTACCATGGTTTGCGGGTTCGAATCCCGTCCGGGAGTGAGTTTTATTTCGTAGATAGGAGTCGTAAATAACTTGATAACAACACATTGACATGGCTAATATGCACCGTACATAAAAACAAAAAAAAAAATCCTAATCAATATTTTTATATTTATTGCTATTGTTCCAATGATTCAACCATTTTATTTTATATTTATAAATTTAAGTGTAAAATAGTAAATAGAAATTATGTAACTATAATTGACTTTCTAAGTTGGTTTTATTGTTTTAAGAAATTATGTGAGAATATTAAGCTCTCAAATTTCAAAAATTGCTAAAAATATTAATTGTACCTATTGTTTTTGCTACTTATCTAATAAGATAAGTAACAGTAGATACTTATTGTTTAATAATAGATATATATTATTTTTTAGTAAACATTTTGAAAATACCTAAATAGATAATAAATTACAATTAAATTACAGTTTTTTTTAATGTACTATGAAAAGTAAAAATGCAATTAAACATGCTGAACAATATTAAGAATAATGATTAGTAAATTGGAGAAAAAAAAAAAATTACATTCACAAACCAATTCGAATGGATTTAGAAAGCAGTTAGGTCATTCAGTATTCACAACGCAAGGAAGAGTAAAAATAGCAAGTAGTAGGATAACAGTTCTGTTGGCCTTGGTAACAAAACACAGAAGGAGGAAAGGAAAGCAAATCAGTGAGTGTAGGAGTATAGTAAAGGAAAATAACAGGTAATGACTGAAAGTTTATATACACCCTGATAAGTTATCCTGCTATTAAAATCTAAAGTTTTTTAATTCAAGTAGCAGGTCGCTTCTGTTGTAAAAAAGAAAATAGTTGAAAAATAACAGCATACTAATAGCAACCCAGGACTAATATGATTCGGTTTACTACCTCCTTGGGCATGAAACCTTTCGTGACTCTTTCTTTATCCTTTAAATGATATGGTTTCAGTTTCAGCACAGTTTCAGCTTTCAGAGGTTGTATCCTTGACAATTTTTATACATGGCTGTATTTTTGTGAAATAAATCTTATGTTTAGAATTGTGTTTTTAAGATATAATACTAAATTATTTAAAGTACCTATTATATAATTTCCCTTAAGACATCACATTTCTCAAATTTCAACGCAAAGTAATTATTTTTTTCTTCACCCTATACCCTCATGCTCAAACAATGGATGGAACTTCACCTGGTTATTTTTATTTGAAAAAATATGTATTAAACTTCATTGCAAGGGATTGCTTCAAAAAAGAATGTTTGGAAGAAAATAATTAATAAATTATTTGTTTATTTGCTTATTTGCCCTTCAACAGTGGACAGTATTCTGTTTGTTTATGAACCTTTAAGTCTGCCGCCACTGAGATAGTCCATCAAAAACCTGTTTCATTAAGACTAATCAAGTTGTCATAAAATATCGGCCATTAAAACTAGACCAAACCTAGTTTATTAGATGGAGGATAAAGGAGGCCTGATAAATATTATATTATTAGAGTCTATATTAACTTTGGCCTGGTTTAGATCAACAGAAATTCCAATAATTTTGATCTATCAGGTCAAGACACTGAAAGGAGAGGGGGGGGGGGGGGGGGAGGCTATGGGGCGTTCTTGGCTTTTAAAATTCTCAAGTTAACACAGTGGGCCAATCCGACAATCTATTCCTTTTTTTAATATTATTTATTCACAAATATATAATTTATACAACTGTATAAAAACTATATAGAACAAGCAAATGTACAAAGAGAGAGATAATGACTACCTAGGTCAAAACGTCAAGTGGGGACGTTCCCTAGTCACTCAGTTACTCTCATTTGTTACTAATCACTGTCACTGCTGCTGCTAAGGAGGTCTCTAGGCGGTTAAGCCGTCGTTGGGGGAGTATGACAGAATGGAGTGGATCAATCTATTCAAAGAGATGATAATTATTTAAAAGATACTAGTAAAGTTGTTTTAAACTGAAATACATTTTTAGGGTTAAGTTGAATTTATTCACTAATCCCACATCTCAATTATAGATTAGTGCAAATAGAGCCGGACAGTTCCTCAGGGAATCGAGGAGATGGCCGGTTATTCTTTAAGAAATAGAAAATAACTTGAAGAAATCAACAATGAACTGTTATTTTGAAGCTGGAAAAGAGCCGCAATCTGTCGAGAACTCATTCTTTGTGCCCAGCTTGGGAGTACACAAGGTTAGACCTAAGAAACTACAATTTTCTGGGTGACAAGCATATAACTCGTCACTATAGACCACAGCAGATACTAAAAACAAAAATGGAAGTTACAGTCTGCTCCGGGTCCTGTAGGGCTAATAGTCCAACTAAACTTACTAAATCAAGGGTTGGTGCATTCTTGAAGCGTAAAGAGCGAAATCTTGCTACTTCCCCAGTTATACGAAGTATAGGGAAAGTTATGTATTTGGCCAAAAATTTGATGTGGAGTTTTCAACGGAATTTCATGTTTTCCGACCTAAAATATGTCAAATATAAAAAAAAGTCTGTAAACACGATAACTCCCGATAGAATGAATGTATCGACACGAAATTTTATATATATATCCAGAACCCTCTAACAACATATATTGATTTTCAGCCAAATCGACCAAAGAAAGGGGGATTAGAGGGGAAGCTTAACACAGAAACTCCAATAATAGAGTAAATGTATTGACAACGAAATTTAATTTTTTTATATAGAACCAGCAGAATTGGCAGAAGGGAAGGAGAAAGAAGCAAGCATTTTGACCCTGCGCCAGGGAGGCCTGCAGTCGTCCCCGGCGCCCCAACGAACCACAATTAGCGATCGCCCTACATTTATCCCGAGCTCTCTCGGCCCGCCAAGAAAATTAAGGTGGGCTGGGAGTGACCGCTGATCGTCGCAGATGATCGTCGCCTGATGATCGTCGCAGATGATCGTCGCCTGATGATCGTCGCAGATGATCGTCGCCTTCCACAGCATCATATATTTTGTATTTTTAATTATATATATATATATTTTTTTTAAATTTGTAAATAAAAACTTTAGGCCTCCCTTTTTCCCCGACCATTCGGCGATGGTGTCGTGGCCTCCACCGGAGGTCGGCCACCAAAAAAAAATAAAATAAAAAAAAAAAAATAAAAAAAAAAGAATAAAAAAAAAAAAAGGAAGGAGGGATCAGTGGGGAGCTTAACTCAAAAGCCTTATTAACTGCCGATGTAATGAATGTATTGACATAAAATTTCATATTTGAAGTCAAAACCCAATGAGAACATAACTTGTCAAATTTCAGATATCGGCCGAAGTCAAGGGGTGGAGGTTCAGGGGAGGGGCCTAATTTAAAAACCCTAACATTTTGCCGATGAGTATTTTAGGAGCTCCTATGTAAATCAACAATTATTTGCGCAAACGGTCGATCCACCGACGACTTTTTAGGGTTTTAGTTTATAGCCCCCCCCCCCCCCCCCCCCCCACTAAGTGCGTCACTGGTCATGTGACACACTCTGCATGAGATTCCTAAGTAGAGTGGTTAGTTGTACGTGCCGACTGTTCCAGAGGGGGCACTCTGTTAACGAAATACCGCCTGTTAAAACGGTACACTCAACAGAAAGTAGATAACGGAATGTTTCATGAAACATACCAAAAATTTACATGAGCTCATCTCTCCTGCACACACACACACACACACACACACACACATACTGCATAGCATAGAACCTTATGAGTGTCTCAGGGCAGGGTTTCATGACCTTTCAACACATGAGGGTTATAAAATTACACAAAGACTAGTTAATTGAAAGAACTAAAGCTTGCAAAGAAGAAGACAAAAAAGTCGGTGACCTACTGGCAATGTACTTCTGTTTCTGCTCTCCCTCCAAATCAATCGTCCGTCTGGACTAAAAGTCAATAGTTGAATAATATAAGGACTTCTGAATTCTCAAACTAAATTTTGTGTCGATACATCGGAAATTATTACGGTTTTTGACTGAAACCCCCTTCTCTGATCTCCCCCTTCCCTTCGGCCGAATTCGCGGGAAATTAGTAGGTGCCGTTCCTGTGAGATTTTAAATTAAAATATAAAATTTTGTGTCGATACATTCATTACAACGGCAGTTATTAGAGTTTTTGCGTTAAACCTCCCCCCTAATCCCCCTCTTATTTTTGGCCGATTTGGCTGAAAATCAAGAGATGTCGTCCATGTGAAATTCTCGATACACAAATACAATTTCGTGTCGATACATTCATACATTCGGGAGTTACCGTGTTCAAAGAGACAGATACACACAGTTTCTTCATTTTTTGGAATCAGAATTGGAAAACGATAAATTCTGGTGGAAACTCAGCAACTCATTTTTACTTTGTATAGCAGGAGAAGTATCACTATATAAGTAGTACAGTTTAATTCATTGAGAAAATCTAAACTTTGTATAATTTACCAGTCTGACAAAGTCGGGTTCAATGTTAGCCTAAGCTATACGCATAAGTACATCAGTTAGACGGAAGGACCTCTTGAATCAATCTGTTTCACCGAAGAAAATGACGTTCAGACAGGTAGTTGCTTCAGAACAGTGTTACCGTTTTTAGAACTTCCATTTTTCAAGACAAGTAATTTTTATAAAAATCCAGTAATAAAACTTCTTCAAATTTTGGTTTTAAAATATAGTAGACCTACGATTTTACAGAGTTACCAGAAATTATATTAAACATTCTTTGCAGAGATATTGAAAAACATTTAATAAAGATAAAGAAAAAAACATATGTTTTATAAAAATGTTGTCTATTTTACAAAATATTGACATCGTACAGGCTCGGGACCAGATCAAATAAACTAAGGGCCTCGGCTGGGTTTCGAACCCACGATCTTGAGCTCAGTAATCGAAATATTAAAATAGTGCTTTTGGTATTGCTATCATTTGTACATATTTTATGAGATAGACAATATTTTTATAAAACATTTCTTTTTTCTATATATTTTTTTTATTAGTAGAATTGTGCCACCATATTGGATTCAGTAAACGGAACAAATAATAAATGTATTATTCCAACTTTTAACGTTATCTTTTATTTTCTCCGTTAACCCCCCAGCGGTCCGCTATCTTATTGCCTCCTACGCCATCAGAGGGCATTAACAAAATTAATGTTTACTACAAAGATAAAAATGTTTTTTCTTCCAAAATCATGATTAAGTAGCAGG
This sequence comes from Aradus depressus, assembly GCA_963662175.1. Lineage (NCBI taxonomy): Eukaryota > Metazoa > Arthropoda > Insecta > Hemiptera > Aradidae > Aradus > Aradus depressus. The sequence continues at coordinate 16,716,966 of OY759215.1, forward strand.
CACTTTTTTTTTTTTTTTTTTTTTTTTTTTTTTTGTAGAATGTTTAAAGTAAACATGAAGGTAAAAAATTAACAAGGTAAAATCCCAGCCGAGAACGTGACAATAGTCAGTTGTTTTTAAGTAACAAATACCTGTCTAAAAAGTTCACAATTGATTTTTTTTTCTCAGGGGAAAACAATGCAGAAAATTTCGAATTTATAATATTTTACTTTCACCTAGAGTGCAACTCGGTTTTCTTGACCGGTATCGTAAACACTTGGAAATTTCAATGTGGACTCTTCGTTGGAAAGATGATTTAATTACTTAGGTACTAATTAAAAGTGGTGACTAAAAAATAGTTAGTGACTACAAAATTAGTGTACTTTACCCTAATAAACCCCAAAAAATAATCTATGTATAAAACCTGAAGTTTTATGAACATATAGAAGAGCATAAAGGGGATTGTGAGGAGGAGGAGGGGGGGGGGGGGGGGGGGGGGGGTGCGTAAAAGTTCAAGACGTGCAATTTTGAAGAAAGTGCACGTATTTTAAAACTATTCAATTGATAATTATTTCATTTGGATTTCTTTTAAATATAATAATGAGATGCCATATTGTTTTCCTTAAATTTGCAAAAATGTTTAATCTAATCCATAGGTATAAGTTAAATTACCTTACTGGGTTCACAGGGAAAATGAATAGCATAGAATAAGAGAACAAATATTGGATTTATTTACTTAAACCTACATTATAAATAAAATCGAAATATCAATATGAAATGAAAATCAAATTATTTACAATAAAAAAAAATGTTACAAACTAATTTCTAATCTATTTTTAGGCTCTTTTCTTTTTTAATATTGTGGCCAATTCTTCAATTCAATGTTATTTTTGGGCATACAAACATATAAGAGTATCTTTGCGCATCCATTTCACTGTTAATTTCTCTCCTACGTGGTTCACCATACCTTAAGCCTAAAAACACTTCTCTCTCTGGACTGTCCACTTTCACATCCCAACTTAGACTGTAGCACACTATTTGAAACAGCTGATCGTCTTAATTTGTTCTTCATTCATTGGTTGTTCACATTTTCTTTTAAAACAAAATGCAACTAGTTCACGAAATTGGCAGAGTATTTTATGAATGGCTCAACTATCTCAATATTTTGAACGGGTTGAGGGGGGGTTGTGAGGGAGCCCAAAACATAAAACGAGTGGTAAATCTCCGTGGAATTTCTTATGTATCATCCTTATAAGCCCATACATCACATGGTGTCTCATAATATTAAACGGCAGTGGAGTTGTGGGAGATAAAGCTGGTGCCTCTCCTCTATAATATATAGGTATTATTTTGTTTTCAGCAATATCATTCGGTTTAAAGACCCAGAAGCTCATTTATCGGTAAAGTAATAAAACATAAAGTTACTAAACGGGCAGATAGCGTCGCTAACCTGCTTAAAGTTCCTACGATGAAACTGGTTATATTTTGGATAAAAAATGTTATATCTTGTAAATTTGTTTGAGCTATCCAAAACAAACTTATTTATAATTTATGAGATCAAAAAGTTTTATTAACACGCTAAACGTTCTATTTTTAGGACAATGAACTTTGGAAAATAGAGGGTTGGAAGGGGGGCGGCAGTTAAAATACAGAGTTTTTCCTCATCTCGAAAAACTCTTTACAATGATGCATCACACGATGAAAAACCCGTGAGCACGCCGTCCTTCGGATGGGAGCAAGAGATTGTCCAGAGCCTATGCTATCGCAGTTACTCGTTAAAGACCCTTACCCTAGGTGAATAAACCTAATACTTCCATACAATAAATCTAATACTTCCACAGTAGAGTCGGTCGCATGTCCACCAGTGTGACGAAAGAGGCTCTCTGGTAGTAGGCGACATGACCTCATAGTTAAAGCCCCAATTACAAACTAACTAATTTTAAGTCTAGATATACTGGAGTCACCCTTTTTGATTTATTTTCAAAATAAGTTTAGCTCTGGCTTGTGTCATACTGGAGAACATTTTATGCAAATAGCATTAATAGTCTAAAAGTTAGAAGTTGACGCCATAAGCCGATGTGACATAAAATTTCCTAAGAAAGGTTTTCAGCACTGGAAGCAATTAATCAATTGTTGTTATTCGCTGATGTTATAAGTTGAGCACCTGTTAGGGTTTCGTTCCATCAGTCACAATGACAGTCAGGTTTAGGTTAGCTAGCAGTAAACAGGTTTAGGTTAAGAATTAATTTAAATAAGAGGTCAGTAGGTGATTTGTCGCTGGTCAACAATCTAATGAATGTAATTATTAGTCCACGCGTCTAATGACACAGAAAGAAGTAGAAAATAATGACACACCTTCCATACTGTGGCACACTTGCAATAATTGTTAGTAAATATATCTAATTTATACAGTTGGGTTTGCACAATTAACTAGCACAAAAGATAGAAATTTCCACATTTCTCAGGAGGGAAAAATATGTCAGAGTGAATTGGCAAATTGGTTTTAGGTTAAGTTGAAGCAGTAAAAAATTAAATTTGTTCAGAAAGTCATTTGAAAATTGCCTTACACAAGTCATATTTATGAGCAATAGATGTGTCAAATGAGAGACTGTAATTTGTGTTTATCTTTGAGAGGTTTGGATCGCGTTGAGGGAAAGTCGTGGTACTAACCACAGGCTATCTCAGTGAAAAACAAGGTTAATATTACCATAATTCAGACTTTCCTTGTTACAGGTGCATTATCCATTTTCCATGTTAGATACATCATATCTGATGTCTTTCTTCTTCATGTTTCATGCATTTCCCGATAATCAATGCATCTTCCCGTATAAGTCAGTCAGTTGAATAGCTCAGAGGACAACTGAACCAAACTTCATCTAGACTATAGACGTATCTCTGGGCTTTCTGCCGCTCCAAGTAGTGGTGGATTTTACAATCTGTTATTTACTCGGTAGTAAGTAACACACTTCTATTTAAATTAGAAAATAACATATTTTAATAGCAGTCTAGTTTATCACAGTGTAAATTAACTTTCAGTTCATATAACCTGTTATTCTTCTTTCCTGTTACTCACCGAACTGCTGCCCATTCCTCCTAGCTGCTGTTTTGTTATTTTGACTTGTTATTTTAACTCTGCGTTGCGGACATTGAGAGAACGAACTGCTTCCAAAATCCAATCCAATTGTTTTGCTACTTTCCCTCTTTTCTACTTAACTTATTACTTTTGACACTGGTTGATTGCCTTTTTACTTTTCACAGCACATAAAAATATTAAAAAATAATACTTATACAATTATTGTAATATAATTTTAACAATAACCTTACCTTTCAAATGTTTGCTGAGAAATAATAGGTTTTTATACAATTTATACTTCCTATATTATAACAATTTCGAAATCTGAGAAATTTTAATAAAAATCTAAATTTATCATATAATTCTTTTTTCTACATGATTTCTATCTACTAGTTTACTCAAATCTGTAAATATAAAATGTTTCAATCTTTAGAACCATAACAATAGTTACTATTATTATGAAAATATTTATTTATTTTATTTATACATTTACGACGGCATAACATTTCCCATTAGCAATTGCGATAACTAGTGCAGTGTCAAGTGCGTGGCTATACTGCTGAGGTACGTGACCGAAGAGGAGTCCAGGCTAGTCCTGGAGCAGGTCCCCGCAGATGTAGCGAGTAGTGTGTTGTCGTGTTGTGGAATGTGTGATGCGTAGATAGAGAAGAGTAGGGGACTGAGGGAACTTCCTTGGGGGACTCCAGCTTTGACCTCCAAAAAATGCGATGAAGAAGATCCCTCAGACACTTTAAAGTTCCTGTTCTCTAGGAATGACTGAAGTATTAAATAATATGTGTGAGGAAGGTGAGTTTTAAGTGTGTATAGCAGGCCTGGGTGCCAAACACGGTCAAACGCTTTTTCAAAGTCCAGAAATACGCCAGTGTAGAACTCTTTTCTTTCAAAGCTGGTACCTAGCGATGTAGTCGACCAAACGATGGCAATAGTCGAATGTCTTTGTCAAAAGCCGAATTGATGATCTGGTAGAAGGTTGTCTTGTGCATATTAGGAATATTAAAGCATATAAACTTGAGAGGAAGCTAAAGTAACACATGCTTGAGAGAAACAAAGTCTTCTTGTAAATTAAAATAAAATAAATAGTGTAAATAAAATATATTATTTCAAATGCATATGTGAGGGGGGTAACGAGAGTAGATTAAGCCTTCAAACTCGATAATATATATTATAAAATTACAAATACTTTTAAACTGCTAGGTATATTATTTTTTAGTCTGCGCTCCAGGAAAGATCGCTCCGTTCCGTTGTTCGACTTTTAGTTTCCTAAGATAGCAGTTGTAACTGTTATTTAAAAGTGCTATTTATTAGTAGCAGTAACACAGAAATAGCGCTTTTGCTCATCATTTGCCTCAAATACACATTTTTTTTGCCTTTCTACGAATATTTTTTTCTCAGGTTTTTCTTATGTCTGCTCTTTAAACCATTTTTTTATATTTACCTATATATTTTTTTAACTTCTTTGTCACCCATATTGTTTTTTTACAACGTTTTTTCTCACTCACTTTTTTCTACATCCAGCTATTCATAGATGGATACACTTCTATACCTATGGTAAAGAGGATTGTAATTGGTCGAAAATTCGATATTGTGTTTCGCCGAAATTTCATTTTTTCAGGATGCTCTCTGATGTCTCCTGCCCATGGCAACAAAACTATTAGGGATGGGGAGCATGAGAAAATTATTTGATAAGCACATAATGTATGATGTTGAGGGAAATTTCCCGGCAATTGCATAACAGATATAAGAAGGTAATTTTTAGGAACGAATTTTAAAGATCAATTTTCAAGAAAGGAAATCTTGTTTTTTATACAGTGACTGGTGTACAGGAAGTTCCAAGCAGGGATTCAGGAACTTGCACGTCACGTTGCATTATTATTAGCAACGGGCTATCTACAGGCACGCCGTTCAGTTCTATTCTATAGATACCCAGCCACTTTCGGCAAGAATATGAATTATAAGCAGGGTTGTGCATGAATAAATCCATAAAGTACGTATTTTCAATTTATTTATACTTGTAATTAAGTTTTCGGGCCCCTAAGATTTTCAGAGGTTTTAAGGGGTCGAAAAAAAGTAATGAAGGTTTTGAGTGTGTAAATAAATAAATTCAATTAGAGAAAAAAAATAGAGAAATTGCAGTTCATTCATCAATATGAAACTAAAATACTTGTCTCTATTTTTCCTTTAACTAAATTTATTTTTTAAGCACTCAACACCAGGATTACTTTCAACCACTGAGAACTAATAAAAGGCTTGTGAAGTTAGAAAACTTGAAATTCCGTTGAAAAATTATTTTTTAATCAAAAAGAGGCTATATCTGTTAGATCGGCCCAATTGTTCATAACCTCCTAACTGCAAATCAATCTAAGAGATATCTTCACCTACGAAACCCTCAAATACGTGATCAGATCATACCTTCCTGGAATATTTTTTTATACTACTCGCTCTGTTTATACTCAAGTATATATAATTCAATAACCTAGACTATAATTTTTTTATTATCAATTTTATTTTTTTTCTTAGTTATATAGATTTTCTTCTTACTTATTCTCTTTTATTTATGTAGATACTTTTATTTATTTTTGTTCATCATAATGAAGCTGTTAATTTTATGTTTTTTCCTGTTAATCTTTTGTTTATCTGTTTTTTTAATTGTTTAGTTTTTCTCCAATATAGCACTAATTTTATTTGCCCATCCTTTTATTTCTTTGTACTGATACTATATTTCATTATTTCCTGTTCTTTACTCTGGATGTATTTATTCTTAGGGAACCTCGATCCCAGAATAACAAAATTTCTTTTCATTTCATTTCATAATCGGAGCCGGCATTGACTCGTTTATTTATTTAGTTTGTTTCTACGTATCTAGAGCCCACTAGCATATATTTCCCCCACAAAACTGATAGGCTTTAACAAATGAGGTCATATCGCCTACTACCAGAGTGTTGTTTCGTCGCTCTGGTGGACATGAACCCGAGTCTACTGTTGGAGTCGTAAATCTTGCATACCCAGGTTACTTACCGAGGGTAGGGGTCAGTAACGACATCGCATAGGCTTGGGACCGTCGCTTAACGTCCCATTCGGCATGTTCAAGATTTTATTTACCTTCTATACAAAAAACCTAGGGGCCTCGCCGGGTTTTGAACCTTGCATTAAAACTGATTTATTGCAGCTTCTAGTTTTTCATTATGGATCGAAAGATACACGCTATATCAAATCATTAATCTGTTTTTGACAGCATAAGAATTGTTTTTAGGTTTAAAGATCCAATGAAAAAAATAAAACATTTAATTTAAGTAATTTAAAATTCAAAGATTAAGTAAGATTTCCGCAGAAATCGTTCACTCTAAGAAACATATTTTCTGGACATAGACAATAATAAATACTGGTATTACACAAGCTCTATAAATAATTTAAAAATATATAATTCTACTTACGAGAAGGGGTCATAAAATAGTTGAATACCATTTCGACGGCAGCCTCGAACCACTGGAACATGGCACCGAACATAGATACGTCCCGGGACGTGCCGTGGACGAGAGGGGACACATGGTAGGAGAGGACGCCGGGACAGGTCACGAGGACTATGGCGAGCAGGAGGATTCGTACCATCTCGGTGCCTCATTGCTGTCTGGCCACCACTGGGTCCTGCTTCGGAGAGGCCCCCTTCCACCACAAGACACTTGGACCGGGACCGGCAGATCTCCCACCTCACGCCAGTACAGATCCTCAAAATTATCATCCTATCGATATACTTGTAAATTAAATTGTTTCTGTAATCGATTTCAAACTAATACACTACACGGAGGTTATATCAATAGGATGGCAAGCAGGAGTAGGTATTATCGAACGAAAGATATAGATATATCGGTCATAATTTATTTCTATTTTAGAAATATCGATGTATCGTGCACATCTAAATACCAGTGGCCTTCTTATGGGCCCTTGCAAACAAAACAACTACATATTGGAACGTTATCACGGACTAGTTGCATTATCCGAAGACTTATAGAGTGGAAGGTTGTCCGGTAACGAGGACTAGAACCCCTCTATTAGAAATGTCCCTGGTATAAGGGATCTAATAAATTAGGACCCAACCAAAAAAAAAAAAAAAAATCCTCTATTCAAGTTATATTTATCAGCTGATTCTAACTAAGCTCAGTTAGTTTTTTACATTAACACTCATGAAATTATAATTACAAAGATCACGAGAAGTAAACATCATTATAATACAATCATAATATAATAAAAGTCATCGATGAATCACCAGTGTTACCAACTTGACATTTTCGCACGTGCCCAGAACAGTTATAAACACTTTCCAAGCCAAACATGATTGTCCGTGATGATAATTTATCTTTAGGTTAACGCCACTGTCCTCAAACTTTTTTAGGCCCCTGGCGAGTGCGGGTTCTGTCCGGGACTGTTGAACGGTCGGGAATCCGTGATAGAGGGCCCCTGATGATCAGCTGATGCCTGACCGTACCCCTGATCGGCTCTTGCTCTTTCAGCAGTTCTGGGTTGAGAGGCTAGTTGGAATATTTCGATACGATCGGTCCAACTAGTGGACCTTGCCCTGCTCGCTTGGGCGAGATATTCAAGAATAAAAACAGAGCTACGGAGGGCGAAGAACGAACAAAGAAAGCAGTCTACTGAGAATCTATCCAGCTGAATCCAGGTGAACCACCGGAACAACCCCCACACTTCTCGGTATATTGTTTGGGTGGCCGGCTTTGCTGACCTGTTCTCTAAACCCTTCGCCATCATCCGCTATATACTCCCTCAGCACGAATTAATCAATTACGTTTTCGCTCTCTCTAACCCAATCGACCGTTGGACTAAAGCCCAATATTTGTATTATATAGTGGCTTCTAAATCTTTATACTAAATTTTGTGTCGATACATTCAATACATCGGCAGTTATTAGGGTTTTTGGGTCGAGCCCCCCGTCTCTGGTTCCCTCTTTCTTTCCCCTTGACCGATTTCGCGTAAAATTAATATCCTTTTTGTATGCCATTTTTCTGGAGATTTGAATTTAAATATGTGTGTTTTTTTTTCATTTTTGAAATCAGGAGGACGGAAAACATGAAATTCCGTTTGCATCATGAAGTTCCTTGCTCATAGATGTACATACAGTATGTTTTTACATAAAGCGAAACGAGCGGGGATGTCGAGCGCTGAAGGCTGCAGGGGCGGAGCCCTATGCAACGTAATATATAGTAATATCTGTGTGCGTGTGTATACACATTGATATTTCAATATACACATACTTTTTCCCGGAAGCATTTCCGGTACTCTCACCAAAGAGGTACTTATGGGCAAAACATTTCGAGATATAATTACAAGAAAAGATTTTCTTTTCGAAATGAAAATGACATCTTTCACATTTAAAAAAAAAAACAGTAATTATATTTTTTCAAGGCTTAGATTTCCCCAATACAAATGCATTGCGTCACTGGTCACATGATCTGGTAAACATGTTTTTAAACAAGCTTAAATGAAACTTTTTTGAAGATGCCAATACATATAATTCAAACCTTGCAAGAGGTTAAAGAGAAATATAATAATCCGCTAGAAAGGAAATATCAAGTATATATGTATGTATTTGTTTTTTGTTCACGCTTCAGTTAACATTTATATTTAATCGTTTTATATATGTATCTATATATCTAATTCAAAATATTATCTCTAATAAGTTCGTTATTTATACAAAAATATATTACAGGCAAGTGTGCTCAATTCCCAGACGTTAAAGGATTTTTAGGTCAATTTCGGATTTGTTTATTTTGTTTTCATTTTTTGTCGCTTGAACTGATTAGGTTAACAGCAACGGGCTATCTACAAGTTGCCACCTTGGTCTTAACAAGGATTGGAAGGTATATTAAAAAACTTTTTTTGATGCCGAAGGGACTCGGACGTTCGTACTCTCTGCTTGAAGTGCTATCCACCCCACCACCGATCTACCTACATCTGTGTTGTGTGTATGCTTGTGAACGTAGTGGGTAAAATACCAATAAACATCTATAAAGAAATAAATTCGGTTACGAGTACTGTCATGAAAACTACACGCTCATAGTCTTCATTCATGTAGATCCTTGGTTTTCCCTGCGCCATTACGAGAGTTAGAACCACGGGAGAATTCTAAAAATTGTATTTTCATAATGTACTCACCAATTCCTTTCAATTGATACCCTAATTCATTATGTTGAAGACAGGCTCATTTGTGACGATTCAACAATACAAAACATGTTTTACAGCTCATGTCAGAATTATTCCAAATCTACAATCTTACGCTAATTTCCATAATGTGACTCTCAAATGGCCATTGGAGAACATTTTATAAACTCGTACTTTCCCTAGAAACCAATTCGCACCACTTTGAAGTTCACTGTTCTTTTTAATTAAAAAGAAAAAAAATAGTTTGTTATTTCTTACGAATTAAACTCAGATGTCCAACATGATGACTCAAACAAGAGATAATAATAATAAAAAAAGATCTCGTTAAACAGTGGCGAAAAATGTGGAAGGAATGAAGAAAACTTTAGGGACAATAATTAACAAACGACCAAAAAACAGATACTGAGGATGGGCTTGCCGCCTGAAACCTCTAAATATAAAAAAATTTCTTAAATAAAGATGGAGAAAAAAGCTGCAACTAAAGAATAAATCTTATATATCATATAAAAATATATTTATTCAGACTGCCCCGCGTGCCTTGGTGAGACGGAGACAGCGGAGCATGTCCTCCTCAAATGCCCCAGATTTGAGGAGGGAAGGATAAATCTGGAGTGCAGCATGGGCACCCCACTGACTGCTACCAGCTACGTGGACGCTATGCTGCGCTCCCAGGAGTCGTGGGATGAAGGCTGCGATTTTGCAGCGCTCATCATGGGTGGGTTGGCCCTCCAGGAGAGGGCTGACAAGGAACAACAGTAGCGGCAATAAGAACAGAAGAAGGGGCGTTACTAGCCACCCTTCCTCCCTTCCGCGAAATAATGACAGGCCGTCAGTTCCGCGGAAGGGAATCAGGATCGGCGAAGGAGGGGGTTTTAGTGGGTATGGAGAAACGACTCGAGCCCCACACTATCCAGGGCTATCTTCCCTGGATGTGCGTGACTGGCATTTCCCCCTCCAGTGAAAAAAAAATAATAATAAAAAAAAAAATAATAAAAAAAAAATATATTTATTCGGTTAAGCGCATGGTCACCTTTCAGATAGGTCCTAAATTTTTCTTACGACAGTTATGACGTCCATAAATATGAGGTCCATAATTGAGGAACGAATGACTTTATCCAATAATTACTACGTTTTCATGGGTGGATTCATCCTGGGTTGAGTCCTCGATCCGGGATCCAAACTCATGAAAACCCTCAAGTCAATCCGGATCGAATCCAAGGTCGACCTAGCTTTTTCTGGGATCGTAACGAGATCCAAATACATGAAAACACTTAGCACGAACGGAACGGGGTCGAGGCATGCGCAGTGGCAGTTTGTGAGGCATCTGTCATTTACATGGAGGTAACAACAACATATTTTGTGCCAAATTAACCAACTTCCATGATGATAACATTTTAACTTCAACAATACAAGGAAGTTGCAAATTTATTTAATCTGTGAAGCCGTCACTAGCTCCATGGTTCAAACATAACCTGCCAAGTATAACTTAAAGAGAGGTAGGATTTTTGACATTTTCAGATCTGGATTCAATCCGAACTGAATCCAGTCTCATGAAAACCCTCGATCTGGATCTCGGTTCAAGTCAGTTTGAATCCCATGAAAACGTAGTAAATATTTATCCTCTATACAAAAAAAAAAAACATATAATAAAGTTTATTTATTTTATAAACAAAAGGTTTATGAAACTCATGTGTAAGCATTGAGAGAAGTTAATAGAGGGAACGATAAGAGAGCAGCTGAATGGATGTGTGCCGAGCTTGGGAGTGATAACGCAGGAAGACTGTACCAGGACGTGACCCAGAACTTCAGTTGATCATCTGGTATGGATATGATATGAGAAAGCAACTTCATCCTCTGATAGATCTAGCATTGTGAGTCTACGATTAATTAGAGAAACAGAGTGATTGAGACTTGTTGTTCTATTCGGGAGGGTAAAGATTTCATCAGACTAAATCATAGCTAGGTCTAACGGAACTCATATGAACTGTGGACAAGTAAAACAATACGAAAGTGTAATCTGAAGCCACCAGTCAGTAGATGAGTTACGAAATAATCTGACCCTTTGAATCATTTCAACGTTCAGTCATATTCATTCTAATTTCAGAAAAGAAGAAAAACAAGTCATTTTTAATCCCCGACGCAAAAGTGGTGTTATAAGTTTGAAGCCTTTGTCTGTGAGTGTGCGTCTGTCTGTGGCATCGTAGCTTCAAGACAGCTGAACCGATTTCAAAGCGGTTTTTTTGTTTCAAAAGCTGGTATTTGCGACATGGTTCTTAGCCATGTTTGGTGGAAATCGGGTATGGCGTTTTCAAGATCTTCAGGTTTCATCAGAGCCTGTGTAGGGATCTCGGCCTCTATTACAGCTAGAGACTTGGAGTTTGAGCTCAAATGTTTATAAGACCAAGCCCCTCCCTCTAAGCCCTTCAAGCCCCCCCCCCCCCCCCCCCCTTAAAAGTTTATTTTTTGTGTCGGGTCTTTTTAAATTTAATATTTGTATCTTTCTTTGTTTGTCTGTCTGTGGAATTTTTATTTTATCGATCTCGATAACTTTTAAACCCCCGACGCGAAAGGAGGGGTGTCACAAGTTTGAAGCCTCTGTCTGTGTATTTTTTTTTTAAATAAAGAAATTAAATTAGGCTTTGAATTTACATATGAAATTTCGTGTCACATTCATTACAACGGCAGTTATTAGAGTTATTTGCGTTAAGCCTCCCCCCTTCCTTTTGGTCGATTTGGCTGAAAATCAATAGTTGTCGTCTTTAGAGGGGTCTGGACGCACATATAAAATGTCGTGTAGTTAGATTTATTCTATCGGGAGTTATCATGTTCAAAAAACACAGACAGAATTGTTTCTTTCATTTTCAGAATCAAGAAATTCCGGTCAATATCGAATTTTTGACCGATTACATAACTTCCCCTATACTTCGTAAATTTCGCTTTGTCAATGTTCATTTATTGGACACGAATATCAGTCAAAAACGCTACGACGTTTAACACATTTTATATTTAATTGAAATTCAGGATTTACAAGAGTACATGGCACATTAAAAAGGGATACCAACCTAAACTGTTCATCCATTAGTGGGCCAGCCTGCATTTTGTTGTTCCCCACAGCCACCTACTTTTGGCTCCTAGCCTCAGGCATGATGGAACAATACCAACCCCCTAATTAGGTGATGAGAGTACTGTAAGAACTGTCCTCTTTCTTGTGTCAGTGGCCGCCTGGGTGCTGACGAAGAGGGTATCCCTTCCATCCCCAGGCTACTGTCATCCTACAAATGATGGAGCCTTTTGTATCTACAAACAATAAATCTCCCAGACCTCAGCATCAGATACAAACTGTCATCATTCATAATTTTAAAGTTGATCTCTATTCCAGAGCCGTTCAACTTTCCTACGATTTTAATTTGGCAAACGTAATTAGGTTATTCCACATTCCTTTATGAATTTTTCAAAATAATCCCTAAAATTTATATTTATGGGTTACTACCCGACTTTAGTAGTAACTATAATTTGGATGATTTTAGAAATTAGTTGACATTTTCAATGTTTCTGAGGCCGTGAAAGTGGTGTTTCATGCGCTCTTCTCGGCATTAGATTACAAGCGATATCCAGATAAAGACTAAAAAGCTTATAAGGATGCTACGATTATTAAAGAGCCAGCACTCATTTTATATTTTATAGAAGATTGAATTATGCCGAAGTTCATCTGGATTTTTCATTTTTTTTTTATTTTCAAGCATATTTCAATTAAAGGACAAATTTATATTTATTAATTATAAATAATAATTCCTACGAAGACTGATCTCAAGTAGAAAGTATACAATACAATAAAAAAATATATATGTAATGAAGAAAATGATAAAATAAAATATAATCGGAAAAAAATCATTTAAAAATACATAAGAAAAATGTATCCTTATTCTATATTATTTTTTTCCATAAAAAAAATATTTTTAACTCAATTGAAAGCACATTTCACAGCTTCTTGATCTGGCGGCCGCATCCATAACAGGTAACTTTGTAGTATTTATTTTTAAACTCCTATAACTAATCAAATATCAAATTGCAAATTTGTCAATGGATATACAAGTAACTAAACTAACCAATATACTAGTGACAGATTAATGCCCATAAAAATAACAGAAAATTGATATCTGAGTAGCTTTTTCTAGGTCTAAAACGCCGTCCGTAAAAGAAAAACAAAAAATCTAAACTTTATTTTTAACTTTAAAAAACATTAGTGGCTCTACTTTTAAAGAAAAGGTATGAAATTATTATTGAAGAAGAAACTTATCACTAGAACAACGTTATAATAGAAAAAATGAAATGTTGATATATTTTCAGGATTATTTCAATGTTTGCCTTCTGTAACAATGGGATGGTCGAATGTAGATATTTTCTTCAAGGTTTCTTAGTTGATCTAGGAAAGTAGGCTGGCATATAATACATTTGTTTGGCCAACAGCTGCCAAGATACCAACAGAGAGGTCCTCACTACCTTTCCCTTCACTTGAAAATTAACGAGTTTTTAGTTTTTTCGTAAATTTTTGCATTGTTTATAATTCGCACTGAAAAAATCCCTTCTCTATAATAACATGAAACTATAAAAATGTTTAGTTTCAGCATATCGTCACCCTAATTAGCAAACCTCGTAACTAGGATTGGGAATCGATTAACAGATTAATCGAAATAATCGATGTCTTGGTAAAATAATCGGTGGTTTTTTAATCGATGTCATCTAGGTTTGATTAATCGGATAATCGATGATTATTTAACGATTATTAAATATTTAATTAATATTACAACTCATCCGAAAAACAGGAGAAAAAAAAGAAAAATGAATTAATAATTATTCATCCGAAGTGCAACTCGTCTAAAAAAGTGGGAGGAGACTATCGTATTGACTATCGATCCAACACAGTGCCTCTGTGGTGAACTGGTGATAAGTAAAAAGTAACCTTCTAATAGTTCTACTTCTAATTTCTAATCATTTGTGTTTTGTCATTTGTGAGTTGTGATTGACTGATTGTATTAACATTTGTTGTGAGTTCGTTTAATCGATTATTTAACCAACGATTAATAAGTGTATCGATTAATTGGTAGGAAATAATATTCGATGTAATTAATCGATGTTTTGTTGGTTGATACCCATTCCTACTCGTAACTCCGATGTAACACGTTTTTTCAGGAGACACCTAAATTTTTGTATTGTTTTTGTTTTATTCGATATTATGGAGTTACGAGATTTTGTTTCTATGCTTCCTTGATTTAAGAACAACAGTGGAGTTACGAGGCTTTCTCGTATGATGGACTCCAAGGTGGCGTAACAGATGGCACAAATATCCAAAATTACGTGAAAATGGAGTTACGAGGTTTGCTAATTAGGGTGACGATATATAGGTATATCTCAGAATCGTTTCTAGAATACGTGAACTAGACCAAATTCATACCATTTCCTGAATGGGATAGCGTCAACTCGAACGAGGAAGCCTAATAGCCTTGCAGTTCACGGGGTAGAAAAGAAGGAAAAAGTGGCGCTCCTTCAATCGGTAAATATATAGAAGCCATGCTATACATACGAAGATCATAAAGAATTTATGTGAAAGACTTGGCCATGTACACATCCAATTCGGGCAAGGCAAGTTTCTCGGAAGATTTCCATGCATAACAAAAAATTTTCTAGGTCTTGTGGTTTTCAATATTTTTTTAAAAATTTTGTTTCTGAATGACATAAACTGAATTTCGATAAAATTCATTTTAGTGGTCTGTGAAAATTGATGCAAAACTAAATTCTGTAAAGGTTTCACACTTTTTCTTGATGAATAATACCAAAATACGATAGTCCCGCCGTGAAAGCCGACTACCCAAAAGTGCCTTTATTTATTATTTTCTTCTGAATATGTTAAGTACATATCCATGCAACCAGAATCTGCGAGATAACATTTTGTCATCATAGGGTAATTCTAAGTATACCTAATTATATGTGCAAATTAAGAATTTTTAGTAGTTTTTTTCGTAAATATCACATTGTTTATAATTCGCTCTGAAAAAATCCCTTCTTATAAGGAATAACTCCAGTCTCCTAATGATGACAAGATATCGTCACGTTAATAATTTAAAAAATAATAATACCAAAAAAACGGCAGATTTACCCAAGCAGAAACCGTCCTATCGCGCCCGGATTAAGAGGGGAATAATCAAATGAATAGAGAGCGGATTCCTATGATTTTACATATGTTGTTAGTTTTTTTCCATTTTCAGAATGAATATCTTTACGAATCATGAGACCAGAATTAAAATTGTATATTGCATATAGAAGAGCATAAATGAATATTTGGACTTTTTTATTTTAATTGTATTTATTTATTTTTTAAATATCTTTTTTTTGTTTCGAATTATAACACACGTAAATACAGTAAGAGTTGTGTTTCAGTTTCTTCAGACATTCTTTAAAGGAACTCAGTAAAACTCCTCTGAGAAATGTTCTAGAGAAAATTATTTGAATGGAAGGGGAGAATGAATTTGTATTCTTATCTTCGAGACTATTTCTAGTTTAGTTGTGCCCTGGCGGAGAGAGAAGAAAGCAGTGCACGACTGCCCCAGCGCTACACCTTAGTAAAACCAGCCATCGCCTCACCTTCGTCCCGAGTTCCCTCCGTCTTTATTGTATAATAATAAAAAAAATAAAAAAAAGTTTAGTCGTGTACTTTGTAATTTTTCAGCATTTTTTATAGCATATTGCAGATTTTTATAACGCATATTGAACTGCATATTCCAGTTTTATTTGACGCATATTTTACTGCTTATAAATCCGCTCTCTACTAATGACATACAATTGGTTATTTAAAAAATTATGTTTTTATTTGTACAGACATATACAATTCAATAGTAGATATATAGAACCTATGTAGACACAAAGAATTTTCAAAATAAATAAATAACATAAAATTATAGTACACGTTATATTTAGAAGTAAAAAAAAAATCACAGCCAATTTAAACCTAAAATGACATAGAATGGTGCAAAGAAAAAAATAAAATAACCTATAAAATATAATTAATATAAGTATAAGAACTTACAACTAATAAGAATGATTATAGTACATAATTTAAAACTAAACAAATATAGTTTTGTTTATTTAGAAATAATCTAATATTAATTGGAATTAAATGTTTACTCTTTGGTAGAAATATATTATATAAAATAATATTGACAACTATACAGAATCAATCTTAAAACATACACAAGTTGCTAACATTAAATTTCATTTTAATGCCTTTTCTATTTTTTATTTTAATACTTATATATATATTTTATAACTATGATGTAAAACTTTTTTTTTTTTTAAATAAATAAAATTATAGTTTTTCCAATTTATTCACTTTAACAAACTGAGTTGGTCAAAATACAACTGTTAAAAATGAACAAATTTAAAAAAATATATTATGGTCTGTTCATCAGTTTTAGTTGGGAACTTTCATAAAACGACGCGGTTAGAGCCCGCTAACATAATGTACATACCATCCAATCAAATCCATCCTTCTGTAATGTCTGACAATATATCAATAACTGATACGTTATAATTAAAAGTTTCATCCTAGAAAAACTATAGTCGGGGAGAATTATTACAAGAGGGGGAGCCAAAAGAACGTAGCATTTAAACGTTCATATACATTTTTTAATTCCTCAGCTATAAGAAGTATAGGGGAAGTTATGTATTCGGCCATAAATTTGATGCGGAGTTTTTAACAGAATTTCAGGTTTTCCGGCCACTAGATTCCCAAATATGAAAAAAAAAAAATTCTCTGTGAACACGATAACTGCTGATAGAATGAATGTATCAATACGAAATTTTAAATGTCGACACTAGTGAAACCTATTGTTTTTCAGCCAAATCAACCGAAGGGATGGAGGGATTAGGGGGAGGATCTACAAAGCTCCAATAACTGCCGATAGAACGAATGTATCGAGACAAAATTTTATATATGGGACCAAAACCCCATAAAGACAAATAGATATATTCAGGCTTAACTCAAAAACCTAATAACTGCCGTTGTAATGAATAATATATCGACACAAAATTACATGTGTGAATTCAAAACTCTATGACGAGACCGCGGAATCGGCAGACGGGAAGGGGGAGGTCAGAGGGGGGCTCAACGCATAAGCCCCAATAACTGCTGAAATAAAGAATGTATCGACATGAAATTTCATATTTAAAACCAAAACCCAATGAGCACACAAATGTCAAAATTCAGCGATATCGGCTGAAGGAAATGAATGAGAGGTTCAGGGGAGGAGGCACAATTCAAAAACTCTAATAATTGCCGATGTAATGAATTTATCGACACAAAATTTAGTATGAGGATTTAGGAGCCCTTATGTAAGTCAACTGTTGAATATTAGCGCAAACAGTAAATTGGTTTTGGAGGAGAAGCGAAAGTTGATTAATTCGATGTGAGGAAGTACATTGCTAGTTAGCTAACAGGTCAACATTTAAAGGTGCACTTCTGAATTTGGAAATATGACATTGTTGTTCCCTGAATCCTTCCAATACAAGACACTCATCATACATTCAATAGCGCTGCTGATTGGATTAAAAACATTTGATTTGTAGTTGTTCTACTGAACTGATAAGAATGAAAACTTAATGAGTTGAAAAACTTGTTTTGGAATACAGCCCAAGAAGCCTATTAACTTATAGACTCCACAAATAAAAGTTAGACAGGCAACAAAGAAATTTCCATATTTAACGAGACACGAAAAATCCTCTTTAATACAAACTAGTTGTACCGTTTTTACACGGTTACTTTTATATACAATATAATAGACAAATTTAAGTAAATTGACTGTATATGAAAGTTACACAGCGCAGGTCCACCAAATTTTTTTTTATTCTAAATATCAAGGTTTTGAGGGAGACATATTAAGCCGTTCTTTCGAAGATCCTGACTAAAGAAATGTTGATTTTAAAATTTGAAGGAAAATATATTTTCGTATTTTTAATTCCTTCAATATGATACCCAACTGAACTCTGGGTAACAATACATTTTTAAATAAAGTCAGAAAGCAAGGATTAAACCCCGGTATATTTTGGTAGGCAGGATACTTCTAAACCCCTAGCTAACATTCTTTGGGAGCTACAGCTTGATTCGTGTTGGTCCTATCTCAAATCTGTGGACACAATAATGATTGCAAATTTCATAAGGAACATGTGCTGTTAGAACTAATTTTTGGATGGAACTGACCATTTTCGCATAAACCAATAGAATTCCTAATAAATTGTGTCTCAAGTTGATGTTTTAAGACGATTTCCAGCTAATAATATCCAGCGGAACGAGTGTCCTTCGAAAACAATTGACGGGGGTTAGAATCAAAGTGGTCTGTGTGTGTGACATTTTTAAAACTTTGAAGAAACTGTGCATTAAGTTCTTAACTGATTTAAAAAATCTTTAATTTATCGAAACAGGAAATATTTTATCTTCTGCTTTTATGATGAAAGTTGCTGATAGCAAACCATAAAATTGAATAAAAATCTTAATTTCAAGATCACTATTAATATGTTCAAGTTACTTGTTCATGTCACCAAAATGGAATAAGTAATTTGCCACTAGATCTCAGCACTGGCTAGGATTTCACTTGTACAACTTTTTTCCTGAACAGAATTATCATTTTTGTACCCAATTATGCACTTAACGAAAAATTTTCAAAAATGACACGCACCATTTTGATTCTAACCCCGTCAATTATTTCATATGAAATGTGTCTTTCACATATCTCCATAACTTTTTTTTAAGGAGAGTTTTGTTTCAATAAATATATATAAGAGACATCAGATACAATTTAGTTAAGACTCCGAAGTAAAGCGGCCTATTGGTGCAATTCTTTTTGAGTTATCACAAAAATGATCACGTCGTATTGTGGGGGGCCTCAAAACATGAAATTCCATTGAAAACTCATTTTTTCACGATTACATCTCCTTTATACTAAGGTAAAAGAAAGTAAAAATAATTATAAAAGAGTCTTAATGAGTTTTTGGAGCTTCTCGAACATATCTTTCAACATGTAAATAACTCAGGAACAGACAAGGAAGTAACGAACAATAATTGCTGACAATAAACAGTAAGAAGTGGTTAAAGTGGACCCTTTGTTGTCGGTTGGACTGAAGTCTCTCTCCCGGCGGCAGACTGAGACAGCAGGTTTGGTGTCTTCCTGGGAAGTGATGTTCGGGAAGTTGTATACTCCAGTCGGCTGCAATTTATAAATAAATATTTATTTATGAACATAATCAATTATGTTATATATAAACAGTATAAAATATACAATTAATTTTTATTTTTGATATTTTTCCAAACTAATTTCCGATTTAGTTTTAAAAATCATACTTTAGCGAAGGTGGAATCATTCAAAACATTCCAACACGAATCCATTTTAAAGATGCAATAATATAATCTCTTGCCAGAGTACTTTATATTTATACATGAAACATTTATAGGCTGAAAAATGAAAAAAAAAATCGGTATAAAGACTTCCTTGTTCCAGAATCATTAAAAAAAAAAAAAAAATAATAAAAATGCAAGTGGACTTTACCAGAAAATCTATAGCTAATAATCAGCTACATAATAATTATTAATAAGTGCCTTATAATTAATTTAATGTCTTGACAGACGACTAAGACAAATATTTTGCACAAGGAAACATTCAAATCAGAAGTTATCGAGAACGAGGAAAATTGCATTCCAAATCCGATTCGCAACAAAATTAATGTCTCAGTTCTGATTGAGACAAACATTTTTCAGAAAGATCATTCAAATTGGTGCAGTTTTGCAGAAGTCATCTAATATTTTCACAAAACTAAAACCCCTCAAAAGAAGTCTCAATCGATAGAAAAATAGTATCCCCTACAATTAAAATCATATGACATTTTGTCGTATATGTTAGGTAGTTTCAGAGTAAATTTTCTTGCTGCATTTGTTTCAAAACGGTTGTTTAAAAAAACAAAAGATTTCGTGTTTCCTAATTACAAAAAAAAAAACTATACATTTTCGAATAAAGCCAAGAAAACATATTAATTCTCATAGAAATAAAAGATGTTGCCTTCCCATTGTTTTACAGGACCGGTTTCAACGCAACAGCTTCATCATCAGTGGTACATCCCATCCATACAGGAGAGGGGTTTGTCCAGTGGCCAGTTGTCCCTTCGCTGTGCTGTTTGGGGGGGATGTACCACTGATGATGTATTGCGTTGAAAACCGGTTCTGGTCAAAATAAAACAGTGGTAAGAGAACGTCTTTTATTTCTAAGAGAAATCTCGCCCCACAACATCTTACTATTACATATGAACATATTAATTCAATCAGGAGTTGATGAAAAACTCTTTCATTCATCCTTATTTGATTTGGCTAAAGATCAATTTCCTAAAGGACACTTTAATGATAATAATTCCACCATACTTCAGGACTCACCATGGCAGGAGTGTTGTCCTGTAGTTGACAGAAGGTCCTGTACTTGCCCTCGTTGAGGATCTCCTCCACCCGCTGGGTGAACAGACGCTCTTGCCAGGGCAGATCCCGGAGATGGCTCATAAAGCTCTTGTTCTGGAACTCGTCCGGCTTCTCAATGACCAGATGAGAGAACACTGTCTCCTCTTCACCGTTTCCTCCTGCCTCCAGACTGATGTCTGCCATTGCCTTCAGGATCGACATGGACGGTTTGCCCACGTCAATGTTGAAACCTTCCTTTTCGGAGAAACGGAAGAACAGGCTTTGCATTGGGGTTCGTGCCGGCTTGGATGTCCTGAAATATTAACAAAATTTTGGTAAATAATACTGAAACATTGGAAAGATATGTAGTTAATGAATCTGAGGTTCCGGGGTAACAGTGTTTTGATTAAATTCTGATAACAGAAAAACACTTTTTACGCTAGAAACGTGGTTCTTTTTCCTTCGTCTAGTTACTACATTTAGATATTGTTCCTAAAACACACGCCCCAGCCTTCTAAAATTGGGCTTAAAATATTCCTAAATTTAAAGTGAATAGATTGATAACAAATACAACGTGCTCCCTCAAGCGTTTGTGAAATAATTAAATGAATTATGAAAATTTTACCAACATTTGTTGTCTAAGGCATCATGGTGTCAGCCATAAATCTTAGACTTCTAAAATTCAGCTTTTTATTCTAGGATCAAAAAGGAACAACATAATTACAAATACGATATAATCGGTTGAGTACTTCATCGAGTTAAAAATGAAAATATGAAATAAAAAACTCAAAATTGCGTGTTTTACGACCTTTCGGCACATATTACACACTCATCTTAGGCCGTAGCTTACGTTGACGGCCTGGAAATGCTTATAGTTTCATATTAAACAATTCGACTACAAATATGTTGATGTGAGTAAAGTAGTTTTCGAGGAATTAACAGAAATGTATAAAAAGGAAAAAAGTAGAAAATATAAAAATTTTAATTTACTCGGCCTGTACCCTGGAAATGTCATGAGAATTCGTCAGGTCGTTTCCATGGATCAAGTAGTTTTTCAATTTTAGCATTACAGATTTTACACGATGTATTTTTGTATTCGACGCATCAAACTAGGCCCCAATATGTCATTAAAAATAGAAATTGAAATGTTTCAGAATTTCAACATTCTCTATCTGAAGGTTGAGAATGAAAAAATAAATTTAAAAAAAACTCAAATAGGTTTTCAAATTAAGGTCCTCAATTTAAAAATAAACAAATCACATATAAACTCACGGTTTTTCTGTCTGTTTCAGTAGAATGTTTTCAATCTCCTCCATGTTAAGGTTGTAAAACTTTTTAACACCGAAAGTTTCAAAAAAGAAATCTACCGGAGTGATGCTGGTACAGCTGGCCAAAGCGGTCCTAGGATAGTACAGAACGTAGGCCAGACAGGTTTCTTCTTTGACGGCGTGACCTCCCTGATGAAAGAGGAACAACAACAAATATAAGACACTTTCACTTCATTTGAGAGTTTAAGAACTCGAAGTAATGTTATATTCCGTTTTTGTATTCAGTTTCATCAAAGAATAATATTCTGGAATATGTTACATATCGTGGGCCAACATTTTACAGAGAAAACTAATTTTTATGTCTCTTCTGGCCACGAATAATGAAAAAAATATCTTGTAAACAATATAAATATCTACTTTTTACAAACTTTGAACCTAAAATTATATATAAACAAAAAGTGGTAATTTATTTTATTTATTTAGAGTCAGTTGCAAGTTACTAGATATTTTTTTATAAGTGACTGTTTTTTTCCTACAGGAAGCAATATCGTTAACATTTCTGATTTAATTGATTTTCTAGACAACCGATATATGTATCAATGTAAAATAACTGAAAAATACATTTTTTGCAAAACGTTACGAAGCCCAGAGATTTGATCCTTGATATTCGATAATATCAGTCTCCATAATATTTCAGTTTTTTGAAGTAACGAATTCTTTATTACCTATTCTTCCAAGTCTCAAATATTGAAGTTGAAAAAATGTTTTTATGCAAAAAGAAGACTCTGATAATACACTCGGAAGTCGTTTTGGCCACATCTCCGTGCATCGCACAGTAACTTCGAGGCGGTTGGACCAGTTAAGATGCGCTCTCTCAATAAACACCGAGAATAGTTCAAAGGAAATATCTTTATATTAAGCAAAATACCCCATTCTTCTCGGAATGGTCTCACTGTTAGTTAGAAGGTAATTCCATACAGTCACAGTTAAGCTGGGTCCGTACTATGACACTTGTCGCGACGCTTATCTTGGAATCTTTTGTGATAAGGACATTGTTTTGCTACATATTCGCAGAACATGTTTCATTTCTTCCCCTGATATTTACCGATACATGGCGCTATTTTTCAATCAACATGTTACATATAGACTTCTCCTTTCTCTACCAATTCAACAAGTCACGCGACATGATTTGCACATAGTATGGACCCAGCTTCACTGAAGGCTGGCTACAAAAAACAATATCAATCATACCAAAGTGGGTCGGGATCTGTTGGCAGTGTTGTAGCTACACTCCGTGATCAGATCATCCCCTGGAAGAACTGTTATTTCTTCAGGCAATCGTTTCGACTGTTGATAACCAGGGTCGAAATACTTATCCTGAAATCATATAAGTAAGTAAAAACAAGAACAAAATGAATTAGCAAAATAAAAAGAAAAAAACATAATGGATATAGAAAAACCTCACTTAATTCAAAACTTCCATAATTCGATCCTGTTTTTTTTTTTGTTTTTTTTTTTTTTGCGACAAACAGTAAGAATTAATAATTTGAAAGATTGTGTATTAAAGAAATGTTATTTTGGGGGTATAGGAATTTCATGAAAAATGCGTTTATATAAACTATCTGGAGCGCACTCTTACCTCGAATTTCTTCGACACATTTTACAGAGGTTTATTTTCATAAATAATTAAAACAAACTTCTCCTTGAAATATTGCCTAAGCCAAAAAAAACTACAGTATATGTATACAATTTTGTGGAATTTACAATCTATTTTTTTTATTACAATATTTCAAAAAACGAAGTATGTTTTATTTATTTCAAAACAATAGTTGAATTTATCTCTTTTGCATTATTGTCTGTCTTGTTTATGAATGTATTTACTCTTTGCATTGTTCCGGTTGGTTCTTGTTGCAAGTATTGTTCTATCTTAGTTACAAAACTTTATTATGTATTATTTTGTATATTTTTGTTCATTTATTTTATTTTTTTATTTTTTAACGTATACTTATATCTCATATTGTTTCCCTTGAGCATGTTTAATTTTCAAAATTTTAATTAATAGCAGCATGTTTTATACAATATTCTGTTTTATACAATATACTGTATATATTCCAATTTAGTCCAAATTAGCGAAATTATACTATATTTTTTGAAAATGTGTATATTTTTTTTACCTGTGCGATAACTTGCAACTCCTTTCCTTCTCTGACATGTCTGAGACGAACTTGCCGACCAGCTGAGTGAGTATGAAACCCAACAGAAACTATCTTGATGCCCGTCTCAGGAAACATCTGCATCAAACAATACAAATAGATTAACAAGACTGACATGCTTCATTGGAGAATATTCTTGTTATTATTCGTTGAAATAAAACATTATAATGAACTAATATTAAGACATTATAAAATGTTTACCTAAATGTTCTCTCGGACCAATGTGTTCGTATATGAGAAAACAAAAAGAAAAAAATAGTCGTAGGTGAATCAACGCCAATAAGAATTTATCAATTAACATTTCGCCCCCCAACCCCCCCCTTCCAAAACTAGTCGATTGTTTGTTCTAATATTCAACAGTTGACTTACATAAGGGCTCCTAAATCCTCATACTAAATTTTGCGTCGATAAATTCATTATATCGGCATTATATATTAGGGTTTTTGAATTGAGCCTCCTCCCCCCTGAACCCCCTTCATTGCAGCCGATATCGCTGAAATTTGACAGGTTATGTCCTCATTGGGTTTTGATTTTAAATATAAAATTTCATGTCGATACATTCATTACATCGGCAGTTATTGGGGTTTTTGAGTTGAGCGCCCTTCCCTTCTGCCAATTCCGCTAAAAATTAATAAGTGCCGTCCTTATGTGGTTTAAAATTCACATATGAAATGTTGTATCGATACATTTATTCTATCGGCAATTATTAGAGTTTTTATGTTAAGCCTCCCCACTAATCCCTCCTTCCCTTTGGTCGATTTGGCTGAAAAACATTAGGTGTCGTCGTAAGAGGGTTTCTGGGTTCACATATAATTATTCGTGTCGATACATTAATTCTATCGGAAGTTATAGTGTTCACAGACACACAGTTAGACGTTTTTTTCGTATTTGAAATATAGAGGTCGGAAAACATGAAATTCGAATCGAATTTTTGGCCGATTACATAACTGCCCCTATACTTA
This sequence comes from Aradus depressus, assembly GCA_963662175.1. Taxonomy (NCBI): domain Eukaryota; kingdom Metazoa; phylum Arthropoda; class Insecta; order Hemiptera; family Aradidae; genus Aradus; species Aradus depressus. The sequence continues at coordinate 16,742,138 of OY759215.1, forward strand.
CTTCGTGTAGCTGGTGAAGTAAAAACCTAGCCGCTTCTCGGTATGAGTGAATGTAAAACAAGTTTTAATTCGCATTTATTTATCCGAACATTATTTACCTTTTTTATTCATTCATTTTTTACACCATTAAAAGATGCTTCATTAGATCTACCTATTGCTTGTTAGAGATAAATTCGCTGTACAAAAGAAATAAAATAGTTGACTTACCAAATTGGTGCATTGATTATCGCAGTATCCTGTGTTGATGAATGTGGGCTGTTTGGGAGGGATGATCTGGACAGATGCTGGTCTGATTCCCGTCACAAGAATACTACTGTCGTACCTCCTCAGCTCAGTACTGTAGTGAAGACTTAGTCCCGAATTATCCCGGACTGAAAAATAGACGAACATTTAATGAGGTATTACCACAACTTTGACATCAAAAATATTTTTAATTCTATTTTTGTTGACAAAATAAAAACTTCTGTTTGAATGTTGGTAGTCACCGTGATGCTACTGCTGCCTAGTTTCCCTTAGAAGCCCAGGTAGGCAAGAACCAAAACACAACTTTATGTATTCTTATATATTATTTTTATTGGAGATTATCCAGCCAGATGATGAATTGCAGGTACATTTTAGATTTGTAAAGAACTTTAGTTCGTTAGTTATTACGACTCATTCCCGGGCTTTAACTATGAGGTCATATCGCTTACTACCAGAGCGCTCTTTCGTCACTCTGGTGGACATGAGCCCGACTCTACTATGGGAGCCCTACATTTTGCCTACCCTAAATTTTTTAATCACCTAGGGTAGGGGGTCTTCGTACAGGTTCGGGACCATCGCTTAACGTCCCATCCGAAGGACGGCGTGCTTAAGTTTATTTTACATTATTATATTAAGTTTATATTATATTATTTTATTGCAATATTTTCAAATGTTTTGAGGCTTTAATCATTCCCCTCTTCAAAAATTAACTTATTTTCATCTATTTAACAAAACTTCATGTCCAATATGAATAATGAACCATAAAATTTCAAAATATTAAAATATTCTTGGCTTAATATTATAATATGTTTCCTTTCCAAACATATATATGTAGATTATTATATAATAATTTAGAATTTATTTCTGGATATGTATAAAAATAAATAATTTTACATAAAAACGAAATTTAATAATAATTAAAATAGAGATACTCATTCATTGGCAAGTTAATAAAATGATGTTTTAATTTAACATTAGTTACTGCCAACTGAAGTGGTACGAGAAAATTCTAAATAAATCATTGAGGTATAGGTATTTTTGAGCTAAAGTGCGGATGTACAATCTAGTTAATGTCAAATAAATGAACACAGGATGAATGTACAGATAGTCCATGTTATATCACTTCAAAGAGACCAGAAAGATCAGAACACTGAATTCAACGCCTATCCTAATTAAAATTAACTCAAATATTAATAAATAAATATACATATTCGAACCCTTCAAATGCACATAAATTTATTTCAAAGCTTGGAAAAAAAACACCTGATTTATTTTTCAATGAAAATGAAAAATGATAAAATGTAAACGTTACGAATTACAATAATAATATATGATAATATAACCGATAAAAAATCGGAATAATGACTGAAATAACAAAGTGAGTATTGAATACATTTTTTCTACAATAAACCCAAATAAGGAAAGAGAGGATAAGCACGTACACATAAAATTGAAATGAATGAACCAAAAAATCACTATTGAAACATTATTTCACCATTTTCATTCTACTGACGCAGAAGGACATTATTGTTTAAGTGAAATAACGTTTACAGAGTAAAATTGGAAGGCAAGCATGAGAATGAATTGAATTAATTGCACTCCGTAAAATTGTATAGATATTATTTTTATTTCATTATTATGATTTTATTGCATCAAATAATACATAAAGTATGCGTTACCTCTTTGAAGCGCTGGATTGTCATAATGAATTTCCAACATGAAATATGTTGCTTTTCCTTCGCCCTCCGCCATTGGAAAACCAATATGTTCCGGCAAAAATTCTCCTAGAAATAAATGAAATCTATCAGAAGAAGAAAGTAGGATGGTGGAGTAAAAGGAAAGGAATCACAGGAGCTCTCCTCAAGAAGAAAGCAATGAGTCAGAGAAGGTGAAGACTAACATGATGGTGGTGACTAGGATCACAGAGGAATATTGATTAATTTCATGAGCGCTACTTCCAACCTAAATGGAAGATCAACTACAGGGCTGGGAGTACAGGGAGAGAGCACAGAAATAAGAAGCACAAAATGGTTACGTAGGACTGATTGGAAGGAAGATGGGACAGATATAGAAGAAATAAGTTATGAACATATGAGGCCAAATGACAGCTTATCTAGAATGGATAGGGAACATGAGAGGTAAAGGCCGATATGACCGGTAAAGGTAATGAGAAAGAGTATGTTACCTTTGGAGCCAGAAGCCCAAGCGATGACGGGGGTGGAGCATGCCTTCCAGTGTATGGGGGCCTGGGGGTCATGACAGGGGGCGCCAGGGTGACTGCCGTACACCTCAAACTCAGGTCCTCCGAGACACTCATACAGCACCATGTGCTCTATCAGGGCTTCATGACCACTCTCCAGCACCGGTGTGTACTGCAACCAAAGACACGTGTGAGCAGACTTTAGCAACAAAAATATAAAATAAAATAAAAGCAAGCTTGGTGTGGGAGGGCCGAAAGCCAACCAGAACAGATCCCTCTTTCCACCTAGACGAGCAATGAACCAATTGTTTTTCGTAAGTAGGAACTTGACAGATAGGAAGCCAGGTTATGTTAAAACCGCATAATCCAAACTAAATTCGTTTAGAGTCCCAGCTTAAAACAGACCACAATCATATTGTAAATAGGCCCAATTTAACCACAGCTGACGGTCAATAACGGCCACATCATTATATGTTTTCAGTATTTTTCTTGAGACACAATTTCTATTACAATTTCAAATATCTCTGTCTTTGGATATTGAGAACTTTAATTACAAACTCTATGACAATACTAAGCTGAGGGGTCTATTGCGATAAGCGAAGAGTGCGTCGGTAGCCTGTGAGCCCACTGAGCTCAAGATGCGGGTTCGAATTCCTAGGTATTTCATCTGGGAGCAGAAAAAATCTTGCAGCCGTTCTTTGGTCGGATGGGACGTTAAGCGACGGTCCCGAGCCTCTACGATGTCAGGTAACCATAAGAGGGTTACTGAGATACCCTATGCCAATTAATTTGATTTGTCAGTTGTATGGGTATATTTTAGGTTTTTCTATGTTTTAATATCACGCTTATAATTGTTTAATTAATTTTTTACTTCAATTTTAGTATATATAAAGAAAGCTTGGAAGAAAAGTTGTTCATAACTAACCATTTGAAACTACTCCATCACAAACTCAAGACACCATCGTGATAATTCAATGAATTTTTAGGCCGTAATCATAATCAGTCAGTAGATGAAAATTATGTTCGCATGCATTAAGAAATCCATCACTAGCACAAATTAAAGATAAAATCGTATTATACATAAAAATACGGCCTTTTGTATAAAGAGATTGATTTTCAATTATAACATTGACAATTGTTTCAGATCTAACCAATAATAAACAATAAAATACTTACTCCAATTATATGGTGTTTCTTGACAAGAGAAGGCACTTTGTAGATTTTACACCAATAAAACGATGGAGAATCAACTGGGAGTGTGAACTGCAAACAAAGCATTGTGTCAAAAGATTGTCTGCAATTTAGAGATAATAAATAAATGATAACATAAGAAGAAAAGTTCATTAACTGGTTTCCTGGGTCAGCTATATTCTTTGTTTTCTAGATATGTTGAATGTCGTTATTTACAGTTTAACAACAGTCTCGTTAAGTTTATTAGACCTACTAAATACTTTTTTCATATAATTGATTGTAATTTATATATGATGATGGTGCTTACATCCTGGGCGAGCACATCCCACGTGAGGGCTCGGTGGTGGCTGGGCCTTGCCAGAGCTGCAGAACCAACGTGGACACTCCGAGGTCCTCGCCACTCTATCCGACCCCAGCCCAACCTCCCTGGGTCTCTCTCACTAACTGTCCATACCACCCGCATCGTGTCGTTCTGCAAACAAAATCAACAATGTATTAGAAATTAGTTTCTTTATTAAAGTAATATATTATATTTTGACGTAAAAACTTCTAATCGTTCGTTAAGCACAGTGATAGCCGGTCAGACTTTCTTGTGTGACAAAATACCGTCAGATTTCAAACGATAATAACTACGAGACTAATAATACGATAACAACGGTTGAGGTCACAATGGATAGAGCATGTCTGTACGTGTTTGTTGTGCAGTGTTTATTTTGCCTGTGACGTTATCGGGGTAGTGTGGGCGCGAGCGGATGATTGTTGCGAATTAGCATTGTATAAATTAGAAATTAGTGTAGCGTGATAACGCGTTTAGATAGGATGTTGATTCGGGTGTCATTGTAAAGAGCTTGAGGAGCACTACTAGGACTCAAAGTGAAAAAATAAAAATATTCGCCGAAATATATGTAAAAATTGGTATTAAATTGAAAATTGGAAAAAAAATTAAAGTTGTCGTCTCATTTGAATCGTAAATATGCGCGGAATTATAGAAAACGCAAATCAGAGGAAAGCTCGCATCAAAAGGAATTTAAAAACCTAAATAGTCTAGTGCCGAGCAAATGCAATGAAAAATGATTTTATCCCGACGTTTTCACGGAAAATCTACGGCGTGGACCTTGACTACGCCTTATTATTTTTTTTTTACGACAAGAATTTGACAGTTACAGAGGCATTTCTTCCAGAGGTGTCTTCTTATTTTTTCCGACAATATTTCGGGACTCTTACAAGTCCCTTCTTCCGGTCACTGTGAACGGTTCATAGTGACCAGAAGAAGGGACTTGTGTCTCGAAATATTGTCGGAAAAAATAATAAGACACCTCTGGAAGAAATGCCGGAATTAACCAACAACGTAACATCCCAGAGAAGTTTAAGAAACACAGTTACAGAGGCTAGAATATCTTAAAACCGCAACTGTTATGAAATGCGTGCCAAGGCAGTTCCAGGACTGAATTTGATCGGATGATGCGACCTAAACTTAGTCAGGCCGACTAAATGTCTGGACCCAACAAGTAAGGGGAGGAATAACTAGTTTTCAGGGTTATGTATACACTAGCGTAGAACGCAACTCTTAAATACAATCTCAAATTGTATGTCTAAACTAAAAAGCCTAAACATTTGACATATAGGTAGATGACCTACCTCTAGACAAGGTATACAAACTGTATTTATGTACCTAGTTATTTACTAAAAAAAATATATATATATAATAAAATCTTGCTGACAACCTTGAGAGGGCTAACTAACGTAAGATTCAACTATAGATTCTACATATACTTTCCAAAAAAATTTGGGACAACATTTAATATAAAATTACGGAAAAAAATTATATATTTCTAAAATTTGTAATAAATTATGAATAACTCACAAGAATAACAATGTCTCCTTTTCTGTCACATGTGTCCCAGGGTCTAGAAAATATGACTTTAGTATGTGTATCATTCTGGGATGCTTGGATAAGTTTGTAGTTCTGAGTAGTATCTTCAACTGGTGATACACCGTCTTCCACCCCATGAGCATCCTGGACAACAAATGATCAAATATTATTTTGTTATATATATATATATATAAATAGGTTAAAATAACACAAAATAATAAGTTAAAAACAATGTTTGGTGAATGGCTACAAATATTTGTGAAAGTCCCCAAATATATTGGCATTTTCTATAGAAATAACATCTACATTTAACCTTCCTACTATTTGTTAGACAAGGATATCGATTAGCAAATTATGATAATCGAGTTTGACTATTTTATGTGTCATCAAGAAGAATCTTGGTTATTAATTTATCGCTTATATGTACATCAGTAAATATTTTACTGGTTTTTATATCCATAAAATACATAAATAAGTATCGTTCTGACAAAATAAGGGTAAGTATACAAAGATTTTAATATTTTTATTTTATATTGCATTGTGTGTATATTATTGAAATTTGGATGAAAAGTGATATAGAAAGTGTAAAATTCATTAAGTTATGTAAGTTGGAAACTTGTGTCAAAATTTAAATTTGAACATAACATAATCAATTTAACTGCAATAAACCCAAATAATTTATAACACATTATGCTATATTTAATATAAGAAGAACAGATGTAGAGTGGTTGTCTACTGTACTCAGGTTCGCAAATCTGTTTTATAGAGGAAGTAGTAAATCCTTGGGCACGTAGTCCTTTGGAGGGGACGTTAAATGATGGCCCCGAGCCTGTGCGATATCGGGTAGGTACTCGTTAAAGGATTCCGCCAGGAAAGGGATAATACCATTGGATGCTTTGGTCCCTACCTTCCCAGAAATTTTCCCCAGTTATTAATATACTAAATATGAGGTAAAGAGGGGAGGGGGGAGGGGGGATGTACAAAGAGGAGGATAAGAGTGGTGCCATTAAAGGAAGGATAAGATAGAGAGAAAGAGAGCAGATGTAAGACAGCTGGGGGGCACGAGCCAGAGAAGCAGCAAGCAGCTGCCTGGAGCATCTGCTCCTGACTTGGCCAACAGGCAGCCTCTCGCTACGTAGGGGACCTGGGCCGCAGATGGCTTCTCAACAGATAATTCTGTTTACATAGTATTTTGAAACATTTATTTTTCGTCCGAACAAAAGAAAAATCACTCAAATCGGTTATGGATTGACGAAGTTACAATGTTTTGAAGTTGTGAATTCGGGACACAAAAGGAGTCAGGAAAACAATGAACTGTTTGCTGATACGCAATATGGTTGGGAGTGAAGTCATTGGGGAGAAAAGGCTTACGTTTACTTTACGTTTACCAGGTCTTCTCCCTGGATTGAAAGCTCCTATCTGCTTATCCTATCTACTGATAAGAGGCTACAAAGGCCCCGACTGATGGATCACAGAGGACTCTTGAATATGCAGTATGTCAGGGTTGTCTGCTGATATGAAACATTGGGAAGACGTGGTATGCATGTACTGTACAGGTGGCCGTGCTAAGCAGGTTCCTACCAGCTCAGATTGGATCTTATTAAAGGCCTGAACGTACAGAGAAATACTTCATGCTAGTTTGATGTTTTAAACTACAACGTTTGATTTCCCTGAAAGGGAACCCTTATAACCCATATGTACCCTTAAATCACTCCTCAAGAAGGAAAATGAAGAGAAACTGCACCGATGGGAGGGTGCTCCAGTAGTACTGAAAGACGGAACAGCAGTATGTTTAGTTGCTTCTTATCAACCAAGTTGCCGCGTCATGTCTTTCTTCACTTCACTCATAAGCCAGATTTTTTTATTATTTTTGCAATAGTTATCTTATCTATTCCTTTCTTATAAAATTGACGAAAATTCTTATTTAAAAAATGACCATAAAACTATATATATGTCATGTTAAAAACAATCTATAACGATAGTGATAGCAACAGAAAATTTGGCCCGAGTCCTCGCAGGTTAATCATTTTCATCATTCACAAATATTTGTTACCCAGTATGGTTTACGCAAACTGTGGTTCAACTAAATTAACTGCTCTATTATTGCACATTGATTCGCATTGCATTTCGCTAATTTTCTACTATTGACTTGGAAAATCTACGAATAGTGATATTTAGGCGGCCGGAGGGAGATTAGGAGTTGGGGGAGGGGGGAGTTCATATAAAAAGCTCATAATTGCCGATGTAATGAATGTATCGAGACGAAATTTTATATACAGATGGAAAAGAGTTCGGGTGATTGACCAACGAGTTTTGGTATTTGATGGGTATAAACTCCCCCCTTCTCTCTGGATAATTAGGTTAAAAATCTACGGGGTGATAGATACAAATATAAAACTTCGTGTCGATATATTCATTCTAACGACAGTTATCGTGTATATAGATACACAACCTGAAAGAAATATTTTTCTCATTTAAAAAAAACTCAATATTGAATTCCTGATCGATTATATAACTTCCCCTATGCCCGATATAGCTGCGGCAATAAAATAGTATTACTAGTTAGTAAAACTCAGCAAATAATAATTAACCGACAAATGAATGATTGTAAATACGTTTGTGATCACATTGAGCCTCATGCACCATAAGCCTACTAATATATTGTTTTTCAAATACCTGGGTGTCTGTTTTTTCGATGGCGGGAGGGGGAGGGACAGTGGCTCTTCGCCTAGACTGACAAGTTTTCTTGCGCCTGCCCTGTATTTAGGCCTGAATAAACTGTTAAAATTCAATTACGAGTACGTTCAAAACAGATCATCTCGGCGTAAAAGCAAAAAAAAATATGATGTATAATAGAATGTATATTATATCATAATAACTTATTGCTCTTTATTTTTCGGTTGCACCTTGCGTTTGTGCAACATCACCCGTCTATGTTTGTGGAGGGAGCTCGGGATCTGGTTAGCTCAAGTGAAGTTATGGCGGGCCGGGGGCGACCATTGATCGCCACACGTTGCTTTTTGCTGCCGCCAGGAGCCGACAAACCGGCTGAACACTGGGTAGCCGGTCTCCGTCACCAGCTGCCGCAGATCCAGTCCCAGGTATGATCCGGTCCCGCGAATCAACTCTACCCTGGTCTGGTCATACAGCGGGCAATCAAGGACTACGTGTATCGTAATAACTAACTATTTTTTTGAAGTGAAACTTCTGTCAAATCGTTGTACATCATGAAACCCGACTTGCAATTTCGTTCATGACAAACGTGCAACGGAAGTGTCATAATTAGATAACATATGGAAAAAACAGCTGGTACGTAGGATTACAGCTGGTATCGCTCGATAGGTAAGAGGAACACATTGGAAGGTTACGAAGATACGAGAAACACATAGAAGGGATTCTTAGGCCTGAAGTACACATTGAAGGGTTACATAGAACACACTGAAGAGATCCTTAGGTACAAGGAACAAAGTGAATTTTACGTAAGTAAAAGAAACACATTGAAGGGTAACATGGGTATTATAAATTAATTCTTCTAATTTGATTTAAACTTTTACCAATACATCTATATACCTACAATTTCCAATTATGAAAAAAAATAAACCTAGTAAATTTAAGTCATAATGCTAGGAAACAAAACAGTTTCCTTCGAACTTGTGGGTTCTGTGAACTACCAATTTTTTAAAAACTATTTTATATATATATAAAAAAGTTATATATATATTGATTTTTAATAAGCAAATGCAAGAGTCTTTTTGACTTCTCTCGGAAACTAATGGGTAATTGTGTGAAGGGGCCAAGGATTGACGGTAGACATGGTAGTGCTCCAGAGATGTACGGCCTCTTGTCTGCCCAGGTAGGCCACTATAAAGACCCCGACCGTTGGATCACTGGGAGCTGCTCAACAATAGAGATCCACCCTTGTTCCAGTTTGCAACCCCCTGCAGGTTCTTCTCCAGGCATCTCTCAACGTATTTTTTCGACTTAGATCTCACTACCCCTTAGTCTTCTCTTACGCCTTACCTCAGTAACAGAACGAAAAGAACCTTTTACAGGTATGAGGGACTTCTTCACCTTCCTTAAGGAACATGGGAACTCAAAATGCGATAGGTTTCCCAGGGATTCATAGGCTGTTATGTCTTTTTTAGATTCTCTTCTCACGAAGTTTTTTTTTCTTTTGTAATTCTGCACAGAGAAGAAATAAAATACTAAACTCAACTAAAACGATTTAAATAATATGAGGTAAGTTTAGAGGAACAAATAAAAATAAATAAAATACTAAACTCAACTAAAGCTATCTAAAAAATATAAGGTAAGTTTAGGAGAACAAATAAAATACTAGAATCAACTAAAACTGTCTAAATAATATGAGGTAAGTTTAGAGGAACAAATAAAAATAAATAAAATACTAGAATCAACTAAAACTATCTAAATAATATGAGGTAAGTTTAGAGGAACAAATAAAAATAAATAAAATACTAGAATCAACTAAAACTATCTAAATAATATGAGGTAAGTTTAAAGGAACAAATAAAATACTAGAATAAACTAAAGCGATCTAAATAACGTAAGACAAGTTCAGAGCAACAAATAAAAATAAATAAAATAGTAAACTCAATTAAGGCGATCTAAGTAATATAAGGCAAGTTTAGGAGAACAAATAAAAATAAATAAAATACTAGAATCAACTAAAGCGATCCGGGGGGGGGGGGGGGGGGGGGGGATATTAAATTCAAACTATGGCGATCTAAATAATATTAGGCAAGTTAAGAGAAAAAATAAAAATGCCAGGAGGTTGGTTTATTTCTTACCAATTTTATTTGTACATTCAGTAAACTTACACAACCTTTACTTACTTACAGATTAAGATCCATCTCTAATTGAAATACTGGACTATGATTGTTAATCTAGGAACCGAGGATGTAGGTGTTTTCGTTAATTAATTAACTTATGTTTAGTTAAATCAGTATTTTGAGTGACTCACAATTTTCCCTTCGAAGTTACGATTCAACCTAATCGATATTCCTATTTCATATAACTGCAGGTTTATTTCCTTTACTTGTTTAATTGTACAAAAAAGGAATATACCTGCGTTAAATACAGTTCCGTATTGTGTTTGTCTACTTATCAACTCAGGACAGCTGCGAGTCATTAGGGTGTAAGACAGGTTTTTATTTATTTTTTAAAAAGAAAGACATAAAAAAAGAAAAGTCATTAACAGGGTATCTTTAACCAATGGTGTTGTGTGAGACAGACAGGTTTGCCAGGTGAATGGGAGGGTTGCCAACTGCCGACAGAAGACCTTGACCAGCCCAGTCGACTGGAGGACTTGCGACGAAGCGCAGCGGGTGGTGTACGGCCAGGCCTTCCTCCACCTGCCCCATCTCCCATCTCTTTCAACTCCAACTTGTACATCCTACTATAGGGGAAATTATGTAATCGAGAATAGAGTTTTCAACGGAATTTCATGTTTTCCGACCTCCTGATTCCAAATATTAAAAAAAAAAAACATTGTCTGTTCGTGTGTGTGTTGTGTCTCTGAAAACGATATCTCTCAATAAAAAAGTATCGACACGAATTTTTATATGTGTATCTAGAACCCTCTAACGACAAGACCTATTGATTTTCAGCCAAATCGACCAAAGAGAAGGTGGAGATTAGGGGGGAGGCTTAACACAAAAACTCAAATAACTGCCGACAGAATAAATGTATCAACATGAAATTTTATGTTTGACCAAAACCCCATAAGGACAACACTTATCGATTTTCAGCCATATCGGTTAAAAGGAAGGAAGTTTAGGGGAGGCTTAACTCAAAAACTTTAATGACTACCGTTGTAATGAATGTATTGACACGAAATTTCATATGTGAATTCAAAACCCCATAAGGATGACACTTATCAATTTTGAGCGGAATCGGCCGAAAGAAAGGGGGGAACAGCGGGGGCTTAACTCAAAGACCTTTTAATTGCCGATCTAATGAATGTATTGCACGGCAGTGGAAGTAAAATTGTATGATATCTAGGCCCTCTTGATGTAAAATATGAATCGCTTGAAAGCATTTTATCTACTTTTTGTTTAACACCAATGAATATTTACGAATGTTGGGCTTTCTTAACATAATCTGTTTATTATCTGAATAAGTAAGGGTTTATTAGATCGTTGTCAAAGTCAGATAAGGCAAACCGGCGAATAGTTAGATGATAGTCGAATGATAGATACGTTCTAAATAAACGGGGCCTGGGAGACTCAACATTTGTCCTGGAGTTGAGGTGCGAAGGAGCAGAGAAGAGACAAGGTAGGTCAATGAGTGGCTGTTGAAGAGCTGTTGGTCTGGCTACGGTTCAGTTGGAACATGGTTGGTTAGTTAGGACAGGTGGCCAGCTCTCTCACAGGTGAACAGGAAACCTGTTGTTAACTTCTGCTGCTCCTTCGTTAGACTGTCCTGGGAAACTTTACAACATTATTCAAATAATCGTGCATTCTTTTTATGTATACGTTATTATGCATATGCTTTTTTTTTTTTTCACGCGTGCATATAGAAAGCATCTAAACAACAATATAACTACCAATTCATTACAATTTATTTTCATTTTCATGGGCAAAGACTGTTTTAGAAGAGAAAGTTTCAGAAAATCTCAAAATAAGTGGAAGATCATAGAACAAAAAAAAAAGTCGATGAATCACCGGCTGTGTACTTACCCAGCATGAATTAATGTGTTTCTTAAACTTCTCTGGGATGTTTACATTGTTGGTTAATTCCGGCATTTCTTCCAGAGGTGTCTTCTTATTATTTTTTCAGACCGAGCGCATCTATCATCCGAATAACTATCGTGAGTCGGATAACAACTATTCGCCGGTTCGCCTTATCTGACTTTGGCAACGATCGGATAAACCCTTATTTATTCAGATAATAAACAGATTATGTTAAGAATGCCCAAAGGTAAACATTCGTAAATATTCATTGGTGAGCAACAAAATGTAGATAAAATGCTTTCAAGCGATTCATATTTTACACCAAGAGAGGGCGAAGATATCATACAATTTCACTTCCACTGCCGTGCAGACCCTATGGCGAAGGCATGCGATGCACACGGGCGGCCAAATTTAAGCCCTTAATAGGGGCGGTCGTTAGAAACCAATGTGAAAAACAAGATAAATTCATTTGAAGGGGTGGAGAAAAAAAGGGAAATATGGGTAATCAAAAGCACCTACGGCAGTTGGCACCCTGCTTTTTTAGAGAGACTGACGGGCCTTTCGTTTTCCATCGAAAGTGATTTTTTGAATTCTATTGAAACAAAACCTGCTGTAGAAAATTTTGCTTCCAATCAGGCCAGAAGAGCCATGCTTTGTTTACAATTTACTTTTATTTAATAAATGACTATTTGTGATAAATGTTTCTAGGGAGGTGGTATCGTTATATTCACACATGGGGTGCCAATACTCGTTGCACGTCCCTTTGATTCCAAAAATGAAAAAAAAAAAAAACTTTCTGTTTGTCTGTGAACACGGTAACCTTACCTAATTTATGGGCGAACCTTATCTTTGACTAAGTTAGGTTCATATCCCCGGGGGCTTGTAACGCAGCTAACGTTTAATTAGGGAAATGAGGGGTGAATCATGTTAATGAACCTAGGTACTTAGATGAAGGTCACAAGATGGATATTTGCAGGACCATGCCCTTGTGTGGACCCTTTCCAAAGAGAACCTGCCAAATTTCCTTTTCTAATGTGATTTAATATTTGACAAAATGAGCGAACTAAGATTTTTACAAGCACTTGTCCAAATGTTAACAACAATCTAATCCTGATAAATGTATAAATATTATCAATAAGGGCAATACATTCCAGAGGGAGGGACACAAATATCCGTTACAAAAGAGAAACCTTATTTTGGGTCGAATGTAAGTTAAACATTTTTCCGCTAATGCCCTTAGGGTTGTTTTCTTATATTACAAACTAGATTTCAACCTAAACTACAAAATGTATGTTTTTAATATCTTCAAGTACTTCCAACTTATCTGATATCGTGCACTTATTGATGAAAGGAAGGCTTAATACAAGAATACCAATACTACCTGCCGAAGTAATGAATGTATTGACATAAAATTTCGTGTGCAAATTGAAAACTCCATAAGAATGATACCTATTAATTTTCAATGGGATTGACCGAAGAGAAACAGGGGAGTCAGAGGAGGGTGGCTCGATTCAAAAACCCTAATAACTGCCGATGTAAGGAATGTATCGACACAAAATTTAATATGAGGATTTAGGAGCCCAGTTTTTCGAAGGGGAGCGAAAAGTCAACGGTGATTTTTATTTTTCCTCTCACTCAACTGGAAGGGCTTTTCACTCATTGTAAAGACGTAGAACGAAAACTAACAATGAGAAGATACAGAATCGCAAAATTCATCATTTTTAATTTTTGAATAAAAAATAGTGGGAGCAGCTCTTCGGCTTATGAATTCAAACTTTAAAACATCCTGTAGCCCTAAAAAAAACATGAAGCATTACTACATCATAATACAATATCGTAAATAATATTTCGTCATTTGTGGAGAGGATGTGGGTATGGAGATCTAGCTTTCATGTATGTAGTATCACCATAAGTAGGGAATAACTTATATAGAGAAAATTGTTATTTAAAAATTACATAACTAAGTACGCAGAGGCCCAAGCCTAATAAAAAGGTTTTATCGAAGGAAACAAGGAATAAAAGTGTATATTGTGTGAAATAATTGGGTGAATAATACATAGGGCCTTGCTCATAGTTATCCTTAATTATTAATTGAATAATTAAAAGATATTCTAGTTTAGATGTAAATTGAGGGGAACGCATTTATATTGTAATTTAATTAAAAGTGGTTTCTCTGTGTTGTAAAAGAAGACGACGGTTTTATATCCAGTCATTAAAATATATATAAAAAAAATAAATATACAAGGGAGTTTTCAGAATGCAATTTATAAAAGAGTTGATTAAGGGTTTCATGAGAGTGGAATCCGCGAAAAGAAAGGCCGAGAAGTAAGCAAGCCAAGATCTGAAACGAAGATTCGTTCTTTTACAATTGACCTTCAGACCTCACGCTCCCTAGCTCAGCACTTTATGAGATCAATTAACGAGAAAAGGCTCAAACTAAAAAGATACAAAAAATAAATAAAGAAATGAATGTTAAAGAGAAAAAAAAAACAAAAAGCCAGGTAGACCCATGACTAAGAAGAAGGACTGTTTGGTAGTTGGGTCACGTTTGGAGCTTCTCGGCCAAAACCAAGTTCTCACACTCTTTGTCCGGTCTCTCTTGGGAGTTTTTATCGAGGAAACTTTAATCCTGAGTTAAAGTCTCTCAATTGTCAACTCAATAAAACGAGGAGGGGGAGGGCTAATTAATTCTGTCACTCATATGACGTAGGTTTTACTTATTTATTCATCAAGATCAAATTAAAAGCCTTCATCAGAAAAAAAAAAGAACTTAGAAGCTAGACTTGGTATGTGAATACATTCGAAAGAGAATCAATCCCTTAGGAAAACCTAGTTGTCTTCAGAAGCCCGAATACTCAATGATACGATCATTTTCAGCATAACTACTTTACTACTGTTTCATTTTTTATCTAATTAGGTCAACAGAAGCCCCTGGGACAGCTTGAAGCTCACTTAAAATACCTTCAAAACGTTTGTGCGGAAATTGGGGTACCTACAGACTTTCCAAAATTCGAGAATTTTGAGAAACAATTTCTTTAGATCCACATTAAAACTTAATTCCTGAATTTCCTTAAGGGTAATTTTTTTAGAGCACGCCCAAAACAGCTCAGTTATTATATTACAAGCAACATTATCTACAAGAAAACGGATATGTAAGTGGGATCTTTATAAGGACATAACTTCTGTACCAATGCTTCGAGGCTAGTGAAGAGATGACTCTGGTGTAGTTTAAAACTCAATCAAAATTTCTTCAATAATGTTTGTGATGAATTCTAAAGGAAATAAGCATTTCGAAATTCGCCCTACTCTAATGTGGGAATTTTAAATTTTGTCTACCAGATTTAGTTACCTAGTGTAGGGGTCGAGTGTCTTACGTACAGGCCCGAGTCCACCGCTTAACGTCCCATCCGAAGTTTTTTTAGAGAAAAACCAAATGTAAACAGATATTCCATTCAAATCAGACCTTGTTTGCTACAAGAAAAGTGGAAATGTACATTGGACCTTTGAGGAGCATAACTTCTACACCAAGGCTTCAATGAAAAGATAACCTTGCGGTAGCTTTACCATCCCTGGACCTGGGGCACCATTAAAACCAATCTTGTCATCATAGACAGGAAAATGTTCCCATCGATGTTCCTCGGTCCTCCTTCAGGCCTTGTTACATTTTGAATTTCAGAAAAATCTATCATTGGGACGGTGATGTAAAAGATCGCCAAAGAGTGTGACATATGGACCTCCGGTGCAACGACTCTTGTTTTCAAAATGATTCACGAATAAGAATGTATTTTCTCGATCCTATAGTATTTTAGAGGTGATTTCACATGTTTTTTTTGCAATGTATTACAACTGTATAGCGATCTTCTGGTCGATAAAAACAAAGTTCAAGAATATCTGCCAAGCTTTCGGCACTGAATGTGCTTCTTCAGGGTATTATCTTCTCAGGAAGTTACTTAGCCATCAGTAAAAGGGAGGGAAGGAGTTTGAAGTGGTTGGGGCTATAAACAGATGGCACAATGCGTTCAAATTTTTAATGACGTCACAGTCCTAACATTAATATTGCTTCTTACTTCCTCAGCTATACGAAGTAGGTATAAGGGAAGTTATGTAATCAGTCAAAAATTCTGTCTTGAGTTTTCCAACCTGATCCAAATATTATGAAAAGAAATGTCTGTGTGCCTGTGAACATGATAAGTTCCGGTGGAATAGAAGTATCAACACGAAATTTTATATGTGAATTCAGAACTCTCTAACGACGATACCTATTGTTTTTCAGCCAAATCGACGAAGGGGAAGGGGGGATTAGAGGGAGTTTTAACATACAAGTCGTAATAACTGCCAATAGAATGAATGTATCGATACGAAATTTTATATGTGAATCCAGAACGCTAAAAGGACAACACCTCAGCGGAAGCAGAAAAAGAGAAGGGGCTCAACTCAAAAACCCCAATAACTGCCGATGTAATGAATGTATCGACATGAAATTTCATTGTTAAAGTGACGACAACCAACTATAAGTAAGTCAACTGTTGAATATTAGCGCAAACGTTCGACTGGTTTTGGAAGGAACGCGAAAAGTTAATTAATTAATTCGTTCTGGGGAAGCACATTGCAAGTGATTCACCGACGACTATTTAATTTCTGGTTTGATCCATTGATATCAACAATATGTGAATGATGGATTAATTGATCAACATTGAGCTTTGAAGAGCTGAAAGCTCGGCAGAAATTCTTGGAGTTTGTTTTTACCGACCGCAAGCATTTCTCCCTTCCTATTATTATATTAGTCCAGGACCAACCAGAGTGCCCAGTAAAAAGTTATATGTACAGGAACCTTGTCTATTGGAGCGTTCCAGTGTGCTTGTTTGGTACTTTAACATTCTGGAATTTACTGTTTGATGTTGTGTGATGAGATCTCAGCGGCCTCAAGATGTGGAGAGAGATCTGATTACGTATGGAAAACTGGGCTCATCCAACCTCGGCCACTTCAACAGACTCAAATAAGAAAGCATCTACAGCAAATTCCAACCTCAAATAAACCACAATTCTCATTGAATACTTGATATTTCTTATGCGCTGCTGTTTCTACACAGTAACCTCACGATTGAGGAGTTTCAGACGGCCTGATGATGTAAAAGGAGAACTGATTAAGTATGGAAGACTAGCCTCGTCCTTCCAGGGACAATAAAACTGGCTTCGATCATCTCTAGCACATTCCTGCATCAAATACACAACAACTAGATCAAACTCAAATCAAGTTCTGTCAACTACTTGGGGCTGTGATAGATGTCACAATATGTTTATGATAGGAGACGCTATTTCCAAGTTATTTTAATCTAGGTCTGAGGTAACCAGGAAGGCGGGCGGTGGAGAATATGGAGATCAGAGGGTAATGATTGACTTTGTAATGTTCTTTGAAGTAAGTCGATATATTTTAGACTGAAATGCGTCTGATGGTGTCGGGTTTGGTGGAACGATACCTTCCAAGTGGTTCGAGAATTTATTTGTAAGCCCAGGACAACTCAGGTTTCCTTACATTTTGAAGGAACTAAACAAATGCAATCCCATTCTATCCTCGAATGAAAGCATTACATAATTCCTCTAGATTTAGTGAAATTTTATCTTTGTGAATTTCGAATTGTATGAAAAATGTATCATTAAACGGCCGGTAGCTCAGTGGTATGCGTGCTTGCGTAAATCTGGGAGGTAAAATAAACTTAGCACGCCCTCCTTTGGATGGGACGTTAAGCGATGGTCCCTAGCCTGTACGATGTCAGGTACTCGTTAAAGATCCCTGTCCTAGGTGAATAAAAATTTTGGGTAGACAAAATTTAGGACTCCCACAATAGAGTCGGGCTCATGTCCAGAGTGACGAAAGAGTGCTCTGGTAGTAGGCGATATGACCTCGTAGTTAAAGCCTGTGCATGAGTAATAATAATAATAATAATAATAATAACATTAAACATGAGATTATTGCGATGTATACTGGAGAGTGGTATCTATTCAATTGCATAATGTTCTTCGAAGTTTTTCCATGGCTGCAACCCAGAGGCAACAATTCTGTTAGACAAGCCGCATGTAACCAACATTAATGAGGGAAAAATTTATTATTATTGGGGAATTATGCCTATGGGTTATTAATTAACGACGCAGGTTTTCTACTACAAGATGCTTATAAGCAGAGGAATTTTCATTGCTTTGTTGAACATGAGCCCGACTCTAGTAAGAGAATCCTAAATTTCGCTTAGCCAGGTTTAGTTGTAGTGTCTTTAAGATATACTTGACATAGCACCGGTTCGGAACCATCACTTACTCGTTGCTTAGTTTATCTTTTGAGTCTGACATGGGATTTCCATGGTAATATTAGTACGTTGTGTTTATTAGGAAAAATAAAAGGAAAAGTAGAAATATTCTTTTTCTGATCTAATGTCATTAGACAGATAGGAGGATGGGAAGACAAAAGGCAGGAAGTGGAGGGAGCGAGGCTCTCATGGGAGGAAGTCCTGATAGCTGGTGTTGACTCAGGCAGGTTGGGGGTTCTCAGAGGAAACTCACACGGCTCAGCCTGGCCAATGTCACTCAAGCGGAATTAATTCATAGTATGCGAACCAGACGCGTTAGGGGCGCCAATTTCACAAGAACTCTTCGAAATATGTACACATTTTTGTTTGATTTATTGGATCGTGCTATACAGCCAGGATTAGCAACCCATATGTACTTCATCACAGAATCTAGACAAAGTGCAAGACTTCTTTAGGGCAGTGTATATCTGCCATTCCTCTTCTTCAACTCCATTTTCACTCTTGATAACTGAAATTAACCGAAAAGGAATTTTGTTCTCATTGTTCAAAAATAGTGAAATAACCATAATAAAAAAATCGTTATTTGATACATAGGTCGCTTTCATTTTTATTTTTTTTGGCGGAGTTCCTTCACAGATATCCTCCTCCTCCTTAAGGTCTGTCGAATCTACGTTTTAATCATTATTTTTTATAATTTATATTCTAATTTATTTTTCTTGTTATTTATTTCATTTATTTTCTTATATATACATTATAATTGTTATAGTTATAGTTATTTGATTTTCTTAATTTTTTTTATATTTGTGACCTGAGGATGCGACGTGAGAACGTCCCGAAATGTCGTCGTGAAAAGACACTTCCGGAAAAGTTATCAAAAAATATTATCTTAATTTTAATTTTTTAAAAAAATTATATTTACTATATTTATTATACACTTTATCAACCGTATAAAAGTATTATTTGTGTACTCACATTTTCAGGTATTTATATATTAATTTCTTTTTACTTTTTAGTAGTATTGTTAATTCTAATCCATGTGTGTCAGACTCCAAGAGTTAATATCTGTTTAAGTATCTAAATTATAAGATATCCCAATGTAAACATTCTTATGTCGTATCCTATTACCAGAAATAAAATTAAGAGTATTTTATATGTCCATTCATATAAAGAGAAGTAGGTTAGTTACATTAAAATTATTCAATACCATTTTACTTCCAAGCATTGGACGACACATATTAATTTTCAGCTGAATCGGCAACAGGGAAGAGAGGGATTAGGCGGAACTTAACTCAAGAACGACAATAACTAAAGTAATGAATGTATCGACCCGAAATTTAGAATAGTGATTCAGACGTGCCAATCAGTAAATAGTTTTCAGAGGGTTAGTTAATTAATTCTCGCTTAGGTACTTTTTTTAAAAAAACAACACCGTTTAACTTCGTGAGGTTTCAGTAAAGTAGCTTTAGTAGTTTCCAAGAGAGAGAGATGTTATACGCTCGTGATACAGGTTTCGTTTAGCGCTGTTCGAGCTGTAGAAGGTTAAACGTTAAGTTTTCAGATTCCCAAGCAAGGTATTCACAAATTGATTTAGCAGGTTATACATTTTTTTCGCACTTAGCTCCCCAGCCAGTGGGACAGAGACCTCATGTTATAAGTAGATTAAGGTGACCCATCCGTCCCGATTTTTGAGGTTGGGTCCCGAAATTTTTAGAGCGTCATTCGGGATGGCCGTTTGTCCCGAATTTAGGTATGGGATTGTCATATCAACAAAAAAATTCAACTATCGAACCAACCTCTCATTCTACCAAACTGCCCTACAATATTTAGAAAAATGGTCTGCTACTGTTGATGAGCTGCAGGCGTACACCTGGATCATGTTGAAAAAAAACCCAATGTTGTAAAAACTCAAGAGTTAATAAAAAAAGTACTTCCTTCAGTTACCACCAATTATGCTGCCCTAGACCATGAACCATTTTCCGCCCACGTTAAAAATGTTTAGTCCCTTGGCTATAAGGCAAACCCAGCCCTGAGGGCTTTTGGGAGACCCTAAACCTTTTAACTAACAAATATATTACTTCCCCAGCTGTTCAAAGTTATGTAATCGGTCAAAAATTTGATTCGGAATTTTCAACCGAATTTCATGTTTTCCGACCTACAAATTTCAAAGATGAAAAAAATGCATCTGTGTGTCTGTGAACACGATAACTCCCGATAGAATAAATGTATCGACACGAAATTTTATATGTGAAAGCAGAACCCTCTAACGACGACACCTATTGGTTGTTTCAGCCGGAATCAGTAGATGGAAAGACAACTCAAAAACCCAATAACTGATGTTATGAATGTATCAACATAAAATTTCATATTTGAAGTCAAAACCATATGAGGTTATAACCTGTCAAATTTCATCAATATCGGCCGAAGGGAAGGGAAACCGATCATATACGATTATGAATATTAAAATGGTTGTATAGATATTTTGCTGAAGTTACTTTATCCTACAATAAAAAAACACTATAATTTAACTTAGAATGTTAAAGTGAGTCTATTCGATTTACTCGAATATGTAAGTGACGACATCCCGGATTTTCAGTTCGGGTTCAAAAGTAAACATTCCACAAGTCACCAACTAACCTGTCTTTCCGAACACATAATTCGCGGCTTTGAGAGCAAAAAACATACCCTCATTGCCTTTCTGGATTTTGAACGTGCCTTTGATAGTGTTTGGCATGTAGGACTAAAGGTAAAACTGAAAAAATTAGGACTGCCATTGTACTTATTTGGGACACTCTGTTCTTTTATGGATGATAGGACATTTTCTGTGCGGATTAACAATGATAGGTCGTCTTACAAGAAGATAACAGGAGGTACGCCACAAGGCTCTGTGCTATCTCCGACTTTGTTCAATGTTTACCTTCATGACATCCCCACAAATGACTCGTCAGTAATCGGTATGTTTGCGGATGACACTATTGTTAGCTCACAGGATTCCGATATACATAAAGTCCGAGATGATCTTCAAGCAGCTCTAAATAATCTACATGTTTACTTTAAAAAGTGGAAAATAAAAATAAATGAAGCAAAATGTCAGGCAAAAGTGTTCACGTTGCGAAGACCACAAAGCCCACGTGAGATCACAGTTAACAATAGCCCGGTACCCTGGAACCCATCTGACAGTGCAGTGAAGTATTTGGGAGTGTATCTGGACCAGCGACTAACCTGGAACCTGCATATAAATAAGAAACTGACGGAGGCGCATGCCAGATTGGCCATCCTGTTTCCTCTCATCAATAGGAAATCTAAACTAAAGCCTGAATGTACCCTCCTCCTGTACAGGGCTATTCTTAGACCGCTACTCCTGTACGGTTGTGAGGTGTGGGGTGCAGCGTCAAATTCAAAAATGAAGAGAATACAAACCTTCCAAAATAGGGTGACGAGGATGGCAGTGGACGCCCCCTGGTTCGTTCGAAACTCCCAGTTACACAGGGAGCTACACCTTGAGACCATAGATGACTTCATCAGGAGGAAATTCAGAAAATATCATGATAACTTACCATCAGTTAAAGGTGCTAGAAGGTTTAAGTTAGGGGTTCGTTCCGAAACACTTCGTTTAAAACCGCGTCTCATTCAGGACATTATATTATGAACTTTTACTATCAGTTTCCCCCCTTAAATTGTTCATTATGTTACTGCTACTCCAGCCATCTATGTTTTAAATATCTGTTCATTTTATACTTTTTTCTGTTTTATTGATTAATTGCTTAAACATACTTTAAGGGGTAAATGTATCCCAAAAGTTATTTTCATTTGCCAAATGTTACTAACGCATAGATTTTCAATTATGTAATTATACCATGCAAAACAAATTCATGTTGATCTGGTAAATAAAGAATTTTATAATAAAAAAAAAAAAAAAAAATTTATGAGAATTCAGAATACAAACAAATCGGTAGATAGGTAGAAGCCGGTGGGTGTAGCCTATTGCTCGTCTGTCCGTTACATCTACAAAGGTAAACACTGAGATGGATGGAGGGGGAGGGATGCAGATGCGGTTAGTGGGGGTTCGTTAGACATGAGAGCGGTCTGTCGTTATGTCTCTAACCTACTTAGTGCCCAGAGAATACTAAATGCAGTTACATCTCGATACATTCGTAACAACCAACTATTAGAAACATGGCATATGAATGAAAGCCAATCACGGTTGCCAGGAAGGTTCTTAAAGCTAGCTTGACTAAGAGTTCGAAAATACCAGGATTTCGTGAATGAGTAACGCATTTGTGCAATATTTAATAAATCTACTTATTATAGCAAATAATTGAAAAATAAATTAATACATTTTGAAAGAAATATTAGTTAATGAACATAGATTCCTTCTACTTTCAGAGAGAGTAGAAGAAACAAAATTTGGAAGTAAACCAATTTAGGATGATGAGAAGCATGCTTGGAATAAAGTTAAGTGACAGGAAAGAAGGTTCTATGGAAGGTGAGGCTAAGAAGCCTCCAGAAGGAAGCACACTTGATGAAGTGGAGATAGGCCGGGCATGTGACAAGGATGGATCCTCGACAATGGGCTAAAGTCTGCACGGAATGGATTCCTAGAGACAGAAGAAGAGGAAAAGGAAGACCAGGACTGCGGTGGAGGGACGAGATAGTGGAGAGAATAGGGGATGGATGGTGCACAAAGGCCAGCAAACAGAGAAAGATGGAACAAATGTTGTTTTAAGAAATAACTTTAATTTTTACTTTTTACTTTTGTTTTTATTTTATCTTTATTCAAGAAGTAACAGTTTTACTTAAGAAATAATTTAATTTAGGAACAATCGTTAAAATGCAATATCAACTAGTTGTCATTTTCCTTTTTTTTCAATTTTTATTATTTTTTCATTCATTTTGAAATTCCTTTTCTGATTTCCTTTCGGATTCTTTTCGGATTGCTTTTCTGGTTTCTTCTGTTGATATAGCAGTAGACTGAAAACCTCCAAAAAGAGAGGATTTAGTTCTAAAAGAATGTCAATAAAGCTATTTTATTTTTTATTTTACGTATTTTATTTACATTCCTTCTACCAGGTGTTATAGTGTTCATAGACGTAGAAAGTAGAAATTGTTTTTTTTTATCATTTTTGGAATTAGGGGGTCGGAAAACATGAAATTCCAGTACAAAACGCAACAAACTTAGAAAGTAAAATTCAATATTACGCAAATTACTCTTAAAGCCATCAGTCGCTTATCGCTTGAACGCCATGAAGTACTTCTATAAACCATCCCCCCCCCCCCCCCCCCCCCCAGATATCTTGAAAACATAAACAAAAAGGATAATATGCAAACCTAGCGAAAAAAATTAAGAAATATAATTATAGTTAGTTATGATGACTCATGCCCGGGCTTTAACTACAAGGTGGTCATATCCCCTACTAAGAGAGTGCCCTTTCGTCGCTCTGGACTCTACTATGGGAGTCTTGCCTATCCAGGTTTAGTTGTCTTCAACGAGTTCCTGATATCTTACAGGTTCGGGACCATCGTTTAACGACCCTTCTAAAGGACGGTGTGCTCAAGGTTGGGAATGTGATTGTAAAGAAACATTTCCAGCTGCATGAGGTATATTTGTTGCATGCACTGTTTTTTTTTTTTTCCATTTTGGCCTTATGTACGATGCATATTAGCCATGTCAATGTGTTATCTAGTTATTTACGACATCCATGGCGAGTACTATCTACGAAATAAAACTCACTCCCGGACGGGATTCAAACCCGCAAACCATGGTGAGACCATGCGACCAAAGCCCTATGCTCTAGCCCGCACGGACACCATGCCACCTACACTGGTTATAATTTACATTATGAAAAAAAAAAAAAAATTAAAACCTTAAAATCGTCGAATTTTCATAGTTTTATGTTTTTATCTAAAACTTTTAACTAACTGTCCAGTCAAAAGTAATAAAATAACAGTAAGAAAAATGAATATTTTAATATGAATAAAATAACCTATTTTGGTTAATTATGTTACCATTCAACTCGCCTACATATTCAAAGAAAAAAAGAGAACAGTTATACCTACTCCGTTCGTTGAGAAGCTGACCTGTAAAATGAGACCTCACAGCGCTAAAGGCCCCACACCCATTTTATTAACCAATTAAATCGGTGTAATGGGATGGGTAGTCTTTTTGATTTTATTATGTAATGACTGTCACTGCTCAAATCATTCGGGGGTTTGAAACCCGGCCGAGGCCCTTAGCTTTTTTATCTGGGTTCTAAAGAATAATCCCGAGCCTGTGCATGTCAGGTCCCCGTTAAAGACCCCTACCTTAGGTAACTTTACCTACATGGGGAAAATTTAGGACTCCCACTGTAGAGTTCGAATCATGCCCACCAGAGTGAAGAAAGAGCGCTCTGGTAGTAGGCGATATGACCTTCCCTCAGTTATAGTCCGGGCAGTTTCCGTCGGTCTTAACCTCAAGGTGAGCGCATAAGCTGACATCCCTGAAGTGGCACATTCGAGCTGCTGAATGTTGTAAATTAGCGTAACTTCTGGCTTTATCTAAAGTAAAAGAAACATTGAATAAATTGTTTACTCTCGAAACCTTTCATCTATAAATGCATGCTGAGATCAGATCAATTGGAAGTTATTTAGTTATTATAACTCATACACGGGCTTAACTACCAGGTCGACCGTAAGTTCGAATCTACTGTGGAAGTCCTAATTGTTGCCTGCCTAGGTTTATTCACCTAAGGGTCTTTAACGAGTACCTATATAACTTCGCACAGGCTCGGCACCATTGCTTAACGTCCCATCCAAAGGACGGCGTGTTCAAAGTTTCCTTACCTCAGATCAAAAACCTAAGAGCCTCGGCCAGGTTTCAAACCCGTGATCTTGAGCTCAGTAAGCAATCTTGCTACCACTGAACTACTGGCGCCCCCAAAAGTAATTTTAACCACTTTTCCATACCTCCAAGTCGGCCATTGTATGGTCGCGTCATGTTCAATGGAAGTTGGCTACATCCCTGTGCAGCTTCAGGACAAATTTCCAGTGAACCAGGTGTGGTTGTCCAGGGTCACCGAATTCCTAGAGGGCAGGTGTTTTGGACCAACCCTTTTCGCGTTTTCAACTATAATAATTTATATATATATACAATAAATTCCTCTTCTTACATCCTGTTCAGTGCAGGTTTCAAATATTTTACTGAGTATTGATAGAATCGGGATAAATAATTAAAAGGTTTTTTTTTTTCTTACTGATAATCGAAATTGACTCCGAAAGAATCTTTCACAACATACCAATCACTGATTAAAATACTTTGGATATCTTCGGAATTTACAAAAGAACTGTATTATTTTTATTATTAATGGCTGATGTTAATCACTGATGAAGTGAAGCCAAGACGAAGTTATTGCGAAGTTTTATATAAGTTTTTATTTTTTCTTTAGATGTTGCAAGATTCCGATGGGAGGTTGGCTAGAGTCGATGCTATCATATTAACGATCCGCTATGGAATTTACTAATAGGAACAAAAAGACAAGAATGGTAAAGACTGGAAAAAGAAACAATTTATTTTATTTCCTTCAATTTCCTGATAGATCACCCTCCATTTATGTAGAAGATGGAAAATGTATTATAAATCTAATCACGGGCACTTGTTAGATCCTTGGCAGAGATGCAACACGTTTCAAATAACAACTTGTCAGTAAATCACCGTCTATGTACTTCCCCTAGCTATAATTATTCACGGAAGTTTTCGCGCTCCCTCCAAAGCCAATCTGACTTTCTTATACCAATCACTTTTATCACCCTCCCACTTTCTCCTCTCAAATTAATTTCATACTGGCATTACGCGATATATAAGAGTCATGCTTAGTATCATTCTGTACAATGATTTTCCGAATCACCGAATGTTTGGTATACAAAAGTCCTGTTATATATATATATTTTTTCTTTATTGTTACTCCTTTTTAATATAATATTACCAATAATAAAAACATATTTTATTATTCATGCCCAGCGATACAATTTAAACATTACTTTGAATTATTTGTGAAGACCAATTTTTCGATAGGACTAACCATTTTGAGTAAATCAAGCAAATATCTAGCTACAATTTATTTATTTATTTGGGCCGGCACTCCAAGTGCCTTACACAAAGAGATTTAAATGAAACGGGCAAATATCTAAAAACATGGGTTTCGAGGCGTTATTTTAAGACGGTTTTCTGCATGAATCCCGCAAACTGAGCGGCCTTCCAAATAACGTATTTTATATAAAATGTCAAATTTAGTTTTCTCTACAACTTTTTTTTGAAGATAGTAAAGTGGTCTTAATTTTCCTCAGATTTTGGCCAAAATAAAATCATATCTAATTTATAACATGTGACATTTTCATTTCAAATTTCGTGTTCTGTGGTAAATTTTAAAAGTGTTATTCTTAATCTTAAATAAATGATAAATATATATAGTTAATAATAATGGACTTTTCATTTGGATTTTTAAAGAAATGCCATTTTTAATAATTTTAAATAATATTAAATCTAATCCAAAGGTTTTCTAAATTATCTTTACTGGGCCAACAGGGAAAATGAATAGAATATAAATTACTAGAACAAATAGTGGGTTTATTTTCTTAAATCTACATTATTAAAGTTAAAAACTAAACATTGAAACAAACAAAAATCAAAAGAAAAATCTTACAAACTAAATTCTTAACACTATTTCAATCTTTTTTTCTGGTTAATATTTTTTGGCCATTCTTTAATTTTAAGTGATATATTTCTGGGCATATAGGATGTACATATAAACAAACAACAGTACCTTCTTTGCGGATCAATTTCACCGTCAATTCACTTCTATTTAGTTCATTACATTTTAAGCCTAAACACTACTCTACATTTTCACTCAGACCGTCTCCATTCAACCCAGGCCTCGACCCGTCTGTATACACACTAATTAAAACAGCTGATGGCCGTTTTTTTTTTTTACTTATTTTTAAAAAAATAAAATTGCTTTTTATAAAACAATAAATATAATTATTTTTTTGAAATTAATATTTAATGTGTGTATTCTTTTTATACATCACAGTTCTTTGCCCCGTATGGTTCTGCACTAGCATAACAAGATTAAAGACATTCCAAAACAAAGTCCTCCGGATAGCGGTGAACGCACCCTGGTTTATCAGGAACACCCAAATCCATCGGGAACTGGGAGTTGCGCCTTTTGCAGCCCACATTGAGAAACTCACCCGATGCTTCCGTGAAGGTCTGCCAGCCTGCTCTGGAGCGGTCCACTACAGTCTTGGCCAGCCTGTAGCTCGCAGGCTCCAGCCGAGACTGTACCAAGACTTTTTATTTTAATTATAATTTTCATGTTTCATTTATCAATATGTGTAAAGTACGTAGTAAGTTTTTTCTTTTTTCTCTTATATTATAGATATAAGAAGATAGTAAAAATAAAATATTTTAAGTTGCCTAAATTTATAAATTTTCTATAATTAAGCAGATAACGGAACATCGAAATTCTGAAAGGGTGAGGTTTGAAGACTCATCAGTCACCGATTAAATCTTCAGCTGCGATATTAATAAACACAGGTGAAGGTTAATTGGAAGACCCGTTCTGAACGGAATGAGTGTAATTCTTCGGTTTTATCTCCGCTAATTGGCTTCTAGTTTTTTGGAGGATCTTCTCTGCCGCTCCTAATACCTCCTCCCCCCCCCCCCCCCCCCCCCCGCTATAGGGGAAGTTATGTAATTGGTAAAAAAATCTATGCGGAGTTTTCTCAGTCTAGTGTGATGTAAAAAATTTACACTCATTAAGATTATTAATATATTATAAAATCAATTATTATTATTTGTATAAAAACAGCTGTTAGGAGTGAATGACAGTGAATGTAAACAATAAAAGCAATTTAACGTTTTTACTAAAATTAGGAAGCAAATTCGGTTTATTGGAATTAATACCGAAACAAACAAAATGTATTTTTTTTTTTTAATTTTGAACCTTAACTTTATAATTTTTTGACCAATTTAAAATAAGGTTGCACCATTGATTTCAGCGTAAAAAATCTTTTAAAATGAAGTATCGGAAGGTATAGGGTCCTATTTGAAATTTTTAAGTTGTACTGGTCCTGGGGTACCCCGTATAATTTTTTTTTCAAAAACATGTCAAAATTTTAAACTAGATTGAAAAATATTAAATACGTATTTTTTATATAACGTTATCGGTTCAAAAGAAATTCAGCCGGGCCATCTAAAAAGGACACTGTATATATTTATTGTATCCCAAGTATATATGTATTATATCCATTTATTATATTATACCCCCCCCCCCCCCTTTAAACCCATTTGGTTGAATATCAATATTTCATCCTTACGAAGTTCTGGATAAACATATAAAATTTCATGTTAATAGAATCAGGAGTTCGGAAAATATGAAAATTCGGACGAAAACTGAACATCGAGTTTTTGATTGATTACTTAACTTTCTCTATACTTGGTATAGCTGGGGAAGTTATAAGATGAGGGGGAATGGCACTAAGGCACTAAAGTGCAGATTGGTGGGTGAGTGCACGTAAGTGCAGCACAAAAATGGCAAAAATACATCATCAGCTGTCAGTAACAGAGGGGTGGGTGGCTGTATGTTTGGGGAGCTCAGATCCCAAGGGAACAAAGTTGTTCGCAGGAAAAATTAGTAAATGCATTGAAGTTAAATTTGAAGCTTGCGACGATCATCAGAAAATCAATGAATAACGTAGTAATACAATATAACATACATTTAGGGTGTATATTGTAAAAAAATTGTCAATAAATGAGAAAAAAAAATTTAACGCCCTCGATATCTCAACTCCCGATTATGTTTCCATTGTTTTTTAGCTAAATTATTGAAATGTGGGAAGAAAAATATTATTGTGAAATATCCGTTATAAATAAACCTGATATGTCTACGTGTTTCTCTGTTTGCAAGGGCATAACGCAAAATGGCAGAATGAAACTTACTGGGTATTTGAAGGATGACCCAATTTAGAATGTAGGCTATGCGGCGTTTCTAAATTTTGCTCCCGCTGTTCGGGGAGGGCTTCATTTTTTTTTACAACAATCATGTGGGGTATACCATATCAAAGGGTTTGACGAGAAGAGTAGGAAAATCATATCCGCGGAACATGTTTGTACTTTTGAGGGTTGCCCAACATGACGCTATGTACCATACAAACATTTCGTCGGTGAATCTTGAGAAGTTATCATCCCCCTTACTTAGCACTTCTCCATTCTTATATAAGATGTTGTGTCCATATTCATTATTTCAGGAGGAGTTATCGTGCCTATATAGCTCATAAATTCGTTGTTGAGTTTTCAACACTGCATATTTTCCGAACTCCTGATGTAAACAAAAATTCTGTGTATCTGTCAACACGAACTTCCAATAGAATGAATATATCGACATGAAATTTTATATGCGTATTCACAACCTCAAAAGGATGACATCCATTGAATTTCAGCCAAATTGGGCAATAGGAAGAGTGAGATCAGAGGAGCGGGGCTCGATTCAAAGGCCCCAATTGATTTTCAGTCCAAACGGTCGATTTTGGAGGGAATGAGAGAAAACATAAAATGTCTGACCAATCACATAACTTTCCCGGTACTATGTATAGCTAGGGATGGGGTGAATAGCACTAATTTTCTTTTACAATAATTATATGGCATATCAAAGAGAAGGGTTCGAGGGAAGTGTTGCAAAATATACATCTTTTCCGCCTTCAGAGGGCGGCGTTGTAGAGAAGAAACGTTTCATTCTTTGGAGGGTAGAGTAATATAAGTTACTCCCGTGCGCCACGCGAAGCCAATAAACCTGTTAGCAAATTTTATATAGGTATTCCTCAACTTGGAAATTCAATGAATATTAGAAAATGTAAATATTTTAATATCCACGTTTTGATAATATGTATTTTGTGACTTGCTTATTGCTATTGAGAACTTCTCTGCTTAGTATAACCACCTAACTGGCCTTTTGGCCGCCCTACCAGTTGAAGAATACTTCCTTATACCAACCCCACAACATACATCTCAGGGGAGGGTGTTGGGGGCAGGAGGGTAGAGCCCCCCTTAATCCCCCCTGGCAACGCCCCTCTTAGGGTTACTTCCTGTCCTCAACAATTTGATCTGAACAAATATAATGTGATGTACACTACGGAACATTTTTTTAATGAATATTTTAATGAAAAGAGGTAAATTTTTTTATTATAATCTAATATCATATATATATTAGATATATATCAAGGTGTTTGAGAAACAAAACAAGAAAACATATAAAAAACAGCTGTGAAATAGTGTTAAATGGAATGGAGTCGTGAGCTAGCTCTTAAACGGTGCATGTGGTTTGATATGTTTTAAATAAAATGAAGTTGAACAATTAGATGAAAGTTGACTGGAGTGGAATTAAAGTGTGAAGAGTTGACGGGGTCTGGTTTTTGTGGTAGAGGCGTCGAGAAGGTACAATTAATAATATCTATTTTCAATATGCCCAAATAAAATAAAAAAAGAAATAGTTTTTTAAGTATTAATTTAATGTTTTTGTGCCATTGTAAATTTTTGTTTTGTTTGTTCAAATGTTAAGTTTTTTTTAAAATTTAAATATGTAAATATAGATAATAACCCAAATATTTGTCCTCTTCAAATTCTATCCTATTCATCTTCCCTGTTGTCCCAGTAGTATCATTTAAAAAACCTTTGGATTAGAAATTAATATTATTTAAAATTATTTAAAAATTGGTATCTCTTTGTGAATCCAAGTGTAAAGTTTGTTTAATTGAATTTTTTTTTTGTTGTATACGTGTACTTTCTTAAAAATTGCACGTCTTAAATTATTGATAATATTTTTTTAGGGCAATTTTCGGCAAACTACTGTAGAAATCAAAATTTAAATAAACAAAAGAGATCAAATTTCTACAGGAAATGTGGTAGCAAACAAGTTTTTATCACATTTTTGGCATATCCCTTGTGTGGACGATTTTCGCCACAAAGCCCCATCATATTTTGGCAAAACCTTGATGGGAGAATTTTTTTTATATTAATTAAAGTAGGGAAACAGGTTGAAAAAGATGAAAAAGATAGAATAGAGACAAATAAGGGTTACATTTAATTTTGAGAAATAATATTTTTTTTTGCCAACTTCAAAAGAAGGTTACTATTTTATATAACATTGTTTTTGTTTAGTAATTATATATTTAGTAAAGTAAGAAAATGCCAATTACCAGAGGACAAGCGAGAAGATTAGAGGAGGAAAGTAGAGAGGAAGGGTCAAGTTCGGAGGAAAGATCCGATATGGAGTTATCGGAAGATAGAGAAAGGGAGACTCCAGCCGCAATGGAGTCCATGCAGGGTACAGGTGAGGAGTCGCAAGGGGAGGGGGTAAATAAAGATAAAGAAAAAGAGGGCATTGCTGCTCCCGATATGGAATGGCTCCGTGTTGTGTTGACAAAGTTAACTGGGGATATTGGAAATATCAATCAAAAAATAGAAGAACAGGGAAAAGAATTAAGGGGGGATATTGGAAATATCAATCAAAAAATAGAAGAACAGGGTAGAGATTTAAGGGGGGATATGAATCAAAAAATGGAAGAGCAAAGTAATAAATTAGGAAATTTAGAGACAAATTTAAAAAGGGAAATGGGGGATATGAATCAAAAAATGGAAGAGCAAAGTAATAAATTAGGAAATTTAGAGACAAATTTAAAAAGGGAAATGGGGGACAAATTAGGAAAATTAGAGACAAATTTAAGAGGCGACATTAAAAATTTAGAAGTTAAATTAAATAAAAAGGTGGACAATTTGATTAACCAATTAGAGAAAATTCAAATAGAAAATGAAAAAGTTGAAAGTAGGATAAATAAAGCAGGAGAAAACTTAGAAAAGCACTTTATTCAAAAAATTAACACGTTGGATGAAGGGAATTCTGAAGTAGAAAAAGAGGTTCTTATTATTGACAGTCAGTCACAAGTTGATGAGGTAGAAGGAACAGAGAATAACAGTGGGGAGGAACAGACCCAAATTTTAGAGAAAGAGGTGGAGGAAGAGAGTCAAAATGTAGAAAAATTAGTATTAAGTGAAATTCAAGAAAATAGGATTAATATTGATGCGGATGGAAAGAGTGAAAGGAACATTTGGATGTTATTAGACAAAACAAACGAACAGACTGAGGACAACAAACAAAAGACAAATTTTAATTTTAAAGAAAATATAGTTAAAACTTACAGACAAACTGGAAATAGAAAGGAGGTTAATAAAATACATAAGAACAATTTTAAAAAGAGAGTAAAAGCATTCAAACAGGTATTAAGGACAAAATTAACACTGAATGAATATTTAGAGAAGGGGGAGGGGATTTTTAAAGACATAATTCGCCGGGGCATCCGGAAAAAGATAAAATTAAATTTGGGCTTTGCAATATAATTGCATTAGCCACTTTTTATAGTGAACCCATTTTTTTTGCAACTCGGATGAGTTTGAGGAAATGACTGACAGACTAACATGACAGAATTAGGATCAATTTAAAATATGACGAAGTGACATTGAACTAATATAATAGTATGGATGATAAATTTATTTTTTGGATGAGAGAATTTTGGTATATGAAGAGTATGGATGAATTTTGGTATAGTTCTGCGTTTAAATTAATTAGGATTTAAATTAATTAGGATTTATATTTTTTTTTAGGATTAGATTAGATATTAGGATCAGTATAAAGTTAATCTAGAATTATATTTAGGGATTAGTCATCCAAATTTAATATATACAAATTATTTATTTGAGACTTACTTGTTAATAACGATTTTATTGAAAATTAAAACATATATATATACAGCTGATTTTGAACGAACATAATATGGAAGAAGATCGATTTTTTTTTATTATATTTTTTATTACAAAATGTTAGAAAGATAAAATCAGCAGGCTGAGAGATGCCTAGATCTCTTTGGAGACATGACGAACTTCCTGAGGCCGAGTCAAGGGGACAGATTTTCTGTTTCGGAACTGTTCAGCTAGGATACCGGACGTGACTAAATCATAATAATATTATAAATTAGAAAGACGAACGAAACTGTATAGAAGCCATGGAATGATAATATATTATATAAATTGTATGTATGCATAGGTTATTAAATTTTGTTATTATAAACTCTATTATTTAGACAAGTTCATTTATTATTTGAGTAACATGTTTTTTTTACGTAAATTTGTTTAATAGAGAGAGAGTAGATGAGAATGAGAAGAGTTGTAGGAGCAAATTATATAACTTTAGGAATAGGAACAAACAAAGGGTAATATTAATTAGAGAAGTTTTGAATTAATTGCTGATGACATTCTTTTAGACGTCGGGATTATATAGATTTGTTTGGGGAGAAATTATTTTTTTTAATCCTAGTAAGAGCTAGTGATTAATTGGAGATTTATATTTTTTTGATCTGCGAGAGATGATTTTTTTTGTGTCGACTAGAAAGAACTAGCGATATATATAGGAGATTTATGATGTAGTGTTGGTTGCCTACCTGAGATAGGAGGAACCGTATTTTTGCTACGTCAACGATGAAGTTATTATTATTAGGGAGTTATTAGTAGAGAAGGAAGTTGAAGTAAAAATATATGTGAGATACATTTTTTTTAGTTAGGAAGTATGAAGGACGTCTCAAAGAATTTAATACCTCAAAAGACAAGTACTATATATATATTAAATAAATTAAATTTGTATTCCTTATTACCCGGCGTGAGGCCTAATTTTGATTGTTAAGTAATATTTTGGAAGTGTGATGAAGTAAATAAAAAAGGATTTATTTAATTTTTATTTCAAGTAAATTTTTTTATATACAATCTTTTTATATAATTATTTTGAATATATACAAATGTTATATTGATGGTA
The DNA here is from genome assembly GCA_963662175.1 of Aradus depressus. Classification (NCBI taxonomy): domain Eukaryota; kingdom Metazoa; phylum Arthropoda; class Insecta; order Hemiptera; family Aradidae; genus Aradus; species Aradus depressus. The sequence continues at coordinate 16,776,523 of OY759215.1, forward strand.
AAGGCGGAAAGTAAAATTAATTGGCAATTTCTTAAATCTGCATCCAACTTGATTATTTCCAAACTTGAATTCATGACTATGACTGATCCTGTAAATATGTAAAAATTTAGTATTATATTTTTTATGTTCAATTAGTTCAAATTTTTATAAATTTAAGTTAACATTTTCTTTAGGTTAAGCATTAATTGTAAATTTTTAGATTAATGTTTGTTTTTGTTTATTAGAAATTAGGTACGTATATATATAAGTTTAATAATTGTAAATAGTTATAAAAATATAAAAAATGGGCATATATGTATAAAAAGAGCGTCGAATTGGGCATATAAAAAATAAAAATAAATCAGTGAGTGTAAGTGAGAGAGAGACTTCGATACATCGTTGAGCAATGAGTTGAAGACACCAAGGAGCCAGCCAACATGTGCGTTTGAGGAGGAAGCTAATCTACCTGTGTATTGGAGGAAGACGTTAATCCATCTGTGTATTGAAGGAGGAAGCTTATCATGTGGATTCGAGGAAGAAGCTAAATCAACCTGTGTATTGGAAGAAATTAAATCTGAAAGAACTTATATAAAAAAAAAAAATTTTGTGAACAAACATTTTTTTTTTAAAAAGAAGGAAAAGGCAAATGTGATGTACACTACGGAACATTTTTTTAATGAATATTTTAATGAAAAGAGGTAAATTTTTTTATTATAATCTAATATCATATATATATTAGATATATATCAAGGTGTTTGAGAAACAAAACAAGAAAACATATAAAAAACAGCTGTGAAATAGTGTTAAATGGAATGGAGTCGTGAGCTAGCTCTTAAACGGTGCATGTGGTTTGATATGTTTTAAATAAAATGAAGTTGAACAATTAGATGAAAGTTGACTGGAGTGGAATTAAAGTGTGAAGAGTTGACGGGGTCTGGTTTTTGTGGTAGAGGCGTCGAGAAGGTACAATTAATAATATCTATTTTCAATATGCCCAAATAAAATAAAAAAAGAAATAGTTTTTTAAGATATGCCCAAATAAAATAAAAAAAGAAATAGTTTTTTAAGTATTAATTTAATGTTTTTGTGCCATTGTAAATTTTTGTTTTGTTTGTTCAAATGTTAAGTTTTTTTTTAAATTTAAATATGTAAATATAGATAATAACCCAAATATTTGTCCTCTTCAAATTCTATCCTATTCATCTTCCCTGTTGTCCCAGTAGTATCATTTAAAAAACCTTTGGATTAGAAATTAATATTATTTAAAATTATTTAAAAATTGGTATCTCTTTGTGAATCCAAGTGTAAAGTTTGTTTAATTGAATTTTTTTTCGTTGTATACGTGTACTTTCTTAAAAATTGCACGTCTTAAATTATTGATAATATTTTTTTTAGGGCAATTTTCGGCAAACTACTGTAGAAATCAAAATTTAAATAAACAAAAGAGATCAAATTTCTACAGGAAATGTGGTAGCAAACAAGTTTTTATCACAATAATTTACCACACTGTCATCGATTCATAAATTCAATGTGACGTAAGTTCAATAAAAAAAAAAAATCATCGGTAAATCACTAGCAATGTACTTTCCCAGCTCAAATTACTTACATTAAACAATGTTTCTTCTCTCCTTCAAAAATATTTTTAATCTACAAAAATTTCATTAATAGACTTCAGAATCTGCATGGAAATTTTATGATAGACCTAATTCATTTTATAGTGAGTGTTAGGGTTTCGGAGATAGGCATTCTCCAGACCCCCCTCACCATTGTCCGATTTGAGTAAAATCTATAGCTACAGGGGGTCTGAATACACATATAAAGGTAGCCATACACAAGCGGGTTTTCCTCCAGGTTCGGCCTGAATTCTCCAACGTGTGTGGCGGGGTCCCTTGAGGCCGAATTTTACCTGTCTCAGAACAGAATTTATACATATGTTCGAGAATGAACCTTACTTGTGGCAAATGAGTTCAAACCACTACCATGATAGAAATAGAAAGGAGGCCGCATACGCGAAAATTGAAAGAAGTGGACGCAAAGGCCTTTTCCTTGAGGAAAATCCTCTCCGTGTGTGGGCGAGGGTTCCTTACAGGAAATCCCCAAGGAAATCCTGGAGGCTTTTTCCTTGAGGATTCCCTATACGTGTATGGGTACCCTAAGATTTTGTGGAGGTACATTATTTCTATCGGGAGTTATCGTTTCTACAGACAATCTTTTGGTAATTTGTCACTTTTGAATTTAGAAGATTGGAAAACATTAAATTTTTGTCAGAACTCCAGATAAAATTTGGGACATTACATAATTTCGGTTATACTTCTACAGCTGGGGATGTGAAAAAGAAGTTCTGCAGTTAGTTATTATGACTCATGTCCGGGCTTTAACTACAAGGTCATACCGCCTACTACCAGAGCACTCTTTCTTCACTCTGGTGGACATGAGCCCGACACTATTATGGGAGTACTAAATTTTGTCAACCCTAAATTTTTATTCATCTAGGGTAGGGGTCTTTAACGTGTATCTGACATTAATATGAAGATGGCTAATGTAGTGAGAAGTGATTATTTCACAGGTTATCCAATAAAATATAGTATGACCTCTCACAGATTTTTATTAGAAGTAGCTAGCCGGCTTTCGAGGTTTCCCTCATCATCAGGCAATATAATAATAAATTAAAACTTTTATAATAAAAATAAATACATTTATAAAACAATCTAACAACCTTTAACAATTTAAAATATCATGGATGGGGACAGACGAGGTATTCCTGTCCACCATCTGAGTCACAACCCTGAGGTAATATCATCCATGATACTTTATATTGTTAAAGTTTTCAGATTGTTTTATTTATTTATTTGTATTATAAAATGTTTAATTTATTATCAGACTGCCTGATGATGAGGGAAACCTCGAAATCCGGCTAGCTACTTTTAATAAAAATCTGTGAGAGGTCATACTATATTTTATTTGACAACCTGTGAAAAAAAGTACCTGACATCCGTACAGGCTTAACGTCCCATCCGAATAAACTAAGGGCCTCGGCCGGGTTACGAACCCCCAATCTTTGGCTCAGTAAGCAAGAACGTGTACCACTGAGCTACCGCCGCCATCTATAAGAAATTCTATATTTTCGCGTTTAAAGACAGCAGTGGGGGCGCCTGTAGCACAGAAGTAGCGGTCGAACCCGGTCGAGGTCCATAACCTTTTTTTTTTTATCTGGGAGCTAAAAATAAAGAGTATTGAGCATGTCATCCATCGGAGGGAATGTTAAACGACGGTCTCCCTCCGACGAGTCCTCCTGTAACCTGGATAGGCTAATATCAGGACTCCTGAAGTAGAGTTGAGCTAATGTCCACCAGAGCGACGAACGAGCTCTGGTACATACTTGTGAAGCCCAGGCATATGTCTCAAAGTTAAAAATATATATTTCAGTGGACAAGTTTTAGTTTGAATTTTACATGTGTTTTAGTACACTCTGGAAACTTGTAATAAATAAATAAAACAAACTTCCAAATCAAAAAGAAGTTTGTTTTATTTATTACATGTTTCGACAATGTGTCCATGTTTTTTCTATTTAGACCTTATTAGTATACCTTATAATTTCTGATGCAGTTCTAAATTTAGAATAAGACGGCAAAGTGTCTTTCGTTGAAGAAATTAACAGAATCAAGAAAAATGCATCAAGATTTGTTCTCAAGCTCAGTAGAAATGTATGCCAATTAAATACTTCGCATATACAAACAAAAATGATTATAATCATTAATCTAAATAATATTATTAACTTAAATAAGTATTAAAATTATTAACTTAAATAAATATTATTAACTTAAATAATTATTTGTTATAAGTAGAGAGTAGGTAAAATGCTGGGTAATTAACATGTAGCCCGCCATTTCTAAATTAGTTAAACAACTCAAGTCTAAACAACGGAATAAAGAAAACATAGCAAAGAGCTCTTTAGGTAGCAAAAACGAACATAACCATAAAAGTTCCAACACTAACTAGATCCTCTGAACGCAAGATCTATGCTTGGGGGGGGGGGGGGGGGGGGGGGGGGGAAGGGTCAAAAAAGTATATGATTGTGTTTCATCCTGAACCATTCATTATTTGCAATCTTATTTTCTGACATACATTTAAATGAGTATTGTAAACCAAGATTCAAATCAAGTTTCCATAATGTACATTGATAACAATAAAGATAGTTTTCTTTAATAATTTACAATAATTGCAAAGGTCGAATAGATTTGATAAATCATCTAGGATTTTACTAGTTTGCTAGTGCTGATATGAGGTCCCGATGAATATTAAGAGCGAGGGCATTCAAAATTTTCCCGTGCATGTTCTTCTGGAGATACATTTTTTATTCTCAGTGTAGAGAAGGATCCCAATTATGAAAAAGAAATGTAGTTATGATGTTAGGACTCTTAGTCATCAATATGACTTTGATGATTTATCTAATGTAAATTCATTGTCAATGGGAGGAGGGCTGGGATTGAACTCCCAACTCCCCCTCTCTGCCTACGGCGCTGCCTCTGTACTAATCGTATATATAAAGCTGGAAGCCTATGTAATAAATCTGTATGAGACTGGCATTGAAAAGGGGTACCATAAATAGAAAATATGTAGCAATTTGTTGACTTTGGGGGTTAATATTGGAAACCCAAGTGGCTGTTATCTGTCTTTGGCGGGGCGCCGGTAGTTCAGAGGTAGCGTGATAGCCTTCTAAGCTCAAGATCGCGGGTTCGAAACCCGGCCGAGGCTCTTAGGCTTTTTTAACTGGAAGGTGAAAAAAACATTGAGCACGCTGTTCTTCGGATGGGACGTTAAGGGATGGTCCCGAGCCTGTACGATGTCAGGTACTCGTTAAAGACCGCTACCCCAATTTTAGTGAAGGCAACATTCAAGACTCCCACTGCAGTGTATGTCTCATGTCCACCAGTGATGATTTAGAGAAAGGACGATTGTATTCCGAGGAAAAAATACTTCAGATTCCGATTCTTCACTAATAGAATCGTATATTTTAAAACGAAATTCATTGTTGACAAAAACAGACCAATTAAGTTTTGAAATTTAGCAAAACCGAAAGGAAATGTGATTACTTACCACAATTCTTCCCTGCCGAGTGGAATCGTCAACCCATACGAAGACAATGTCTGAGGAGGCAGGACTGCCGTCGAGGGACAGTCCGAGGCCGACGTAGCCCTGGGTGCGAGCGATGACGGTGAAGACGAGAGTGTCGCCTTGGAGGGCGGTGGTGAGGAGGAGGCTAGGTTCGAGTGCCCAGACCCCGGCGAGAGGAGCGCACAGGACACACAGCAGTAGCGGGGGCAGCATCACGACTGAGGGCAGGTGTGCTCGCTCCCTCTAACCAACACACATACAATAGACGCTCCCCTCTCTATTCCCCCACCCTTCGTTCTCCATCACATTGGCAAACAACGTTTAAAGCCAAGTATATATTGAAAAGCAACTGGCGATAAAGCTAACTGAGACTACGTCCTCTTTATGCAAACGGACTAAACCAGCTTGTCTACCGAACGGCGCTTTGTTATTGTCTGTTTCGTGTTGTAACGTTAATGGACGAATTTATTCCATAAAATCAATAATATGAACATTATAAAAATTAGATGACACCAACCATATGTTGGAGAGGAAGTTCGTTATTATGACTCATGTCTGGGCTTTAATTACAAGGTCATATCGCCTACTACCAGAGCGTTCTTCCGTCGCTCTGATGGACATAAGCCCGACTCTACTGTGAAAGTCCTAAATTTTACCTATCCTAAATGTTTATTCATCGACGGGGTCTTTAACGAGGAACTGACCTCTTACAGGCTCGGGACCATCGTTTAACGTCCCATCCAAAGCACGGGTGCACATGTTTTCTTCACGTTCCAGATAAAAAATCTAAAGATCTTGAGCTCAGTAAGCACTCATACCGGTACCCTGGAAAAGTATATTAAATCTTACAAGCAATAACAAATCGTATACCTGATTTGCGTTATTACTACTCTTAGTTGCTTTATTACTACCTTTTAGTACTATTTTTTTTTTTTAAGTATGGGACATCATAATTAATACTCAATGAGTTCGTTTTATTTCAGAAGTATAGGACTCAGAAAGGAACACAACTGCTTCTTATACAATATCGAAGTTATGACAAACAAGGATACCCTGCAGAAGTCTCCCCCGAGATTGATCTTTTCACTCTTCTTCGAAAATTGCAATCATTCCTCATTTTTTTTTTTTTTATCACAACAGACAACAGACCGGGTAGTGTATTTAATGTTTTATTGATCCCTAGACGAGGCAACATTATGCTTTGTCGATCCCTAGACCGTGCAATTTTCTTGTCCCAAGTTGTCCCAATTTTCGTTCAATTTCGGTCAAAATCTAATCATTTCTAAGTTACCACATGTGACATCTTCCCTATTATTTCAGATTTTTGCACAATTATAAGACTTATACTACGGGAATCAGAAAATCAAAAACTTATATTAAAAAGAGACAATAACATACAAAGCAGCATATAATAAAAGAAAGGACTTACCGGGATCTGTAATGGATACGCCACGCTATTCACTTGGATTATCTGCACATTTTATCTCTCTATACGTTTGCATTAATGAGACGCTGCACTGTTCTATGAACACAAGTTCAAATCTTCTTTTTAACTTGTGAATTCTTTTATTTACTTTTTTCTCAACTTATTTTTATTGGCGGTGATTCTCATGGTACTTATCTCTAAATATAGAACCCCACTAAAACTTAACTGCTTGACCTTTTCGTGTATAATTTGCTCTGAACTATTTTCTCATGGTTGCATCTTCTACCTACATCTAAACATTCATAAACAACGATGGAGGAATCTATTATTAACCGGTGCATTTAGAATTAGTCTCAATTTAATTTTTATATGTCAAATGTGATTTCCCTTCTCTTATATTTCTGAGATGCTGGTTACAAAATACATAAATAAATTATGTTTTGTATCTAAAAATACATGAAATACATAAGCAAATTATCGGTCAAAATAATGGTCTAGAGCCCATGCGATGTCAGTAACTCGTTAAAGAACCCTCTCTAAATAACTAAACCTGGATAGGTAAAATTTAGGACTTTCAGAGTAGAATGAGGCTCACGTTCACCAGAGCGATCATTCGTTCGCGACCTTATAGTTAAAGCCCAGGCATGAGTCACAAATACAATAACAAACAAATATAATAACAAACAAATATAAGAGTACACTGTGAAAGAGGGTTAGGTTAGGTTTTATGACTCATGCCCGGGCTTTAACTACAAGGTCATATCGCCTACTACTCTTTCGTCACTCTGGTGGACATGAGCCCGACTCTACTGTGGGAGTCCTAAATTTTGCCTAGGTACCCTAAATTTTTATTCACCTAGGGTAGGGTAGTACCTGACAAAGTACAGGCTCGGGACCATCGCTTAACGTCCCATCCGAAGGACGGCGTGCTTAAGTTTACTTTACCTCCCAGATAAAATAAACTAAGGGCCTCGGTCGGGTTTCGAACCCACGATCTTGAGCTCAGAAGACAAGCACGCATACCACTCAGCTACTGGCGCCCTCACACAGTGAAAGAGATCGCCCCTGTTTTCTACAAATGTTCTTTTCACCGCTGTCTCCCAACTGTGCCTTAGACGAGTGACGTGTTCAAAAGGAATATTGTTTAGTACGTAATTGCAGTGTGTTGTTATTAATTATTAATGATTGAGCTGTGAATGCTCGTAAATTCTAGTCTAATTTGGTTTATGTATGTTCAGATTCACCAACTGAAGATGTCAGATTGATGAAACTAGTTGTGGTAAAAATAAAATATGTTGGACTGATACATCTGCATTACTTATTTAACAAGTAAGTCCACTACATCCGCTTACCACCAAGAAATATATTTTTTTGTAAGGACTAATTTTTCGAATGGATTAACAGTTTTTGTGTAAATCAATTTAAAAGTCTAAAAGAAATGGGTTTCCAGTTGTGATTTTATGACGGTTTTCGACATATATATGATTTGGAGCCTAGAATAGTGAATGTCTGTCAGGTGATGAGTGGCAGTTCTAGTATTTTATAGAACAGAATTTTATCGAATTTTGGAAATTCATTAAATCCAAGATAGCTGATAAATTCTTTGAAATGTCTGCAAAGGTCGACGGTGAAACACCGGCAATGTACTTCCCCAGCTCGAGTTAATCAACTAAGTTTTCACTCTCCCTCTAAACCACTCTACGCATTCGGTTGACAATTGATAGATGTCTTACTCAGGGACAATCATTGCATCAACAATTATGAGAGTTTTTGAGTTGAACCCCCTTCTCTAAACCTCCCCCCATCGCGGAATATTAATAGATGTCGATACATTTATTACTTCGCCAATATATTTTGTGTTAATCAGGGAGTCGGAACACATGCGATTCCGATGAAAACTCAACATCGAATTTCCCAGTGAAACTGGGGAAGCAAAAATAGCAGATATGTGTAATGAAAACAAAACGAATGTGGATCATGATTTAAAGGTTATTAGGGTCTGTTATCCGGAAAAATCAATTTCTCTGAAGTTCAAAAGTTGTCTACAATCCTGGTTAATTAAGGCTAATGTAATATAATTTTTGCTTGAGCTACTGAAGCGATTAGCGGTGTTTTCAAAATGTGAAATCCACTAACTGGATTTATAACGATTTCTGTTCCCCTTTGATTGGGCTAGAGAAATATAAATTGCATCCATTCTAACAGAGCTCATTGCCTTGAAAAACAGGTTTTTTATATTTTCTTATATTTTTAATATTAAATTTAAAAAAAAAAAAACCTAATGTAGCTGTGAAGAAGTTCCGGTACACTTAGTGAGTGTGAAAGGGAAATGGGACCGGAAGGGAAGAACCGTAGTTCGGGCGAATGATTAGCAGCCAGCCTGCCACATCTGCATAAGCAGCGGATATAGAGATATCGGCAAAGAAATATTGGTGTACAGCTGGCAACTTCAAATACCCGAATATATTTGTGGTAACGATGGATCGGATAATAGAAAATTTGGATGTTAAATAAGTTTTAAAAAAAGTCCGTGCACGCCGAAGTTTCGTAGTTAGCGGGATTACAGTAGGTATTGTATATATATATGTAGGTACATGTGCCTTAGTAAGAATAAGGAAGTATTGTAGTCGTGCCAAAAAATCGAGATTGAGTTCTCAACGGAATTTCATTTTTCAAGGTCCTATGAATACGATTTGACCATTTTTGCGATGATAATTGTGTATATGACTACATTTTGTGAGCACTTAACTCAGAAACAATTTTAGCGATGACCTTGCAATTTAAGATGAAGATTCAACTTGTCACCTTAGTTCTAATTATTAAGTCGATTTTACAAGATAAAAGACACACTTTACGGGAAATATTTTTTTTCGAAAACCATCCGGTTTGCTGAAAACCGTCTTAAAATAACTCATAACACATTTTTTTATACGTTTGATAGACTTAAGCGAAAACTGATAGACTTAGTCTTATTGAAAAATATGTTCTTACACAAATGTTCCTTTTGAAATTCTCATTCTTCAAAATGTGCATTCAGACTCGAGATACGACCAAAATGTTCAAATAATTGTAAATGATTACTCTATTTCATAAAATGTAGGCATAAATTAATAAAAGGCTAGATCTGTAAAAACGTGTTTGGTATAAGGAAGTCTTATGACAGTGTTGGCCACAACAGATATTTTTTATATAAAAACAGTGTCCTTCGGATGGGACGTTAGCGATGGTCCCGAGCTTGTACGATGTCAGGTAACTTCTTAGAGACCATTACCCTAGATCAACAAAAACAGGGTAGGCAACATTTAGGACTTCCATAGTAGAGTCGGGCTCATATCCAACAGAGAGGCAAAAAAACGCTCTGGTAGTAGGCGATATAATCTCGTAGTTCGAGCCCGGGCATGAATAAATGAAAATAACTAGCTAAACTCAGAATCTACAATTCAAAGACCTTCAATTTTCTTTTATTTACTTACTATCCGTAGTACCTCGGACAACGCCTTCGTGAGTCACTTACTATATAGTAAATTTCGGTCGTCAAAGGGCTTAGGGTGATTTTTTATAATTAATTATTTATTAATTTATAAAGATATTTTTTACATTTCAATAATGGCTGCCAAGTGTGTAGGTCAGCAAACAATTCAAATATATTTGATTAAGGTGTTTCAAAATAAAATGTTAAGAATGGTTGCGGACGCTCTCTGGTTATTGCCAACCTCACAAGACGCTGATATTGGACTTCAGAAGGAACTATAAGGCAGGAGCTGCCCACTATGGCCTAGGAAGGCCCACCCAATACAACAGAAGACTCAAGTCCAAGAAACTCTTTTGTGACATGTCGTGGCTTTAATTACAAGGTCATATCGCCTACTAACAAAGCGATCTTTCGTCGTTCTAGTGGACTAGAGCCCGACTTTACAGTGAAAGTCGTAAATAATGTCAGCCCAGGTATAGTTCACCGAGGTAGGTTTGTTAGAGTACATGACATCGCGCAGGCTCGGGACCATCGCTTAACGTCTCATTCTACGAACGCCGTGCTTAAGGTTTTTTTCACTTCTCCGATAAAAAAAAACCTAACGGCCTCGGCCGGATTTCGAACCCGCAATTGTGGGGTTGTTTCTTGGTATTTAAAGCAAAAACTGCGACTTTCCGTTACTAAGATATAGACTTTTTTTTGGGATAAAATACTTTAAATAAACAAGTAACATAGAGTACAATAATTTTCATATCGTTGATGAAAATAATGTCCCTTACACAAAGTAAATTGTAGGCATTGTTCGACAAATCGGACGAAAATACATTGAGGGGCAAAATATACGTAACATATATAAATATGTTGATATACGGTAAAAATTTCAGACAATGTCCTTTTATAACAGGTTTTCGACTATGGGTACCAAACCGAGGCCTTGAGTTGTGTCCTGCAACGGAGGTTTCACAAACTACAAACCGTGCTAACACGGGTAACACATCTAGTCAATGTACACTCATCTTGCAATTACCAAAAGACAATCTTGGGGACGCTCTAGTTCCGTTCAGTGTGGTTCTACTTTAAATCAGACAAAAAATTGTGAATAGGAATATCACTGGGCAACTTCGGGACTAAGCTAGTAAATAAGTTACGAAATTATGTGATGGGCTGAGGCGAACGGAAATAGAGAGCGGGAGTTGAAAGAGAAAGAGCGTGCGCGCGCCCACGCCGCACAGTGGGCCAGATCCCAAATCTAGCTGGACAAAAGTCCGAAAATGAAGTGAGAGATTTCGGGAAGAAAACAACCTGGTTCAACAAGTAGTATGTGAGAGAGAAATAAACAAAGGGAATTTGAGAGGACAAAGTCAATACAGCGCAGCCATGAAATAAACAAACAATGCAAACAGCCGTATTATCTTGGAGGCGAGGTAGTTTTACTCCATCACTTACTTGTGAGTATCGCTTCCGAACATTACTGATCTTTCTTTATTATTCTTCTATGGAAGGCATTCAAAAATGTGTCTTAGCAATTTTTGTTTTGTCTTAAGTCAGTCAGAAAGTTTTGAAAGGGTCACAAGAATAGTGCACGTTTGAAAAAAAAAGAAAAGTTCATTCTAGTTCATAAAGGCGTAACTTATTACGTACCTCTCATTACCTCGTAAACGTTCATTATTCTTGTTTGTTGAATAGTAGATAATAGAATGGCACTTAATTTAACGACCCTTTTTTTTTTTTTTTTTTTTCAGTAATGTTATCGTATTTGTAACTGCAGGTGTGAAAATGTCTATATGTAGAAGGGAGTTGTACGATGTGTTGAGAGCCAGCAATCGTTCTATTGGAAATACCCTCGAACAAATTACATTCCTTTTTGCCTATACGAAAAAAAAGTGTGGACTCGGCAGCTATTGATACGCCAAAGCAAGGAGGCGGCAATGATGCTCAAAGATTTTTCCAAAATCCTTTCTTAACAGCTGAAATTACTGGCGTGGATGAAAAATTAATCGAAAGGTTTAGCATACTCCTACAGGCTTTGTCATCAGCTTATGATATTTATTTGGAAGCCTTTGAAACTTTCGCTGCTGAAACTGCTCGTAGGTACGTCTTCCTGTATGATTGGTACACCATACCGGTCGGTGTTCATAAAATACTTATGTATGGGAGTGCTCTTATCAAACATTTTCTAATATCTACCGGACAGCTGACGGAAGACGTTCAAGAAAGCCAACATAAGGAGATAAAAAGGTTCAGGAAACACTTTTCTAGAAAAATGGATCGATTTTCTACTAAGACTGAATTTTGAACAATCTGCTCATTTTGTCTGATCCTTTTATTGGCTCCCTCAGGCCACTGCCTTCCAAAAAACTGTTATAAGTAAGAAAGTAAGACAATTACTCTTAATTTCAACCACGATTTCGGCAGAAATTAGCAGTGAAGACAACAATTCAGTTAGTGATTTTGGTTTGAGCGACTCTTTCTAATTATAATAATTAAAAAAGTAATTGACAAACCATAGTGTTATTCGTTATTTTTCTGCCTTTTTATGTCCTGAATAATTGAAAAATAATAATTTATCAGTAACTTATTCACAGGACTTTTGACCCGCTAGATTCGGGATCTGGCCCACTGTGCGCCGGCTCGAAACATGAAGTCCAAGCCAGCGAGTATACGAACGGTGATGATCGTTGGCTTTGTGGCTAGCGAGGGTCTGTCTGCGCGCACACATTTCCTCTCTCTCTTCCGTAAACTTAGAGATCACATTTTGTGAATTTTTTGGTGAACCCTAAAATCATGACAAGCAGTGAAACAGACTCTGAATATGAGAATAATGGTCCAGAACCGTCGTTCAAAAAGAGGAAATTAAGTTCAGAAATTACAAGTGTTGCATCATGTTCGGAGGAACAACATTTTCATATTAATACCCAATCTACTGATAATGAACCACAAAGGTGAGTGTACGCCTGCTTAGCGTTGCTGGCGTCATAAACAGCGCCTCTTTTTTTTTCTCAATTCTCATTCTCTCGCATTCAAGAACCTAATTTCTTATTTCTCTTACCATAGGCCTATTGTCTCTACTTTGGAATTAAATGTAGTGATTTCTTATGTTCCTAACAACGAAAATAATGTTGATTTAACAAATGAATAAAAATAAAAAAACCCAATAAATAAAACTGATTTCCCCTGAGAAATCCCATAGAACATAAAAATAATATTTATGGATCAAAAAACGTTTCACTTCTGGCTTGTGTTCCAAGCATGCACTATTTTTTGTTTTGTAATATTAGGTTTTTCTACATAACAGTTGTCGCATAAATCAAGAAACCCTCTTTGAGAATTTGTTGTACATTTCGATATCGTACGTATAGACATACCACGAACTTCCTCTTCCGACAGAGCTAGTTCCCTACTCCAATCAGACCTTTGATACGTCATAATTTTTGTAACGTGAACGTTTGGTGCTAAAACTTGAAAAGACAAATTCTTCAAGCATTGCAGAGTTTTCTCTAATGGTTGTTAATTTTTCCTGACTGTGTGACCATTTTTTGGAAGAACCTCCAAGAGATCAAAATACGGTTTGGTCTGCTATATCGGCTGTTCAGCAGACAATCCAGAGTTTCTATTGAAAACAAACTGGCTATTTACCAGACAATAATAAGACCCATATGGACACCAACTATGGGGTTGTGCTAAGTCATCTAACATCAAGCGTATCACGTTTTCTTTTTTCAATCGAAAGTCCTAAGAACACCGATGCACCCTTCCATGTTTCCAACCTTACTCACCATAACGTAAAATTCTAAATGTTATTGACCTCATCAAGTCCCGCTTCTCCAAATCCCACTCTAACCTTTCATTCCATTTCAATCCCATCCTGTCCTCTCGCTCCCATCCAGATACTCCCCTCCGTAAACTGAGGCAGCGCTGGCCAAGAGACCTGCTAATATGGGTTGGATGTACGTGCGCTGCAGCATGCGTCACGAAAAATGGCGCCGTTTAAGAGGCAAATAATAGCGCATGCCCCACGTTCGTTCCTCCTTGCCTCGTGTTAGGCACAAAAGGGAAGAGGAAGATGAAAACGCACAAGTGTGGACATAACTTAAGAGAGCAAATATATTTAGGGATGTTGATGGAGATCAGCTTTACTTCTCATGCACTATCACTTTCAGCTCTCCTGTTCTCTTGGTCTGCCTCCCCTGTTTGAATTAAGTTGGAGGAAGGGGATGGCATGGAGACGGGGTGTTTTGAGGAGTCTGCTCCTGAAGCTGAAACCTACATTTTCATGTGTTTACTTTCTTTAATTAATATAAACATTTATTTTCTTTTATTCTTCAATTTTTATTATAAAGTTTTATTCTTTTTACTTATTTTATTTATTTATTTCGTACTTTAATATATATTTTATCTGTAGATATGTTATTTATTTAGTTATTATGTGTATATTTTGACCATCACATTTACTTATGGTGCTATTATACCGAATGGTAAATATTAAAAAAAAAAAAAAAAAGTAGCTCAATTTAAAATAAGAAATAAATAATTAGCCTATTTTCCACTGGTACAGAAAAAAAGAGTAAATTCCTGTTAGTGGGGTGGTTAAAATTGTTCAAATGAAAGTTGTCAAGAATACAAAGTTAAACAGCTTTTTTTTTCTTCTTTTTTTTATGCACATGGAATAGGTTTCACAGTTTATAATGCAAATAGCTGGTAAAATGTTTTAAATTCTTAAATATTAATTAATGTTAGGAGAAAAATATGTTCATTAGAAGCTGAGTAACGGGAGAAGCGGGCAGGAGACTAAATCAACATTTATCCAGCGATTTGCATTTTGAACTGTGAGACCTATCCATAAGACTACATATTAAGACAGTTTGTCAAGGGTTTCAAGACAAACAAAAATAGGTAATGAAAAACATCGTAATCAAAAATTAAAAATACAATGTTTATTTTCAACATAACATAATTTCATTGAAATTCCTTATTGGAAAAAATTAAAAACATCTATTTGTCAACTTTCTTAAAATAATCAGATATCTTGCGTTTGCAAGAGGGTGTGGATAGAGGAGTGGAGGAAGGAGAGGAAGAAGTCGTGAAGGAGCTCATGGCTGCCCATCGAACTGACTCTGACTCAAGAGCCCGCTTCCTGCCTTCCTTGGTCTGCAGAGAGCAGGTCTCACCGATCATAGGCTCCTTGCTGCCGCTCCGGGGACAATCGGGTTCAAGTAGCCTCTTTGACGGCTCACAGACCTCTTCCTCTGCAGCTTTCCTACCTTCACCACGCCGTTCACTCATCACAATTTCATCCGTTAATTGGTCAAGAACAGTTCTTCCGTTTACTACGTCTTTGTCCACCTCTTCATTCAGTTCACGTTTTCTACATTTCTTTGTATGAAAAAATCGACTACGATAAGAAGTATCCAATACGTTCTTGACTTTCTCTTCAACATCTACCGGTTTTTCATCCGCCTTGTAGAAAATAGTACTTTTTCCTTTCATTCTTTCTTCTTCTGCGTTTCCCTTCAATTCCCCTTCTTCAAGGGTACGTTTCCGTTTATTCACAGGCTCCTTAATATCGATATCCAATAAATGATCGTCTTTCATATCGCCACGCATTCCAATCGCCGACGTTTTTTCATTCAGCCAATCTGAAATAGCTTCTTTTTCTTTCCTACTTCCATCTTTTACGTCTTCTCCCTCAATGGCTCGTTTTTTTCTTTCATTTGGCTGCAGAGAGCAGATAGCATTGTTCCCACTGGAACAAGGATCAGACAACTTCTTGTCGTTCTCTTCCAAATTTTCCTCTGGACCTTTCTTATATTTGCACCTTTCACTAGACGACTTTTCTCCATCTAACCAATCAAAAACACTTCTACCTTCTTTCGTGCTTTCTTTGTCTACGTCTTTCTTCACTTTTTCACTCTCCAGAGTACGTTTCATCCGTTCTTTCAATTGCAGAGAGCGATAACGGAAAGAATCATTCAACAACTGTTTAGCATTCTCTTCAACATTTTTCTTCGAAGGTTTCAACGACGTTTTCTCATTTAACCAATGAGAAACGTTTTTTCTTTCCTTCCTATTTTCTTCTTTCTCCTTTTCTTCCACCTTCGGAGCTGTTTCTTCTCCACTCTTCCAGTCCATCAGCTCCCCTACTTCATTCTTGAATGGCTCCCTATCCGCTTTCTCAACCTCTCCAGCCGTTTTCTGTCCACTAAAGCAAATTTCCTTGGTAAGTCCTACAATAAAACCATTGTAGAGAAATATGCAAATTTAAATGTTTCAATATGATAAAGTATAATTATATAACATAAGAATCACGAGCCAAATAGAACAAAAAATATGTTTACCAGGAAATACAAATATGCTTTGAACAAAATATTCATATTACTTCTGTAAAAAATAATTTAGCTGGTATCACTTAAAAAAATTTCTGGGTACATAATATCGACTATGTTATCAATTCATACTGCAATAGAAACAAGTACTTTTATTTGTGAAAAACTGTTAATGTTTGAGTTCAACGGCCATGTTCTCCAAGACACTTGGCCCACTACCGGTTCTTTACAGGTTATCCTTTCACACCAGAGGCAAATTAATACAAATACTCTTATAATTACAGCTAATTAAAACATGATTCGAGAGCCTGCATAATTTGAGTAATGAGCAATCAACTTACTGACACCAGAGGGACAGATCGCTCGACTCGAGAACAATCGGCGGAGCCGCAGAACAAGGGAGGGTGTAAAAGAGACCCCAGATAAAATTATTATAAAATATTATATATATGTATATATACTATTATACATATAAAATTATTCATACTAAGATCAATTGTTCAAAGAATAATAGACGGGTCGACAACAATTAGGCAGTGTGAGAAAGAAGGGCTTAACATCGGCCGGTTTGATTTGAATGTGAACTATCTGTCTGATTTTAATATGTGGATCTGTCTGAAGCTTCATTATATCAAGTTGGGCTCAGATGATAGATCTGTCAAAACGAATAGAGCAGGGATTCCCAAATATTTTATTTGGCATACCACCTAATTTAACTCTCTCAAGGACAAATACATTTATTTTTATACATCATACCACACATATACATAAATAGACATAGAGATCCCTATCGAGCCACTAAACAATACGTCTGGATATCAAATTACTTTCTCACAATAAATCTAAAGCCCAACAACTCTTCTGGGATAACAAACATTTAAAAGGTTCTATATGCTCTCGTAATTCTCTAGCGTTATATAGTGCATCTCCTAGATCAAAGATCGGCGATTCGCGGTCTTAGGCTGGTCATTGCGAGACTACTGTAAATTGATTACTTTTTTTTTTTAACGAAAAATGGAATTTATCTGCGAAAATATATAGGCGAGAGCCACACTTTCCACCACAGTGCGGGATGAATACAAGTAAAAACAAAAATTTTGCCGATCCCTGACCTAGGAGTATGGGAATATAATTTCATGACCTCAAATATTAGTCGAGTCAATGAAGATTCTGGCTTGAGAATCATCAGAAACAGGTCGGATTTAGATGAATTTTTTAAAAAAACTTTCATTTAAATACATTATTTGAAATTAGAAACATCCTGACAGGCGGATCAAGTATTTATATTGTTTAAACAATTATAAAGAATTATTGTATTACATAATTATGTTTCTAAGTCAGTGTAATAATTAAAACAAGAAAATCATCATTATAGTCAATTCATAAGTTGTAAAATCATATTTATCTATAATTTTGAGCGCACTTATATGCTTGCGTCGCGTATAGGATAACTAATATTTCTCATTTTACAAATAATTATTCAATCTTTATAGAATTTTTTATCCTAATTCGAGACATACTGAAAACGTTTCTAAAAATGTAATCCCCTTAGTGCTTGACTTCTGAGCTCAAGGTCGTGGGTTCGAAACCCAACTGAGGCCCTTAGTTTATTTTATCTGGGAGGTAAAATAAACTTAAGCACGCCGTCCTTCGGATGGGACGTTAAGCGATGGTCCCGAGCCTGTACGATGTCAGGTACTCGTTAAAGATCCCTACCCTAGATGAATAAAAATTTAGGGTAGGCAAAATTTAGGACTCCCACAGTAGAGTCGGGCTCATGTCCACCAGAGTGACGAAAGAGCGCTCTGGTAGTAGGCGATATGACCTCGTTGTTAAAGCCCGGGCATGAGTCATAAAACCTAACCTGTAATCCCCTTAGGTACAATATTTATTATTTTACAGCTGTTTGTTTCT
This sequence comes from Aradus depressus, assembly GCA_963662175.1. NCBI lineage: Eukaryota > Metazoa > Arthropoda > Insecta > Hemiptera > Aradidae > Aradus > Aradus depressus. The sequence goes on from OY759215.1 coordinate 16,794,752, forward strand.
TTTAATTTTTCGAGCCTCAGTGAGTATGTTCATCGCGAAATTATTTACTGTGCTCAAAATATTTATTAAATGTATATGCAATTTTTCAGAACTGTTCAAAATAAATGTTTTTCATTGCTCAGAAGTTTTTAGCATGTTTTTTGTATTATTTTCTGTTTGAGAGCAAATTCTACTCCGAAATGACTTATACGCTTGCATCGTGTATAAGTTATGAAATGTTTTCTTCTTTATACATAATAATCCAACATTAATTTAATTTTGTTAGTTAATTTAGGACGTGTTGATGAACCGATTCCAAAAATGTCTGCTCTTTCCATACGCATTTCAAAGATTTTTCAACAACTTTTGTCATTTATATTACAGATCCAGCAACAAGACACTGTAGACTCCACAGTCAATTAGAATTCAAAAATTGTATTTCGCTCGCCGGAATGTTTCTGATTTCAAGTTATATACAGTAAAAGAAATATTTTTAAAAAAGTGTCATTATAATTGGTACTATTCCTGAGAATTCTAAAATTTCGCAGATTTGTAGGCTTCATTGACTCCACTATATATAGAGACATATATCCAACAGACATGTTGAGGACTTAGAATAAGATTGTAAGGGGCTGATTGTTACCTCAGGTAATGTTACCTTTGATATTTCCAAGTCTACCATAGATGAAGTCGTACAGAGAGCACCCTGGTACAGACACGCTTATCGTGTAGGAGGTCAACATCTTCCAAAGGGTACCTGAACATAAGTAGAAAATATTTTAAAAAATAGTACATGACTATTAGCTACAGCCCTCAAATGAAACACATCTTCATACGTTCAGGGCAAGGGAGTCATGAACAAAAGAATACATAATATCTTGGAAATCAGTTCTCTTCAAGTTAGATACTGTGATTCATGCCCGGGCTTTAACTAATAGGTCATATAGTCTATTAACAGAGAGCTCTTTCATCGCTCGTGGAGATGAGCACGACTCTGCTTAAATTTTGCCTACTTAGGTTTATTCACCTAAGGGGGTCTTTAACTCGGGACCATCGCTTAACATCCCATCCGAAGGACGGCGTGATCAAGGTTTTTTCACCTCCCAGATAAAAAACCACAGCCGGGTTTCAAATCCCGCGATCTTGAGCTCAGTAAGCACGCACTCTAGAAAGAAATCCAGTTTTGTTTATGATAAATATATGTACATTATTTTTCCTGAAAAGTTAAGAGTGCTTGGTAAGATTGTTGTGGAGATATTGAAGAGCATGGAGTTGACTCGCGGGACTGGATCTGCAGCAGCTAGTGATAGAAATGGACGACCCAGTGCATGTCGGTTCCTGGGTAGAGCAGAAACGGGCTGGAGAAACCATTGATCGCCACAGGCCGATGGTCGAAGCCATAGCCTCACCTAAGCCCTACTCAGATTCCGAGCTCCCTCTACTAAGCCGGACGGGTGATGTTGTGCAATCGAAATCAATAAAAATATTGGATAGATGTGATTTTCAAGAGTTTAATGAATTTTGAGTGTGTTTCCATTATCTTAACAATTCTCAAGTAGGGTATAGGGATGGCATGCTACTTCGAGTTTCGCCTACTGCACTACAAGTTCTCTTCTCTGATCCCATCCTCTTCCTTTCGGCCGAATCAGTGGAAAATTAATTAATTTTAATTCCAAGAAGTGGGGAAAAAAAGAAGACTAGTCGTATGAGACTTGGCACAACCTGCAGAGAAAGACAGATAAAAAGAAACAACATTTCACAACAACATTGTTTTCCAAACATCGTAATCGAAGAGATATCAAAATATAGAAACCATTCAGACACTTAGCTCAAAAGTGAGTTTAAAAATAGCATACCGACACTAACGGAGGCTGTCCTGAGGGTGGACCATAGATCATGGATATCTTTGGCAAGGGCAGGATCCCCGAAGGTGAAATAGGCCACAGATCTGCCGGCCACTCCTGCAGCCATCAGCTGGAGGAGCGACTTGAGGTGGGGGTCTCCACGGAAAGCACCACAGCCCCAGTTGCCCGTGGCTATGGCTGGCCCACACTCGCTCCTCCCGGCCGAGAACCCTGCGTACGCCTAGAGGACACACAAAGTGAGGGTAAGGAAAAATACAAATTATACTGAACATTTTCTGCAGAGATATTGTGAAACAATAAAAATAAAGGAAAACGTACCTTATTAAAATATTGTCTATTTCACAAAATATGTATAAACTATGGGAGTACTTTCTGTATTGCTATGATCTTCAGCCACGAGTCGTGGCTGATGATGGTAGCAATACCGAAAGTACTTCATTTTTTATTTGGTTAGAAATCATTCAGCGGTACTGAATATGGAGAAATTAATATAAAATAAATAAAAATAGAGCATAAAACATTATGGGCTATAAAAGAGAAGGAATTATTAATGCGTTGGATGGGAAAAAAAAAGTTTAACATTGTGAAAGAAGAATCCATCTCGTCTTCACTGTCAAACTACTACTAGTGTTTTAAAAAGTTTGAGTTACGTTGGAAATATTGACGAAAATTGTAGCTTAAAATAAAAGAAAACAATAGAATAAAACCTTATTGAGCTCCCTGTTGATGAACTCCATGGAGTACTGGAGGCGAGGCCTGGTGAAGCGAGTAGCGTCGATGGCAAGAACACTGTTGCGAAGTCTCCTGAAGCAGTCCCTCTCTCCCAGGTCCACGTAGTTGTCAGACCACCTGAATGTATTACCATAGCCCTCGTGGGTGCTGAACCTCTCGCAACCTACAACAATCAACATGCTTTCATTTAGCAACTCATATAATTATGTATTTGTGTTCTAACATAGATTTATGATCAATAATCTTAGTAAAAACAATTCTAGGAGGTTAATCAAACATTTACGCCATGAAAAAGCGTTGGGATTGCAAAAACCGTGACACACAATACCAGCTGGGGCGCCTGCTGTTGCTCTCAATTCTAGCGAGGGAGCACTAGAGAGAAAAATTTGCATTACTGAAAGAAAAATGAATAACTATTTTACATATTCGTTTATATACTCGTACATCGGATTTCCAGCATATTTAAAAATCTATATAAGTCACAGCAATACTTATATAAAAAAATTAAATACAGTTTTGGCGAAATGATTTAGACGCACTTTCTTAGACCCGCAGATACTTATGAAACTCTTTATGACCTATGTTTTTATTCTCAAATCAGAAATGCGATTCATTGAGGAATCATCTGTTTTGGTGCATTTCAATTGGCAGATTGTTAGCAGATTTTTCATTTTTAGGCCGTTTTTCGAATTGTTCCTAAATCCCGATGAACCAGAAATATTTCTGTTTAGAATTAGTATGTTACCAGCTTCCATTTGACACCTATAAGACATTTATAAAGAAAAAATAAATAAGAAAAAATTGAATTTCACTCTTACCCCAAAACTTCTTTGTTTTTCATTTTTTCTAAAATTACTGTCTGCGTGCCAGCAAGACAATCAAAATTTCAAGTGTACATCAAACGGTTCGAAAGCTATGAGGCTGAGGCAGAAAAACAACACTTACGATGTATATACACATGGTTTTCTGTCTCAGCCTCATAGCTTTCGAACCGTCGGGAATTCCAATAATAAGAAAATAAATTCCCTGTCCTCCAACAATATATTAATGTTTTTTATTAATTCAGTTAGGTTACCAGTTATAATGAGAGCCTCGGTGTCCTCCAAGGCCTCAGAAAATAGTCTTGAGACAATTAGTTCGGGGCAGATGGAAAATTTGATTTCTTCTTGGACTGAACCCCGGCCGATGACTCCACCTCCAACGTGCCTGAAAAATAAAAAATAAATTAGTTATCGTTCAAAAACTACAAATATGTATAGCTCGCGTAATGAATTCGAAAGTTTGTCATTGAACTCGCGATATCGCATGGCGGAGCTGGTGACTCACTTATTAAATATTATTTTCTTACTTCCCTCAACCCCAGATCTGGATAGGGGAGGAATGCATATCCCCTATCCAGTGAACCCACAATAGAAGAACGAGGTAACTTCGTATTCATTCGGGTGGTAGTTTCAGTCAACATCATCTTTGTAGAATAACCTCAAGTACTATAAATAAAAACAAAGAACTTGCTTAACTTTTGTAATATCTAATTCTATAAGAATATATATATATACATTAAGTGTACCGGTTTCGGCTTACGCCAATGTCAGCCAAGACTGGTAAACTTTACGTATATATTTTTGTGGAATTAGACAATGCAAAAGTTAAACAATTTCTTTTTTTATATCTTCCACTATATCGACACATATCGCAAAAATGTACATTTCCCGCACTGCAGTTCTTGTATCTTTGTTTTCGACTCGGCATCAGTCCCAACAAACTGACTGAGTCTATAGAAAGTTCAAAGTGACCATAGGATACACCAAGAGGGTATAGCATGCTTGGCTACTGAGCTCATGATCGCGGATTCGAAACCTGACCGAGGTCCTTAGGTCTTTTATCTGAGAGGTGAAAAAACCTTGAGCACACTGTCGTTCGGATGAGACGTTAAGCGATGGTTCAGATCCTGTTAAAATGTCGGGTACTCGTAAAACCCCCTACCCTAGATGAATAAACCTGGGTAGGAAAAATTTAGGACTCCCATAGTAGAGTCGGGCTCATGTCCATCAGAGCGACGAAAGACCGTTTTAGTAGTGGGCGATGACCTCATAGTTAAAGCCCCATAAGTAACAATAAGTATACACAAGAAGTAATATCCAAGATATTCCTAAAACATCACAAAAATTACTGAAAATAGCAAATTAATAGTACAGAGAACAAAAACAAAAATTAAACAACTGTAATTTGACTGCTGATATGAAGATATGTTATAAATCAATAAGGTTTTGATTTACAGGTATGACCACGATTCATGAATCTCATCTCCAGTCTCGTTACACTCCATATTATACTGATTTATGTCACAAACTGGCTATCAATAAAGAACATTTCAAAATTTAGACGGGAATATACTAAAATACGTACTGGTATTATTCCCTGGCCCTTTCTCCTGCTCCTGTACATTTAGCAGGTTTATATAACTAAATGTTGGTCGTTTTATCAACCAATTTTTGCTCCTTTTTTGACGGTTCTTTCGATTGGTCTTCTGTTTTGTTTTTATCACAAAACGGGCCTGCAAGCGCAATCACATTGCTCTCCGATGCCATGATTTGAACTGAAACCTGCACAGTTTCACCGGAACGTGTGTGGCCGCCTTAACGCTATAAAGCATAGGGCAAAATTGCAAAATAGGGAACTCTATTGAGAACCCTCACTCTTCCTGGTTTAAAAAATATTCAATATAAGTAGCAAATTTCATAATTCATATTTCCCCTGAGACAAGTGTTACCTGTTAGCAAAGTCCACCTCGAGAAGTCCATTGCCCTCCTTCTCGATGACACCCTCACTAGAAATGTAGAGTGAAGGAAGCTGAACGTCTGAAGAAGACCAGTCAGGCAGGGAGTTGGGGCTCACGTATCGTCTCGAGTAGGTGATCACACCCTTAGGACCTGCAACAGAGTCATTTGGTCTGAGGGAATGTTAGACCAAGGGACAAGCCCTAGCTCATCTGAAAGACAATGTCTACCACTCACCTGTTATATGCTAACAAGGAGAAGGATGTTGTAAGAAAAACACAATAGGCCTTCGGACTCCCCTTAAATTTCAGATGTGTTCGAGTTGATGTTTCGCCTATTCAATATTTGAGCTGAGTTAAATCTTACTAATATAGACAGCGTGTTTGATGTTCGGGCTAATCTTAAAAACTACTGGACCTATTTTCAATATTTTTTTTCTATGAATTCCTTACGTTTCCGCGTTGGTTACAGGCAAAAAAAAATTACCATTTTACATTTTTTTTAAAGAAAATATTTGATTTTTGTGTATATAGTATCGATAGGCCTAATAGAATCTCTAATAGTTCTCTTTTTATGGTTCGCTATATGGAAAGCCAATTAACGAGTGTTTGTCCCTGTTTATTGTGTTGTGTTTTCAATTTCCTTAGGCATGAATGTCAATTCAACTTTCTATAAATATATTCTAATGTTACGTTTCGTTAATTAAGTGGCTTCGATATAACTCACCATTAACTTTAATCATAATAACTTCTAAGTTGAGGAACGCGGACATATTGTGGAATTTGTAATAAATAAATAAGCTTGTTTTATTTATTTAACCATAATTGAAAGCAATTTAAGGATTTACCTACCTATGTTGTGCTGGGAGAAAAGTTGTTCTACTAAAACTTAATACATAGTTTGATTTTAGGTTCGCATTATTTATCCGACTTTATGAAAAGTATTAGAAGTTATAACACCTTCTTTTGGTGCTAAAGAAGTAAAAGAAGGAAACTTTATGCCAACAAATAATAAGTACATACTCGCCTGCTTAGAGTTACTAATTAACATGTGTAAAGTTACTCCGGGCGAATCCGGGTAACCTGATTGTATATATATATGCCTTGTCTCATCTGAAGCCAAATTTGAAAATTTTCATCATATTTGTTAATTAAATAGATACGATCGGAGAGAGCACCAGTAGCTCAGAGGTAGCGCGCTAACCTACTGTCTTCGAAATCCGACCGAGGCCCTTAGATTATTTACCTGGGAGGTGAAATCTTGAGCACACCGTCCTTCAGATGGGACGTTAAGCGATGGTCCCGATCCTGTATGACGTCAGGTATTCGTTAAAGAGTAGGGGGCATGTCCGCCCGAGCGACGGATGAGCGCTCTGGTAGAAGGCGATTTGACCTCTTAGTTAAAGCCCTGGCGTGAGTCACAATACTAACTATATGATCAATATTTTTTTTTATGATCAATATTTTATCAAACAAGCGTTGCCCGGGAGTACTCAAAAGTTGATAACTATACGCAAATGAAAACATTAAAAGTTTTATGATATTCAATCTATGTTATTTTTAAATTATTTTTGAGTGTCACTTTCCCTTTCTCCAGGACACAATAGGCCTACTCTGGCCGCGGTAACACAAATCAACCCTCGGATAAAAAAAAAAAAAAAAAAAAAAAAAAAAAAAAAAAAAAAAAAATTTCCTTTAATCCAATCAACTGCACAAAGTGAAAAGGAAAAAAAAATTGCAATGAATATAGAAAATTAAAAAAAAATATATAAAAAAAAATAACTTACAGTTAGCCAAGACTCTTCTGAAGTAATTTACAAAACATTTTAGTTTTTCTTGTACACGGTCAAGACCTCCACATTGGTAAAGCCTGTAAAGTAAAAATACAAACATGAAAAATTAACAAAAATAAATTAATATATATTAATTAATATTTTGATAACAAATACATTTTTATTTCAATACAACAGCATAATAACTAGTCTGTTCATTATGCTGACACTTTTTTCAATTCATATTTACATGGGTAAATTTAATATCACAAGTAACAAGAGGAGAAAAAACAATAATAGATATACTGGATATGCACCACCCCTTTTTCTCGTAAAAACAAAATAAGAACAAGATATTTAAGGAAAATTTAAATGTTAACATATTTTTTTTAATAGGACCGCATATTTTCCCCTGCGAATTCTGAAACTAGATTTACTTATAGAAAAAAGTATCGAACTAGAACGGATACTCGGCGAGTTATTGATGTTGAAGTTGGACACCTACATATATATCATAATTGCTATCACCAGTATTTTATTTATTTCATTATTTTACTTTACATCCGGGAGTTTCTAACGGATTAGCTTAACTAATCCGTCACTCTGGTGGACATGAGCCCGACTCTACTGTGGGAGCCCTAAATGTTGCCTGCCCTAAATTTTTATTCACTAAGGGTAGGGGGTCTTTAACGAGGACCAAACGTAACAGGCATTCGAAGGACGGCATACTCAAAGTTTTTTCATCTCCCAGATAGAAAAACCTAAGGGCTTCCGGCCGGGTTTCAAACCTAGTAAGCAAGCACGATACCACTGAGCTGTAAATAGTTGCTTTCAGTGTTTATTTGAGAATTTTGACCATTTTGAAAATCAAATAATTCCTTACAAGTTATTTTCTAATAATCTTTTGCATCGCGGGAAGGATCATGTGATTTAAGGGAAGATGCTCATTTTTGTCAATTGATGTCGCAGATTGGATTGTAAATAATCCAAATAAGATTGAGAAGAAAATAAATCAGTGGCGACAGGAATCGCCCTGTTATTCTTCACCATTAGTTCGTACCAAATATGCAAGATTAGTAGTCATGTGGGGTTAGAAAGTGGTAAGCGGGGGGATACAAATTTTTTAAATGTCTCGATCATTTCCATGATTATAGCTGAACAAGAAAGATTACCTGAAAAAGTTGATAGAGAGTGATTTGGAATGCTGTGAATAAGTGTTTATCCATGGGAATGTACATAGGAATGAGTTGGCGAGAAGGGTGGCAGCCTGCTCCTGGGAGATACTGAGGCTAGAGCTGTGGCCGGACTTGAGGAGGGGGAGGCCACCTCGGAATAAGTCCTCTATCTTAAGGGCAAGCCGGATGATACCTGGGAGCAGCTCCGAGAAGAACATATCGCTCTCCTCTGGAGTCAACGTCTGCAACACAGAGACAATAATAGTACTAGAGAACTAGCGATGCCTGCAACATACTATAGTTTTGTCCAAACTACCCACAGTTTTGTTGACAACGAAAGACTCTCACTTCCACTTCTTCATACACGCCAACCCTTCATTTATTTTTACATACAAGATGGCGTCCAATACATCGCCAGTGGTAACTATATACCAAAAAACTAACCTAGGGATAGCACAACGTGAAATATGTTAAAATGTAAAAAATGTATTCCAAATTTGGAACTCGGTGTAGTGAAGTTAACAATTTTATGAGGCATCTGCTAGAGCTGGCCTTGGAGGCTCCGGCAAGGAAGTTGGGATTTGTGTTCAACGAAGCCAAGACCAATGGTTTCAGAGCAGGAGGTCGAGCCATCGGAACAAGTCACCATCGGCCCTTACTTCTTCGAGAGTTTGTGTACTTCGGCTCTCAGGTGAACGTGAACAACGTCATGTCAGCCGAGGAGTAAAGAGAAGAACAATGGCAGCGAACAGGAGCTTCTTCGGCCTGAGCCATCATATAAGAAGTCGCCTCCTTACAAAGACAACAATGCTCAGGCTTAACACAACGGAAAATCTCCAAGTCAGATGAACAACAGCTTCTGGTCTTCGAAAGAAAGATCCTTCGCCGAATATATGGCCTAATACGAGATGGAGAAGACTGGAGACGACGCACGAACCAAGAAGTCTATTCCCTCACTCATGGCAAGACTCAGGTGAGCCGGACATGTGGCTAGGATGGGCGAACATGAGATCCCGAGGAAGACGATGTCGGTCCGGCTTTATGGAGCAAGACGCTGAGGTGGCAGGATGATGAGGTGAATGAGCCTGCTTGGAGTGCGACACTGTAGAACAGCTGCACAAAACAAGGAGAACTGGCGGACACTGTTGGAGGAGGCCTTGACTCACTAGTGGATTGTCGCGCCACTGTGAATGAATGAATGAATGAATCTGCTAGAGCAAATGTTGCGTCATTATTGATAAATACACCATAAATGTTAGTAAAAAAGGCGTCAAAATTAAAAAAAAAAAACTTGTGAGTATCTCTGTCAGTGCCGGGTTACAAAGATAGCATGTTAATAAATAAGAAAAGTCTAAATACCTCAGAAAAGAATTGATGGAGAGCTTCCAAAGGCCATCGTTGGCCAGTTTTAGAGTTATAAGAGAAAATAACATCTTCTAACTCCTTACTGTTGGTGATCCTCCTTTCTAAAGCTGATTTGATCAGATCCCAACATGGTTCCAGTTCAGACTAGAACAGAATAAAGAGCAAACAGTGATATAATGCAACGTTACTCCCGGATCCTCTGTTAGTATGCAATAATTCATATAGGTATGTAAGAAAACTATTAAAGTTCTTTGTGTTTACCTCAGAGACAGGGAAGAGGTTGTGCGAAGAGTGTGGCATCTTGACGTGGTGGTCAGACCAAACATCTCTTCTCTTGTCAGGGTAGGGCTCAGGAAGGCGGTCTTCTGACAGCGGCACCTAACATCATTCATAATAAACAAGCTATATCATTAACTTACTAATAATGACAAAGTACCAGTTAAGTATAAATCCACTGTTATAAAAATATAAAACAACAAAATGAATAATAATTTAAAAAATAAAGAAAAACTTTTTTTTTAAATATTGTCTATTTACAAAATATATATAAAATATGGGAGTACTTTCGATATTGCTACCATCTTTTATATTTATATATTTGAACGAATGGTGATTATCTCTCTGAGGATAATGAATTATGACAATTAACTTTTGAGGGAGTGTCAGCGCTGGCAGACTTCTCCCATCAAGTGATGTTTTTTTTCTTTTTGACCACATATTTGCTTATTATGTATAGAGTGCAAAACAAAAAAAAAAATATATATATATATTGTGAAGTAGACAATATTTTTTAAAAACATACGTTTTTCTTAATTTTTTATTGCTTCACAATATCTAAGCAGATATCATTAATAATACTTTACTAAGAATATCAGGTAAATAATAAATACAACGGAAGAGTATATAAACAAACCAAAAAGGTTGACAGTTTGTTTATTTTCATGTCCCCAACACAAATAATTCAATTTTTTATTCAATGTTGCAGATACACATACAAGAGAATTATTTCTATTTTTGGAATCAGGCGGTCGGGAAACATTAAATTTCGTTGAAATCTCAGCATAGAATTTCTGATAGACTTCATAACTTTCCCTTGTAGTAGTATAGCTTGTGAAGTAACAGCTAATCATAAAATGTTTCTTAGCATGTAAGTTGAGATTACTTTCAAATAAAAAACGGAAATTTTCATTCCAATATCGAACACAAGCTCACAATTTAAACATTAGCGCTTCTGTGTTGCTTAGGATTGACCAATAGAGCATCAACAAAACAAAACCCTTCCAAAGAAGTAGTCCGCGAGTCCACCGTCAATGTACTTCCCCAGTTAGAAAATGTTCTCCTACTCCCTCTTTCCCAATTAACATTTCTGAGCCCTCTTAGAAAGTTTTGTGTCGATATAAGCATTTTTTCCGGGAGTTATCAAGTTATTTGAATATAACACTATTTAAAATATCGTGGATCTACATCCCATGAACAATATTTTCCCAATCATTATCTACAAAAGAAGCGGAGGCCGGTAAGCCCAGGTGATCATCAAATAAAATTCATACATAATACTTCATATACATATACAACATTTTCTAATCACCTAAAGGAAGGGATGTTAAGTGTAACAAAACGAGCTTTGTTTTTTTTAAGCTCAGAACAGCTTGCGCTCCAATCATGTATCGGTAACTTCACTTGACATGATAACTTTAGTTATAAATTTGACTTCGCAACTAAAATAAAATAATAAATACCTTAAACATAACATGGTGAAAAGGAGATGGCCGCACGGGATAAAAATTATCAAAAACAAAATTCCGCTGGATCTCCTCTAGAGGAACGCCATACCAGTTTTTATCTGTAAAACAATTAGGAACATTTACCCGAAAATTCTGGTTTGATATTCTGAATAAACACATTTTAAAGAAGTAAATGTTAAAACTTAAAAAATGTAAATTAATTCGTAAACCAAATAACAGAGAAAATGTAAACAATACCTTCTTTAGAATTCTCAAAATCTTCTGCTGTGTTACTGTCTTCAAATAAATCTCGCGAAGAATCAAATTCCGACATCACTCATAAGATTTCTAAAACTTGCGTGTCCTGAAATAGTACATTTACAACAGTAAACGAATATATAATAATAATAAAAAAACAAGTAAAACACTGATAAGACGATCCAAAGAGTACCTTTTCACAGATGTCAACAATTATTAAAGGAAATTATTTCTTAAATACGAAGAAGGAGAAACTTGACTATATGACGTCAGTCAAAATAATTTGAAAATCAAATCTAGCAACATTAGGAAATCCCTATCTTGAAATTCCAAGAAAACTAAACTCCTCTCAAGATAGCCCATTTGTGTAACCTACAAATTGTTGGGAGGTTTCAGTATGTTATCTTTAAGTGATCGAATCAAATGTGTCGACAAGATTAATGGATTACGACAAGTAATATTGAGATAGCGAAATACCTACTTCAAAAAATAAGGAAATCCTCTAATAATTTATAATAATAGAAAAAAACGTGTTTTCACGCACCCATTTTTTTTGTAGCATCAGATAGAGGGCGCCGGGAGCTCAGGTGTATCGTGCTAACCTACTAAACTCAAGACCGTGGATTCAAAACACAGCCGAGACCTTAGATTTTTTATCTGGTATGTGAAAAAACCATGAGCATGCCGTCCTTCGGATGTGATGTACGATGGTCCCAGGTCTGTATGATGTCAGGTACTCATTAAAGGCCTCTAGACTAGGTGAATAAAACTGGTCCGGCAAAATTCAGTAGTTCTATTGAGTCGGGCTCATGTCCACCAGAGTGACGAAAGAGCTCCCTGGTAGTAGGTGATATGACCTCACAGTTGAAGCCCATGAGGCACAATAACTACCTGCAACGTCAGATTATGAACCTAATAAGAGAAATGGGGCACTTTCTCAGAAGGTATCGGGATATATCCCCCGAAATACACATTAAAATTTATTTTACTACTAAATTTCTACTTCATCAGTGCAATTAAATAAAAAATGTTTTGTGGTCAATGATGTGTGTTTAAAATTTCGAGTCGATACGTCGTTATATTGGCAGTTTTTAGTTTTTTTTTAGTACAACCCTACTTCTCTGGTCTCTTCTCATTAGTCGTTTCGTTTGAAAATTGATAGGTGTCCTTAAGGGGTTTTAGACAAACATAAAATTTTGTGTCGATACATTCATTCTACTGGGAGTTATCGTTTTCACAGACTCACATGCAGACTCATTACAGATACACAAACAGGAATTTATTTCATTTTTGGAATCACGGAGTCAAAAAATGAAACAAAATCGTGTATGAGTCTGAAAACATGTGTCTGAGGACACGATAACTCTCGATAGTATGAATATATCGATACAATATTGTATATGATAAAAAAACTTATTAAATTGATTTAATATCCTCTGGTTGTCATTTTATATCTTAGTTTCAACGTATGGATTGTGCTCGGTCTTCATCTGAATTAGTTAACAAGTTGTTTCATATTATTTCATGCATACGTAAATGATATAAGCATAATGAGAATGATAACATAAACAAACTATAATCCTATCAGTTTTCTAGATAATACTAATACCCTAAGCCTCTGAGTCAGTCGGGGCCTTCTGCAAGCCGAGATCGGTTCTTCATTCTCAACAATTTTATTCAGACATTTTATCTTCAAATATGGAGCTCGAAGGTAACTTAAGTTATTTTTTCAAAAGTTTGAATAGATTGCCTCGGGGGTTTCCGAAAAATAAATTTTATTTTTTATTTGTAAATATCAAATGATTTTTATTTTTAGTTTACCTCCATTTTCATTGGCATTATCAACTTTATTCTTTCTTATATGCTGTGTTCCTAGATAGAAAATTGTGGGTTTGCAAATTATTAACCCAAGAATAGCACCATAAATTGTTTTTGTTACTTCCCCACGCATATGAAGTTAATCGGTTAGAAAACCGATGTTGAGTTTTTGCTCTCCCTCGACCAATAGGTGTTTTACTCCTGGAATTCTGAACCATCATATTAAATTTCGTGTCGATACATTCATTCCTTCAGCAGTCATTGAGGTTTTTGTCTCGAGCCCCCCCCTTCTCTGTGGCATTTATAGGTGCTGTACACAGATATATAATTTCGTGTCGATATATATTCATCCTAACAGGAATTATCGTGTTCACAGGCGCACACGATTTTTTTTTTTTCATTTTTGAATGATGGAAAACATGAGATTCTGGTGATAACTTAACATCGAATTTCTGACCGATTACATAAGATCCTTTAAACCTTTTATAGCTAGGAATGTAAAATTCATTTATTATCTTTGTGACTGTAGTGCATTATAATACATTGTCAAAATAAAATATTATTACTCACCTTAATAAATACAAGTCTTTGTTGTAACACACTGGTGGAAGTGTGGTAGGTTAGCAACTAAATTTTTGCCAGTCTTCTAAGTAAATATTTTGGCAACAACATTTCAGCAAATGTCAATCCATCAACAAAATTTGAATTACATGTCCATCCAGTGCTGCGATACCATATAATAATATCATTTCAATTATTGAAATGTATCTTTTAATGTTTAAATTTATTTAATAATTACGTTAGTTGAAGCTAAGACAATTTTGTAAAAATGGAGGACACGTAACAGAAGAGTATGGAAGGTAAACTAATCGACAAATTTCCTACTAAACATTTCCGAATGGGATATTTTTTTCTTAATTAATCGGTCAGCCCCCTGTATAGCCTTTGAGGAAGGCCATTTTGAAAATGTTTGACAACATCGAAAGTATACAGGTCTTCTCTATAAATTGGTTATTATGAAAATATATACTATTGCATAAAAAATAGAAAATTATAAAAATTAATTTAACTATTATTATAATATTTTTGGATAATATAGTAAACTGTAAATTATACTGTTATTTAGCAAACTATAATAATTATTTAACAAATGATTGGTATTATCGAAAGATTAGAGTTCAATTTTTAACTGATTTGTATATTTGGTAATTGATAAAATTATTTTTGGTGTAGTAAAATTTGAGTAGTGTGGAGAGAAAATATTTTAAATTGCAACAAATCTGCATCCATATGCGTATATTTCCAGTGGACTTTTTTAAAATAACTTTTTATTTTTCGTAAATATTTCGCGAATATTATACCACCGGAGCATGGGCGTCATGAATAGTAATGGGGGAAAGGGATAGTATCGAGAGTAGTGTGTCAACTTTACTCGCTGTGATGATTCGCAGGTTAAAATCTGGTGCTGTTATTTCTCAAGCTAAAACGAGATGGCTCAAGTTAATGACTTTTTCTTATTCCCTCCACCAAATTGTTAATCGGTATTTTTATTCCGTTGCCTGTTCCTAGTTGTGTTATATTTTTATAGTTACTTATATTGTCTCATGCCCGGGCTTTAAGTACGAGGTCATATCGCCTACTACCAGAGCGCTCTGGTTTGACTACATGATCCCGATTCTACTAAATTTTGCCTGTATGGGTTTATTCACCTAGGGTAATGATCTTTAAGGAGTACATGACATCGCAAAGGCTCGGGACCATCGCTTATCGTTCCAACCGAAGGACGGCTGCTGAAGGCTTTTCTACATCCCAGAAAAAACCCTAAGAATTTCGAACCCGCGATCCTCAGCTCAGTAAGCAAGCACGCATAGTACTGAGCTACCGGCGCCCTCATATATTTTTATATGTCACATCTTTGATACATATTATGTATTTATACAGTTGAAATTGTGACTACTTTCTTCATTTCTTTTCTCATAGTACCTAAACAATGGTTCCATAACTACATTGTGTTAAAATGCCAAACTTTAGTATAATTTTATGATAGTCCTTTTTTCCACTTTTTTTACACAACAGTTAAAACAAAACAAAAAAGACCTTTTATAAGTCTTAATGGTATTTTTTTCTTTGAAATTAGAAATACTTTTGAATAAAAAATCAAATTGAAATAGCCTTCTCCCCACAAAAAAAATCAAGTATGTGGGCAAATGATGGAGGCAACCTATGTTTAAGGCCTAACAATAAACAAAGAACACAAGCAATAGCAATTAATTTTTCATTTTTGATCTGTTTTGTACTGTTATTCTCTTGCAATAATTGTAATCTCTTTTGTTTGTTGCAGTTTCAGAACATTTTCTTACCAAGATGATCAGGAAGCTGATGGAGAAAGGATTGATTGAAGGAGGATTAAGAAGTTATCAACTAGGTTTCGATCAAGTGTCCATAGTAGGTAAGATTAAATTCATTTCTCGTTTTTTTCTTTTTACTCTCCCAGTTTTCAAGGAATTTTTTTATGTAACAACCGACGAGGGTAATTTTGCTGTCGAATGTTGTGTAAATTCATAAATTTTGTTATAATTATACATATATGTATATTGTAGCATGCCTACCTTATAGACAGTATATAATGCTCAGAACTAGCGATGCTGCAGAGAATCGCGATCGCTAGGAGTATAATATGGCTTGTGAGGTGTTGAACGAAAGAGAATTGCATTCGGAAGAACATGCTCGAAACCAGCGATTGCTGTGAGGGAAACGCAATCGCTGGGAGCAGAAACAAAGAACAATGGAGATGGGGAGTAGAAAGGAAGCCAGGATAATTGTCGGCATCCTGTGTGGTAATTATATTGTCGGCTCAGTTTTTCACATAACTCTAATTAATATCCGCTGGGATTCACAGCTTGACATCCGCAGGCAATCACAGAAGTGGTCACCGGTGATTGGCTGAGGATGGGGTGGGCGGAGACTGACGACCAATGAGACATCAGGATCATCCCCACTCTTCACTCTTAGCTCTTGGCTCAAGAGCTCTTCAACAGATTATTCAACTTGAGTCTTCTCTTCGCTCTGGTGCCAACTATTACTCTTCTCTTCGCTCTTGTGCCAACAGTTCACCACGTTACTATTATATTTGACAGTGAGTTTCAGTATGTGATTGTAGATTCTTGGTTCACGTCTCGGATGATCAACACGTATAGTTTATATTTGACAGTGAGTTTGAATATGTGAATTGAGCAGTGTTCGTTCATGTTTTGGGCCATTCAGGCGAGTGAGATACATTTTGATTTCGGACGCACATAAACTCAGTGAACAATCTAAATTATATTGTGGCCTCCAGGCAGACCTACAAGGACTAGGTGAATAGATGGGGTCGGAGGGATGTACATCAAGGATGACCACATCGCCACCTGCAGGGATCAGTATCGAGGTACCTCGTAATTAACGTAGAAAGTCCTTCAGACAAATGGCCAATTTATATTCAATTGTTTTTTCTTTTATAAATATGATATTTTCTTCTAAAATAAATATGTTACTGTTCTAGGGTTTGAATTGTCCATTCTATTTCCCCCCTCCCATTCTTCTTCTGGTTGACAGCAATAATTAATTATTGTTAATTACTGATGTCAACCCACAGTTAGAAACTTGTACCCGTCCTTCTCGTGGGAGTGCATTTGGCTATCCAGGTATTGTTTTTTATTAAAGTCGCGATGTAAAAAAAAATACTCAATTTTAATAATTTTTCCGATATAATTTTATATTCACTATTTACGTAAAAATGCACTCACACAAGGAGGAGAGGTGGTATAATATATATTTAAATTATTTTATAACAATCTTTATGGAACTCTAGCACACATGACTCCCCACTAGACTGGCGACTTAACACTAGTGTTATATCATTATGAATGATTTATCGATTCGACAAAAAGTAAATTGTTAAAGCTACCTCTTCCGAGTTATGGCTTACGACATTTAGAGTTATGCCTTGCACACGTAAGGTACTGCAAAGGCTACGAACATCAAACGAATATAGTTATGTCAATGCAAAGCACTCCAACTGATCACGCAATGCCCACCATACGTTAGAAACAAGACCTTGCAGCGCGTCTTTAATACCTTCACTTATACCAAAATGTATACACCAAGTTATTACCGGAAGTTCGCAAAATTTATAACCTTAATCTACTATATAATCCCATAAAAGGTTTAGGAGAGAAGCGCAGTGATCCTCTGTTGTGAAGTGAAGCCATGAAGGTTCACACTATTGGTGTTCTTCCTCTCATGTCACATTCATGTTTTTTTTTTCTCTCTCTCTCTCTCTCTCTCTCTCTATATATATATATATATATATATGCATGCAAAAAATTAGCTCGTCCCTTATAACTCGGCTTATTAAAAGAAGAAAGAAAAAAAGCGGAGAGGGACCGTAGCAATGTTTTTGGGGTGTTACAGCCCTTGATCCATTGGCTCCCAATTTATTTTATTTCATTATATATATATATATATATATATATATATATATATATATATATTTATTTATATATATATATATATACAAGCACGTGCCCCCCCCCCCCCTGGCCAGAGCAAAAAACCAAGATAAAAATTAAACTAAAAAAATAATTTTCATAAAAAATGGATTGCTTACAAGTTACCAATAGGATCTTGTAAGCAATCCATTAGGATCGACGAGCTAAATTTCCCATTCGTCTGATTCTATAATCAGCAATTAGCTGTTACATAAATGTACATGTACAAAAGAAGTCATATTTCATTTACTTAAATATACATGAATTCCATCATTTCATTTCCTCGCTCAAAATCTTCATTTATGTTATACATTATTCTTTTAAGGTGATTTTACATGCGCACTAAAAATGCAAAGCGCTGTAACAGCAAATGGACGCTATTGGCTGTGAGTAATTTAATTCCAAAATCACGGAAACCACAGGGTGCATTTGCTGCTGCTGCCCTTTGCATTCTTGCTGCTCACGTAAAGTCAGCTTAAGTATTACAGTCAATGGTTACCTCGGGGGGGGGGGGGGGGGGGGGGGGCTTCTAAGGGTCCGAATCTCGCAAATTAATAACAAAAAGTCTGCAGCACTAACCACGGAAACTGCGGGCTGTGCCCCCGGGACTCTACCCCCCCACTCCTGCAGCCTAACTCCCCCCCCCCCCCCCCCCTGCTCAAACTCCTGGCTACGCCCCTGTATATACATAATGAAATAAATTGTAGCCATTGGATCAAGGGCTGTAGCACCCCAAAACCATTGCTAAGGTCCCTCTCCGCTTTTTGTCTTTCTTCTTTTAATAAGCCGAGTTATAAAGGACGAGCTAATTTTTTGCACATTTCACAGAGAACCACAATAATAGATCACAAAGAAAAATACGCTTTTTACTTTGACGCTGCCGTAAGCACGTCATAACAAAGCCTGTATACTTTATGTATATATTTTTGTGGAATTAAACAATATAAAGTTAAAAACGTTCTTTGTATTAAATTTATTTTATTTTATTTATTTTATTAGCTTTCCACTTTATTGACATGGATTGCAGAAATGTATTCTCACTCTCTACAATTGTATATGGATATCTTATTAATGTCTTCGTATATATAAATGTACTTTTATTAATTAGCTTTTTTGTCATCTTTTTTGTTTTCAGGCCTAACAATCAATGTTTTGAAGACACTTGTCAAGCTTTTATTCAGAATCCCCATAAAAGATGAAACTGCCAAAATTATTGTAGAGCTGGCCTATGAATTTGCCCAGTTCCAGTTGCCATTGATCAGAGTGTTGGTCAATAGAGCTATCACATTCTTGACTGCTCTCTATCAACGAGCCCAAACTGCTATTTGCTACACCGTAGACAGCAAAGCCTCTCGTTGCATCTGCCACCGTTAAGAAATAATGTTGACATTTTCGCTATAATTTTTCTTTGTTATATTTTAATTGTGTATTGTGAAGGAGATTCTGAATTTTTATACAATATAAATATTTATCACAGCTCTACAATTCTTCCAGTTATTTTTTTTGGTTTTATAACCTAGCAAATATAGACGTTTCAGGAAGTACTGCCATCATCAGTATCTATAATTTATTTGCTATTCTTTATGTTGACAATTTTTCTCTTATAAAACAAAATCATCTTATTGCAGAACATATTTATTGAGTCGACTTCTATGTTGAAACTCCCAGTCAGACTTGAAGTTTCAACATAGAGGTTCACTCAATAAATATGTTAACATAAAGAACAGCAAATAAATTATAGATAGTGATGATATGAGTAGGTTCTGAAACGACTATAGGGTTATAAAAACCAAGCTAGGTTATAAAGACCAAACACGAAATGGGAAATTGTGGAGATGTAATAAATATATTATATATTGTTATATTTTTAAATGTTGAGTTTTGATATTACTCTTTTACAAGCTTGTTATCATAAAGTCGATCGTTATTAATTCCTATGCTCAAAGCTAAAATTGGTCTCGATTAAAATTTGATCTACTATTGTTTTTTTATTATTTAGAATGCTAATTTGTTTAAGAAGTTGTTCTCTCTCTTGTTATATGTTCAATGATGTATGAAACTTTTACCAAAATGTTGACTTATTCTATATTTTTGTTAAATCTAGTGACAAAAAAAAAAAAAAAAAAAAGAATAATTCAAAATGACACATATAATGACTTTCAATTTAAAAATGATCAAAAAGATATAATCATTGTTCAGTTATGAATTAATTGACCTTCTTTTATTGCAGTCAAAAAAAGTTCTTAATTTTACCTTTTCTTAAACGGATATGTTGTGATGTACACTACGGAACATTTTTTAATGAATATTTTATGAATAAAAAGTAATTTTTTTTATTATAATCTAATATCATATATATATTAGATATATATATCAAGGTGTTTGAGAAACAAAACAAGAAAACATATAAAAAACAGCTGTGAAATAGTGTTAAAATGTAATGGAGTCGTGAGCTAGCTCTTAAACGGTGCATGTGGTTTGATATGTTTTAAATAAAATGAAGTTGAACAATTAGTGAAGAGTTGACGGGGTCTGGTTTTTGTGGTAGAGGCGTCGAGAAGGTACAATTAATAATATATATTTTTCAATATGCCCAAATAAAAAAAGAAATAGTTTTTTTTAAGTATTAATTTAATGTTTTTGTGCCATTGTAAATTTTTGTTTTGTTTGTTCAAATGTTAATTTCTTTTAAAATTTAAATATGTAAATATAGATAATAACCCAAATATTTGTCCTCTTCAAATTCTATCCTATTCATCTTCCCTGTTGTCCCAGTAGTATCATTTAAAAAACCTTTGGATTAGAAATTAATATTATTTAAAATTATTAAAAATTGGTATCTCTTTGTGAATCCAAGTGTAAAGTTTGTTTAATTGAATTTTTTTCGTTGTATACGTGTACTTTCTTAAAAATTGCACGTCTTAAATTATTGATAATATTTTTTTAGGGCAATTTTCGGCAAACTACTGTAGAAATCAAAATTTAAATAAACAAAAGAGATCAAATTTCTACAGGAAATGTGGTAGCAAACAAGTAATTATCACATTTTTGGCATATCCCTTGTGTGGACGATTTTCGCCACAAAGCCCCATCATATTTTGGCAAAACCTTGATGGGAGAATTTTTTTATATTAATTAAAGTAAGGGAAATAGGTTGAAAAAGATGAAAAGGATAGAATAGAGACAAATAAGGGTTACATTTAATTTTGAGAAATAATATTTTTTTTTTCAAACTTCAAAAGAAGGTTACTATTTTAACATTGTTTTTGTTTAGTATTAATATATTTAATAAAGTAAGAAAATGCCAATTACCAGAGGAGAGGCGAAGAGATTGGAGGAGGAAAGTAGAGAGGAAAGATCCGATATGGAGTTATCGGAAGATAGAGAAAGGGAGACTCCAGCCGCAATGGAGTCCATGCAGGGTACAGGTGAGGAGTCGCAAGGGGAGGGGGTAAATAAAGATAAAGAAAAAGAGGGCATTGCTGCTCCTGATATGGAATGGCTCCGTGTTGTGTTGACAAAGTTAACTGGGGATATGGGAAATTTAAGAGGGGATATGAATCAAAAAATGGAAGAGCAAAGTAATAAATTAGGAAAATTAAGGGGGGATATTGGAAATATCAATCAAAAAATAGAAGAACAAGAAAAAAAATTAAGGGGGGATATTGGAAATATCAATCAAAAAATAGAAGAACAAGAAAAAAAATTAAGGGGGGATATTGGAAATATCAATCAAAAAATAGAAGAACAGGGTAGAGATTTAAGGAGGAATATGAAAGAGCAAGGAATAGAATTAAGGGGGGATTTGGAAAATATAAATCAGAGAATAGAAGAACAGGGAAAAGAATTAAAGGGAGAGATGGGAAATTTAAGAGGTGACATCCAATTTTTGGAAGCGAGATTAGATAAAAAGGTGGACAATTTGAAGAACCAATTAGAGAAAATTCAAATAGAAAATGAAAGAGTTGAAAGTAAGATAGATAAAGCAGGAGAAAACTTAGAAAAGCATTTAAATCAAAAAATTAACAAGGTGGATGAAGGGAATTCTGAAGTAGAAAAAGAGGTTCTTATTATTGACAGTCAGTCACAAGTTGATGAGGTAGAAGGAACAGAGAATAACAGTGTGGAGGAACAGACCCAAATTTTAGAGAAAGATGTGGAGGAAGAGAGTCAAAATGTAGAAAAATTAGAATTAAGTGAAATTCAAGAAAATAGGATTAATATTGATGTGGATGGACAGAGTGAAAGGAACATTTTGATGTTATTAAACGAAACAAACGAACAGACTGAGGACAACAAACAAAAGACAAATTTTAATTTTAAAGAAAATATAGTTAAAACTTACAGACAAACTGGAAATAGAAAGGAGGCTAATAAAAGACATAAGAACAATTTTAAAAAGAGAGTAAAAGCATTCAAACAGGTATTAAGGACAAAATTAACACTGAACAAATATTTAGAGAAGGGGGAGGGGATTTTTAAAGACATAATTCGCCGGGGCATCCGGAAAAAGATAAAATTAAATTTAGGCTTTGCAATATAATTGCATTAGCCACTTTTTATAGTGAACCTATTTTTTTTGCAACTCGGATGAGTTTGAGGAAATGACTGACAGACTAACATGACAGAATTAGGATCAATTTAAAATATGACGAAGTGACATTGGACTAATATAATAGTATGAATGATACATTTATTTTTGGATGAGAGAATTTTGGTATATGAAGAGTATGGATGAATTTTGGTATAGTTCTGCGTTTAAATTAATTAGGAATTATATTTTTTTAGGATTAGATTAGATGTTAGGATCAGTATAAAATTATCTGAGAATTATATTTAAGGATTAGTCACCCAAATTTAATATGTGAAAGTTTTTTATTTAGAAGTTACTTATTAATAATGATTATTGAAAATTAAAACATATACATATAACTGATTGATTTTGAACGAACATAATATGGAAGAAGGTAGATTTTTTTTTATTATATCTTTTATTAGAAAACGTTAAAAATAAAATCAGCAGGCTGAGAGATGCCTAGATCTCTTTGGAGACATGACGAACTTCCTGAGGCCGAGTCAAGGGGACAGATTTTGTGTTTCGGAACTGTTCAGCTAGGATACCGGACGTGACTAAATCATAATAATATTATAAATTAGAAAGACGAACGAAAATGTATAGAAGCCTTGAAAGGATAATATATTATATAAATTGTATGTATGCATAGGTTAGTAAATTTTTGTTATTATAAATTCTATTATTTAGACAATTTCATTTATTATTCTGAGTAACATGTTTTTCTACGTAAATTTGTTTAATAGAGAGAGTAGATGAGAAGAGTTGTAGGAGCACATTATATAACTTTAGGAATAGGAACAAACGAAGGGTAATATTAATTAGAGAAATTTGAAATTAAATTGCTGATGACATTCTTTTAGACGTCGGGATTATATAGATTTGTTTTGGGAGATATTATTTTTAATTCTAGTAAGAGCTAGTGATTAATTAGAGATATATATTTTTTTGATCTGTGGGAGATGATTTTTTTGTGTGTCGACTAGAGAGAACTAGCGATATATTGGAGATATATATTTTTTTGCGTGGAAGATGATTTTTGTATGTCGACTAGAAAGAACTAGCGATATAATGGAGATTTATATTGTAATGTTGGTTGCCTACCTGAGATAGGAGGAACCGTAATTTTGCTACATCGACGAGAAAGTATTTTTAGGGTGTAATTAGTTAGGGAAGTAAAGTGAATTGAAATATATGTGAGATACATTTTTTTTTGTTAGGAAGTATGAAGGACGTCTCAAAGAATTTAATACCTCAAAAGACAAGTACTATATATATATTAAATAAATTAAATTTGTATTCCTTATTACCCGGCGTGAGGCCTAATTTTGATTGTTTAGTAATATTTTGGAAGTGTGATGAAGTAAAACCGAAGGATTTATTTAATTTTTATTTCAAGTAAATTTTTTATATACAATCTTTTTATATAATTATTTTGAATACATACAATTGTATATTGATGGTAAAGGCGGAAAGTAAAATTAATTGGCAATTTCTTAAACCTATATGCAACTTGATTATTTCCAAACTTGATTTCATGACTATGACTGATCCTGTAAATATGTAAAAATTTAGTATTATATTTTTTTTTATGTTCAATTAGTTCAAATTTTTATAAATTTAAGTTAACATTTTCTTTAGGTTAAGGATTAATTGTAAATTTTTAGATTAAGATTTGTTTTTGTTTATTAGAAATTAAGTACGTATATATATAAGTTTAATAATTGTAAATAGTTATAAAAATATAAAAAATGGGCATATATGTATAAAAAGAGCGTCGAATTGGGCATATAAAAAATAAAAATAAATCAGTGAGTGTAAGTGAGAGAGAGACTTCGATACATCGTTGATCAATGAGACATCAAGGAGCCAGCCAACATGTGCGTTCGAGGAGGAGCCCATCATGTGAATTGGAGGAAGACGTTAATCCATCTGTGTATTGAAGGAGGAAGCTTATCATGTGGATTCGAGGAAGAAGCTAATCAACCTGTGTGTAGGAAGAAATTAAATCTGAAAGAACTTATATAAAAAAAAAAAAAAAATTTTTGTGAACAAACATTTTTTTTTAAAAAGAAGGAAAAGGCAAATGTGATGTACACTACGGAACATTTTTTAATGAATATTTTATGAATAAAAAGTAATTTTTTTTATTATAATCTAATATCATATATATATTAGATATATATATCAAGGTGTTTGAGAAACAAAACAAGAAAACATATAAAAAACAGCTGTGAAATAGTGTTAAAATGTAATGGAGTCGTGAGCTAGCTCTTAAACGGTGCATGTGGTTTGATATGTTTTAAATAAAATGAAGTTGAACAATTAGTGAAGAGTTGACGGGGTCTGGTTTTTGTGGTAGAGGCGTCGAGAAGGTACAATTAATAATATATATTTTTCAATATGCCCAAATAAAAAAAGAAATAGTTTTTTTTAAGTATTAATTTAATGTTTTTGTGCCATTGTAAATTTTTGTTTTGTTTGTTCAAATGTTAATTTCTTTTAAAATTTAAATATGTAAATATAGATAATAACCCAAATATTTGTCCTCTTCAAATTCTATCCTATTCATCTTCCCTGTTGTCCCAGTAGTATCATTTAAAAAACCTTTGGATTAGAAATTAATATTATTTAAAATTATTAAAAATTGGTATCTCTTTGTGAATCCAAGTGTAAAGTTTGTTTAATTGAATTTTTTTCGTTGTATACGTGTACTTTCTTAAAAATTGCACGTCTTAAATTATTGATAATATTTTTTTAGGGCAATTTTCGGCAAACTACTGTAGAAATCAAAATTTAAATAAACAAAAGAGATCAAATTTCTACAGGAAATGTGGTAGCAAACAAGTAATTATCACAATGTATATATTTAATATGTTATTAATACAATATGTTTCGTGAATTATATTATATTTCTATGTTATTTATTATATAAATATTTATATTCTTATGCATTATACTCTAGTGAAAAATGAATAAGAAATAATGTGATTATACTAGGTAAATCATGACATTTTTGTAATCATAATTTATATTTCAAGAATATTGAAAATACTGATTTCCCATGTTATTTTCTTGTTGTTACTCCATGACTTTTTACCTAAGTTGTCCATAAAATGAAGTAAGAAAACATTTTAAAGATATTACATTATTCTAAACGTTTTAAGATAAGAATGATTTTTTAATCAGTATTTTTAATTTTTAAAAGAGTAGGAATTAATTAATAAAGCCATTAAATAATAACTTTGTGTTTAAGAGAAAAAAATGGAAAAAGATTTGCTCTAATGAATTATTAATGAAATGTTGTTTGAATAAAAATGAAATTATATTTTTTAATTTAATATTTCATTTCGTATACCTGCAGACCTCAATTGGCGTCATTCGTTATTACGCTGAAAACGTGGCGATTTCAGCAGAAGTTAGCATTTTTTTGAACTACTCAGCTGAAAGATGAAATCTCTTCAGGTAAAATAAATTTAATTAAAATATAATGTAACTTTGGTCTGTTTTAATGTTGTCTTGACAGTGACCAGGATTGGTTTAAACCGTATCCTCTAATCAAATTCATCTCTCCGTGGTAACGTGTATTTATATACAAAAATATACACTAGAAAAGAAATATTGAACTTGGTGATAAAGTCAAAATCAACAACCAGTATTAAAACGAGAAGAAAAATTATATAATCCGGACATGAGGAAGTATCAGACCATGGTTTTTAGAACATTTTTTCTTCCTGTTGTGGAGTACTATACTATCACCCCTTAAAAATAGAAGTAGTTCATTCACTCTGTATTCATTTTAGAAATAATATTATTTATTAATAATTTTAATAATAACAACTGGTTGTTAATTTTGATTATCAATTTCAATATTAAATAATATAAATTTTGGTCATTTTAATGTCAGTTGTTGAATTTGATTTCATTATATATAATATTATTGAGGGCGTCGGTAGCTCAGTGGTATGCGTGCTTGACTTCTGAGCTCAAGGTCGTGGGTTCGTAACCCGACCGAGGCCCATAGTTTATTTTATTTGGGAGGTAGAATAAACTTAAGCACGCCGTCCTTCGGATGGGACGTTAAGCGATGGTCCCGAGCCTGTACGATGTCAGGTACTCGTTAAAGACCCCTACCCTAGGTGAATAAAAATTTAGAGTAGGCAAAATTTAGGACTCCCACTGTAGAGTCGGGCTCATGTCCACCAGAGTGACGAAAGAGCGATATGACCTCGTTAAAGCCCGGGCATGAGTCATAAAACTTAACCTAACCCTATAATATTATTAGAGGGCGCCGATAGCTCATTGGTATGCGTGCTTGTCTTCTGAGCACAAGTTCGTGGGTTCGAAACCCGACCGAGGCCCTTAGTTTATTTTATCTGGGAGGTAAAATAAACTTAAGTACGCCGTCCTTCGGATGGGACGTTAAGCGATGGTCCCGAGCCTCTACGATGTCAGGTACTCCTTAAAGACCCCTACCCTAGATGAATAAAAATTTAGGGTAGCCAAAATTTAGGACTCCCTCAGGAGAGTCGGGCTCATGTCCATCAGAGTGACGAAAGAGCGCTCTGGTAGTAGGCGATATGACCTCGTAGTTAAAGCCCGGGCATAAGTCATAAAACCTAACCTATAATATTATATATATATATATAGTATAAATATATATATAATAAATATATATATATTAGAGGGGTCTGAAATGGTTATTTTCAGGGACAGCTCGGATTCTAAACTCTCCCTTAGGAAATGTTGAGGGACGACAGTAACGGAAGATTAAACATGAGCTCAGCAGTGCTGGTTTGCCTTTTCTTCATTGTCAGGAGTTATTTTTCTTTGCTGTTATGCTGAATCTGCGATTCAGAGGAATTTTATAGGACGTAAGTACCACTCAAAATTAAAACTGCACACTTTATTAACTCAAAATTATAATCTGCGCATCGATGCATATTGACATTGAAAAAACGAAACAAAAAAACTGGAATTAAGACTTCAGCAACATGTTAAAATGTTAGTTAGGTCAAAAATAAATGTTGCCCATTAACATTTTTATGGAGGTAATTCAAAAATGTTCGTCAAGCCATGTTGTCCAATAAAAGGATTACGCAGTAGGTTAATGGAGAAGACAGGACATTTGATGAGCTCCAGCATCTCTGGAACTATTTTAGGGACTCGTACATTTCCAGCACGTTTGGAATAGCACGATGTCTGGACCTTTGGCGCTTCCAGTACCCTGGAACTACCTAGGTATCCCGTCTCTTGGTAACTCCAGATAATTCCACACACCGGGAACCATTAAGACACACTCTAACTTTTTATGACTTCAGCCTTTCTGCACCCCTGGACTACCAAGATCGCTCGACTTCGGGGGTCGAAAGTATAAAATACTTTACCGGTTAACTTTCCGAATTTTTTTGATTATATGCATATTTGGCGTCATTAAGTAGTATTTTGTTTTAAAGGTATTATGTAGAATTATTGAAACAAAAAATTGTATTTTTATCAGATAAGCTCCTAGAGATGTGGAGCTAAGTTTAAGTGGATGGAATATTAGCTCTCTTAAATCTCTTCTTTGAAGAGAGTTTTCCAGGAGGAGGGAGGGGGAGAAAAGGCCCCAAAATTTTTCCGACCATTTTTTTAACGAGTTTTTACATACTCTTCGTCCTATCATTTTTTTTCACCTCACACTAACCTCTCCTTACCATGACGGCATAAGAGAAATATTCTTTCGTGATTATCCATGTCAGAATATTTTAACTGATTATATTACCTGAATCCCATCATAACCACTGATCCACCATAATGACACAGTAATGAAAGAAACTTGCTTTTTTGTTATCTGTGTGAGGTTATATTACCCGTATATTACCCGACTTACCAAAATGACGCTGGAGAGCGGTAATCTCAAAAGTCTATTTATGTAAATCAGCATGACGCTGATTATGACGGTCATGAACTGTCGTGAAATGGCGTGGAAAATACTGAGTTGCCCAGGTAAAAAATCTAGTTCATATAATAATCTAAACATAATTCTTAATAATAATATTGGAAGAAAGCAATATTCAATATTTTAACACATTTTTGTAACGAACTCTTGCTCTATCTTGATTTTTTTTTTCTGTATTTTATTTATAAAGATACAACTGTTGCTAAGATGCAAAAACCAGCATCTATGATGGTACGTATTGATATGTTGGCGTGAAGGGCATGTGAGAGGAACGCCACCCAGTGGTAGGTCCTCGGGACGAAAATTTATCTTAATTATTAGGACAAGAACAGAAAAAAATAAATAAATGAAAAAATATAGAAAAAAATAAAAATAAAATGAAATAAATAAATAAAAAGGAATTGAAAGACAATTTTGATGGATGGGTAAAAGATATGATAAAAGTAATAGAAAATAATGTAAAAAAAAAATTTTAAGAACGAATATGATTTAGGTGGCAGTAAGTCGCTGTTCCATATTCTCTTCAACCTTCTTGGGGGGTTTTGTGGTAAGTGTTGTGAAGATAAAGTACGTATTTCTGGGTTTGTATGTGTGTAAAGTTTTCTAAAAAACCGTATGTAAGTAGTTTGTATTGTGTCGGGTACTGTGTGTATCATAAGATCGTTGTTGGTTTTGGGTACAGGTTAAATGAGAACTTCGAGTAGAACAAGAGATATATTTATTTGGACAACACCCTTATTACAAAACCGCGTGGTAACGAACACAAAGTCAGTTGTTCAATAATAAGTCCCA
Source organism: Aradus depressus (assembly GCA_963662175.1). Classification (NCBI taxonomy): domain Eukaryota; kingdom Metazoa; phylum Arthropoda; class Insecta; order Hemiptera; family Aradidae; genus Aradus; species Aradus depressus. The sequence continues at coordinate 16,824,051 of OY759215.1, forward strand.
TACCGCGTGGGAACTACACAAGTCACTCACTTACTGTGCTTGGTAACAGACGACTCACTTTATACCCGCGTGGTAATAAACAACTCACTTCCGCATGGTAACTAACGACTCACCTTATACCCGCGTGGTAATAAGGACGAATCCATTCCGCACACCGCGTGCTGGCTCGACCCAGACTCTCAGTCCACCCCGCGTGGCGACCAACTGGTCCCTCTCGTTGTTAAGAGACGACTCACTTTATACCCGCGTGGTAACAGCCAACTCAACCAACTCAGTCCACCCCGCGTGGTGCCAACTCAACCAACTCAGTCCACCCCGCGTGGTGCCCAACTGCTTACTGACTCAAGTAGTTCATCAACAACAAATCGATTGTCTCGGCGTGTTCCCGAACTCACCCACACTCAACTCGCGACCCAACAATCGTTATGAAGTGTTCTGTTGTTTATGTATGGTGGGCACTGTGTTATCAGTCTCAGGGTTTTTGACTGCTATCTTGATTTAACTTCATTATTTGACATGATTCAACGTTTCATGATATTTATTTAGCTATAAAGACTACAATTATTAAAACAATCAGTACTTACTTTTTATTTAGTTAAAACTTATTTGGGCTATAGAAATATATTATGCAAACACGGTTTTGCTTAAGAAACATCAGCAGTTTCTTTGGAGTAATTTAATAACATTAGTTATTAGACCGGATGCATTTTTACAAGGTGAATAAAAGTTATTGTCTTCTTGGTAAAATATGTTTCAAATCACAACTGGTTTCACATTTTTTGCTTAATAGGTAAAAGAAACAATGGGGGGTGAGTGCTTGGTAACTCTTCAAACCAGTTTCCGATTGTCACTGCAGAAAATATGCAAAACCGGTTGTGAATTAAAACACATATTAAGAGGAAGAAAATACCTTTTATTCACCTTACAGTTAGTTATTATGACTTATGCCAGGGCATTAACGGAGGTCATATCGCCTACTACCAAAACGCTCTTTTGTCACTCTGGTGGACATGAGCCCGACTCTTCAATGGCAGTCCTAAATTGTGTCTACCCCAAATTTGTATTCACCTAATGTAGAGAGTCTTTATCGAGTACTTCGTTGAGGTTCGGAACCCTTGCTTCATATTCCATCCAAAGGACGACTCAAGGTTTTTTTTTCAGTTCCTAGATAAAATAAACTAAGAGCCTCGGCCGGATTTCGAACCCGTGAACTTGACCTAAGTAAGGAAGCACTCATACCACTGAGCTACTGGCGCCCTCTATTCACCTTATATATATATATATTTTTTTTTTTTCTCTTAAACGTTGGTTACCTCTCGCAACAACCAGCTCCCAGGAGGTCGTGTTATATAAATATCTTGAGTGGCTTAAGAGAGGAAGACCAGCCAGCGGTAGCACCTCACGGTGAATTTTTAATATAATTTTTACGCTGTTCTAGGGGTCTCTGACTATTTACGTTATTTCAAAAAGTGAGGAGCTTCAATTTTGAATTATAGTAAGTCATGGTTCCACTATCTCTAAGGGTCCTGAACTGTGTCGGATACTGTGTGTATTGTGATGTCATTGTGGAGTGTTCTGTTGCTTACTATAACTTCCATTGAATGGAAAACCTGAATACATTTTATATGTTTTTGCCTAACCGTGAATTTGTGAGCCGTACATTCAGAGGAGGAATGTGTAGCAGTTGCATTTTTATGTTAAGCATAGTTTTAAGTGTCTATTAGGTAGGGAATAAAGCATTTTTAGGCATCTGTTTAATGTATTCCGGGTTCCATGTCAGTCTGCTACCTAGTATAAGCCCTAAATATCTCACGATATTTATTCTTCAGGGAGGGGCTTGCTGTAGATAAAAACGGCGGGACTTTCCGATCCAGTCTTAGTATAAATGTTATATGTTGTAATTTGTCCATGTTGAGTTTAAATTTCCAGGTTGTAATGTGGACGATGCATGTATGTGAGGTAAAAAAATTAAAAATGATACTGAACCAAAAAATAAAAGAGAAAAATGTAGTCCTCCAAACATCAGTAAACTGAAAAGCAAGAATGGGAGAAAGAAACTGATTTTCTCTGACATACACCCGTCATTGTCATTTGGCCCCTCCAACAACATCACTATATCTACTTCCATCCTGGAGGGAAACATTAAAAAACCCGAGTTGACCTTATAATTTACTCTCATTTTCAAGACTTTCTGAAGGGTTGGAATCTCTATGCTTTACAGGGGTTTTCGTGTTAACAGAGCTTCGAGTTGCCGAGTTACCAATCTCCATAGCAGAACTTACTCCATTTATGCAAAAAAATAAGCAAGAAAAAAAATTGCATCCAACATTAATTGAGGGGGTGGTTAGAAGCAAACGGATGTAAGTGACAAAAATGTCATTTCGAGATAATTACCTTCAAAGTTATATTAACATAAATTCAGGTGTTACTCAGGTATTTTCCACTAGTAACAGCATTACTGGTACTAACAATCGTTCTGATCATTAGCCAGTAGTCAGGGTAGGTGTCAAGGAAGATGTTAACACGCGTATCTCAATTTCAGCCGAATTGTCACTTACATACCTTTGCTTCTAATCCCCTCAATTGGGCTTTAGTTGAACACTAATCTCCTTTGTCTGAACGATATTTGTAAGTTAGTGTTTGCAGCTAGTTTGTGCAACGGTAATCCTCCTAGCTAGTATTTGCTGAGCAAAGATGAACCAGGAATGGTCGGAACCCGCGAAGAGCAACGCACAGAGATACACGAATTGAGCCGGAATTGTTTTCTCTTTTCGTTTGAACTCAATTTACCGAGTCCACAGATTCTTTTATTTTGGAATCAGGTAGTGGGAAAAGAAGAAATTCAGGTTAAAACTCAACATCGAATTTCTGACCGATTACATAACTTCCCCTATACTTCGTCTAGCTGGGGAAGTATAATGAATGAGTTGTTAAAATGAGGAGGAATCTGAAGGTAGAAGGAGGGTAGGGGGGGGGGGGGGGGGGGGGGGGGGGGAGGAGAAGTAAACAAATTGTTGTTTTAAGCACTTATACTTTCTGAGGACCCCTTCCCCCTCCCCCCAACATATCATCCCCCCTCTCCCCTACCCAATAGATTACATTCTCCAAGACGTTGGCTCAGATCCGCCCCTTGTCCATTCATGCGGAGGACCCGGGGGCTACATTGAGAGGGAGCTTGGGGATTGTCCATTGAGGAAGGTTGCCGTACACCGTACTCCAGTAGATCGGGAAGGCCGCCCTGGAGGGGAGGGGTAGTGGGGAGTTAGCGGCTGGTTCCGCCGCCTCATCTCAGTCCTGGCCCACCCTTCACCATGGTAACCTGACTCGCCCCACTCCACTCCAGTACACTACCCCGCAAACATCGTAACTAAAGTGCCTTCTTATTGTGCCTCCTCCTACCCACAAATAAATTAAAAAATAATTACATTAAAAATATTAATCGTTAATTTGTATAATATAGTATTAAAAAAAAAAAAAATTATAATTTTTTTTGAGAGTGAAGTGCGTAAGTGTCGAATTAAATATTTATATACTTTTTGGGATTTAAAGAGCAAGAGGCAGAGACTGTTACCAAACACAAAAAAGTGAGTACTTGTATATATTATTTTAAGAATTTTAATTTTATTTTTCCCTCGAAAAAGCATCATGAAATGTGCTCCTCCTTCACCACAAGCCAAATACCTTTCGATAAAAGCGCCAGAAAATTATCTCTTCTTACTATTTGGAGTAAATATCCTTCTTAATTTATAGGTATATTTATTTTGTAATTAATGTCAAGTAATTAGTCACAGGTTTCATTAAATTTTCATTGAACGTGAGCAACATAAAGAAAAGTGGTAAATGATAAATATATAATATACATACATATAATGTATAGGTACTACTTTAATATATTAAAGGTTTTTACATACCAATAAGAAATTATATACATAAGATCGGACAATCAGATATTTATTTAAAGAAAAATGTATAAGGTCAGCTCTAGATTGGTTTTTTCGTTTCCAATTTCAATTATCCGGTCGTATCTAAGTCTATCCTCAGTATTTAGATGTCACGGCGAGATTATCATAAATATTTCCAAAGTAAGATACATGTATCCGTGACTTCCATGTATCTACTATTTTTACTTAGGTACTTTATAAAATATTTTTCAATCATTATGTTCATCATAATTATCAAAAATTATAGTTTTTAAAGTGAAAGAAAAAAGAAATTAAAAAAAAAAAGAAGGTGTTTCTCCTGAAATATTAAATCACATACATTAAATAAATAATAGAATATACTACACCGAGAAATTTTATGAATGATGTTTTCTTTGCGTGCAAGACGGAAGCGGCGGAATATCTCGATGAAAGGAAAAATGGCATACATGTTTCTATGTAAATTTGAATTTACTGTTAACTCCACATTTTTTTTAGCAGTATTGTTGGATTTAACTGTCAGCTTCTATACCTATTCAAAAAATAATTAATCAAATAATAATTTTACTCATGAGAACCATCTGCAGTATTCTCAAAAACAGCCCATTGAAGTTATCCATTTATTCATACCAAGTTATTCTGATTAAACAATAATTAATATATATTTTTTTCACATGATTTGGATTTAGTATAATTCTTATTAGTTCTATAATTTTTCTAGATCTTTGTTTTTGACAATTTTATTGCCGTGAGTTATTCTCCGTTAAAATCTGGAGTTCGGTTTTTGATGGTTCGAATAATTCTTATATTTAGTACTAGCTGTAGTAACCGGCGTTCCTCTATGGAGTCACAAAACTATAAGGATAAAATCATTTGTATTTAGTTATTCTTTAGACACAGAATATTTTTAATTATTTTGTTCAAAATGTCAAAGTTTTCAAAGATAAGAAAAAAAGTAATTGTGCTTAATATTTTGTTTTTCTATATGCTTATCTTTTTATCAGGTACTATGTGATACAATTTATAATCAAAAGATATCAAACTACCTGTTATCAATTTTGAACAATTTTTTTGTTCTTCATCTATTGTTTATTTTATTACAGTTAACCATTTTACGATCGTGTAAAGCTATGTACCATTTTCACGCCAAAGAAGTCTGTATACCGAAATTTTCAGGGGGTTCTTCTCAGAAACTATTATCAATATTACTGTACCACAATGAATTCAATATTACAATATATCTAAATATATGTGTTATGTACAATTGAACATATTGTTATCTTAATTATTAATCCTTGTAACTTCACACTTTTTTTTTCTCGAATCCCGATGTCAGGAGTAATGCAAGCTTATAATTTATATTCCTGCCTACTAGACAGGAGCTTACCTGTGAAAATCTCGTCACTAATAACCACAGCAGATAATAACATTATTAGCCTCCTCCTCCCCCCTTATATATATATATATATATATATAAGAAAAATAAATAAAAACACACATATATATATATATATATATATATATATATATATATATATATATATATATATATGTGACAGACATATATATATATATATATATATATATATACATGTATATATATATATATATAAAATAAGTGGACATTGTCTTCACTCTTCATCGAAAGTATACCTGCCGTCCAGTGTACCTTAACAAATCCCATCCCTTTAAAAAACAAAGTCCGCTATCTAGGCCTCATACTCGACTAACGACGAATCCTCACACGAGACTGAAAAGACAAGAAATGAACAGACGTTATAAACTTTTACTAAGACTACTTACTAGAGAAAAGATCCAAACTAACTTTGAAAACAAAATTACTTATATACAACGCAGTACTCAAACCTACCTGGACTTACGGACTTGAACTCTGGGGTTCTGACAAGGCTTCCAATCTCTAGCGCATCCAATCCTTTCAATCCAAAATCCTTCGTACAATAGCCAACTCTCCTTATTACGTCTCCAACAAAACTCTTCATACTGACCTTAACGTACCTTTCGTCACTGAAGTCGCTAAATCCAAATATAAAAAATTATTTTCACTTCTTAGTTCCCACAATAATTCTCTAGTCCGAGCCCTTCATTCTGCCATACTTCCCCAACGATGGCTTAAGCGTCAATGGCCTAGAGACCTCCTTAGCAGCGTCAGTGACGGTGACAGTGATTAGTTATAAATGAAAGAAAATCAGTGACTAGGGAGTTTCACCACTGGGTGATTTCTCCCCTCATGACATTTTGACATTGCCATTATCTCTTTATTAGCACATTTGCTTGTTGTATTTATTTGTATATAGTTGTAAATAGCTATTTGTAAATAAATTGAATAAGAAAAAAGTCATAATATAAGATGTATGTATGTTACATTGATGATCTTGTCTATTACTTGTCTACTTTTCTTTCTGCATCATAAAATGCAGGAACAGTTAGTTATGATTCAAGCCGAGTTTTAACTACCAGTTCATATCGCCTACTACCAGAGCGCTCTTTCGTCACTCTGGTGGACATGAGCCCGACTCTACGTGGGAGTCCTAAATTTTGCTTACTCTAAATTTTTATTCACCTAGGGTAAAAAATCTTTAACGATCATCGATTCACGTCCCATCCGAAGGATGGCATGCTCAAGGTTTTTTTACCTCCCAGATAAAAACTTAAGGGTCTTGGCTGGGTTTCGAACTGCTTAAGGAACATTTTTTGTAATAAACATTTGTCCATAGAACCAACAGTTTTCTCATAAAACAGACCTGATATATGAGATGCAACGGTGAGACGGACTGATCTGGATGAAATTTTGATATAGTTCATTGTCACTGGAGATTGTCGAAAAATGCAAAGGTCTGGAGATAATTTAGAAATTCTATAAATCTAGAAAACTCGAATATTTTAGAATTATTTTTGCTAATTTGTAGTGAACTATTGAACTATGTATATACCGTCTAAATAATGAAAAATGATTTGTATATACCTAAATTTTGTATATATAAATATATACAAAACAGGCAAGCGGAGGGGTCGCAAGGTAACTGGTATTCTTGTTTCTTCTACAAAATAGATGTTGCGTAGAGGCTGTAGAATTCTCCTGTAATATTCCCCAAATGTAAGTTAAGTCATGACAAATATACGACTGTAGAATTATCTAGAAATTTTCTATGAGATAAAATAGGGAAATTAATAATGGAAAATGTTGTTCTATTTGCTGACGCACATTTTCAATTCTTTCTTTTTGTTCATCAGCTGTTCCCTATACTAATTTTTCTTTGATAAAGAAAAGCAATTTTTTTTTTTTCAACTAATTAAATTATTGCTACGTCAGATTACGAAACTCAGCTCTTCGCTGCTCTAGGCGAGTTCTTTGACCTCCCCCTTCATCTACATTTTACTAAAGTTACGTAAATGCACATTTTCCTCTGGAACTCAGTTTATCTTTTAATTCTTATACACCTATATATATTTTTTTATCTCGAACGTGTGAAAAACCTTGAGCACGCCGTCCTTCGGAATGGACGTTAAGTGATGGTGCAGAGCCTGTGCGATGTCAAGTACTCGCTAAAGACCTCTATCCTAAGTAACTAAACTTGAGTAGGCAAACTTTCCGACCTATTACAGGATACGTCATAAGACTTGACATAGCTTATAAATAAAACTAAAAAATAAAATGAAATGAATGAATAAATACATGAAAATATGAGTACAAAAAAAATAATATTAATAAATACAGTAGGTAGATATATTTTTTAATTTAATTAAAATCTAGATAATAATCTTTTTATAACTTTTCCGGAACTGTTTCTTTCACGACGACAATGAAGTCGGGCTTTTGTCCACCAGAGCGGCGAATGAACGCTCTGGTGGTAGGATCATATGACATCATATTTAGTTAAAGCCAGAGTTGGGATGTTTTAAATACAAAAAGTAGTTTGCAAACTAGCTTTGAAAATAGTTATATTTCGTAATATTTTATTTAAGTAATAGTTGTAATAAATGTTTTATTGAAAATCAGTTAAAATGAAAGAATAAAAAAAAAAAAATAGTTGGATTAAAAAAGTAGGTAAATATAATTGAATATAATTAGTTTGTGAGAACAATGTGTTAAAAGTTCCATATTTTGTATTTTGTTTTCAAAATAATAATTATATTCTCTGGTGTTTGGGCAAAAGGGCTTAGGTCAGAATAAGTCTTGTGATGCAAAGGACAATCGGTTTTAAATATTTTTACCACATATGACTGAATGTTGGAATATTTTATTTTGTTTAAATTAATTATTTTTATTGAAATTATATTTCAAGTAACATAAATGTTTTTTACCTGATTTGCAGGAATTTTTCAAATCTTCAGAAATTCTCCTTCTAAAATTCAAATTTGCTGACTTAAGCCCTTTTACCCAAACACCCCAGATTTAAAAGATACTGTTTATAGATTATGGTTTTATTTAACAACCCAAACGTGGCCTAGTAACATTATTTCAGGTTGATAAGTTTTAAATAAAAATAAAAGTAGTTAAATTACAAAAAATATTTAAATTCTTATTATTTTGAGCTAAATAAAAAACGATTGGTTACCAAAAAGTAGTTGACAAATAATTACAAGAAAATATTTGTATAAATAATTTTATTTACGAAAAACCATCGACATATCAATAAGAAAGAAACTTTAGGCGGAACATTTTTTAGCTATTGGAATGGACTAATGTATAATTTTTAAAATTTCATTTAAAGTGCCATTAGCAAGTTATAACCTTTGGCCGGTGGCGAAATTACGAGATAATGCAATTTTTCGGTTACCAACTTTTATGAAATTCCGCGTAAATATTGACTGTTCAAAATAATGTTTCTTTCTTTAAGAAATAATTACATAACTGTTGTTATGAGGCCAAATATGAGCTTATTTTAGACAGACTCATTTCACTTTCTGGGAAATTCCCATTGGAAAGGACTTTTCATTCTTTCTATTATCACATTCATTTTTCTGATTTGTGAACAATACCTTTGTTAAATAACAAAACAAGTTATTTGTTTCAGTTCATTCAATCCAAACATAGAAAATAATAATATTTATTTCCATTAAACCATAACAAGATAATAGCATATAATACGGGTTTTGAACCCGCGATCTTGAGCTCATTAAGCAAGTACGAACACCATTGAGCTACCGGCGTCCTCTTTGAGTAAATAAAATAAATACATCGAAATATATGAATAAATAGATACATACTGGTTGTCGCACACCGGGACGTTACTATCTTGCCTGTTAATTTCCAATATTCATGATATTGAATAGAATATATATAATATCATGTTATAGAATTTTCCCGGTATGCATGATACAATACAATAAGTATAATAATATTAGTTTACAGTTACAATAGTTTAACATAGTAACTTCATGTAGTCAGACGTTTAACTGGGGACATGTTAATGACAAACTCCATTATCACGCCAATTCATATATTCAACACACTCTCCCCACAAATCCGACGCCTTAAGCGGGTATGGCGGAGGGACCTGCTCGGGGACTAGCTTAAGTAAAGACATTGCTTGTTAAAAGAGGATAATAGTCATTTTCCCGGATAATGCAAATATGGTTATTTTACCAAAATAAAACGTAGTCTGACCTCTCACGGATTTTATTATTTTGTTCTAGCCGGCTTTCGATGTTGCTCTCTTCATCAGGCTGTCTGATAAGAAATATGTTTACACATGACAAAAGGTAAAATGAATAAATAAAATAGGATGCTCTAATACATAAACGATACACAAATTAATTATTTAACAGGGAGCAACCTTGAACGCTGGCCAGCACAAAATAAAAAAGTCGTGAGAGGACCGATTTTACCACATAACGTAGCTAATTGTAAAAGTCTTTTATCTAGGAGATGAAGAAGAGATGAAATTCTAGGTTAAGAGCCAGTAATAAAGCCCTCCCTAGTAATGAGAGGTGTGAGAGCCCTGTAATAGCTGGTACAGAGCTGGACCACAGTAACCTGCCTCTCACTTCACCCTTCCATCCTAGTCTAGGTGAAGTGGTTATTTTTGTTTGGAGTGTTAGGGATGTTAATAGAGCCCTCCCTAGTAATGAGAGGTGTGAGAGCCCTGTAATAGCTGGTACAGAGCTGGACCACAGTAACCTGCCTCTCACTTCACCCTTCCATCCTAGTCTAGGTAAGTGGTTATTTTTGTTTGGAGTGTTAGGGATGTTAATAGAGCCCTCCCTAGTAATGAGAGGTGTGAGAGTCCTGTAATAGCTGGTACAGAGCTGGACCACAGTAACCTGCCTCTCACTTCACCCTTCCATCCTAGTCTAGGTGAAGTGGTTATTTTTGTTTGGAGTGTTAGGTTAAGGCTCTAATGTTATAATTTTAGAAGTTTTTGAGTATACGTCTTTTAGCTACACAAAAATGATATCAGACTTAACAATATAATGTCTGGCCAGCTATCATCACCATTCTCTCCCGAATCTTTCACGCTCTGAATGAGGGCTCCAATATTATAATTTTAGAAGTTTTTGAGTATACGTCTTTTAGCTATACAAAAATGATATCAGGCTTAACAATATAATGTCTGGCCAGCTATCATCACGATTCTCTCCCGAATCTTTCACTCTCTGAATGAGGGCTCCAATATTATAATTTTAGAAGTTTTTGAGTATACGTCTTTTAGCCACACAAATATGATATCAGACGTTACAATGTATTGTCTGGCCAGCTTGGCATCTAGCCATTATTTCTTATTTTCATTTTTTTTTTAGTTATGTCATTAGCGGTTACTTTATTAATATTATTTTTGGTTTCAACGTTATTCTTCTTTCTAAAAAGCACTGTTTTTTTATATATAAAATCTTTATATAAATTTAAGATATTTATATTTTATCTTGAAAAAGGTTGTGAGAATTATCGACCATTTCATTTTTTTTTTCTTGTTCTCGGGTTTATTTTATTGTAGATTATGTTTTTCGAACTTTATAAAAATAGCATAGATATGCAATGGATATCATAGTTCGCTGATCTTTGCAGTTTACATCGAATACTCAAGTATCATTTAATTTAAACATTTATTTTGTAAATTCTTTAAAGTATGACAATCGCTCGAAAAGCCGAGATGGAGTTTTCTATGAATTTGACGTTCCAATCTCCCTTGAACAATGTTCGATCATTTTAGCGTCGATGTCTGTCTGTGTGTATGATTTCAACTTTATGAGCGGTCTAACTCAAAACCGATTACAGTAATGAATTTGAACTTTGAAACGAAGATGTCAAATGTTCTGTTTGAATAGATTTTGGCTGAAATCAGACGAGGTCACATCGCCTACTACCAGAGCGCTCTTTCCTCAGTCTGGTGTACATGAGCCCAATTCTACTGTGGAAGTCCTAAATTTTGCCTTTTTGGTCTTTAACGACTGCCTGACATCGCACAGGCTCGGGACCATCGCTTACCATCCCATCCGAAAGACGGCGTGCTCAAGGTTTTTTCACCTCCTAAATAAAAAACAAGGCCCTGATTCGCACCCACGATCTTGAGCTCAATAGACTACCACGCTAAGAAAGTTTTGTTATGTTCATTTTTTTTTTTTTGAGCTTAATAATTTATGTTGTTCCTGCAATTAATGTTGCGCTTAGCACCATATGATAATATGACGAAGTACTTTATATGATAATACGAATATGATGAATAATATGGTTATACATTAACACATATGACGTCATTATTAGCGCAAAAAAGGGGAAATTTTTAAAAGGGTTTTGAAGAAAACTAAAAATAAAAGAGATGTTTAACATATAAGGATGGTGATTTAGGGTTGCATTAAATAAGGGTTCCTTCCATCGCCTCCTTAATCCTGGTGACTGCACAAACACGAACCACCATTGCACCCGCACCCCGCCCACTTCAGTAACTCTGGCCGTTAAGGACATCCTGGATAAGGATATACGACACTATTGTCGACAATATTGCTTGATTTACCATAAACGGCATCAGACAACATGGAGGTCGGCCATCATGTAAAAATCTACATGCCATGTTTTAGAAAATAAAAACAAGTTTCTTACATAACTGTAACAAGAAAGTATTTGTATGTCTTGGAAGGAGAAAAGTCAAAAACATGACTGTTTATGAAACAAATAGAATTATCGTCAGTGAATCACCTACAGTAAACTTCCCCAGCTCAATTTATGTTTATTCCATAAGTTTTTCTCTCCCTCTACATTTTTCTTCTCTTTTGCCTGAAAAGTAGATATCTTACTAATGGAAAATAAAGAAAAACCCATGTTTTTTTAAATATTGACTTTTCACAAAATATATATATTTTATGGGAGTACTTTAGTTTTTGCTTCCATCTTCAGCCACAAATTAACAGATAATAGATCTCGCTTACTATTAGAAGATGGTAGCATTACCGAAAGTACTCATATATACTATAGGTTAGGTTAGGTTTTATGACTCATGCCCGGGCTTTAACTACGAGGTCATATCGCCTACTACCAGAGCGCTCTTTCGTCACTCTGGTGGACATAAGCCCGACTCTACTGTGGGAGTCCTAAATTTTGCCTACCCTAAATTTTTATGCACCTAGGGTAGGGGTCTTTAACGAGTACCTGACATCGTACAGGCTCGGGACCATCGCTTAACGTCCCATCCGAAGGACGGCGTGCTTAAGTTGATTTTACCTCCCAATAAAAAAAACTAAAAGGCCTCGGTCGGATTACGAACCCACGATCTTGAGCTCAGAAGGCAAGCACGCATACCACTGAGCTACCGGCGCCCTCTATATATTATATAGAGTGATATATTATAGTGAGTTTGTAAGTGACTCTTGATAATGCCTTAACACGGCGAAACTAGTTGAGTATTTGAGAATATATAGTGAAGTTTGACAAAGAAATTGTGTATTTTAATCATCTATTCCTAGAATGGAGCTTCACAAAGTAAATCTGGAAACCATAAATTATATTATATATATTTTGTGAAATAGACAATATTGTCAAAAACTTAATTTTTTATTATTTTCACAATATCTCTGCAGAAAATGTTAAGTATCTTACTTATTGGCTTGTGAATTTACATTTTGTGATAAGCAGAGGAGAAATTGGTAATAGAAGAATGGTTATAACTGATGTTAGTTATTGTAACTCATACCCAGGATTTAATAACTACGAGGTCATGTCGCCTACTACCAGAGCGCTTTTTCAATTCGTCCACGAGCCACAATTCGTCAGAAGGTTTCACTCCAGAGCAGTCACTCAGTGTGATTTCGGGCTAAGAAGACAGAATTTCTTTTGGGCGATTTTACACACAAATCGAAAACTAGTGCAATACATGAAAAATAAAAATTAATACAGATAAATGACAACACATCACATTCACACTTCGACGAGACAAATTTACCCCCGTTTTTATATACGACAAGCCGCTTCCTCAAACTAATAATGTACGATACCTCAGACTGACACTGTTCCGAAGACTAGCATGGAATCCTGACACATGAGACCGTAATGGACATACTGATCACTGATATACGATCCAGTAAAAAAAAATTGCATTTATAGGTCATCAATTTTATTTTAATACGTTTAATAGTTTATTTTTAAGATGGCGATAGTTGTTTTTATGGGAATCACATAATACATTTCCCGAATACAATCCCTTCTTTCTCCAGAGATGCCCTTAACTACGAAGAGACTTACTTCTTGTGACAACATACCTCAGTTTGGTTCACTGGTAAAGAGCCTACATAAAGGGAGAAGGAATTTGGTTTTTAATCATTTAATATGTTTCTTTACATTATATTGTTATATATAATAATAATTCATGGAATGTCTTACGCTCTAGAAATTGTATATCTATCCTGAGAATGCCGTCCTTCGGACGGGACGTTAAGCGATGGTCCCAAGCTTGTACGATGTCTGGTACTCGTTAAAGACCCCTAACCTAGGTGAATAAAAATTTAGGGTAGACAAAATTTAGGAATCTCATAGATGAGTCGGGCTCATGTCCACTAGAGCGAAAAAAGAGCGCTCTGGTAGTTGGCGATATGACCTTGAAGTTTAAGCCCCCTGGCATGAGTCACAATAAATAACTAATTAGAGATATACAAAGATAATTGTGTGTTATCTGCTCACATTTTGAGTTTGTCATGTTTTTTTTTGATCTGACCCTTTGAGTTGGAAAATAGGAAATAAGAAGTTCCTCGCTGTAGTGTTGATTATTTATTAAGTCACAAGTAGACTTAGATGAGAGGAGGTCTGTGACAGTATTTTACTGACTGTGACTGTTTTTTTGAAGTTGTAAGTAAATCACAGTATAAAGTATAAAGAGTGCGCCACTGATTCGCTCTTTTCCTCCTTTTTTGACATGCCATGCATTTTTATGAAATTGGTGGTTTTTCTGTTATTTTTTTTTCTATTTCCCTCTGTGCCCTGAGATTCAAATAATTTTATTTAATTTTAATAGCATGTTTTGATGTATAGATAAGTCATTGAGGATGACACAGTTTCATGTTCGAAAACCGGTTCTGGTATAGAAAATAAACAGTAGAAAGAAACCTTCTTATTTTTGTTGTTGGTTTCGTGTTACTACCATCTCCTCTAGTCATTCTATTGCGATTTATTAGGAGTTCCAAGTTTAGCTCCCTCTAAAATACCCCTTCATTTTGACCGATTTGGCTGAAAATCAATAGGTGTCTTACTCAGGAAGAGATGAATCCAAATAATATAATAATAATAACAAATAATAATATTATGTAATGTCATGATGATATGTTCTGTAGGGAGTTACTGTGACCACTAACACACCGATACAAACTGGAATTTCGCTGAAAATTTAATATGGAATTTTTGAAGAATCATCCAATTTACAGAGGGGAGTGTTCAGCCACCAACCAGTAAGACTCCATTGTTCCTGGTGGCGGTGACTGTGGCAGAACCTGTTTGAGAGAGAGGACATCTTGAAGAAACTGTCCAACTTCCATAGGGCAGTTTTATGCATTTTAATCACCTTATTGGAAGTTGTCTGTCGGGTTTGGCCAACAACAGTCAGGTGCGCCATTTGCTCCTTCACTCAATGAAACCTGAATATGTTCTCTTCAATTGATATTCACAAGATCCACACATCTTTGCATTTTTTCTCTCAACCAAAGGAGTAGATTAACAATGCGTGTTAATAAATAGTGAACGATTTTGTTGTTAATATAAATTTATATAGACGCAACACAATCATATTTCTTAAAAATATCTATTGACGAACTCTTTTTAACTAACAATGAATGTAATTTCAAAGTTCTTTCCAAACATAATGAATACATAGATGAGTCGGGTATATCTTTCCATCATCAGTTTCGATATACCCGAAACTTGTATGAATGAAATATGTTTTGTATCTCACTGCCCAACATATATTATTATACATTCAAAATCTCCTTACACAATGGAATAGTTGGTATTTAAGATGGAAGACATCAACAAACAGAACGTAAACAAAAGGTTCAACAGAATGCAATTAGAAATCACAATTAATGTAAACATTAATGCTAACTTAATCATTAAATTAACAACAGTTAAGAGGGCCCCGGTAGCTCAGTGGTATGCGTGCTTGCTTACTGAGCTCAAGATCGCGGGTTCGAAACCCGGTCAAGGCCCTTAGGTTTTTTATCTGAGAAGTGATAAAACCTTGAGAACGCCGTCCTTCGAATAGGAAGTTAAGCGATGTTTCTAAGCCTGTAGAATGTCAGGTACTCGTTAAAGATTTAGGGGTAGGCCCTGGGTCAATAAAAATTTAGGTTAACCAATGTTTAGAACTCCCATAGTAGAGTCGGGTTCATGTCCATCAGAGTGACGAAAGAGCGCTCTGGTAGAAGGCGATATAAAATTGTAATTAAAGCCCGGACATCATAATAACTAACATACACATTCACCCAGACACACACACGCGCCGATAGACATCATCGCCAAACGACGTATTCAGGAGACCTAGAAACATGAAAATCCTCGATCTCTGATTTTCGCACGATTACAATAATCCTTTATACTATAGGTATAAGAAAGTAAAAATTTATCTGCTCATGATTTTTATTCATTTCTAACATAAGTACACTTTTTGAATTGATTATAGAACGTATCCTGCCCATAAGTCAAAGACAAAATAATAATCTATAGTTCTGCGAAGTGTCAGTAAATTTACGAAGCGAATCTGGAACAATGTCGTACTGCTCGGGTGAGAGGGGTTTGTACGTTCGTGATATAAATATGGTGTCTGCAATGGCAATAAATAACCATGTTTAGATGAAGTATAACACGGTTTCTGTCAATGGTATTGTTATCAGGATCGTAAATATCAGTTTTAGAACACGAAACAAGCAGTTTCATCTATGTAGATTTCCAAAGAGTCGATGCACTTTACAGGATTCAATTTAGTATGCATTTTACTTCTTGTTATCAAAGAAAATAAAGAAGAAAAGGAACATATAAGAATTGCAATGTGTGAATGATATATGAAACATTATGAGTTCGCTTCTTCAACATTTAGGAACACACCCAACTGTTACAAGCAATAAATAATAGTAACTACAGTTCATTAAAATTAACGTATTTGCATTTCAGGCGTGCTCCATCCATCACTAGAATTGAAAGAGGGTTTGTTTATTTTTTTAAATGTTTTTACTGAAAACTCAGACAGTTAAGAAAATAAATGGACATGTTTAATGTTCGCCTCAACCTTTTTTATGGAAGATTAAGTTTGGGAATTGCGAACTTTCAGAAACACCTTAAATTTTTATTTCCCGATTGTATATAACTAATATATTCTTCATCTGCTTCTCTCCGGTAAATCCGTCGGATCTAAAACATGAAAGTTCAGTATGATCCAAAAAACAACTTTTTCATTATTATTATTGCTTTTCTTTTAACTAAAGTCATCATATGTTATCAAATAGAAGAAATTAAATAATATTTATTTAGTTTAGATTGTTTACCGTTTCATTATTTCATCTTTGTTGCAAGAAGCAGCAGGTCAACAAAATGGTGCAACAATACGAGTTTGTGAACCTTTTCCCCTGACTGCTACTCTGAGCATTGAAAAAATTATTAATGTTCACACTTTTCCAGGCCGTGTAATACATACATTGCTGCTAGCTTGATCTAGCAGGTAGAGAGTGGGTGCGCCTTCCCATCGCGGACAGACAGCAATTTAAAAAAAGTATTCTCAAGATTTGGGAACCAAGACTCCTCATATCAACAGGGGAGTGTCTACCTCCAAAGTAGAGCTATCAGTAGCCTCCTTCCCTTCATCTTCAATGTTTTCATACTTTTTTGAAATAAGGGGCAATAGTTATTATGCTCATACCCAGGCTTTAACTACAAGGTCATATCGCCTACTACCAGAAAGCTCTTTCGTCACTCTGGTGGACATGAGCCCAACTATACTACGAGAGTCCTAAATAGCTTAAGTTTTTTTTTTACGAACCCGCGATTTTAAACTCAAAAGAGCTTTTTTTCATCTCATGCATCATTCAATTTCTTCTTAAAGTTTTAAATTTAGAATTTTATTGATAAAAGTTGAATCATTTTTGAGTTGCAACGCACATCACATTTCAGCCAAATCTATCTAAATTCCTATCCTTATCTTACTTTTTCAAGATTTTTTTTATCCTTTGCGAGAGTCTGCCATGACCAAGAAAAACCGAACACTTCCACTGGTACATATAACTAACTTTTAAAGTATTAATTTAACATCAACAATGGCATAATTTTTTTATTTTGCACTACAATCGTGTTATCTTGAAAAATATTTTGTTTGTGGGAAGCTAGTTTAGAATATCAGCAAACCTCCCCCCTCCCCTAACCTCCATAACACTGAGTTAAGTACTAAAAATCCACCAACGAATGGAATTTCCCTTGGTGCAAAAATACAGGACTCAAATTATACATTGGTTCGTATACTTCGCTTTTGGGGTAATGTTTGTGACCTATACGACACTTCCCCGGCCAGGAGGCCTGGGCCACCGCGGGCTTGCATTCACCATCAGTGAAGGGATAAAATCATAACAATTACTTTGTTCTCTGATTTAGCTTTTATTTTCACTGAATCTCGCCATATCAACTCGTCCAGACAAAATCTCATAACGTTTCAGATATTGCATCACTTTTTTTCGGTGCACTCTAGAAATATAATGTACAAATACCAAATATTAAGGCTTAAATATTTTTGTTTATAAGTTATGAAAATTAAAATTGTTTTCTCTAATCTTTAGTTTTAGATAGAAGTATATTTCAAAAACATTTTCAATTCCAGTTCGAAATTGATTATTTATAATTGCAAGAGAAGCATTATTGACGTGTAATTTCACAAAATACGCCAAACATATACAGATTTTTGGTTATTTTGATGAATTTTTTATATTTAGGTTCTTTTTACTTTAACTTAAGATTTAAATTTTCACTGCCACTAATGAAGACACCGCCTAGCCTATTGTTTAAGTTTGGCTTGAAAGAACAGAAAAAAATTAGATCTGGGAATTAATTTCCGCGAGGAGCTTCCTACGCCATCTTTAGCCTAAGCTACTTTCTTTAAAGATGGTTGTATTAACTGGTAAAAGAGAAACGATCTAGCAGCAACTACATATATTATGTTCAAATGTTCTTTAACTAATAAAGACATCTCTAGACTGGAGCCGACAGATAAGTATAGCTGTGGGCGAGGAAATATATTTGATTTATATGGCATTTTTAATTAAATCGTTCAATAAATATGGCTGGAACTAACTGAACGACTCAACTTGGCCCTCACGACTGTCAAATATTAATACCTATATCTACTAGCAACAAGTAACATATCTATCTATCTACTAGCCAGAAGTAACATATGTCGTTCTAGCTCATCTTAATAGTGAAGAGCGCCCGCGGGTTATAACCGCATATTTTAAGCGGCAAAAAGATTGAATTAAACCTTTATATTGTTACCAACTGATTCATTAATATTTTTTATCAGTACGTCATTTTATGTATTCATGGTTAATCTAGAATGGCCCGGGACAAGCTCCATTTCGTAACCTTAATAGTAGTAGTAGTAAGGTCTTTACTCAATTAACATAATAGAAAATTACATACAAAACGTATATACAATAATGTGACCTTTTATGAAGACAAACTCAATGGCCTAAGTCGTCTTGAGGAGTCTAGATTTACATAAATAATATTATCTTATAAACTTATAATCTTATTTCTTATAAACTTATTAACAACAAATTTTTCTTTCTAAAATACTAATAAAAATAAAATAATAAATATATCTTTGTTCCTATTTATTTATTTATTTAATTCACAGTTTCTGAAATCGTAAGCCTTTTTGCAATAATTTACCACGTAAACCGTACCGTCGTAACCTTAATATTCGAGAGGGCGCCGGTAGCTCAGTGGTATGCGTGCTTGACTTCTGAGCTCAAGGTCGTGGGTTCGTAACCCGACCGAGGCCCTTAGTTTATTTTATCTGGGAGGTAAAAAAAACTTAAGCACGCCGTCCTTCGGATGGGACGTTAAGCGATGGTCCCGAGCCTGTACGATGTCAGGTACTCGTTAAAGACCCCTACCCTAGGTGAATAAAAATTTAGGGTAGGCAAAATTTAGGACTCCCACAGTAGAGTTGGGCTCATGTCCACCAGAGTGACGAAAGAGCGCTTTGGTAGTAGGCGATAAGACCTCTTTGTTAAAGCCCGGTCATGAGTCATAAAACCTAACCTTTTTTTTTTTTTTTTTTTTTTTTTTTTGTATTTATTTATTTAAAGCCACAACTATGTAAAAAAAAAAATGCACAACCAGCGGCTGGGCTGACATGTAGGTACTATACAAAAATAATAAAAATAAAATAAAATAATAAAAATAAATATGACATGAAAGGCTTGAGAGAGGAAAAACACCCAGCGGTGAACCTTCATGACATCACTTCATACCAGGAGATCTCTATGCCAAACTCTCTTTAATCTTCTTGGGGGATTGTGGGGTAAAGTACTTAGTATTTTGCGAACTTCCGGATTGGTGTGTAAGTAAATTTTGGTGTAGAAACGTTGGTATAAATGTTTAATGCTAGTGTCTATGGGTGTGATGTTCAAGTCGCGGTGTAAAGTCTTGTTGCTAACGTATGGTGGGCATTGCGTAATCAGTCGGAGAGTCTTGGATTGAAATATCTGTATTCTTTCGATGTTTGAAGTCTTGGCTGTACCATATATTTGTAAGCCATAGGTCCAGAGAGGTCGGAGAAGATAAGTATAACAATTTAGTTTTTGTCGAGTAGATAATTTAGAACGCCTATTCAAAATACTGTACAATAGTCTAATTCGCCGGTCTAGTGTGAGTCGTGTCGTCCGAGTGTGAGGGTTCCAAGTCAGCCTTCTATCGAGGGTTAATCCTAAATATTTTACGGAAGAGGTATGAGGTAATGGCTGGTTTTCAATGAATACTGGGGGGCAGTCACCACGGCGGAGAGCGAATGTGATGTGTTGACATTTTGTGGTGTTAAATTTAATTTTCCAAGATTTACTCCAAACTGCAATTTTGTTGAGGTGTTGCTGTAGTATGAGTGAAGTGGTGTGAGGATCTGTGTGAGAGGCTAGAATGGCGGTGTCATCTGCGTATGTGGCTGTTAATGTGAGAGGGTCGGTGGGTAAGTCGAAGGTGAACATGGAGTATAATAGGGGGGCTAATATTGAGCCCTGAGGCACGCCGGCCAGTATGGGGTGGCAGGAGGAAATAGCTGAGCCCTGACGGACGGCGAAATACCTATCTGTTAAGTATGACTGAAGAATAAGATAGTATGTATGGGGTAGGAGGGGTTTGAGCTTATATAAAAGTCCCGCGTGCCAGACCCGATCAAAGGCCTGAGATATATCCAGGAATGCCCCGGCGGCATAGAGTTTTCGCTCTAATGCAGATGCTGTGTAGTCGACAACTCTGTGCAGTTGGTGGGTGGTGGAGTGAAAAGAACGAAACCCAAACTGGTGATCGGGAAGATGAAGTGAAAGGATAGAAATGAGGCGTTTATAAAGAAGTTTTTCAAAAATCTTGGAAAGAAAAGAGAGAAGACTGATAGGTCGAAAGGAAGAAGGATCATGCTCAGGTTTGTTTGGTTTTGGGATCATGGTGATAACTGAGTACTTCCACTGAATGGGAAAGTATGTTGTACGAAGTATGGAATTGTACAGAGTTGTCAGAAATACAACAGCTTTCCGAGGCAGCCGCTGGAGAATCTCCGCTGTTATCAGGTCATAGCCCGGGGACTTCCTTCTGGGGAGATTTTTAATTTCGTACTGAACTTCGGAGGGTGTGAAGGCTTTTGGTGGGAGGGAGATAGGAAGGGGTGTGTCTAAGAAATGGTGAATACGTGATTCATGAGGGATGTCTGAAAGATCGTGATGAGGTCTGAAAGTAGATGAGAGATGAGCAGCAAACAAATCGGCTTTCTCGTCGTCCGTCACGGCCCAGGATCCGTCGTTCTGTCGCAATGGCATCGACTGAGATTGGTCGGAGAAGTCTACGGGTTCTCCTCCATAGGCTGCCATCCTCCGCATTCAGATTGGAAAGGGAGGAGTCGTAGTATTCCCTGTTAATCAGTCTGATTTGCGTCTTCAGGTCATTGCTTAGTCTGTTGTATGTCCGTCTGTCTGAAGGTAATCTCGAGGTCTGCCATCTTTTTCTCGCTCTCCTCTTTTCTCCGATCAGCTCACGGATGTATGCAGGGTAGGAGGGGAGAGTCGGATGAGGACCAGTGTTTGTTGGTAGGACTGCTTGCCAGGCAGCCTGCTGTATGGATACGGTAAGAAATTCCACAGCCTCCTCTATTTTCTCTCCCGTCTTCATTGAATATGGCACGGACAATGTTGTCTCTAATTGCTGTTGGAAAAGGTTCCAGTCCATAACTCCTGGCGTTAGACTTGGCCTCGTTGATTCGATCTCAATCTCCGCCCAAAGAGTGAGATGTACTGGTGAGTGATCCGAGGAGAGATGAGAGCAAGATTTAACATCGTATGGCACACCTCGCAGCCCCTTCTGTATGAAGAAGTCGAGTAAGTCCGGCAATTTGCGTCTTGAGGTTGGCCAGTAAGTCGGTGAGTTTGTCGAAATAGTGTCTAATGAGAGCTGATTAACAGAGGAATACAGACTTCTGCCCCTAGGGGTGCAAAGGCGCGAACCCCATCGCTGGTGTTTGGCGTTGAAATCGCCCCCAGCGAGGAAACATGCGCCCAGATCCCTAAAGAACTGGACGAATGTTTCCGGCCTTATGGCGTGCCTCGGGGGACAATATACGGCCACGAGTGAGATTTTCCTGTGTCTGGTGTGTAAGGATATAGCTGCCGCTTGTATGTGTGGTGTGGTATGTGATGGTAGTGCATAGTGTTTAAGGGATTGTTTTATTATGACAGCCGCACCGCCGTGGCTCCTGTTGTCTGGGTGGTCGGCTCTATACACTTTGTAATTTTGAATGAAAAATTTAGATTTAGTTGTCAGGTGGGTTTCCGAAATGAGGGCTACGTCAATTCTTTTTTGATTCAAAATAATTTCAAGCTCATTTTTATGTTGTATTATGCCATTGGCGTTCCATAGAAGGACTGTCAAGGAACCCAGTGTGAGAGTATTAGCGGACATACTGGGAACAAAAGGTTTGGGTAAGTTGGGATAGCTGGCTAAGAAGATTAAAAAGAGGTTGGACTATCTGGTTTATACCTGATATGAAGTGTACCATTTGAGGTGGGAGGCTATTTGCTGACCACTGGGTGTTGTCCTCTCTCAGGCCTGCCGAGATGTGCGGTGGTCTCTGAAGGGGAGGTGTCTCGGTGGTGAGGTTCCTGGCGGTGGCTGCAAAGGTCTGCCTCAGAGGAGGTGGTGGAGGGGCGGGCCGCACCAGAGAAGGGTAGATCGCCTGGTCCTGGTGGGATGGAGGTGCTGCTACTGGGTTTTTCGGTGGCTGTTGACTACTGCCCTGTCGTTTGGACTGCAGCTCTTTGTACACCCGGCATCCCTTGTAGTTGGCCGGGTGGGATTCCTGACAGTTCGCACAGGTGGCTGGAACAGTCCGGGGCTTGTTGCAGCTTCCCGAAATGTGTTCGCCGCCACACCGAACACAACGATGTGTGTGCCTACAGTAACTCTTTGTATGCCCGAAGGCCTGGCAGCGAGTGCACTGTGCCACAGTGTGCTTCTTTCTTGGCTCCTCTATTTTAATTTTTGTGTAGAGGAGGTTCACAAGATCATAAATGTTTTCATTATAACTGCCAGGGGTTATATCCACAAAGAATATTGGTAGAGGCACTTTTAACCTCGACCACACATTGGTGATTCGGGTGGCGACGAACCCTTTCTCTTGCAGGGCTCTGTGTATAGTGTTCACACTCGTGGAGGGATGAAGACCTCGGATGACCACTCGAGGCACTTTGTCGTTTAGGTTTTGATATGTGTGAAAATTAGCATTATTTCCTTCGAGTAGGTGGATGAAGGCCCTGTATGCCGTCGGCGTTTTGGCATATATTGTTATGCCCTGTGTGGTAGTCCTCAAGGAGAATGACTCCAATCCTCCTTCTTTTATTAAAATTTCTATGAGGCTGTCGTAATTTTCGACGCCTTTTAGGTAAATAGGTGGAGGCTTTTCAGCTTTTGTAACATTACTTGTTTTTTCTGGCTCTTCAATAGCTGATGTCTCCATGTTGGTCAGAGCACTAAAGCTATTCGCTACGGTGGTAGGGGTGAGATGCTCACCTGACTGTTTTGCCACCTTGCGTGGGTCCCTGGACGTGGTCCCGCTTCTCTTCCGGCCCACTACTGACTCCCAGGTCGCTCCCAAGTTGGATGGGGCTTGTTCCATAGCCACTGTGGTGCTGGTGCTAGGACTAGCAAGGGCCCCAACTGGGGTTTCCTCACTAACCGCCACCATTAAGTCCGCACAAAATCACAATAATTAAATAAAAATAGTATTTGTAAAGGTTACTTTTAACACTTTAAAGATAAAGAAACCATAACGAAATGAAAACGCACAAAACTTATATCTAGAAAAAAACGAAACAAGAACTATATACAATAACTATTTACACACTTTGTTTTTGTCATTAAGCACTGAAAATAATAAAAAATCTAACGGAACAAAATATTTACTTTTTCTCAAGTTGGTTGCCAAACAGCTGACCAGAAGGTAATATTAAAAACAAAGTTTCGTTGTAGTTGTTAAAATCTAACCTAATCTTAATATTCGAACTTGTTCATTTTTTATCGATTTGTTGATTTTGACTCACATGTTCATCTGTTTATTTTTATTCAAATAAACTATTTAGTTCGTTTTTTGTTTGATTGTAGTTATCTTTATGTTTTTTGAGTTATTTTAATGTTGTTATTTATCTAAAGATTTGTACTTTCCAGTAGTAAATCCTATACCGGATAAGAGAGATTAAGAGAGACAGTCAGTCAGCTGTTTTATGGATTGTATTTGTGTACATTGAACAGTTGCTTTTAGTATTAAATTGAGCCAAGGGCGGATCCAGGATGTTTACCAGGGGGGAGGGGCGGTAAAATTTCGTTGGTTCAAGATCTGGAAGGATGAAGGAGAAGGGTGCTAATATTTGGGCTGGTTTTACGCAATTAATAATCAAGACTGAAATATTATTATAATAGTAACAGGTTGAGTAACAGTCTGAGTCTGTAAACGAATGACGTCATTAAAGTCTGTGCGCAAGACCGGAAGAGAATCACTAGGGCGTCTTTCCCAGTTTAATGTGCATATTTCTTTATCCTTAACGAAACTCACTTATGAACCTCTGCGCTACGGGAGGTAATTCTGCTTTTAACCCCCTTGTATCCGTTACTGATTTGAGCCCGTTTAAGGGATTGTTTTCGGCATGTTTTTTGAAAAACGGGCGTCCTTCAAATTAAAGTATTTAATATAAATTGTGCCTCTTATTACATATGTATAACTTTTATTTGAAGATATTTTTTGATTACGTCATAAATATATGGGATATATTGTAAAATGTACTTCGGCCCCAAAGTAAAAAGGTATCAATTTTCTTCTGATTTCAGCCAAAATCTAATCAGATCTAAATTAACATATGTGTCCTCTTTATCTCAAATTTGAAGTTAATTGCTAAAATCTGAGCACGCAAAGTTCCAATTTCAGACAACATCGTGAAAATGGTCAAAACTTGGTTCTTGTTGATGAAACACCATTGACAACTCGATCTCGGATTTTCACAGACTTTTTAATGTTAAAGGTATAAAAAAGAAAAAATAGGCATGTTCGAAAAGCGTAGAAAGGTCATCCAATCAGAGATCTAATGGTTTTAAAAAAAAGAAACGAAAATATGAAGAAAAAGAATAAAGAAAAAAATTCCAAGAAATAACTGGAAAATAACAAAAAAGTAGTTGACCTTAGATACTAGATATTTGTAGGACTGGAGGGTAAGTTACGGCCATTTGCTTTTAGAGACAGATAGTGCATGGAGACAGTCTCAGAGGATGAGACTGGTCTAGTATAGAACAGGTTAGCCAATGTTGCAGACGTTAGCACCAGCAAAGCAACCATCTGCTTCTACGGTTCCTTAAGTCCTGCCATGAAGTACAGTCAGAGACTACAAAACGCTAGTTTCAGTAAACATGGGTAGATCAGAGCCAGAGAGGGGCATCTATAGAGTGATCATTTCACTTCTTGTGTTCCTTCTGGGGTTGATGGAACAGTCCCAACAGCATAACAGATTTCGACCACTCCGGTTTTTTTATTTTCACCTTTGTACCGACGAATGGAAGCGTAACCATAAACGAAAATGTAAAGACGAATCCCTTATTGATGTGTAAACAAACATCTGAGCTAATTAGTTACTTATTATGACTCATGCCCGGGTTTTAACTACAAGGTCATATCGCCTACTACCGAGCGCTCTCTTCTAATGAATGTTTATCGACACAAAATTTGGTATGAGGATTATTATGAAAATAAAATATTGAGTTTTACCACAAACGGTCGATTGATTTCAAAGGGAGTGCGAAAACGTAATTGATGAACTGATTCACAGACGACATATTTTTTTTCAGTGTTGACAAAAAAATGTAGTCCAATCGAAAAGTACTCTTTTTCTCCCAACCGACGATTTCTCTTATCACATCTTTATTCCTTGAAAGGTTGCTATTTTTCTTAAAATTCATTAGTTTTATTATTTACTTAAGGCTCTGAAACAATTCTGATGACGCTCAACAAAAGTATTCCCTCCTTTCTAAGACATTTAGCATTCTGTCACCTTTGCTACGATGTATAAAGAGCCTCGAAGGACAAACAGTTCCCAATCCGCTCCATTACATAACATAAATCTCAACTAAATCAGTAATCACTGTCAAATGAAAGGGAAGAAATAATTAGATCCTAACCCCTGGCGGTAAATCACCTGACATTTCAATCAGATAAAATCCTAAAATAAATTCCAAACGTTGTAAATTTTTTTCTGGAATGTTGTTCCGACATTGGAAGGTAATGTATTGACTGTGTCTTTAGTTTGGTTCCCAATAAAACATAGTCAGTAGGTTATCTAAAGGTTTCATCTCAAACTTGTTTACTAATTTTGCCCATATTAGTATTGGAAATTTTTAGAATTATAGTTTTTTTATTCAAAAAGTAATAATAACTTAAAGTAGTAATATAGTTTTTAACCCCCAATGCAAAAGGAGGGATGTCATAAGTTTGAAGCCTGTAGCTCCAAGACGGCTGAACCGATTTCAAAGCGTTTTGTTTTTTTGTATCAAGAGCTGGTATTTGCGAGATGGTTCTTAGCCATGTTTGGTGGAAATCGGGTATGCCGTTTCCAAGATCTTCCAGTTTCATCAATCGAATCTGTGTAGGGATCTCAGCCTCTATTACAGCTAGAGACTTGGAGTTTGAGCTCAAATGTTTATAAAGCCCCCCCCCCCCAGAAAAAACTCCCCACCAAGGTTTCAATAAAAAAAAATTATGTCGGTTTTTTTTTTTTTATTTAACTTTTTTTCATATTTTACAATTGCAAAGGCGGCTTGACTTTGTTAAGAACAGTCTAGGTTTTGTTCTGTAAAGAAACTCAGTATTTGGCGTTATGGAAA
The DNA here is from genome assembly GCA_963662175.1 of Aradus depressus. NCBI lineage: Eukaryota > Metazoa > Arthropoda > Insecta > Hemiptera > Aradidae > Aradus > Aradus depressus. The sequence goes on from OY759215.1 coordinate 16,851,066, forward strand.
CAGTTTATTTTCTTTTTCAGGGCCTTATATTGACAAGTGGATGTGTGTGGTGACGGTGGTTTGTGTCTGAGGAAGAAGAGATCAGAGGCTTGTGGTCGATAAAAACAAAACTGTAGAATTTCTACTCTTTCGGCCGGCACTGAGTGTGTCTTCTTCAGGGCCTGTATTGACATACATACATTATATCTAGCACATCAATATTATTATAATATTATAATTATTAATGATACATTATTGATGTGCTAATAATTATTAATGATACATTATTGATGTGCTAGATATGAGTAAAAGATATGACATTAAAACTAAATGTGACTAAAGCAACAAATACAATTATATTATTTACACCAAAATATGTATGTCATACATCAAAAAACGTAATTTCGAAAACAACCTAAGTCCACGAATAGAATTTTAAATATTTAAAATAATACAAAAATATATCATTAAATATAATGTGACTAGCCTCTGATCTCTCCTTCCTATTCGTCAGTCCTTTCCTTATTTGTGACTGATAGTGTAACACTCACAGTTCGCTATCAGTCACAAACGCATACTATCTTCACCAGACACTCAAGTCCCTGAAGAAGGAAATAAACAGTTTCCGAAAGGTTGGCCAAATAATGTGTTTTTTCTTAACACGACAGAACGTTGACATTGCGTAGATATTGTCGACTCTATTAATCGCTGCTTGATTTGTTTACCACACGCCTCAAAGCAATGTTCAGCACATGACTCATATCTCAAATTGTTCGCGTAAGCTTTCTGTTAAATACCGTTTTACTTCCCAGCTCTGTGAAGTGTAGGCGAAGTATATAAATGTAGATTTGATGCGGAGGTTTCAACGGAATATTATGTTTTCCAACTTCCTGATCCCAAAAATGAAAAAAAAAAATTCTGTCTGTCTATGTATGTGTGTTTGTGAACACGATAACTCCCGACAGAATCGATGTATCAACATGAAAGTTTATATGTGTATCGACTACCATCTAAGGACGACACCAATTGATTTTCAGCGAAATAAGTCAAAGAGAAAGAGGGAATAGGGGGAGGCTTAATATAAAATCTCTAATAACTGCTGATGTAATGAATATATCGACATGAAATTTTATATTTAAATTTAAAACCCAATAAGAATGTCACCTATTAATTTTCCGCGAAATCGATCAAAGGGAAGGGGGATCAGAGGAGATATTTGAGAGAATCGACTCAAATACTCTCAAAACTGCCGATGTTATGAATGTATTGACACAAAATTTAGTATGAGGATTCAGCAGCCAGCATGTTAGTCAAGTATTGAGTCGATTGAGTTTGGAAGTATTGCGAAAATATAATTGATTAATTCGTGAAGGGGAATGTACATAGCCGGTGATTCATCCAAAACTATTTTTTTAGCTTGTAACAATGATAGCTATCTATTTCATAATTTTACTGTGAAAATTTTCGTCATATTTGTTCAGCCAGGGCCTGCATTCACAAGGTTGGGATAAAGTTGCTTATAACCAAAAAATATTTCAAAATAACCTTCTAAGAAACTGTGTTTCAGAATTGTGCAACATTGTTTTCAAAGTAAAAGGAACTTTAAACGGCGTGTCACTCAACCTCTTTGAAACGTTGCTGTTTGTTAATGGGTATTTGGCGTCGGACCAATACAACCCTGGTTAGCTACGTCAAGCTCCTATTATATACCATAGTATATACATTCCCTTAATTCATTAATTAGTTAATTAAGTAATCAGTGACGCCAACAATCCATTGATAAGTTCCTTCTTTCCCGTGCCAAAGTCCATCTAGTATCCATGCTTTCTAGAGTCCTTAACGGTCACCAATAACACTTGGAAAACATTAACATTAATTTTTGGTGTATCGTAACTTTACCGGCGCTGGATTTGTCAGAAAATTGTATGTATTTGGGCAACCGCACAATATACACATAACAAGTTTTTTTTTTTCCTATGACTCATGCCCGGGCTTTATACGAGGTCATATCGCCTACTACCAGAGTGCTCTTTCGTCACTCTGGTGGACATGAGCCCGACTCTTCTGTGAGAGTCCTAAATGTTGCCTACCCTAAATTTTTAATCATCTAGGGTAGGGGTCTTAAACAAAATAATAATGTTATATATATATATATAAATATAAATTTAGCTCGAGGTCCCCCATGTCACCGCGATGAGGCCATCCTCATTCCTCCAACTCAGGTAAAGGAGGCCACGATACCCCGGGTGATCCCCCGAACCACCTCGCTCTTCCAGCGTCTGACCAGCAATGGTGGCAGACCGAGAGGGAAACAAAAAAAAAGGTGATTTAAAATTTTTTTCTTATTTTAGATTAAAAAAATTTGGGTGAAAGTAACAAAAATGTATCGGATCCTACAACGCAGGGCTACGACAACTGTCCCTCGCTGAGTACTTTAATGACGTAGAACAAGTGAAATTGTGCCATAAAATAGTGACAGTTGACGGGTCATGACGTAGTTTGCTACTGTGCCTCTTTGATTTTTTTTGATTCATGAAATTCAGAAATAATTAAGAGATACTTCCAAACGCTGTAGATTGTCGCTTGACATCTGTTTCCGTCTTTGTTTCCCTTCTTCTTGAGTCAAGTGAACTCAACAGAGTCTACTCAAGAGAGGCCGCCATCTCCTCTAATCATTGTCCCTCTTCGTCTAGTCACCGAATAAACCAGCTCTTATATTCCCCCTGAAAGATAAGGAATATATAAACAAAAGAATAAATAAATAAAAACATTAACTAACGGCGACAATTCAATACTCACATTGTATTCTGAAATTTTGCTAACGTGTGTATTTATTGTAAGTTTATTTTAATAGATTTCTTATCGACTTTATACAAATCATATAGTATATCCAACACGTTTTATCTCGGTGTATAAGGATGTTTATTTGTCTGTCTGTCTGCTGTATATATCTAATTAAAATAACATTTTTACTTCCTTATACCTATAGTATAAAGAAAGTTGGCGTAGCCAAGGGTGGGGGGGGGGAGGGAGGCCACGCTCCCTCAGAATGCCCGGTTTTAACATCAATTGTAGTTGTCATTGTAACTGGTGACGTGGGCTTGTCTCACGACGATAAAGTAGACCCGTTCGGCACGCCTGCCAGTATGGTTTGTAATGAAGAGAGAGCTGTCGAAAGACGAATTATTTGTGTGCTTCTTAATACAAATTTAGGATTAGGTAGTAGGTAAGTGTGTGAAGTAATGGCCTCATTTCTTAAAGAAATCCTGCAAGCGAAACGCTGTCAAGGCTAGGTTTAGGTTTTATGACTCATGCCCGGGCTTTAACTACGAGGTCATATCGCCTACTACCAGAGTGCTCTTTCGTCACTCTGGTGGACATGAGCCCGAACTCTACTGTCGGAGTCCTTAATTTTGCCTACCCTAAATTTTTATTCTCACAGACATCGTACAGGCTCGGGACCATCGCTTAGCGTCCCATCCGAAGGATGGTGTGCTTAAGTTTATTTTACCTCCAAGATAAAATAAACTAAGGGCCTCGGTCGGGTTTTGAACCCACGATCTTGAGCTCAGAAGACAAGTACGCATACCACTGAGCTACTGGCGCACTCGTCAAAAGGCTAAGTTATGCGAAGAGTTCCTGCATACAACTTTTTTTTTTTCAATGGTAGAAGCTGCGAAATTCCCAACCTTGTGAAACTCATATGTACCCCCTAGAACAAGGGTGGCCAAACCAAATGATCTTGCGGGCCACCTTGGAAATTCATTATAATCCCGCCGGCCGCATATAAAATTATATATCCTCATATTAGATTTGGACCCACTACAAAATTTTTTTTGGAGTGAAAATTTAAAACAGGATGAATTATTATTATTGTTTTTATTATTATTCATACATATAGACATAGATAATATAAAAATGATAATAATGAAATGATTTAATAATATTTAATTTATTTAATTAGTGAGTTGTTTGTTTCTCAACTCTTTCACTTAGCTTTTGTAAGTCGATCTCAATGCGTGTATTTGCACATCGTAAATGATGTTGCAGGTTTTCGTCCGTTAAGTTCGAGCGTGATTTATGTTTGGTAAATTTCATTTTTGAAAAAAACGAATTCGCAGGTGTAAGTTGATCCAAAAGCCCTTACAACTTTTTGTGCCAAATTTCTCAAATTTGAAAACTTTTCTTTTGTGTCATAAGTGTTAAAAAAAATTATTTTAATTTATTTGTTACAAAACACTACAGTAAAAACAAAAAATATTGCACACAAAAAAAACGTATTTTGTAAAATTGTGATGGATCTCGCGGGCCGCGGGTTGGCCACTCCTGCCTTAGAAGCACACATCAGACGACGTTTTTAATTTATTAATTAAATTTTGTGTGTATAACATGAAGGAGCATTTATGAATGAATCAGGGTCTTGAAATTGAAAATAAAACAAAAAAAATTGAACAATTAATTTGTTGTAAATCAAAATTTGATTCATTTTTGATTGGTTATATTATTAATCTAGGATGCCATGAAACTGTAATCCATTAGTTATTTCATGCTAGTTATTTACGTTGCAGATAATTAATGATAACCGTTAAATTACCTCATGTCTCAGATATGATTTAAGTCAAATCGTTCTGTCTGAAACCGGTTGCATTGATACCTTTCTGTTCATTTTCAAATGCAGTTGCATAGTCATTAACATTAAGAATAGCGGCTCTCAACCTTTCAAACAGGGTGACAAACCACTTACGTTCAAAGAAATTTGACGTCCCACCTTCACCTGTAAGGGATTGTAGGAGATAAAAAATATAAGCAACGTTTTAAATTTCTTTCACTTCTAATGGAGTTTATTTTGCTAATGCGACTCATGCCCCTGCTTTAACTACGAGGTCATATCGCCTACTACCAGAGCACTGTTTTGTCTCTCTGGTGGACATGAACTTGACTCTACAGTGGGAGTCCTAAATTTTGCCTACACAGGTTTTTTCACGTAGGGTAGAGGTCTTTAAGGAGTAACTGATATCGTTGGTTTTTTCCGGCATTTCTTTCAGAGGTGTCTTCTTTTTTATTTTTTCTGACAATATTTCAGGACACTTACACGTCCCTCCTTCGAACGATAACGTTCATAGTGAACAGAAGAAGGGACCTGTAAGTCTCCCGAAATATTGTCAGAAAAAAGAAAAAAGAAGAAACCCCTGGAAGAAATGCCGGAAAAAAACAACAATTCAATATCCCAGAGAAGTTTAAGAAACACCTGATATCGTACAGGCTCGGAACAATCGCTTAACGCCACATCCGAAAGACGGCGTGCTCAAGATTTTTTCACCTCCCAAATAAAAAACCCCAGGGCTTCCCTCGGCCGGGTTTTGAATCAGCGTTCTTGAGTCTTGGATTTGTTGAAGAATATAAAAAGAAAATTTACAAAACCGTGATCGGGCTCCCGCTGTGCCATCTATAATATAAGGATGTCGCCCGACCACTGTTTTTGCAAATTTTCTTTAATATGTTTGAACAAATTCAATGTTTAAGACGCTTGTGTCACCTCTTCAACTTGGTGATATCTTTAGACACCACGTGCTATTATATTACAGACGTTATAACTTTTTACTGCTTTTTGAGTTATATTTACATTTATTTTGTGTCTAATTTTTTGTTGAGCCCCCTTTATATTATATTTTAGTTCTGTTTTTGTTTTCAGTTTAAATATTTTATAATTGATTGGTCACCATATACGTTTTATTGAGTTATAATTGTTTGTGTTTATTTCGTTGTAGTGTAAATAGTTTTAAAGTTATATTCGCTCATGGTGTGTTGTTTAGTCGCATTTAGTTCTATTGTTATATCTTAACTTAATTCTAGCTTGTATAACCTTAATGATAATGTATATAAGTCAATACAGGCCCTGAAGAAGGCACACTTAGTGTCGAAACCTTGGCAGGCATTCTACAAGTTTGTTTTCTTCGACCACGAGCCTCATCTCTCCTACCTTCTTTCTAATGTGTGATTAGCCTGTATGGTTAACCATGTTAAAGACCCCGAACTTAGGCGAATAAACCTGAGTAGGCAAAATTTAGGACTCCTATTGAAGAGTGGGGCTCATGTCAACCAGAGTGACGAAAGAGCGCTCTAATAGTAGGTGATATGACGTCATAATTAAACCCCGGGCATGAGACACAATAACTAATTATACAATACATATGGTATTTTTCTTGTTGGCTCTATGTAGGATGCATATTAGCCATAACTCTATGACAGTGTTATCGGTTATTCACACAACATCCATGGCTACGTAAGAGAGTTCAACCTATGAAATATTCGAACCGAAGCCCTAAGTTCTAGCCCCGTCTTATCAAATTCAGCCCTAAGCCTACTACTGCATGTATTGTATTTCAAAAGTGCGGATGTTTCGTTGTAGATGGTGGTGGGAGAGGCGGCGGCAATGCTCCTTCGCCTGGGGTGTCAAGTTTCCTTGCGCTTCACACTGGGGCAAGAGGCCTCAAAAAAAAAAAAAGATGCAGATCTTAAGGAGGGAGTGAAGGTTTGTTTAGTTCCATACACCTGTACAAACATAAACAAGACCATTGCAGCCTTTTAATACCCTCTACATTGCATCAGTCTATATTTATAACGTGTTAAAACCCAATCCTTTTTATCCTTTTATTGTTTTAAATATGGAGATATCTTCTCAAGGTAAGTGTACTGAATTATAATTACTATCATTAGCATCACTGCTTAATAAAAAATCAGTTTTTGTTGTTGCCGGGCACTCGTTCTTTCACCTTCTTAAAGTATTTTCATCAGAAAACCATAAAATCAAATCAGTTTTTGCGAAAATTTGCCAATTTGTGAAAAACAATTTTAAAGTTATAAATTTGACCAAAGAAGACGCAGACGTTTAATTTAGCTAATTTTGGAAAAAAATGAAGGGTCGGAGAATTTTTATTTTTTTCGTGTTCAGAACACCGAAAACTTAAAGTATATAAGTTTCATAATGTTGGCCAGAAAATTGTTCATTTTGCCCCAGTGTGTGCCTGTCCTATCGAAGAAGTTCTTTCCAAAACAACCTGCAGTTTATTTGATTATCCCAAAGCTACCTCATCGGATACAGACTACAGGACTCCACAGCTTAGTTTGCAAACAACCTCTAAAGAATCTTGATTGTAAAATTAGCGGCGCCCATTCAGACACAAACCACATCACTACATAATTGTATATTTTTATATATAATCCGTGTTAATGAGAGCTTCCAAAAAGGATATGTTAATAGACACAGATTGTGTGAGTGAGTGTATAAAAATTAGGAACACCCAACAGGGTGGTACTTGTGACGGCCTGATGATAGGTTAGAGCCGTCTCTGAAACCCGTCTGGAAGACGTCTAAACGATCTCACCACGTAACGCTATATTATAAATGCATTTAGTATCTTAAATAATAACGTTTAAATGAATTAAGAAACAAATCGTGTAATATAAATCACTCATTAGTTGTGTAACTGGAGGCTAAGAAATTATGTCTATTAAAAAAGTGCAATTATTTCTCTCTGTTATGAATAGGTATACTTATTTCTTCTAAATGACGTTTAAAACAAAAAGGAGAAAAATATTCTACCAGAATTTTTTTTTTTAGTAAAATAATAATATTTATTTTCTTTAAACCATAACATCGTAATAGTATACGTCATAAGAATGTATACATTAAGATAGCTTATAAATTAGATACATAAACAGATAGAGTCTGACACACATGGATTAGAATTAACAAAACTACTAAAAAGTAAAATAAAATGAATAAATATAAGTATATTTGAAAAAATAAATACAAACATAATAATATTAATAAATACAGTAGATAAAATTTTGTTTTTATCTAATTAAAATTAAGATAACAATTTTTTATAACTTTTCTGGAAGTGTCTTTTTAACAACGATATTTCGGGTCGTTTTTGCCCCTGCGTCATAATGTGCGTTATAAAGAAAAGAGAAAGGAAATAATAATAACAAATAAATGGAATAAATTAGTATAAAAGTAGTAAAAAATAATAATTAAAATATAGATTTGACAGACCTTAAAGAGGATATCTGTGGAGGAACTCTGCCAAAAAAAAATAAATAAAAATGAAAGCTACGTATCAAATAATATTTTTCAATATGAAACACGTTTTATTTTATTAAGATTATTTATTAACAATAAGAAAAAAAGAACAGAGTTGTTGTCTATCTACAATGTTTATTTAGCAGAGCCAGCTTTCAGTCACATTGGACCATCTTCAGTGCTACTCTACATGTAAACAATTTTTTTTTTGTATTTTATTTATAAAGATGCAACTGTTGCTAGGGTGCAACAACCAGCATCTATGATGGTAGGTATTGATAGGTTGACGTGAATGGCATGTGAGAGGAAGGCCACCCAGTGGTAGGTCGTCGGGACGAAAATTTATCTTAATAATTGGGACAAGAACAGGAAAAAAAAAAAAATTAGGAAATGAAAAAATAAATAAATAAATAAAAAGGAATTGAAAGACAATTTTGATGGATGGGTAAGAGAGATAATAAAAGTAAAGGAAAATAATGTAAAAATAAAAAAATAAATATATTAAGAACGAATAGGATTTAAGGTAGGTAGTAAGTCGCGGTTCCATCTTCTTTTCAACCTTCGTGCAATTATAATAAATAAAAATACATAAATTTATATGCATATAGATATTTTTATTAATTGTAATTTTTTACCTGTCCATTGTGCGCCATTCTTTATTAAACTCAGCACACAATGTTAAAAAAAAAAAATTGGATTTTTGTTTATTTAATTTTTATATTCTAAAATTTACATGCATATTAAAAACCTTGGGTAAATTTAACGATAATGTGTGTAAGAAATAATAAGATGACAATAATAATAATAGCCTTTTTATTTGCTTCCTTAAGGTTCACAATAATAATAGTAATAAATATGCATCTATATAAATTGGAAACAAGGCCCATCTTTAGTGTTAGACAATAATAATCAACATTAAATATGTTTGTTTTTGTGATTGGATGTCCAGACCTGCTAACTACTAACATATGTAAGTCACATTGACTACTACCAGAGCGCTCTGTATTGAGCCCGACTACTGTGGGACTCCTAAATGCTGCCAACCCACTTTGGTTACCTAGGCTAGGAGTCTTTAAAGAGTAGCTGACACAGCAGAGGAAAGGGGAGACAATTTTTAAAAAAATTTCATTGCAATTTCAGACTTTATAAGAAGCTTCATTTCATTATTATATATATATATTTTTTTTTTGGGGGGGGGGGGGGGGCTGATTAAGCTATACTGGTGACAATTCGACCATTCTCTGGCCCTTATGTGGCGAAATGTCTAATTCTCATAGATATAAATAAAAAATATTGCAAACAAATGTTTCAAGAATTTAAAAAGTTAATAAAAACTTCAAAATGGCTTAAAAAAACAGAAACTATCCCAGGGAACGCCTGGTAACACAATTAGTAGCCCATATTGTGAATGAAGCCATGAGAATGAAGCCTGAAGGCTACTTTCATGCTGTGAAATCAAGATTGTTACAAGCCTGAAATTAAGATTAAAAGGTAGGGGGGCCGTCTCTTTTGGAGGCCCCCCTTGGGTTAGAGAAAGGAGTCATGGGCCCCCCTCAAAACAACTTAGAGACTCTCCCCATTAACTAATATGTATCTTGAATTGTAGCCGTTTATTGACAATGGTCTACCTTGAAATGAATATTTCTTAAAAAAACCAAAATACTGATTTCTTGTTATATAAGTTCTCAAATGTCAAGATATGAGAAAATGTCCTCGAATTTTTACTTTCTCATATGTACAAAGGTGTATTGTAGAAAAAGAAAATATATATATATTTTTGACAAAAAATTAAGTGGTTTTAACTTTCCCTGAACACATTTTGCCCAATTTTATAATGGTCTGTAATCTAAACATAATTCGATTGATTAATATATAAGAACGAATTGAATGAAAGAATTGCCTTGTGGGAGTCAAGGACAGTCCTACCTGCGATAGATGTAGGGAAGAAGACGAAACGGCGGCACACTTCCTGGGCATCTGCTCGGGATATGCGCGAATGAGATTCCACATCTTTGGTAGAGATGTAATCGCAGAGGAAGACTTTAGAAGATTGGACTATGAGAGCATTTTCAGGTTCATTAAGGAAACTGGGAGACTGAGCACTCCATGAAGGGCTTGAGGGATAAGAGCACTGGATGCTTAGGTCTCTAGGTGTAAAACACCAGCCCACCATATATACATATAACAAAAATATAACATTTTTAATTTATTATTAAAACATTTTTGTTAAATTGTGGCTGAAGATGGATGAATACCGAAAGTACTTCCACATGTTATATATATTTTGTGAAATAGACAAACGTACGTCTTTATATCTTTTTTTTTTTTTTTTTTTAAATAACCATATAGTTTAATAAATGACATATTTTATCAGAATCTTCGGAGGAAATATTATTCATTTATTATTATAAAAATTATTTTGAAAAATAGTTTTCGAAAGTGATGTATGGTTTCTCTCTTTTTCGAATGGAAGGAGAATTGTGAGCTGTCAGTTTTAGTTTTGTTGAAAGTTTGCATGGTTTGTCTCGAAATGTTGAAAGAAGTTCGTTGTATTATTTTCCTTTCAGTCGATAGTGAGGATGTAAAAAGAAAATAAACAATCCTGCTTCATTGAGGACCGTGTAAACGTATGATTACAGAGACAGCTACTCAGAAAGGGGTTATATAATGCAAAAATAACGAACCGAGGGGAGGGCAACACAGTGGCAATGAACTTCTCCCATAAAGTCTACTAACACAGTCAAAGTGGAAGAGAACCGGTTATAGGATTTGGAAGATTTGCACACTCTCACTAGAGGGGGGGGGGGGGAGGGGTAAGAGGATCCGATGGCGACAAAATCTGCATATCGCATCTCCTTTAGGCCGCGTCAAAGAGCTGAGAGATTTTGCTAAACCAACACCATTTTATAGACATTCAGAACTCAACTTACAAATCGACGTTGAAAAACCAGAGAAGGAAAAAGTGGTCGGTTGGTGAATATTCGGCAATGTACTTCCCCAGTACGAATTAATCAACTAAGTTTTTTCACTCACTCTAACACAAAATCGACCGATGTAATCAATAGTTGGACTTGAGCCCCCATATGATCTTCTCCTTCCCTTCTACCGATGTCGCAGAAAATTACTAGGTGTCTTCCTTATGAGGTTCTAAATTTAAATATAAAATTTCATGTTGATACTTTCATTCTATCAGGAATTATTACAGAAACATAAGAATTTTTGAAATCATAGAATCGGAAAACATGAAATTCTAGTGAAAAGTCAACATATGATTTCTCACCGATTACATAACTTCTCCTATACATCATATAGCAGGAGAAGCTTCTTTACCTTTAAGATAAATCGATTCCGATAGTCCTTGTGGAAACATGGCCGTCAGACTGTGAGGAGACTATACGACTTTACGTATACGTTTTCTTCTTTCACGTGAAGATCGCAACTTCGCTAAATAGCTGAATAGAATCACAGAATATTTTTTTGGTATTGATCAGATACTTTTTTCAGTTAACAGCATCCAACTCAACTCTCTCTAAACGAATTTTGAATAAAATTGCATATTTAATCTGGAGCTATAAATTTGTTCTTGGGCGGAATCTGTGTGTTCTCGTCTCCACTGGGCAATGGCTTAACGCTACACCGAGATGTTTCACCACCCCTTCACCAAGATAAGGATATTGATCTGGTTTGACGTGTTTTGGGGAGATTGAGACAAGAATTCACGAATTAAAAAAAAAATTGTTAAATTAAAAATGGGGCAATCAGCTAAAACAGGACATGGTCAATTATATGTCAGAATGGCTGATGTAGTGAGACGTGATTTATTTAACAAGGTGAGAAATAAATGGAATAATCCAATTTCTTACAGTTTTTACAGTAGAATCCCGATAATTCGTATGGTCAAGGGACTGACGGTTTGGTACGAATTATCGGGATAACCAATTATCGGGGGTAAAAAATATAAAAAATTAAAAAACGTATTAAAGCAAATATGTATGTATTAAGAAGTATGTACAATGTGGTAAGAATATAAACTATGCAATAAACACTGCTTTACGCTAAACTATACAATAAACAATACCTGCAATACAAAATATGTACATATGTTCTAGATTAAATAAACACCAATCAAACATTTGTTCAAAAAAATGTTAGACAAGATCAATAAAATTCCTAAAACTTTCCCCCTCTCCTCTCCTCATTTCCTTTGAGTGAAAAGAGTATGAATTACATGAGATAATATGAGATTTCATAGACAACTTGTCTCTCTCACTCGCTCTCCCCTTTGGTTCTGTAGGAATCAGGTGATTTCCTAGAAAACATTTATCTCGCACTCATTCTGCTCTCTCGTCTCTCACTGTCCTCTCTCCCCCTCTTGAAAACAGTACGAATTAACGAGGTTTTTAAGCTGGGAATACGAATTATAAGACGTTTTAAGTGACCTCGAGCATAAAAATAATACGAATTACCGAGGGGTCCGAAATGCATTGTTTTTATACCACTTATCGGGATTTTCTTTGGGGACCGGCAAATTTGTAGGAATTAGCCGGAAATTCGAATAATCAGGATACGAAATATGGGGATACCACTGTACTAGTAGTGGCTAGCAGCTTGTCGAGGTTTACCTCATCATCCTAAGCTTTGCAGTAGTGACTCAGGTTGGGGACAGGAAACATCAGTCTGTCCCTACCCTAGTTATAGTTTACCAAATTATTTATTATATTTGTTATTACATTCCCAGCCATATGAAGTTTAAGGAAAGTTATGTAATCTGTTGGAAATTCAATGTTGAGTTTTCACAGAATTTCCACATTTTTCCACTACCGATGTAATAAAGTTAAGTATGAGGAATCAGAACTCCCTATGTAAAACAAGTATTGATTGGTTAAGTCTATTGATTCGTACTGAGGAAGTTTATTGCTGGTGATTCACCTCCATCATTGTTTTATTTCATGAGGTTTGATGTTGTGATGTGTTCCTTCAAATATATTACCAGACTGTCTGACGATGGGAGAAACCTCGAAAACCGGCTAGCCATCATTAATAAAAACTGTGAGAAGTTGGACTACTTCCTTTATTTGACAACCTTTTAAATAAAATGATAATAACAACGATAATCTCAAATCAAGAGAAGTTCACTGTTATTATTTAGCCCTATCGTAAATACGGAGACTTCCTGTGTCCTCAAAATGCATATCATTTATTGCCCAAAAGAATACAAGCTAATCCAAATTATGGAATATTACAATCTATTACGTAATCGTAATTCTTAAGAATAATTCTTTAGAAACTAGAATTTACTATTTCATTTAACAGTTCCAATGAGCGATAGTCGCCTGGATTTTATTTCTATTTATTTTTTCATATTGCTGACTTCATTTATACATACCTTCTTTACTAAAAAATAAATAAATATGTAAGAAAATACATAGGTACAGTGGATTTTATTTATATTTATAGATGTTGATTAGCGACTGTATATTCTAATTGTAGGAATATTGAGGGTCAGTCAAAGATGGAAGAAAACAGGCAACACTATTCAAACGCCAACGTTTCGATATATATGGCCTACAAACTGGGGGGGGGGGGGGGGGGGGGGATTTAGATTAGAATCATAACTGAACAAAATTAGTGTGTTGATAAACATTACTGAACGTAACAAGTTAAAAATTGAACCTGACACTATGAATACATTACTAAACATGAGTACAAATTAAAATTAACTATGAATACATTACTAAACATAAAAATTAATAATCATGGAATTGGACAAATAGGTGGAACATAATAAAGAGTAAACATTAAACTGACTTACTATGGATAAGCAGGGTTGCGGAGAAGACATGTACACTGGATGGAGTCTTACATTGCAATGAAATGATTTGAGATTTGTCTATTTCTATGATTATTAATGTTTATGTTTAGTAATGTATTCATAGTTAATTTTAATTTGTATTATTGTACGTTCATGTTTATGGTTAACAATGTATCTATATTTAATTTTAATGTTTAGTAATGTATTCATAGTTAATTTTAATTTGTATTAGTGCACGTTCATCCTTATGGTTAACAATGTATCTATATTTAATTTTAATGTTTAGTAATGTATTCATAGTAAGTCAGGTTCAATTTTTAACTTGTTACAATGTCTATTTTAACTTTCAGTAATGTTTATCAACACACTAATTTTGTTTAATTGTGATTCTAATCTAGATCCCCCCCCCCCCCCCCCCCAATGTTTATAGGCCCTGATGATCGAAATATATATCGAAACGTTGGCGTTTGAATAGTGTTGCCTGTTTTCTTCCATCTTTGACTGACCCTCAATATTCCTACAATTTATATTTATGTAAATTTTTTTTCTTTTTCCTATTTTATTTTTAAATTTTTTTTTATAAAATAATAAATAACATGTAGATATATAAAAAAAAGTACAAAACTAAATTAAATACAAAATGGCTGAAACGAAGGTTTTTAAACAGTGTTTGTCTTGAGACTTGATCAATTTATCCGAGGACAGCAGAGGTTTAACGGTGATTCGAATTTTAATGTAAATGTGTATGTATGTATAAAACAGAGATTAGATCTAATCTTGAATCTGATAAAAGATAAACAAGAAAACAAAATATATATATATATATGTATATGAATGAATGTATATTGAAACTGTTGAAAAGATCCGGTATGTAAAGCTCATTAGTTTGAGGAATGGGTAGACAGGTCTTTAGGGATCCCCGAAAATAAACCAACTTTCTATTTAAATAATGTTTAACGAGTATTTAAATGAATATAATTCATGTTTTTAGGGTTCTGTATGTTGAATACTGTGTTTAACGTTTGTCTGTCTGTTTGTTTGTCGTCTAGTGACACTTTGAAAATTGTTGAAGATATATAATTGAATAGTTTCAACAGACTTGAAGGATGATATGAAGACCTAGGCTAAAAGGCAGCAAATAATTGGTAGAAAAGGAAATATTTAAAAAAATACTACGTTTTCAGGTTCGATTGGATAGTTACAATCCATTGTTTGGTTAGTTACAATTAAACCTGAAAAGTTAGGAAGTATGTTAAGAAATAACTTTTATATTACTTCCCAACTATACAACGGATAGGCGAAGTTAAATTACATAACCTCCCCACTCAGAAATTTAAATTTGCGAATTCAGAATTTTATGTTTTCCGATCTTCTAATTAAAAAAATGATAGATAGATAAACTTTATTGCACAAAAGATTACAACCTCTATGACAATAAGTGTTTTTTTTTGTTTTTTTTGTTTTTTTTTTTTACAAAATAAATAATTTTGTAGTTGAGTATATAAAATACAATAAAAAATATCTATACAAAGAATTGTAAATAATAGGCAATATAACAACTAAATAATAAGATACCAATAATAATGAAATAGTAAAAATGGACATGCTCTTTAAATATAAATAGTGAACCAGGATAAAAGAAACAATTCAAAAATTATATAAAACAAGATATGACATGAACATGAATAAATGAAAAAAATAATATTAATAATAAAAATATATACATCCATCTTACATGCAACAAATTAAATGATGTTATTCTTTATTTTCAAGGCAACAGTAAAAAATTTAAATAAATTGTTAGTTTTTCTAACTTCTAAATTATTTAAAATATGCACGAATGTTTCTGAGTAATATTCTGTTTTATTGGTGAGATAATTGTGGAGAAATGCTTGCCTGGCGATTCAGAAAGAGGGACAATGGAACAAGAAGTGTATGAGGTCGTCCTTTTCGTCTAAGGTACAGAGCCTGCAGACACTTTCAGGACAAGTTAGGAAGTATGTACTTACTTCTCAGCTATACAAAGGATAGGCGAAGTTAAATTACGTAACTTCTCCACTCAGATATTCAAATTTGGGTATTCACCAGAATTTCGTGTTTTTCGATCTTCTTATTCCAAAAATGAAAAAATTAAATAAAAACTGTATGGCAGAAAATTTCTTATAACTGCCGATGTTACTAATGAATACTTATAACTTAAGTAATAATACCATATTTATTTTCGGCGAAATCGACTGAAGAGAAGAGGGGATCAGAGGGGGCTCAACTCAAAAACCCTTAAATCAGTTGATATCCTATAATTTATAAACTTTTTTGATGTTCGAAATTGTATGTCGTATCCAATTACCATGTTGTGGTTTAACTGAAATAAATATTATTATTATTATTATTGTACCTATGTGGTGTAATAATGACTGTAATTCACTCCGTATATATGAATTGTTTATTATCATCTTTGTTTGATTTGGATTTTGCCTCATGCCCGGACTACAAATAAAATAACACCTCTACATTACCTCTTTCGTCGCTCTGGTGGGCATTTACCCGACCCTTTTGTGGGACTCCTAAATTTTCTCGACCCAGATTATCTTCTTGTATTTTATTCTAAAATTCTACATACTTATTTAAATTTCATCAATTGGCCCCAATGTACAAAAACGGCTTATTCTAAAACTATTGCCACGAATTTTAACAAATCTAAAACTAGAATACCAAAAGTTGGTTGTGTAATTTTTTAGAATTTTATTGTCATCGGCTGATCGAGTTTAGGATGAAAGAAAAAAAAAAAAAAAAAGAAAGAAAATAAATAAAATAAAAAAAGTCTCCTGACCGGTTTTTGTCTGTAAATAAAAATAAATTGGATCATCTCTGGAGAACGTTAAGGCCGCTTTCTGGGGGTCCGGAATTTTGGGAATTCCTCATAGCACCTTCATAGCACACAACTTACTTTTGTAAGATTTTCAGAATGAGTCTATATACGAATAATCATTTTTATATTTACTTACTAGGGTGTCACCTCGCCTATCGACACCTCCAGCTTCGTTTCTGTGATTCTCAACATTTACTTCCTCAGGTGTTTGGAGTATCGCGAAAATTATAAAATCGGTCAGTAATTCCATGTGTCGATTTTCACCAAAATTAAATGTTTTCCGACCCCCTAATTCCAAGTAGGTTCTGGGATGAGTGTGTTTCGCCTCTTTGCACCCTAAATCAGAGGAAATTACTAGACCGTGTATTATTACTCTACAAAGGTGGCATTTGTAACTAAGTCCATTTGTAACCTCCACTCATAGTCCCCCGTTGAGAATTTTGAGACGTCGCACACCCTTTTTTTCAATTTGGCTTTAAGAATACTTCATGTTAAATTGCAATAAAATCGATCATCCGTTGATGTGCTAGCACTATATTTATGCATAGTGCCCCCCACAACCCCCCCCTCCCCTTAAGAATTTGAAACCTCACAAACCCAATTTTTCAATTGGCTATTAAGAATACTATATATGAAATTTCATGACAATCCGACCGACCTTCCGTTAATGAGCTAAAACAATTTTTATGCTTACCCCTCTCATAACCCCCCTCCCGTTCAAAATTTTCATACGCCATATAGCCTATTTTTCAATCTGGCTCTAAATGATGCTACATTGCCACCAGATCAAATTAGATCGGATAAATCTTTTTCAAGAATTCCTAAAATCCACTTTTTTAGCAGTATTTTTGATTAAACAATTTAAAAAAAAAAACGGCTGGACCGAGTTTGATAAAATTTCTTTCAGATCATATCTACGTTAATACGCTTTGATTGAGACGAAAGCGTAGTCGATATCATTTTTCATTCGCGAGATATCGTGCAGGAAAAATTGACCACGCACCTACGTTCACACACACATTCTCAGTAAGTGTAACAGTTCCTTTTTTTTGTCGTGTCTAAGAAAAAAAGTACAAAAAATATAATATAAATACTATTTAATTAAATATAAATGTGCACGATTATTATCGAACAAGACGTTAAAAAAACAATTGTTAAATAAAATTAACGAATAAATGTATCTGTATCAACAAATAGATAAACCACAACAAAAAAATAAATGAGGAGTGATAAAGCAGTAGAAAGATTTATTGGCTGAGGATTGCAAAAAGTTGACAAAATTTATCTTTGCTTAATTACCTCTTGTTTTCTTATTGCGACCCATGATTTATTCAGTGTTTTAACAATATGACTTTGATGAAGAGTATTAATTCTGAGAAGTTTATTTTTTGTTCGCCAGGAGACGTTCAGGAGCCATGAAATTTTGGCAACACTCAACCTAGAGTCTCACCTCACATGAAAAACAACTATAATTTATTATATAATAAATAATTTTGTTGAAGTGGAAAATATATTGATCCTTATGGAAAGGATATATTCTCTTCATTTCCTTTCTAAAGTCTAGCGCGGGATATGAATAACAGTGCGTACAAATAGTTTAATAAGCTCAAATTTTATATAATAAAAAAAAAGTATTCGGCGTATCACCGCCTATGTACTTCCCCACCACTAACTAATCAATAAAGTTTTCGCTCTCCCTCAGAATTCTCTCCTTTGAATTTACAAATTGCAATTACGTGTCAATACATTCAATAACATAGCACTTAATAGAATTTTTGTGTTATTACACTTATTCCCTTTCTCTTTGGCGGATTTGTCTTAAAAACAATAGGTGTCGTCCTTAGATGGTTCTGAATTCACATATAAAATTTCGTGTCGATATACTCATTGTATCGGGAGTTATCGTGTTTACAGACACTTACACACACACACAGTCAGACAGTGCATTTTTTTTTTTTATTTTTGCAATCAGGAGTTCAGAAAACAAGAAATTTACATAAATTCCTCTATACTTCGTAGGTACATCTGGAAAAGTAAAAAAAAATGTAGTAATGGCTAGTAATGCCTTAGGCAGAAACTATATTATGAACTGCATATTTATTAGTACATTGTTGACCTACTAAACCCATTGTTGACCCCCAAAGCCATTGTTACCTCATATGAAACTCATGTGCATGACCTCGTCATATTTTTCTGTAATATTTTTTGGTTTTAATTACCCTCAGGGCACAAAGAGCGAAACTAAAAAAAAAAATATATATATATACATATATAAATGAAGCTGCATATTTTAATGATAATTTAAAGATTGAAGATGTTAGCTGGATATTTAAAATAAGAATGGAATTATTAAATTTGAATTATAAAAGGCACAACAAAGAGGATCAACAAATATGTTCATTGTGTGCTACAGATGAAGTAAAATCAGTTTTTCATTTTATGTGCAGTTGTCCGGTCTTGCGGAAATATAGAATTATATATTTTAGTCATGATTATTTGTCAAAATGTGAATTGTTGCGGTATTTGAATGCTGAAAGCTGGTCTGTTGTTCTGAAGTATTGTAAGGTGGCCTAGTCATTTAGACTTAAATTTATCAATTAATCTAAAGTAGAAAATTATGAGTAGAGTATTTCAATAATATTATTTTTTGTATTTAAAATGTAAAGGCAGGGATTATTAGTATTTATTTACTTTCTTTTTTTTTTAAATTATGCTATTTGAATCTTTTGTTATATATAGAAAATAAAGTATATTATTCATATTATATATTTATAACAAGTAAATAATAAATATATGATAAAATTAACGAAAATACTAAACAAAAGTAATTGCTATAGAACATGGCTGACCTGCCAAGAAAATAAATATGAAGTCAGAGTATGAATTAAAGCTTTTATACAAAACATGACAAAATTCCGTTTCCAAACCGAGGGTTTTCTCTAACATAAATATTTTAACTTGAATTTTACATTTTTTATTGTATATTATTAAAAAGCGGGGAAGGGCATTAGAGAAGTTAGTTAGTTACTTTATAAGTAATAGATTTTAAAAAAAAAGAGGAACAATATTTTATATTCAATAACAATGTCTTATAGTCGTCATAAGGTTTTCGTTACACGGTCTTCGACCTACGGATTTTTGAACCAGATCCTGGTTTGCTGATCCTATTGAACAAAGTACAATGACCGACTCACCGAATCTCCGTCCGTTCACATGATACTCAATTTTTTTTTCGACGAGTTGGCTTTTTTTTTCTTTTTTGTTCTTTCTTAAACAACTCAGCACCAAAAACACAATTTTGAACGAAATCTGACAGGTGATATTTTTTTTTTTTTTTACTTTCAGCTTTATCATTATTTTATTTGACCCCTTTTTTTCGCAATCATAGTAAAAGTCACTTAATGAATTTTACCTTAATTGATTAATTCAATTATAAATCTCTTCATTGACAAAAAGAAGGACTATGATCCATTGGGACGTATGAGTAGGTCAGATGTTAGCTCTTCATTGCTATGGGCAATTCATCATTTTCCCAGACCAGCTATAGGCTAACTTTTATAGCGTTATGCAAGGCCAACTAAACATAAAATAACTGACAATTTTTGACATATTTTAATCCAGATTTAATTTTTTCTAGAAAACAACAACTATGAAATATGAGATGTGGCCATTACAGGACTTTCTTATATCAACCACGCTTTTACAGATCATTCTCTCTCAATTGTAGAGCGAATTCTGAGAGCAATTTCATAAAACCACCATTAATGCCAGTATGAAATATATTTGAGAGAGAGAGAGAGAGATGAAATGATCTGTAAAAGCGAGGTTGATATCATTTCATCACTCTCTCTCTCTCTCAAATTCATTTCATACTGGCATTAATGATGGTTTTATGAAATTGCTCTCAGAATTCGCTCTACAATTGAGAGAGAATGATCTGTAATAGCGTGGTTGATATAAGTAAGTCCTGTAATGGTCACATCAAATATATTTTTATTATAAATAGTTTTTTATAATTTTTAATAAAAAAACTACCATTAATAAAAATATTTTTTAATTCATTGCTACAATTTAAATAATATTATTACATTGAAATATATCCTATTGTATATTGTTTGAGGACCTATAATTTTCGTAGTCGTTCATAGAGACCGGAAGAAGGGACGTTTAAGTGTCCCGAAATATTGTCGGAAAAAATAAGAAGACACCTCTGGAAGAAATGCCGGAATTAACCAACAATAGGTTACGTCATAAGAATATTTACATTAAGCTTATAATTTAGATACATAAACAGATATTAACTCTGAGAGTCTGACACACATGGATAAGAAATAACAATACTACTAAAATATAAAATTAAATGAATAAATATAAGTATGTATACTAGAAAATTTATGTGTAAACATAATAATATTAATAAATACTAGATACATATCGCACCCTTGCTTCAAAAGTGCCACAACTCAAAAATTCTGTTTTTTTAGTTAAGACTGCCATTCGACTTGATTTTTAAGTTTATACCAATCACCTAAAGCGCCAGATAATGCACTGAAAATTCAGCCGCTAGGTAACAGTTGTGTCGTTTTTTATGTTTGCACTCATTAGTTTTTGTTAAGCAACAAAAGGGCCACTACTCAAAAAAACGAGATTTATAGTTGAAAACTTGGAAAATCTGCAGGACCACAATCTATCGTAAATTATACGCATAGTTTTGCTTGGTGACGTCACTAGATCAACTAAAATTTACCTAACCCAGCTGGAAACTGTTTTTCGCATTTCCTGAAAAACTGAGTGAAGCAAGGGTGCGATATATCTCGAAAACTGGACGACCTGCGAAAAATCATGTTTCATATAGAATGTGTCGAAGGTTTTTTCTAAAACCTTTATTTGAAAAGAGTTTTGATTAGGTCATAAATATAAGCGGTATCTGGAAAAATGTACTTAGGTCTCGAAGTAAAGTGGACTCAATCTTCTTAATTGTAAGGATTAACAGCTTGTTTGGTCTGTCCATCTACTCTTAGCGCACTGCGATCTACTCATAGTAGGCGATATGACTTCATAGTTAAAGCCCGGGTATGAATTACAAAAACTAACAACAATACTTAGTTGGGTAAGTTCATATGAGAAGTTAAACCATCCCATTTATAGTTAAGTGTATAAGAGGACCACCCAGGTATGGTAATGTGTAGTAGCTAATCCGAGCTAGAGGACAGTACACAGCTCCAGATCGGATTAGAGATATTATCATATTTATTGGAAGTTGGGCTTCTCACTCAAGGAGCTTCTCATGATGGTTATTTTATTATTCCTTGGTATATTTGAGAAGAACATGAGACGTTATAGAGGTAGCTTGGAGTCTAGCCGTCAACATTCCCTCTGTCAATAGCTCCTCTCTCTGTCTCCTTCACACACTTTATGTTAACAATCTAACTCAACAGATTAAGTTGGGTTTTAGAGAACCTATTCAACTAGTTTTTGGACCATAGGCGCCGTGTGCTGTAAGGAGCCTGGGAGACACGTGGAAAATATCATATAGAAATCGGCCCCACGTGAATCCTAAACAATGAAGAATACTTTTCGAAGCTTAATGTAACATGATTAATACTCGTGCTAATTGACTTTATGATAACTTTTTACTTTCGTATATCTTCAGTATGAGGAAGTATTGTAATCGTGCGAAAAAGGGAGATAGAGATTTTCACGTTTCAAGATTTTTTTGTAAAGGTGTATGTGATTGGAACCTAGGGGTCAAGTACATTTTACAAGATACCGCTTACATTTATGACCTAATCATACATTTTTTAAACTAAAAGTTGTAGATAAAACTAAAAGACACATTTTATATCGTATATGCCGAAATCCATCCAAAAAGATCGTTTTGAAACTCTTTTTTTTTAGAAAATTGTTCCTTATTACATTTCGAACTAACTCTAATAATAATCTCTCAGATTTGAAATGGATTTGGATATATGGTCAAAAGTATTGTGATCCAAAAATTTTAAATATTTGCCATAGGAAATACTTCCAAGTAATTTTTACATTGTAACGTATAGCAACAAATTTTAATATATCTCTTTATTATCTGTAGTTTTATCAAAAACATTTTTTTTTATTTACAACTGTATAAAAATAAATACAACAAGCAAATATGCTAATAGACAGATAATGACAATGTCAAAATGTCAAGAGGGGAGAAATCCCCAGTGGTGACACTCCCTAGTCACTGATTTCCTCTCATTTGTAACTAATCACTGTCACTGTCACTGCTGCTGCTAAGGAGGTCTCTAGGCCATTGACGCTTAAGCCGTCGTTGGGGAAGTATGGCAGAATGGAGGGCAGGGACTAGAGGATTATTGTGGGAACTAAGAAGGGAAAATAATTTTTTGTACATGGATTTAGCGATTTATATTTAACGACTATGCGCTGGAGATTGGATGTCTTGGCAGAACCCCAGAGTTCAAGTCCATGTAGGTTTGAGTACTGCGTTGTATATAAGTCGTTTTGTTTTCAAAGTTAATTTGGATCTTTTGTCTAGTAAATAAATAAAGAAAGAATAAAACAAATGAGTATAACAGGAATTTCTTATACCAGCCACTTTTGTACACAACACTACCCCCTCCTCTCAAATTCATTTCATACCTGGCATAAGAAAGTCCCTATCAGAATTGGGCTGTATATACAATGAAACAAAGAAAACGGCTCATGCAACACATTACTTTGGTATCTGTTTCTGTCCAACAATAATTATATCTATAGGTTTTCTTTGCGCTTGGCTATTGTCCTTCTCTGTAGAGTTACCAGGCAGACATCGCGGGTTAGTTGAACTTCCATTTAGTATTTGTTAAGTAGGGCTAAAGATGGTAGCTATACCAAACGTACTCTTATATTTAATATATATTTTGTAAAATAGACAATATTTAAAAAAACATATATTTTTCTTTATTACTTCCTCAGTTAGTTAGTTATTATGACTCATGCCCAGACTTTAGCTACGAGGTCATATGGCCTACTACCCTTTGGTCACTCTGGTGGACATGAGCCCGACTATATTATGGGAGTCCTGAATTTTACCTACCCTAAATGTTTATTCACCTAGGATAGGGGTCTCTAACGAGTACCTGACATCGTACTGGCTCGGGACCTCGCTTAACGTCCCATTCATCTCCCAGATAAAATAACCTAAGGACCTCGGCCGCTTTTCGAACTCGCAATCTTGAGCTCTGTAAGCAAGCACGCATACCACTGAGCTACCAGCGCCCCGAGTGACGATTTAAAAATTACTTAGATATATTCCTTATAGACATTTAGTTTACATTCTTCTGGCCGCTAAAACTTTAGTCGTATTGATCCTATCTCAAATTTTAGGCCTTGACAGCAATTGCAAATTTTATAAGAAACATTTTTGGTAAGAATCAATTTTTTGATAGGACTAACTGTTGGGTAAATCAAGGAAACGTCTAAAAATATGTTTTTCAAGCCTACACTTCAAGACAGTTTTTGGCATATATCTCAAAAACCGGATGACCTGTACAGTCTTTTTTACCAAGCTAATCCTCTGCTCTTCCTGTCAGGGATATTTTTAATGAAAAACTTATAGTGAAAAGTTGATTTGATAATGTGAGTAATTAATATTGAATGGGAACAACGATGAATTAAATTTATGTCAGTAGTAGGTATCAAACTCGTACAGTGGTTTTTCTAAAGACTAGAGGGAAATATGCATGCAGGAGCGGCCAAAATGCAGCGCTGTTAGTGAGGTGCCCTGCTAAATGATTGTTGTGTCTACACCGGCCGGCAGGCACAACTTCCTCTTGATCAGCCATCACTTCATCAGTCTCAGTGATCACAATATTTTAAAAAAGGATAGATCGCTCATTGAAGGTTTCCATAGGCGTTCAGTGTGTTCAGATGTTGTAGTTGTGTCGTGAATCAGACGCCTAGCTAAAAGTGAAAGAGTATATGTCGGCTTCAAATAGCGTAAAACGACATACGGAAAGCCTAGTAATTTCAAGTAAACTGAAATTAATTATATATGTTCAAAGTTACTAGGGTTTTTTCTTAAGTGTCTTTAGTTAGTTATTTCACAGGTTGTAAAATAAAATATAGTTTGACCTCTCACAGATTTTATTGATATTTGCTAGCCGGCTTTCGAGGTTGCCCTAATCATCATGCTGATAAAATAATTTTGAAAATAACATAATTAAATGTTTTAATAAATAAAATTTAAAATAAACGTGCAAAAAAAACTATCTAAAAAACTAACCACTTTAACAATTTCAAATTTCATGAATGGGGACATCTGAGTCACAACTGGGTCACAATTATTAGTTAGTTATTGTGACTCATGCCCGGGCTTTAATTACGAGGTGCCTACTACCAGAGGGTCCTTTTGTCGAACTAGTGGGGGGAGTTCTCAATTCAAAAATCCTGATAACTGCCGATATAATGAGTTTATTGATGCTCAGAAGCCCTTATCTAACTATTGATTTTTAGCCCTAAAGGTAGATTGGATTTGTTGGATTTTTTTTTGGATTTGAAAGGAGAGCGAAACTGTATTTAATTAAGTCGATATGGGGAAGTGAATAGTTGGTGATTCACTTTTTATTCTTCATAAGAAATGTGAGAAGAGTAGTCAAATAAACAACGATTGTGATCAGAAATAATTATATGTTGAAAAATTGTATAATACACTGATCAAGATAGTCAGGGGAGGAAAAATAAAGAAAAAACAGTAAATTGTCCGTGTGGAAAATAATCACGAAGATCATTATAGGAGACACTTTTTTTATCAAAATTGAAATCTTATCCGATTTCACAAATTCTCCTGGTGGGTGTACTATTTCAAAGGATACAATATTATTATACTTATAATACAAATATTTTAATAATACAAATAAATATGTATAAGATAAAAATTCAAATTACAAAATTATACAATGTCAACAGGTCTTCCATTCATATTTTTGAGAACAAAAAAATTCTGAGGAACTAATGGCGGACATTATGTTAATGAGAAGAAAGGACACCTGTGCGCATGTCGACTCCCGGACAAGGACATAAGTAACATTCGTGTCACTTGGTCTAGATCTGACAGATAAAAGGCACAAGGAGATCTTCTGAAATTACCCTAATTTATTTCTCTATTATTATTATTTTTTTTTTAACTTTATGTATAATATCTTAGTCTGAGGAGGAAAATAAATAAATAATTAAATATGCAAAATTCAGATGGCAATAAAGTTTTACATTGACAAAGTATAGACGAATGCAGATAAAATCGTTTATCTTTCGGTCTGAGCAATAAAAAACTATCGCCTAACTAGAACTCTATTTATCATGACATTTTCATGTATTTTCTAGATAATGCGATCGTAAGTATTATTCGAATCTATGAAAAAGTTACGCCTGTCTATTCCCGAAATATCTTTCTTATGAGCACATTCTTTTCTTATAAGCAAATTCTTTTGAGGATTCTTATTTTTCGTTTTCGTGGTATTTGTGCTTGTTACTTCCTTAGCTATACGAAGTATAAGGGAAGTTATGTAATCGGTCAAAAATTCGATGCGGAGTTTTCAACGGAATTTCATGTTTTCCTAATTTTCTGATTCCAAAAATCAGAAAAAAATGTCTATGTGTTTGTTTGTGAGCACGATAACTCCCAATAGAATGAATATATCAATATAAAATTTTATGTGTTTATAGAACCCTCTAATAACATCATATATTGATTTTCTGTCAAATTGGCAAAAGAGAGAGGTGAATAGGGTGGGGGCTTAACACAAAAACTCTAATAACTGCCGTTGTAATCAATGTATTGGACACGAAATTTAATTTGTGAATTCAAAGGTCTATAAAGACGACACCTATACAATTTCAGCAAAATCAGCCAAACGGCTATTGCATTCTATCATTGAACATTTCATTGAACAATGCTTGACACTAAAACCAATTTTTTTTAAATGTTTTTTTCTTTTAGTGAGTAATTAAGCTATTACGAATTCAACTTCTGAAATGTTTTCTATTTTTTTTTCTCTCCCAGGGCAGAATGTAAATAGATGACCCAGTTTTATCCGCTCCCGAGACATTGTCCGATTAGTGGAGAAGGTTATTAGACGGCCCATCAAATGTATCATCTATAATTTACGAGATAATATAATTTTTGGAGATTGTCAGCATCAATTTGAGGATGATCAGTCTGTTTCGCACATAAAATCTGTGATGAGTCTTCGTTGTGAGCATGTTTTGCCGGCGAAAACCTGGCCGGGTTCAGAATCCTCAAATATATAAAAATTTATTATATAATATTTTTTTTTTCCTCTGTCAAAGAGGCTTTTACACAAGTTAGAATGACACGATTTATTCACGCATATTTCTTAAAAAAATACCTATTAGGAAGACCGGGGATTTTTTATATTGGAATTTTGCCCATTTCAAACGTCTTTAACGAACATTTAAATAAGCTTTTTTTGTTTTTTTTTCGTTCTGAATGATTTATGGAACTAGATTAATTCATGTTCTTTTTGTATAGATCTTGTTTTTAATGTGTTTTTAAATATGTGATCGCAACAAGTCACGCATAGCAGGATTACGGCATTTTTATGATAACAGGTACACACAGGGGAATTGATATTTGAAATAGTCAATTGAGAAGATTATAAGAAGAAACGTTAATCCTAGGCAATGTCAAATAGTCCTTTCTTATGTGTGTGTTCATAGTATAGGGGAAGTTATAGAAAATTTTATTTTGAGTTTTCACAGGAAGGTCATTTGATCTGACAACTTCAATACAACAATGAGAGAAAATGTATCTATGTATCACGAGTAATGTATTTCCCCAGCGCTAATTAATCAACTAAGTTTATGCTCTTCCTCTGAAACCTTTTGCTTGAAAATCAATAAGTGTCTTTCTCAGACACTGCTCAATCGTCTTAGTCGCTCAGTCGTCAGTCGCCTGAAGTTCCTTCCTGGGTAGAGTTGCCTGGGACCTACTTCAACCACTCTCAGTTCGCCCAGCGTCTTACCTCTCCGTCGGTGATCTTGCATGGATCGGGGTTCAGCCTCTGGGTCTTCTTCCTTCTTCTTGTTGTCTTTCGGTGATTTCCGTCTCCTGTAGGATTTAAGGAACAGAAAGAAGATGGAGGGAAGGATTGCTCTGAGCTTCAACATAGACATCTACCTACAACACATTGGCATGTGTTGTTTTGAATGCTCAACTTTTATTAAGAGAGGGAGGAAGCTTATCAAGTTGTTATAAGAAGCCCCGATTTACAAGTTCCCTTTTCTATTCCTGAAAACAGGCGCCCAAAGATCAGAGCACACGAATTGTTTATTATTTTGAAATCATATGCGAAGGTGCCCTCTCCCAGAAAAGAAAGAAGAAACGTGTCAATGACAAAAAAGGATTCATTTTTTAGATACGGTCTTCGACCAAAGGACCTCTAAACTAAGTAAAACAGATGTTTTCCCTTAGTCATTAAGAATAGTGGGGACCTCCTGGGGGATCCTGTTATTATTTATGTGCCTAATAGAAGCGTGGACCGGTGGGTAGCTAGTCAAATTAGGGGTAGACAAATGACAATTCATTAGAAGATGGCCGCTCTTCCTTCCACAGTCCGACTCTTTGTCCAGATGAGATCTAGGTAAATTCGTCTAAATAAAAATCACCAATTTTTTTTTTTTTTTAAACTTTAAGTTCTTTTTCATAAATGGCATTGTCCAAAAAAATTTAACAATATTCATCTAAAACGACAAATATGATTGAAACATGAGACACCGCGAGGAGTTCGTCTCTGTGGTCTTCTCTCTATTTTTTTTTTACATTTCTTCTTCCTCTGAACTGAAGCTGAGCAGAGCTCTAACTTAATTCAATACAAAATGATACTCAACAATAGGGAAACACTTAACAAAAAATAAAAAATAACGTATATTTATTAAAATATTTCATTAAAAATATAATAAATATGGGGGTACTTTATTATATTTTTAATAAATTTATTTTTTTTTGCTACCATCTTCAGTCACGCCCACGACTTAACAAATACTTGTACAATATTATATATATATATTGTGCCAGTAATTGTTAAGTCATAGCTGAAGATGGTAGCAATACAGAAAGTACCCATATTTTTGATATATTTTGTGAAATAGACAATATTTTTAAAAACATAGGTTTTTCTTTATTTTCAATACAAAATGTTTATTATTTTTTTGTTTTTTAGTATTTTTTCAGGTCACCTACACTTATATTAAAAATACAGAATTACTCTCCATAATGTCATTTATCAATTAATAATTATTTGATAAATATCAAGACTATCAATAATAAAAAAAAAAAAAAGTATTTTAAAATATAGCACGAAATTACTGGTTCTTATATCCCCCTTTCTGAGGGATTTTTCCCTTAATGAACTTGACCCTCCTTTTTCAAAAACGATTTTCGTCAAAGTTAAAAAAAATGTAAATTACTGTTTATAGGTTATTATGGATCTTGTAACATATAAAACATAAAACATAAAAAAATAATAATTTTTTTTTTAATTGATAACTGCTCAGCTTTACTTAGTCTCGTAGACAAATAACTTTTTATGTAGATCCGGAACAAGTCTCAACTAATACCTATTAGCATTTACATACCTGGTATCAATGGCGGGGATTAAGCTAGTTATTAGATATCTAAAAAAAAAAGGAAGATGTTAAAATGTTTTTTATAATAGAAATATATGGTAAGAGCCGTTTGATCTGGGAGCTATGGAGAGGGGAGGGGGATAGTTGTCTGATCTCAGGCAAGGCCTTCAGTCAGTCTTAGCTTGGGTAGCAGATCAGTGGCGGATCCATGGAGGTGGAGGTTATGGAAACAATATATAGGGGATGTTACCTTTGTAATTTCTCTCAATATTTCAATTTTTCACCTCATTTTCATATATTCAAAAAAAAAAAAAAAAAAAAATATATTCAAAAAAAAAAAAAAAAATTCGCGTTGACACATTATTAATTATTATAATCAATTTTTTGTTGAGCCACCTCCTTTGATGGATAGATTTCATTGAAAATATATAGGTGTCATCTTATTGGGTCTTGGATCCACATAAAACATTGCATCTAGATACGTCATTAAATAGGTAGTAATTAAGGTTGATCCCATCCTCAGGTCCTCCCCTACCCCTGAGTCTATTCGGCTGAAAATTGTAAAAACTATCTGTTGAGAACAAACTTACAATTTACAAAAAAATCATACAACCAATACGGACATACGGACTAGAACTATGGGGCTCAGCCAAGAGTTCTAACATTAACAGAATACAATCTCAGTCAATAGTCCTACGACAAATTGTCAATGCTCCTTTTTATGTCACCAACAAAGTCCTACACAAAGACCTCAACAATCCTTATGTCCAAGACCTAGTCCAACTCCGCTTTAAGAAATTCCATTCTAAGTTGAATACCTATCCCAATCCTGTCGCTTAGCGTATGTCCTCTCAGTCCCATCCCAACAACCCTCCACGCCTCCTAAGACGACGCTGGCCTCGCGATCTTCTTTGAATAACGAGACTATTCAAGGGAATGTCACCACTGGCTGGCTTCTCCCATCAATTGTACATTTTTATTTCTTGTTCACTTCTATCCATTGTATATTTTGTACAGATTGTAAAATTTAAAAAAAAAAAAAAATTTCCTGTGTACATCAATTAATTTTCATTCAAATTCACTGAAGAATAGGAGGAATTAATTATAGTTCGATATGGGGAAGTAGATTGTCATTGATCTTCATGAATGTGTACACCTATCATGCTAGATGTGGCGGCCACATGGTGAGTGGCATGTAAATAGCATTCAACCCAAGAACACTAACCTTCCACAACGGAGTATTATAAAATTTACTCTCTTTTTGAAATATGGGAGAAATAAAATGTATTCTAAATAAAGTAATAAAAAGATCAGATACAGTGTATACTACTTTTATTTATTCATTGGGTTTACAAAGTAATAAAATATTAAATTATTTCTCTGTCTTTGAAAATATTTTTTATTTTTTTTTTAATTATTATAATCACAAGGTTACAGCCAAGAAAAACTTTTATTACTAAACATACAGAACTCAAATTCCTTTTATTTATAAACATATTATGCTTCTTATATTAATCACAACCCAATGCAAGAATTTAAATAATGGTAAACATTTCGATGAATTTCTATAATTTTGTGAAGAAAAACATTATTCGCTTATTATTAGACTTATTTAGTATTTTTTTTTTTTTTAAATTATATATTTAGAACTAAATATATACATATAGGATAAGAGGGCACCGGTAGCTCAGTGGTATGAGTGCTTGCTTACGGAGCTTAAGATAGTGGGTTTGTAACCCGGCCGAAGCCTTTAGTTTATTTTATCTGGTAGGTAAAATAAACTTAAGCACGCCGTCCTTCGGATGGGACGTTAAGCGATGGTTCCGAGCCTGTTCGATGTCAGGTACTCGTTAAAGACCCCTACCCTAGGAGAATAGCCCTAGTAGGCAAAAAATAGTAAAGTCAGGCTCTTGTCCACCACAGTAACAAAAAAGCTCTCTGGTAGTAGGCGATATAACCTCGTAGTTAATGTATATGTATGTATATATACCATATATAATGTATAACAAGAAAATGTGATATATGAATAAATAAGTGTCTTGTAATTTGAAAGAGATATCATTCAATGATGATACTCTATTATCTTGTAATAATCAGTTGATAAGAAAAACATTTTTAAAAAAAAAGTTATAAAAGAAAGCTATGGCATAAAAAAGTGTGTAGATGATTATGTGTTCAATCAAGTAGTAGGTCTCGAGGCCATTGCCGACTCAGCCTCCGAACATGAACGTTAGCAAGGGTTCTGGTTCTAGTACTCCCTTCGGCAGGACGTATACTAAAAAAAATTGATGCTCATGGACACTTTTCCTTTGTTCTTTTCATAGTTTCAATAAAGGTTAAGATTCTATCATGATTTAGCGTAAACTAATTTATATTAACGTTTAATTTTCTTTATCTCCTGTTGTCATCAAAAAATGATATTTGATGCATTGGAAAAAGAAAAAAAAAAAATTGAAAAAGGATAAATTAAAAAAATGTGATGCCTTCGTGACGCCTTATTCGTGACCTAGACATGTTGAGAATTAATATCCTTGGTCAGGAACTCTACAAGAGGAAAAATAAATAAATAAAGGAATACTTTAACTTACATAGACTGGGAATGATCTAATATTAACGTTTTATTTATATACTAGCATTAATACCCGGCGTTGCCCGGGGAACTTTGATTTTTCTCCCAATATCTCTTATAAGGCTATTCAGTTCCTCGACAGTACATTCATGATGTTATAATTTTCAATTATTCATATGGAATAAGGCTTATAGTCCTTCAACTGTAGTAACGCTTTGGAGCTAAAACTAATTTATTCAAAAAGATTTCTCATTAATCGTTGCAATGGTTTTCGAGCTACAAAGATTGCGTGAGTGGATGCTGGGATGGACCAGATATTGAGGTACTAATATGCCTATAACCTTCCACAGACGATGCCGAACAAATTAAAAAAAAAATTAATCAAATCCATCAAGCCGTTCGTGAGTTATAGCGGTACAACGCACAGACATTTTCAGCTTTATATATATGATTGACGCAGTGCCCAATTGATTTTGACTGTGAAACCGCAGCGTTACTTGAAGCAGAAAGGGGAGGCCTCTCTGCAGGCATAGGTCAATGTTACTAATCATACCCGGGCTTTAACATCGAGGTCATATCGCCTACTACCAGAGCACTTTTTTTATCTCTCTGGTGGACATGAGCCCGACTCTACTATATGTGAGTCCTAAATTTTGCCTATTCTATATTTTTGTTCACCTAGGATAGGGGTCTTCAACGAGTAACTAACATCGTACTGGCTCGGGACCATCACTTAACGTCTCATCCGAAGCACGGCTTGTTCAAGGGATTTCCATCTCCCAAATAAAAAATTTAAGGGCCTCGGCCGGGTGCGATTTTGAGCTCAGTAAGCAAGAACCCATGCCACTGATCATTAACAGGACTTATATTAACCACTTTTTCACAGATCATTCTCTCTCCCGCTTCTTCCTCTCAAATTCATTTAATACTGAATATAGGAAAATCACTCTCAGAATTACGCTGCATAATGAAACAAAGAAAATCGGTGAAGCCAACACATAATGTCAGTATGAAATGATTTTAAAAGGTGGCTTATTTGATGCTTAATTAGCCTACAAAAAACTTTCTTTTGAAAATCTATTTGGAACAGCTTTGGCTTAAGGTACATTCCATTAAGATCTTATTCCATATCCGGAATAGAAGATCTTCCTATGAAGGCGGTTTGAAACAAACACAGATTGGCCTTCAGTCTCCCCAAAATATATTGATTTTATTTTTGTTAACGTTTCGCCATTAAGACTTTATCAAAAATTGTGTGATAAAATACAAAAATGTATAACCATTATAGTTTTACTTGGAGTCAATATCAAAATTGAATCGATTAGCGGTCATCTTGTGACCTGGAAACTAAACTATTTTTGAGACCGTAGCCCCATCTTTGTTTGTTTGAAGCCACCTCCATAAAGTGAATATTATACTGGTCTCAAACCAAGGATATTCTTCCTCAATCTCAAAGAACTTTAACTTTAAAGCGACCTTTAAAAAGCGTATTAGAAAAAAATAAATAAATAAAACATTTGTTCTGAAAATAGTTGAAGGAATCAATTTTGTTTTATTTTGAATGATGCGTGTCACTTGAAATGTATTGTATTTTATTTTTTGTCTTCTTTGTCTTTTTAAACAAATAAGAATGTTAATAGATTTTCCAAGGAAGATTGAAGACTTCAAAACCAGTTCTGATAATACATATGTAAATAAAAATTTCGAAATAATATAATAATAATAAAAATATAAATATATTCTCGATTAAACGAATAAAATTGAATAAGCTACGTGTTGGCTTTGTCATAATAGGGTTGCTTCCAAGAAGTTCTGAATGGCCCGGTTCTCTGAGTGGCACATTCAAGGCGTAAATTTGAGAAAAATAGAGTTCTGCTGTGAAGCAGTCAGTGGCGTAGCCAAACAGCGGATACTCAGGAGCTTCAACCTGCTTGACAGGTAAACAATGTACCTAACGTGTCTATAGGTTAAAGTCCAGTCGATAGAATTTATGGTTTTTATATACAACTAATTACTCAAGCCGATATGGGCGAATGGAGCTGAACTCTGGGGCTCAACTGAACCTTCGAATTCTTTTAGAATCCAAACCCGAAATCCCGTATACTTCGAAAAATCACAAACGCTCCATTCTACGTCTCTAATGCTATCCTTCACAACATGACCCACCCACATGGAATCTGAACTTTTTGTAAGGGATGTAATTAAATCTATAATTTATATATAATTAACTTTATATATATATATATAAATACAAACTTTTATTATTTTAACTAGAAAACTCGGAAAGGAATAACTGCCGATGTACTGAATGTATCGACACGAAATTTTATATGTAAATCCAAAATTTCATAAGAAGAGAGCGGAGGGCTTAAATCAAAAACCCGAATAACTGTTGTTGTAAATAATACATCGACAAGAAATTTTGTTTGAGAATTCAGAAATGTATGAATAAGAAACCCGTTGAGTTTCATCTAAATCAGTAGGTTAGTTTCAGAGGGTGACCAGAAAATAGATGAATAATTAGCGTTGGTGATTCACCGACCACTTTTTTAAGAGATAACTTGGTACCTCGTGACAGAAACGTTAAGCTAAAAATTAATCGCACATGAAAGTAATCACAGTATATATATATAATATTAATTAATCTGTGATTAGTGTGAATATCATATATTCGGGTTTTCTCTATGTTTATGCCTCCCCGGATCCCGAGTGGTTAGCAGTTCACACTTTGACAGCCGCTTGTTCTATGTTCTGTGTGTTTGACAGACAATATTCGTAGTGAGTGTCGACAACTCACTGGAGGCATTGATTGATAAATTGATCGATTGATTGACCAACTGACATCCTTTTCGTCAACTCAGTTACTGATTGTATCAAAACACACGACTGCACCTCAGACGAGAGATAAATAAGTATTAAATTAACAGACATGTTGTTTTGAACTTGAGAAAAGAATCCTGACGTAGGCTATAAAACTTCAAAATCAGCTGTCTTTTGAAAAAGACTGAAGGAGATTGGGTTACGCAAAGACAAATTACTGTCTATTTTCGAAGGGTCACGACTTTGAAAAATATGAACACGATGGTGTTCCAAATAAAAAATATTACAAAAGATAATTGTCTTCACGGCTATGCTTATAGCGAGCTTGCCTACTGAACTCAAGATCGCGGGTTCAAAATCCAGCCGAAACCTCTTTTTTTTACAAATAGCTATTTACAACTGTATAAAAATAAATACAAGCAAATGTGCTAATAGAGAGATAATGGCAATGTCAAAATGTCAAGAGGGAAGAAATCACCCAAGTTAGTAAGTGCTTTGCAGCGCTGGGCACCACAGCTACTATTTGCGTTGCAACGGCAGACACCCGTAATTAGTGCATAGCTAGTATTAACAGTGCAACGGTGGACTCCTGTGCTAGTATTAACCGATATATATATTATATATACACACAATATGATAAGTTATCTATGACTTCGATGATTATCGCTTGGGGCCATCGATCTTATCTGGACTCTTTTCAATCTAGTAAGAAAAAAAACTTCTTTTTTTTATTTAAAAAGTAAACATGAAGAGTCAGCCACTTTAGGTCAAATAGTAGCACAGTAGACACGGAGCAAGAAAGTAAGTAATGTAATGGGGAAGTAGAGTAATTGGTGGAAATACTACATTGAA
This sequence comes from Aradus depressus, assembly GCA_963662175.1. Classification (NCBI taxonomy): domain Eukaryota; kingdom Metazoa; phylum Arthropoda; class Insecta; order Hemiptera; family Aradidae; genus Aradus; species Aradus depressus. The sequence continues at coordinate 16,886,677 of OY759215.1, forward strand.
TTTTCATCAGGATTTCATGCCGTATTGAGTCAAAAAGTGACCAAAGCCTTGAGAGGCGCAGTTTACGAGGGGAGGTAGGGGGGCGGATGTTGAAATACTGTCAAAGAGTCTAAATTTCATAATGTAGCAAAGTATTTTTAATTAATATATAGGTTAAGTTTAGGTTAGGTTTTATGACTCATGCCCTGGCTTTAACTACGAGGTCATATCGCCTATTACCAGAGTGCTATTTCGTCACTCTGGTGGACACGAGCACGTCTCTACTGTGGGAGTCTAATTTTGCCTACCCTAAATTTTTATTCACCCAAGGTAAGGGTCTTTAACGAGTACCTGACATCGTACAGGCTCGGGACCATCGCTTAACGTCCCATCCGAAGGACGGCTTGCTTAAGTTTATTTTACCTGGAAGGGCTTCGGTCGGGTTTCCAACCCACGATCTTGAGCTCAGAAGGCAAGCACGCATACCACTACCGGCGCCCTCTAATTAAATTATATAAAGACAAAGAAAGCGCCAGTAGCGCAGTGGTATGCTTGCTTGTCTTCTGAGCTCATGAACGTGGGTTCGTAACCCGACCGAGGCCCTTAGTTTATTTTATCTGGGAGGTAAAATAAACTTAAGCACGCCGTCCTTCGGATGGGACGTTAAGCGATGGTCTGGAGCCTGTACGTCAGCTACTCGTTAAAGACCCCTACCCTAGGTGAATAAAAATTTAGGGTAGGCAAAATTTAGGACTCTCATTGTAGAGTCGGGCTCATGTCCACCAGAGTGACAAAAGAGCGCTCTGGTAGTAGACGATATGACATCGTAGTTAAAGCCCGGGCATGAGTTATAAAACCTAACCTTAAAAGACAAATAAATATAATTTTATGTATTTAATTAAATATATATTTTTATTTGCTTATAAATAATTCAAGAATTGTCAAATATAAACAATTACCTAATTATTTACCATATTTATAATCACGATGCTCTTCGAGTAAGTATTCTGTACTTTTCTTTATTAACGTAAAGTGCGCGAATAAAAAATAATTAGAATAACTTAAATTTCATTAATCACTTTATAATTAATTCCCGCTCAGAAATTTCTTTGCAACGGCAAATGAAGATTGAATCTTTGCGATCGTCATCTGACTATTAATGTGTGTAAGTAAAATGATAAAGTGAATAATATTATAAATTAAAATTCATCTATTTTGTTCTTAAATATCCTTAAAAAAAAAATTACCAAAAAAAATTACAAATTCAAAGGTTTTGGGGGGAACGATCGCCCCCTCTGGATCCGCGATTGTCTGTGTGTCTTTTAGATTAGTAGACATTGATTTTCACTCAAATTGGACGTAGGGAGAGCGGAAACTGTACCTCATTTATTCATGATGTCCTATGTCAGTATTCAGAAAATTTAAACCATTTTGATTTGAAAGAAATATGCTGCTAGTTATTCATCTAGTTATTCACCCATTTTTCTTTCAGTTGGATTCTGAAACGATTTCCTGCTTTATTATTTATTATTTCCTACATTAACTGAAACACCGGTACCTACTTCTATTCCTGTGCAACCAGATAGATGATATACGGAAATAGAAATTGCAAGTCAGGGCAATCGAAAAGGTTTTTATCTCTAATGCAGGCAATATGACTGAAAGACGAAAGACCGCATCCCGGGCATGAGTCATAATAACTATTTAACTTGCCAACTGCTTGTCGAATATTTCTAGGGAAAAAAAACCTTCAGTTTTGATTACGTTTTCAGGTAGAATTTATACTCAAATTTATGTGCGATAATCACATCTTACATTCATAAATAAGCAAAAAATCCGTGACCAATAATCCTTCATGTTCCTAGGGCTTAAAGCTCCTATTCAAAGGATAAGGATAGCATTACCAGAGGATAGAATACATTAAGAGGTATCTAGAGACATACATTAGGGCACTTTCGAGAAGATTTGTTAGATTTTACGGTGGCAACCGAAGGATTTTTGCTCACCATTTCCTATATCTCTTCCTTTCAGTACTATAACGAATGAGGATCATTTTTCATTTATTATAAAATATAAGGAGCGTCACACAATGTAAGAATTTCTTCCTTCAGTAGTTCGGAGTAGGGACGCCAAGAAGGATTACAAGAACACATATTTATTAGGATTAGCTTCAACGATTATTTCCTCTTGCTGTCTGTATCATTTTAAAAAAAATATTTATCTATTTTTTATTTATTTTTCATTCATTGTTAACTTCACTAACGATATGTGATATTATCACATTGCCTATATGCAACAAGTCCCGGTTCGGGAGGCGCAGTACCTCTGGGCCAAAGCCATTTGCTTGAGAGGGGCCCCAAAAATAAAATGTTGGGAGCAGGTTATAAAAAAAAAAATGCGTCGGTGTATCACCAGTGTGTACTGCCCTACCACCAATTAATCAGCTAAGATTTCGCTTTCTTCAATAAACCGTTTTGGGTACAAATCAATAGTTAGCACACAGGACCTTCCAAAACCCTAATTTCTGGTCGATATAGACCTCTTTTCGCCTGATTTCGCTGAAAATCAGTTGGTGGCGCCCTTATGAGGTTTTAAATTTACATATTGAATATCTTGTCAATTTATTAATTCCATCGGGTATTTGAGATTTTGAGTTGAGCCCCCTCCCCTCCTTCGATCTCCATCTTCCCTTCGTAATTACATAGAAAATTAATATTTGTCGTACTTATGAGATTTTAATTTTACATATGAAATTTTATAACAATACATTCACTACATCGGCAGGTATTAGTGTTTTTGTGTTAAACGGTGCGAAGAAACTTCAAAGAGACTGCTTCTCCAAGTTCACCTTCTCTACCACTCCTGCGCATGCCCAAAAACTGAGCAAGCTATTTTATTACAGTTTATTTCGTTCTACTAAAGATCCCAATTATAAATGCCGATAATTCAACGGTTCAACGTTACCAAAATTTATGTTCTATTTAATAAATAATAATTTCCAAATTTTACAAAGGCAAACGCTGCTTGCCCTGTTTGCCCGGACTCCTCGCCACAGTACAGAAATAAAAAAAATAAAAATCCACTCTGATATGAAATAAAATGTAATCTTGAATGGGGGATGGGAGGACGTCACAAAAATTAAGGACATCCTGAGCTGTCACTAGACAAGACTTTAATGGAGAGAAACAGTCGTAAAAACTAAATTGACCAGACAATAAAAAGGAATTTAAAAAACGAAAAAAATAATGTTGCTTTTAAAAATCCTCAGACATCCGTAATAGATTTAGTTTTAATTAAAAATCGTTAATTCTTTTATTTTATGATTTGTTTGGACTATTTTTTTTTATAGACAATTTTCGAGAATCGGCAATAAAAATTAGTCTATTATTATCACCTCTAAATTTTGTAATAATCGATATTTAACAATATTAAAGATTTCGTGGGTCAACTATCTCTTTGATGTTGGTTATTTGACTGAGATGTCTCTCATCTATGTCCCTGAGAGGAGACTAATATTGGCGTAGAGAGGTGGTCCATATTGCTTAATAATAATATTTATTTCCGTTAAACCGTAACATGGTAATAAGATACTTATGACTGGACTTTAACAGGACATATCGCCTACTACCAGAGCGCTCTTTAGTCACTCTACTATGATGATGATATTATTCACCAGAGTAAGGATCTTTAACGAGTATCTGACATCGTACAATCTTCCAATCTCCCATCCGCAGGACTGTATTTTCACCTCCCAGATGAGATAGCTATGGGGTAAGCAAGCACGCAAACCACTGAGCTACTCGGCGCCCTCCAGATAGATTATATATTAGATATACAGCTATTAACCCTTGGAGTCTGACACACATGTAATTAGTAATAAATACTTGAAAATATATGAGTTCAAAAATAATAAGACTAATAAATACAGTAGATTCATCCAAAAATGAATAAAGTGCGATGATTCAGAAGTCCTTGAGTAAAACACCTATTAATTTTCCAGCAAATGAATAAATTGGGTTCAGAGGGAGAGCAAAAACTTAGTTGATGAATTCGCGCTGGGGAAGTACATTGTCAAGGATTCACCATAGTATTTTTCTAGCTAAGAAACTTGAGAGATAATAACAACATGCAATATAATTAGGTGAACATTATATGACATTTTTGCAGGGGTTTTATTGAATTTCCAGTTTGTCCTGGAAAAAATATTTCAAAGCTATTCCTTATTTCGAATTGTTTTGTGGCCAAATGGAAATTTACAAAAGAATTTTTCTATAAAATTTATTCTGTGCTGCCCCATTACGTTTCTAGAAAACTTTTTGCAATTGAAATTTAAATGAAAATTAAATAAATTTTATATTCGATTGGTGAATGATAGCCTTGCAGCCTTTGAAGAAATGCTAAATTCAATTTCACATAAGGAATTTATGGTTTTATCTATTTGTAAAGATGTGTACTCTCTGTCAACGAGTATGAGTTAAGACTGCAACAAATGCAGACTATATTTACAGTCACCAAGAGGTATGCACTCATTTGCATAGACAAACATTTGTTTAACGTAGGTACCTAATTATGAAATACCGAGGGATAAACTCATTCGATAATATTTCTACATATTTTGTTCCCTAATCTATTATATTTCTTTCATTTCTGTATACGTTAGAAATAAAACTCAAACAAAATTATTGTAACTCGTCAGATAGTTTGATTTTGAATTTTTCCTTGGTTCTAAAATACTACAATAATAAAAATATATTTTAAAATTTGTTACTATTCGTTACAATTTAGACATTAACTAGAAATATTTTATACAGAAATTATCCAATTTCATCTCAAGTCTAAGGACATTTTCTGGTTGGAAATTTTGTAAGGAACATTTTTGGTAAAAACCAAGTTTTCGATCCGTCTAACTGTTTTCGCATTACTCAAGCAAACGTCTAAAAACATAGAAATCATATTTGGAATTAATAAATTTAGAAGTTGGAAAACATGGAATTCCGTTGGATATTCCCCATGGAATTTTCGTCCGATTACATAACTTCTTTTATACTTGGTAAAGCTGGGGAAGTTGTTTATTCAGTAAATTAATGTTCGTTATATTCAGGTTCGTTATACGCAGGTAAGAAACTCCGAAAAAATCTTACCTTACAAAAAGTTGAGAAATAATCCTTGCAGCAGGTTGAAACAAACCATATACAGTAACATAAAAAGCTTCTTATGTAGTCTGTTGTAAAAAGTGATAACTAACGGAGTTTTGTATTATAAATTTAAAAATTTCTTTTCAATATAAATTTAAATACCGATCTTTGTCTAAAGTGTGTAACATGATAATAGCCTAAAATTGTGATAATATCTTTGAAACAACCAAACATAATATTTGATGTTGTATTTCGTCAATAATTTATTTAAATAATTCGGTTGATCTTAGTTTGAATCGTGTATTTGAAAGCAATAAAATGATTCCTATCTGGTTGTCCCCATCTTGTAGGTAGTGTGTCGTCTAATGTAAACAACCGTTTTGATATGACCACCTCAGTCAACCGGACTGTTACAACACAGACCGACTGTGGGTTGTGATTACTTACGTGACTGTTCCGGTGACACACTCTTGTACATGAGCCGGTAGTGGAAGGAATGACAGTTGTCATGGAAATAAAAGACATATGTTTTTATTTCTGACCAGAACCGGGTTTCAACGCAACTGCGTCTTTGCGTCATCATCAGTGCCATATCTATGAATACACATAAAATGTAAATAAGGAAAAATCTCTATCTGTAAAAATGTATTAGTGTCTCATGATTATAAGCGAATAAGGGCCTATTCCCACTTCTAAGGTCAGCCTTCGTTCAGGTATGGCGGAGAAAGAAGAAAGCACTATGACCCTGCGCCGGGAACGACTGCTGGAACGCCGGTGATCGCCCCCGGCGCCCCCACTTACAACCAGAGAACGCCCCACATTCATCCCGAGCTCTCTCGGCGCCAAGGAAACTAAGGTGGGTTGGGAGTGACGCAGATGATCGGCAGCGGTCACTCCTAGCCTACCATAACAACAGAAAATAATTATTTATGTTTTTATTATATTTTTGAATTACCAATAAAATTGTTAGGCCCTCACTCCCCGATGATTCGGCGATGGGTGTCGTGGCCTCCACCGGAGGTCGGCCATCCAAAAAAAAAAGTCTTCGTTCAGGTTTGCAATTGCCATTTATGATAATATAAATAACAATATTCTGTCCTCATATAATAATATTCTTGTTACTTTCGTCTTAAGCCATCCAACAACAGTCCTTTCAATCCAAAGCTAAGAACCATTGTTGATGCTCCCTATTATGTTTCCCACCTTACTCTTCACAATGATCTCAATGTCCCATTGGTCACCGATATCGTTAAGTTCTGCTCCCCTAAATTTCACTCAAACCTTTCCTCCCTGAAGATTGAAGTAGTGTTGGCCGAAGACCTGAGAAATTTTTTTTTCGACTAAATACCATTTGCCTGAACTGAGACTGACCGAACGCTTTGTGACTGAACGAAATTAGAGGGCGCCAGTAGCTCAGTGGTATGCGTGCTGGCTTAATGAGCTCAAGAAACCGAGGCTCTTAAGTTTTTTTTATCTGGGAGGTTGAAAACCTTTAGATGGGGCGTTAAGCGATGGTCCTGAGCCTGTACGATATCAGGTACTCTTTAAAGACCCTAGATGAAAAAAATTTAGTATAGGCAAAATTTAGAACTTTCATAGTAGAGTCGGGCTCATTTCCACTAGTGACGAAAGAGCGCTCTGGTAGTAGGCGATATGACCTCGCAGTTAAAGCCCGGGCACGAGTCATAATAACTAACTGAACGAAGTCTGATGTGTGGACTGTGGTAAATGGTGGTTCCGATACTTGTATCTCGATGACTGACGTGTGAATGCTCACAATGGTCTCAAGGTGGCAAGGAAGTTAGTGGTAACGCGGGCAAATTCGAGCTGCTCCCTTACTCTAGTTTCAATCACTCTAATTATCTGCTGACTAAGAAGATAGCCGTTGGTATGCACAGCATACACAAACGTGATTTGTCGCCCTTGTGAGACAGAGTGAGATGTGATTACTGTGGAATTCCTACAGGTGGCACGCTCTTTCACACTCTAATTCACTCCATCAAAGGAAGTGACTCCTTTCATTTTTTTTTTTTTTTTTTTGCGTAGATTGAATGGTTTTGAAATAACATTAAGGTAAATGCGGATAAGTTACCACTTTTTTTCCAAAAAATTACCTGACAAAAATATTTAAAAAAAATTAAATGTCATAGAAAATATGATTACTTTTTTGGGTAGGTCCTTAGATTTATTTTTATCTGGGAACTAAAACAAACCTTGCGCACTCCCACTTGGGTGGCCCCGATCCTTTGCGATGTCGAGCCTCCGATAGACCTGTTAGCTATTATTGCAGGCAATGCGGGTACTGGCCAGTTTCCCTTTTCGTGTATTCTGAACAATCCCTCCTGTTCCTCCCTGTCTGCCTCCACTGCTGGTCAGAGGTTGGCAGAGCAAGGTAGCACGAGTGATCACCCGGGCTGCACTGGCCTCCTCATCCTCCATTAAGTTGGAGTAATGAGTGTGGCTTCCTGCGGTGGCGTTCCGGGGGGTCTTGAATGAATTTAATTTTTCTTTTTATTTATTTTAATTTTTTGTTTTATTTTGTTTTGTTTTCAATGTTTTGTATATATTTTTATATTTTATTTATTATTTACATATTCTATATATTATAATAATAATTAAAATATAAAAATATGTAGGTACTACTATATGCATATAGATTTATTGTTTATAGTAGTAGTACATATTTTTCACATTTTTTAGATACTATTTATTTATTTGTCTTTTTTCATTTATCACATATTTTCGAACTTTTGTATTAGGTACTTTATTATTAACACTCTCCTCAAATTTACTTACGGTTTTTACCGATTGTAAATATTCCCAATAAAATCAGCCACTGATCTATACATTTCACAAAGATGCAAATCGTGAAGCCAATTTGCACAATTAGTGCAATTACATTGAACTTGCACTTCTCTTTCCCCAACTCGTGCATCGACGACAGCATCTCTGAGTAGGGTAATTACTTTTCACTGTAAGCTAGTTACTTTGACAAGTCTCTCTTACCATTTTTCAAAACTTTGGCAAGTCTTTCTTGCCATTTTTACACAACCTTAATATACCCTATTCTCATTTATTTATCCGATTTAACGATTCCTCCATTTTGACTCATCATGGCACTCATGCTTCTGTACTCATGTCCAAGTTACTCAATGAACTAACTCAACGGACGCTCAGAAGAATTCTATAGCAAAATAAAATAATATAAAACCAGAAGATCGGAGGACAGCTCATGAAAAGTAATGTTGGTTTTTCTCAAAATTAAAATGGATTAGACATTTATTGGTGTAGAAAAAGTTGAGAAAATAGAGATAAATGGGTTCTACATTATTAAAAAAAAACCTGATGAAAACAGAGTTTGACTAAATGTGACTACGAGAGTGGTTAAGTGGTTGGATGCACTGGAATGTGATTACCAGGGTGTCTGTCTGGTCAGTCCCCGTCAACGACAGGTTTATTCCCTCAGTTACAGGTTTATCCCTACTTTTTTCCCCCCCTCTTGTTTATTCCTCCTTAATTCCCTGCCTTGTTCCTGTTTCTTTATACCACATTTTCTCCGTTGTTTCATTCCTCACTTCTCATTCTACCACTCATTAAGGGAAATGTGGAATAGCTTTCTGAATGATGTTCCTCCTCAAATTTGGTCTTAACTTTTTTTCTCTTCTTCCTTAAGATCCCCCCCCCCCCCCCCCCTCCCTTACCAACAGGTCTCTCCTGCCTCTGATACAACACCAAGGATATGTATTTTTTTTTTTTTTCATTTTTTGACTTCCAAAAAAGGAAGAAACCTTGTTGTCAAGGCTTCCAAAAAAACTGAATTAAATATTCTAGTTTATTTCATTTTTTTAATTTAAATTACATGATACAAATTCTCTCTAAAAATAAAGAAAAACATATATATATGTGATATGGGCATAACAGGACTTTCTTATACCAACCACTTTTGTACAGGTCTTCTCCTTTCCCCTCCCTCCCCTCAACTTAATTTCATATTGGGTTTGTACCTACCAAACTACGGAAATTTATTTATCATTATTTGAGACGCTATAACCTTACTTCTATAAATACTTTCTCAAAATTGATGACTTCTAGCGATTGCAAATTTAATAAGACACATTTTGGGTAAGTAAAATTTTTCGATAGGACTAACTGTTTGCTGGTAAATAAAAGAAACCTCTATAAATATGGGTTTTACCATATTTCTGCATGTAACTCAAAAACTGGGCAACCTGTGAAAGATTATACTCCATATAAAATAGTTATTTTAATTTTCTATACAACTTTTACTTGAGAAGATTTTTCATTAGGTTATAAACATAAGCGATATCTGTTAAAATGTATTTAGGCCCTGAAGTAAAGTTGCCTCCATTTTCGTACGATTTTAGTAAAAGTCTAATCAGATCTAACATAGCACATTTGATTTCCTCATTCCTGTTCATAGCTACATAACATGTAAAACCTAATATGTAAAAACATATTATGTTATGCTACATAATATGAAAAAACAAATTATGTTTTTGCACTAAGGCGCACACAACTTTTCAATCACAATAAACACAACACACACATGCACAGACATCATCGTAAAAATGGTCAAAACGTATTCAGGGGACCTTGAAACGTGAAAATCCATTGAATCCTCGATCTCGGATTTTCGCACAATTACTATTCTTTCTTATACAATAAGTATAAGAAAGTAATTATAAAAGTAAATAAGAACTTACTAGAAAATTGAGTTATTCTAGAAATTCTATGCATTTATTAATGAAATGGGTTTTCTTATGCACAAAATGACTTATTGGCTCTCATGCATTATGAACACGTTCTGTTTGTAGCTAATACTCCTGCGATAACAACTATGTAATGTGGCCTGGATGAGTTATAGACACCTCATGTCATTCAGACAAGGTTAATTTCAATATGTTTTCAAAACGATTTACATCTAGTCATTGTCATATAGCTTGTCGTAACAAATATGCCGAGTTCTGGAATATTCCAGTCTGACTGGCTCAACGCCAACATCATTCGATGGTTATCTCCAGGGACTAATGTTACTAGATGGAGATTACATTTGGAATTCTTGTCTGTTGTATATATTCACTCTATGTATATCGATTAGAAATTTGAACTCGATATTTAGAGAAGAAAATGCAAATGTGCTCTGAGAAATATCATTAGTCATCAATGGATAATGATTATGTTACGGTTCAAAAACTGCAATGAAATTAATAATTACATGGTTAAGTTAAGTCATGGTATGTTTATTTGATACTAGCAGTAATACCCGGCGTTGCCCGGGGAACTTTGATTTTTGTCCCAATATCTTCTATAACGCTATTCAGTTCCTCGACAGTACATTCATGATGTTATAATTTTCAATTATTCATACGGAATAAGGCTTATAGTCCTTCAGCTGTTGTAACGCTAGTAAGTTTTTAGGACTCCTGGGCACCACAGCTAGTATGCGCCTTTCAACGGCGGAAGCCACACCTAGTAAATACTTAGCATCGCTGGACGTCATAGTCAGTGCGTACTTAAGAACGTTTGTGACCACAGCTAGTACGTAGTTGGGAATGCTGGGCATCATAGCTAGTATGTGCCTTGCGACGGCGGACCCAACAGCTAGTATGTAGTTAGGAACGCTGGTCACCACAGCTAGTATGTGCCTCGCAACAACGGACCCCACAGCTAGTACGAAGTTAGGAACGCTGGGCATCACAGCTATTAAGTGCCTTGCAACAGCGGACCCCACAGCTAGTATGTAGTTAAATACGCTGGGCATTACAGTTAGTAAGTGCTTTGCAACAGCGAACTTCACAGCTAGTACATAGTTAGGAACGCTGGGCACTACAGCTAGTAAATGCCTTGCAAGAACGGACCCCACAGCTAGTACGTAGTTAGGAACGCTGGTCACCACAGCTAGTATGTGCCTCGCAACAGCGGACCCCACAGCTAGTACGAAGTTAGGAACGCTGGGCATCACAGCTATTAAGTGCCTTGCTACAGCGGACCCCACAGCTAGTACGTAGTTAAATACGCTGGGCATTACAGCTAGTAAATGTCTTGTAGGTGCCTTGCAACAGCGAACCCCACAGCCAGTACATAGTTAGGAACGCTGGGGCTGAGCACTACAGCTAGTAAGTGCCTTGCAACAGCGGACCCCACAGCTAGTATGATATTAGGAACGCTGGACATCACAGCTAGTAAATGTCTTGCAACAGTGAACCCCACAGCGAATATATAGTTACTACTACTACTACATGTGAAATTCATGACAATCCGATTCATGACAATACGATCAACCGTTAATGAGCTAGCTCTATATTTATACCCCCCCCCCCCCCCCCTCAACCCCGCCACCCGTTCAAAACTTCGGGACGCCACACACCTTATTTTTCTATTTGCCTTCAGGAATAATATATGCGAAATTTCGTGACAATACGACCAACCGTTAATGAGCTAACTCTATATGTATATTTAGCCCCCCCCACAACCCTCCTTCATGTGAAATTTCATGACGATTCGCCCATTAGTTAATGAGTTAGCTCTATATTTATACTTAGGCCCCCCCACTACCCCCCCTCCCGTAAAAACTTTTGAGCCGTCACACCGCCTATTTTTTTATTTGGTCTTCAGGAATACTACATGTGAGACTTCGTGACAATCCGACCAACTGTTAAAGAGTTAGCTCTATATTTATACTTAGGCCCCCCCACAACCCCCCTCCCGTTCAAAACTTTGGGACGCCACACACCTTTTTTGCTATTTGGCTTTTAAAAATACTACATGTGAAATTTCATGACGATTCGCCCATTAGTTAATGAGTTAGCTCTATATTTATACTTAGGCCCCCCCACATCCCCCCTTCCCGTTCAAAACTTTGGGACGCCACACACCTTATTTTTCTATTTGGCCTTCAGGAATACTCCATGTGAAATTTCGTGACAATCCGACAACCGTTAAAGAATTAGCTCTATATTTATACTTAGGCCCCCCTTACAACCCCCCCTCCCGTTCAAAACTTTGGGACGCCACACACTTTTTTTTTGCTATTTGGCTTTTAAAAATACTACATGTGAAATTTCATGACGATTCTCTCATTAGTTAATGAGTTAGCTCTATATTTATACTTAGGCCCCCCCACAACCCCCCCTCCCGTTCAAAACTTTGGGACGCCACACACCTTATTTTTCTATTTGGCCTTCAGGAATACTCCATGTGAAATTTCGTGGCAATCCGACCAACCATTAAAGAATTAGCTCTATATTTATACTTAGGCCCCCCTTACAACCCCCCCTCCCGTTCAAAACTTTGGGACGCCACACACCTTTTTTTCCTATTTGGCTTTTAAAAATACTACGTGAAATTTCATGACGATTCGCCCATTAGTTAATGAGTTAGCTCTATATTTATACTTAGGCCCCCCCACAACCCCCCCTCCCGATCAAAACTTTGGGACGCCACACACCTTTTTTTCCTATTTGGCTTTTAAAAATACTACATGTGAAATTTCATGACGATTCGCCCATTAGTTAATGAGTTAGCTCTATATTTATACTTAGGCCCCCCCACAACCCCCCCTCCCGTTCAAAACTTTGGGACGCCACACACCTTTTTTTCCTGTTTGGCTTTTAAAAAGACTACGTGTGAAATTTCATGACAATTTGACCATTAGTTAATGAGTTAGCACTATTTATATACTTAGGCTCCCCTTACAACCCTCCCTACCGTTCAAAATTCTGGGACGCCACATAGCCTATTATTCAATCGGGCTCAAAAGAATGCCCCGTTTCAGCTTTATTTATATAGATTATATCACAATGTACACAAGTTTTAATTTGTGTTCATATCTATACATACATCTTTTTTTTTTTGGCATTTTTCTTCCATAGTGGATCGGTGTCACCATATTTAAAGTCAGTCGGAACGTTGTGCTGACGTTGGCATAATCCGAAACCACCACACTCTATGGCTCTGTCAGTTAACAAATATTAAATCTATAAACCGGTAAAAAGCAAGAAATTTGAAGAATGGAGTCTACCGAGCTCAGGATCGCCACTTAGAAATCTAGCTGAGGCACTTAGGTCAGATGTTTTAATCGGGAAGTTAAAAATAACTTTGAGCACTTCGTCCTTCGGATGGGACATTAAGCGATGATCCAGGGCTTTTTCGAATGTGAGGTACTCGATAATGAGACGTATGTTATGTAAATAAACCTGGGTAGGTCAATTTCCACTTAGGTTGAAAGCCTTGAGCACGTCGTCCTTCGGATGGGACTTTCCGGATAAATCTGAATCTGTCGTATCAGTTTTAACAATTATTAAGCCTATAAACCGTTAAATAGCGCAAATTTTTTGAAAAACATTTTTATTTTGATTTTTGTGTAGAATTCAGATAATCCGGTCGTTCTCTATCAGTTTTAACAAATATTAAATCTATAAACCGTTGAAAAGCGAGAAATTTCAAGAATGGAGTCTACCGAGCTCAGGATCGCCACTTAGAAATCTAGCTGAGGCACTTAGGTCAGATGTTTCAATCGGGAAGTTAAAAAACACTTTGAGCACGTCGTCCTACGGATGGGACTTTAAGCGATGATCCAGGGCTTTTTCGAATGTGAGGTACTCGATAATGAGACGTATGTTATGTAAATAAACCTGGGTAGGTGAAATATCACTTAGGTTGAAAATAGCCTTGAGCACGTCGTCCTTCGGATGGGACTTTCCGGATAAATCTGAATCTCTCGTATCAGTTTTAACAATTATTAAGCCTATAAACCGTTAAATAGCGCAAATTTTTTGAAAAACATTTTTATTTTGATTTTTGTGTAGGATTCAGATAATCCGGTCGTTCTCTATCAGTTTTAACAAATATTAAATCTATAAACCGTTAAAAAGCGAGAAATTTCAAGAATGGAGTCTACCGAGCTCAGGATCGCCACTTAGAAATCTAGCTGAGGCACTTAGGTCAGATGTTTCAATCGGGAAGTTAAAAAAGACTTTGAGCACGTCGTCCTTCGGATGGGACTTTAAGCGATGATCCAGGGCTTTTTCGAATGTGAGGTACTCGATAATGAGACGTATGTTATGTAAATAAACCTGGTTAGGTGAAATTTCACTTAGGTTGAAAATAGCCTTGAGCACGTTGTCCGTCGGATGGGACTTTTCGGATATATCTGATTCTGTCGTATCAGTTTTAACAATTATTAAGCCTATAAACCGTTAAATAGCGTGAATTTTTTGAAAAACATTTTTATTTTGATTTTTGTGTAGGATTCAGATAATCCGGTCGTTCTCTATCAGTTTTAACAAATATTAAATCTATAGCAGTTATACCCGGCGTTGCCCGGGGAACTTTGATTTTTCTCCCAATATCTTCTATAACGCTATTCAGTTCCTCGACAGTACATTCATGATGTTATAATTTTCAATTATTCATACGGAATAAGGCTTATAGTCCTTCAGCTGTTCTAACGCTAGTAAGTTTTTAGGACCCCTGGGCACCACAGCTAGTATGCGCCTTTCAACGGCGGAAGCCACACCTAGTGAATACTTAGCATCGCTGGACGTCCTAGTCAGTGCGTACTTAAGAACGTTTGTGACCACAGCTAGTATGTGGCTTGCAACGCTGAGCACCACAGCTAGTACGTAGTTGGGAATGCTGGGCATCATAGCTAGTATGTGCCTTGCGACGGCGGACCCAACAGCTAGTACGTAGTTAGGAACGCTGGTCACCACAGCTAGTATGTGCCTCGCAACAGCGGACCCCACAGCTAGTACGAAGTTAGGAACGCTGGGCATCACAGCTATTAAGTGCCTTGCAACAGCGGACCCCACAGCTAGTATGTAGTTAAATACGCTGGGCATTACAGTTAGTAAGTGCTTTGCAACAGCGAACTTCACAGCTAGTACATAGTTAGGAACGCTGGGCACTACAGCTAGTAAATGCCTTGCAACAACGGACCCCACAGCTAGTACGAAGTTAGGAACGCTGGGCAGGCACTACAGCTAGTAAATGCCTTGCAACAACGGACCCCACAGCTAGTACGATATTAGGAACCCTGGGCATCACAGCTAGTATGCTTTTGCAACTTTTGCGATTCGCCCATTAGTTAATGAGTTAGCTCTATATTTATACTTAGGCCCCCCCACTACCCCCCCTCCCGTAAAAACTTTTGAGCCGTCACACCGCCTATTTTTTTATTTGGTCTTCAGGAATACTACATGTGAAACTTCGTGACAATCCGACCAACTGTTAAAGAGTTAGCTCTATATTTATACTTAGGCCCCCCCACAACCCCCCTCCCGTTCAAAACTTTGGGACGCCACACACCTTTTTTTGCTATTTGGCTTTTAAAAATACTACATGTGAAATTTCATGACGATTCGCCCATTAGTTAATGAGTTAGCTCTATATTTATACTTTGGCCCCCCCACATCCCCCCCTCCCGTTCAAAACTTTGGGACGCCACACACCTTTTTTTCCTATTTGGCTTTTAAAAATACTACGTGAAATTTCATGACGATTCGCCCATTAGTTAATGAGTTAGCTCTATATTTATACTTAGGCCCCCCCACAACCCCCCTCCCGTTCAAAACTTTGGGAGGCCACACACCTTATTTTTCTATTTGGCCTTCAGGAATACTCCATGTGAAATTTCGTGACAATCCGACCAACCATTAAAGAATTAGCTCTATATTTATACTTAGGCCCCCCCACACCCCCCCTCCCGTTCAAAACTTTAGGACGCCACACACCTTTTTTTCCTATTTGGCTTTTAAAAATACTACATGTGAAATTTCATGACGATTCGCCCATTAGTTAATGAGTTAGCTCTATATTTATACTTTGGTCCCCCCACAACCCCCCCTCCCGATCAAAATTTTGGGACGCCACACACCTTTTTTTCTTGTTTGGCTCTTAAAAACACTACCTGTAAAATTTCATGACAATTCGCCCATTAGTTAATGAGTTAGCACTATTTTTATACTTAGGCCCCCCCACAACCCCCCCTCCCGATCAAAACTTTGGGACGCCACACACCTTTTTTTCTTGTTTGGCTTTTAAAAAGACTACCTGTAAAATTTCATGACAATTCGCCCATTAGTTAATGAGTTAGCACTATTTTTATACTTAGGCCCCCCTTACAACCCCCCCTCCCGATCAAAATTTTGGGACGCCACATAGCCTATTATTCAATCGGGCTCAAAAGAATGCTACATGGGCAGTTTCATGAAGATCCGTCCAGCGGTTTGGGCGTGATGCTGGAACAAACAAACAAACAAACCCCGTTTCAGCTTTATTAATATAGATGAGGAAGATGTTGCACGTTCATGTACTGTAAACGGTTTTTCGTACCATATCATTTAGAGGAATGAGTAACTGTTTTTACAGTCAACGTTAATGATCACCACTTGTTGTCTCCCCAAGATCGGGAAAGTCGTGAAAAATTAGGTCAACTTGCTTGACATGGATCCAACAAAATTGGAATTTAGGTTTCATGAATTGATCTGAAGATGTCTCGATTTTTTTGAACTTCTTTACGCGCTGGGCAACTTGGGGACTAAGCTGGTAAATGAGTTACGAAATTATGTGACGCGCTGAACACCTCCAAGACCCGCACCGCACCAGTGTTTTAGTTCGTCCAACCAGTGTATAATCTATGTGGGCACCGATTAAAGACATTCCAAATTTGGAAGAAATCGAACTAATGGTTTGCGCACAGGGGTGAGTGAAAGCATTTAATTTTTTTTTTATTCTGAGAGTGGCAGTTGGGGATCGTTTGGTGGGCTAGTAGAGGGGAGCGCTCCCCACCCCGCCTCCCGGAGCTCGTCTCACCAACAGCCAGTCTGCCCGAGGCGCCTCTCCCCTCACATACTCTCCCACCTCACTCATCCTGTTGGTGAACCCTAAAATCATGATAGGCAGTGATACAAACCCTGAATATGAGAATAATGGTCCAGGACGTCGTCAAAAAAGGGGAAATAATGGTTTAACGGAAATAAATATTATTAATTTTCATTAAAAAGGCATTGGCTGAAGAGACCCGGGATATAGGACAATATAAATAAAAGACGTTGTGTTCCCTTTGTTTTATTTTTGACCAGAACCGGTTCTCAACGCAACAGCGTAATCATCAGTGGCAAATACCAACCGTACAGCGTTGAGGTTGAAGGTTCGGCTTTAGCCTCTATGCTGTACGGTTGGGATGTGCCATGGAAGATATAACACTGTTGCGTTCCGGACCGGTTCTGGTTAAAAATAAAAATAAAATGGATACCAACTTTTCGACCGTTTTTGCGCAAATAAAGCAAACATCTAAAAAAAATGGGTTTGAAAACGGCTTTTAAGAACGGTTTTCGACATGTATCTCACAAACCGGGCGACATATGAAAAATCATATTTCACATAAAATCTGTCTTTTAGTTTTGTATACAACTTTTATTTGAAAAGATTCTTATTAGGTCATAAATATAACTGGTATCTTGTAAAATGTACTTAGGCTCCGAAGTCAAGTGGGCTCAATATTCGTCCGTTTCGATGAGATCTAAGCTAGCACAAGTGACACCTTCATTTCACATTTCAAGTTCATAGTTATACATGACCAATGAAGTTTTTTCTCTATTTTTCTTCACCATACCATCCAGGAAATGCCATGTCCCTTCACATACCAGGCACATCAGGAATTAAACTTTTTATGGCCATTTCGTTGTGACGTTTCTTATTAGAAAAAGACCGGGGTTGGGTTCACTTGATGTGACCTCACTGTAGAACTTACAAGGATAGTGCACAGTTGACAGGTAACCTTACTGACCCTCCCCAGTTGTGAATGAACCAGTGGGGGACCGACCGGAATGTGAGAACAGGGCACCACCCAGGGAGTGTCTGTCCCATCCAGATAGGGCCACCTCAGGAATGTAAAGCATTGTCTTAATGGGACTACCAGCTAGTGACTGTTTTTTACTGTTACAGGGACTCTCATTCCTACCTCAGATTGTTTACAAAGCTGCCCTCCGCACAGATAACATCTTTTGGCACCCGCCCCTGAGGCGTGGTTTACCCTTCTTCACTTCATCCCTTCTCTCTCCATCAACCAGGATTTTCTCAGTAGTATATTCGCGTATTCTAACCGAATAGAATATTCGAGTTCTTTAACATTTCTTACATAGATAATTCCCCCCTCCCCCTCTCCCCCCTTGAACCCCCAATATTGTTAAACATTTTCTAATTCGGTTCCTAGTTTAATACATTCAGTTTTGGGGGGGTGCCGGTATTTATGTATTACTAGCAGTAATACCCGGCGTTGC
Organism: Aradus depressus; assembly: GCA_963662175.1. Classification (NCBI taxonomy): domain Eukaryota; kingdom Metazoa; phylum Arthropoda; class Insecta; order Hemiptera; family Aradidae; genus Aradus; species Aradus depressus. The sequence continues at coordinate 16,905,095 of OY759215.1, forward strand.
CCGGGGAACTTTGACTTTTCTCCCAATATCTCTTATAAGGCTATTCAGTTCCGCGACAGTACATTCATGACGTTATAATTTTCAATTATTCATACGGAATAAGGCTTATAGTCCTTCAACTGTAGTAACGCTAGCTTTGGAGCTAAAACTAATTTATTCAAAAAGATTCCTCATTAATCATTGTAGTGGTTTTTGAGTTACAAAGATTGCGTGGGTGGATGCTGGGATGGACCAGATATTGAGGTACTAATACGCCTATAACCTTTCACAGACGATGACGAACACATTAAAAAAAAAAAATTAATCAAATCCATCAAGCCGTTCGTGAGTTATAGCGGTACAACGCACAGACATTTTCAGCTTTATATATATAATTTATTAGACTAGAGCTTAATTTGCAGGCGACAAGCTTTTACTTTTCAAATTAATATTGTTACGTAGATTCAACTTTATAAGTACATATCATATCATACGTCTTTAATCTTTAATTTTTCGCAATTAACACCGGAAGCATATATTGTTACTAATGATCATTTTCCGAATACTCATCCGCCATATTACATCCGCAACCTGTAACACCATTGCATATTCATTTTCAATCTTATTCGAAAAAGTTTTCTAACACCTATCCGCCATACTGCAGTCGCCATCTTCAATTTTTTTTGCAATTAACACAGTATAGTAGTAAGCGTATGTTTACTAAATTTCAAGCAAATCGGTTAATTGGAAAGGGGTTAAAATCGTCTTGCAAGATTTGTTGGAGACAAACAACAAAGCAAACTAAATATAAGCTTGTAAAAACATTATCTATTTTAAATTACTTTATTTTCAATTATTCGTGCATAGTTCATCTGTCAGCCAACAGTCTAAAATAAATATAAAAATTATGCGTGATAAACCAAACCCTCGAGTTTCCTAGTATTTCGGGAATGGTACATTAGTATCCCGAAATCCCAGGATCGCAACCCAAGCTAGGAGTATACAGGAAGGCCTACCGAACACAGATAAGAAAAGAGACATGGAGAAAAATAAACAAATGCAGACAGACGAAGATGTTCCTGGGTGAGGATTCCAATGTATTGAAGGATGGGAACCTGAACCTCAAAAGGAGCAAGCTTCGGCAACTAACAGGAGTTCACAGGACATGGTCCGTTCAATAGACACCTACAGGGAGAAAAAAAAAGGAAAGAATCTGAACTGTTTCAATATGCAACATGCCTATAAATAATTTATGCCTAGTGGTACCTTCATAGTGAGTTCTATTATAAATTTCTTCTTGGAATTTTGCATATCTTAATAACTGGTGATTATACTGAAACCAAACTGGTCCCTTAATCCCGGATTATCGCTATTATAGCTGAGCTCTTTGAATAAATCCTCTAAAGCCGCTTTGATAATCCCCTTGTAAAATATGTCTTCATTCACCGACTGTGGGGACCCCGCATAAAATCAAGAAGGATAAATAAAAAGATGTTTCCGACAGAACCGACCTCCCAGAATAGGGTCACATCATAAAGTATCACATCACATTAATTTCAATAAACGAAAAATAATAATGTATTCTTCACGTCTCACAATTATACCTGGTTCTACGGGTCACTTTCACTGCTCTAATTTAATCTTAATCAGTTGTCTGGTTATGTGCAAAGGATGCCGACGTTCCTATTCAACATACGCAAATGCACAACCTGTACATCCCCTTAACGGGGCAGCTCATCTACAAAGTGACGTTTTCTAATTTTACCTTTTTTAACCCCCGAAGCAAAAGGAATGGTGTTGTAAGTTTGAAGCCTTTGTCTGAGTGTGTGTCTGTGGCATCGTACCTCCAAGACAGCTGAACCGATTTCAAAGTGTTTTTTTTGTATCAAAATCTGATTTTGCGAGATGGTTCTTAGCCATATTGGTGGAAATAGGTTATGCCGTTTCCAAGATCTTCAGATTTCATCAGAGCCTATGTAGGGATCTCGGCCTCTATTACAGCTGGAGACTTGGAGTTTGAGCTCAAATATTTATAAGGACAAGCCCAATTTTCAATTTTTTGTGTCGGATTTTTTTTTATATTTTTAATTTAATATTTTATATTATTTCTGCAATGTTTCGCCATCTGATCACTTAGAGAATTTCAACACAACAATATTAATGACTTTCCACACTTCGAAAATCGATTCTTGATCCAATGTATTTTTCAGAACTAAAAACGATAAATCTGAGTAATAGGGAAATGAACTCCATGAATATGGGAATAAAAGTGTAGAGAAAATACCCAGTTTTTTACATCTGTTTCACAAAAAAATAGTTAAAATCAGTTCTATGTATAGAAGAAGTTATGTAATTGGGCAGAAATTCTATGTTGAGTTTTCACCACTCACTGGTTTCAAAAATTAAAAAAATATTCTGTCTGTGAACGTGATAACTCCCAATAGAATGAATACATTGACGCGAAATTTTACTTGACGACACCTGTTCAGCCAACTCGGCCAAAGGGGAGTCCTAACTCCAATATCCTAATAACTGCCGATGTAATGAATGTATCGGCATGAAATTTTATTTGTGGATCCAGGACGCAACAAGGATAACACACCTACCAATTCCCTGCTGATTTGGCCAATGTGGAAGACTAGAGAATGGAATTCAACTCAAAAATCTAAATAAATGCCAGTATATTTATTGTATCGACAGGGAATTTTGTACGAAGATCAAGAAGTTCCTGAATAAGAAGTCTATATTGTTTTTCAGTCTGTCGATTGGTTAGGTTAGGTTTTATGACTCATGCCCGGGCTTTAACTACAAGATCATATCGCCTACTACCAGAGCGCTCTTTCGTCACTCTGGTGGACATGAGCCCTACTCTACTATGGGAATCCTGAATTTTGCCTACACTACATTTTTATTCACCTAGGGTATAGGGGCTTTAACGAGTACCTGACATCGTACAGGCTCGGGACCATCGTTTAACGTCCCATCTGAAGGACGACGTGCTTAAGTTTATTTTACCTCCCAGATAAAATAAACTAAGGGCCTCGGTCGGGTTACGAACCCACGATCTTGAGCTCATAAGACAAGCACGCATACCACTGAGCTACCGGCGCCCTCTTCTGTCGATTGGTATTTGCCGCAGAGCAAAATCTTAGTTGATTATTGCACAATCGGGAAGTACACTGGCGATGTTTCTTACGATGTTGAACTAAATAATTCACTGATTATTGATATAACCTTTTTTCCGAGTTAGGTTTCATGGCCGAGCGACATTTCCCAGACACATTTGGATATTTTTATTTTATTTTTGTTTGATAGTATGGAAGATCGTTAAAGGCCTCTTCTGTCCCTGTTATCCTTATATTTAGCCCTTGTTCGGGAATAGTCGACTTTAGCCCTCTCAGCTCTGGCTGGGAATGTGCAGGAATGTGTGTAAGACAGCTCCTCTTTGATCTCAGTGCTTCAGGATCTACAAATCTGTCATCGCACAGACCAGCCACACTTTTAGGGGGCCTAACTCAAAGTGGTATTTTTATATCACAGAATAGAAGAGAGAAAAATTTGGAAACTTTTTATATTCTTATTCAATTTATATCATGGAAAATATATAGTAATGGAGATAATAATAGTTAGTTATTATGACTCATGCCCGGGCTTTAACTACGAGGTCATATCGCCTACTACCAGAGTGCTCTTTCGTCACTCTGTTGGACATGAGCCCGACTCTACTATGTGAGTCCTAACTTTTGCCTACCCTAAATTTTTATTCACCTAGTGTAGAAGGTCTTTAACGAGTACCTGACATCGTACATGCTCGGGACCATCGCTCAAAGTCCCATCCAAAGGACGGCGTGCTTAAGTTTTATTATTTTACCTCCCAGATAATGGACCTAGGCCGGGTTTTGAACCCACTATCTTGAGCTCAGAAGGTAAGCACGCATACCACTGAGCTACCGGAGCCCTCAAGTTGTTATTATCATCAAGATAATAATAGGAGAATAATAATGTGATGTAACATAACCTTTCTTATACCAACCACTTTTGCATAGATTACTTACTCTTCTCTCTTAAAATCATTTCATATTGGCATTACTGGGTATATGAAAGTGATGTGTTGGCGTCAATTTTTTTTAAATTAATTTTGCTTAATTCTCAGAATGACTTTATTTTAATCTATACTTTTCGACCGGTTTTCAACGCAACTCTGTCATCATCACTGCCATTGAAGATGAATCAAAATCTAATCAGATCTAAGTTAGCACATGTGACATCTTCATCTCAAATTTTAAGTTCATTGCCCCAATTGTATCACTGTTGGAACGGAACCTTCCAATCACAAACCCATACGTACCATACATTCACGCAAACCCACAGATAGACATCATTCTTACTGTTCAAAATATGGTAATTTTAAATCTACAATTCGTTCTTAAGAATAATTCTTAACCAATAACAACTATTTTCACCGTTCCGAATTATTCGGAACGGTGAAAATAGTTGTTATTGGTTTGACAAAGCTGCACTAATTTCAGATGTATTTTTACTTCTATTTAAACTGTTTCAGCATATATATTTTTTTAAATGTAATAAATAATTAAAATTCGTGTTCCCATCTTAGGATAAATCCTACATTTGTATTCACTGATAATAAATTCTTAAATAAAATAAAATGATAGATAAAACACTTTATATTGTCTAATTCCACAAACAAATACTTAAATGTGTAGGTACCGGTTTCGGCTTGCGCCATCGTCAGCACAATGTTCAACACATTTGTTGAACATTGTGCTGACGATGGCGTAAGCCGAAACCGGTACCTGCACATTTAAGTATTTGTTTGTGGAATTAGACAATATATGTGTTCAAAAAAGTGTTTTATTTATCATTTTATTTTATTTATTAGCATTTCCACTATATCAACACAGAACGCAAAAAATGTATTCGGAAATTAATAAATTCATAGATTTATTCATAGACCGCTATAACTGGCCACATTCAATGAATTTCTAATGGTTTCAAAAATTCACTGATCAGATTCAATGTCATATCACCCATCAGACCTAAGTGACTCCTTACTTTGTTAAGGATTCTGCCTTGGAAAATCATTTAGCAGTTTCGTATTTTTAGCAGATTAATTCCAAGTAAAGATCAGTGCATTTGACCCTTGTCTGGGTCTTCATTCTGACAAGTTCATCATCAGAAACGAGACGCTGGACTAGACCAGTTGTGGGGTTCGTTCAACTTTCCATTTATTTAATTAAAGAATAGATTCCTTCACATTTAGAAGAGGGTTGGCCTTCAGATTCACAGAATCAGCAAACTACGGACTTTATCAGTAGTTTCATACGAATCACCGTCTACCATAGATTTCAATACTGAAAAGCAACCATTGGAAGTTAAAGATTACAGAGATATCTTGTTATGGTGTGATTCCGAGAGGTGAACCTTGAAGGCGCCAGAGGTAGTGTGCCTGACAAGCGATGATCCCAAGCGTGTACGATGTCCGGTACTCGTTAAAGAATCCCTACCCAGAAAAAATTTAGGCTTCCCAAAGTAGAGTCGGGCACATGTCTACCAGAGCGACGAAAGAGCGCTCTGGTAGTAGGCGACATGACTTCTTAGTTAACTAGGACATGTATCACAATACCTAACTAACCAATGGTTCTTCTTCCTTCCTCAAGTCTCTTCTCAATTTTTTTTACTACGACAGCTATACGTCGTATGTCTTCGATCAGAAATTCGGCATTGTTTTCACCGGAGTCATGTTTTCCGTCCCCTTGAGTTCAAAGATGAAAAACAAAAATTAATCGAAAAAACGATTGTATGTGTCTGTGGGCGCGATAACTCAATTTTCAGCCTAATCAGTTGATTAGTTTCAGAGGGAGAGGGGAAACAATCAATTCGCGCTGGGGAAGTAGATAGCCGGCGATTCATCTTACGACTTTTTTTTCCATAAGTATGTCAGGCCAGTCGCTCATTGTACAATAAATAAATACGAAAATAAATTACTCCAATTTTCTAACATTGCGGGGTCTTGCGTCATAGGGGATGTTGACATGTTTTAAAAATTCCTGCGGTAACGGTTAATAAGATGAAAAAGCCTACAATAAAGCAACTCTCAACATGAATGTCAGTTTTTAAAAATGCTTAAAATAGTGGAAGAAATTGGAAAAAAAGTGAGTAGTTGGTTCATTATGTGAAGTTACTCAACGTGAAATTTATAAGCTACCACATTTATTAAGCTACCGGCTCCGGCATTACACAATCATCAGGTTTAGTTATAAACTAAGACAAGTTTGCTGAGTGTGAATAACACGTATAGGTACATCAGGTACGTAAGGAAGGATAGGTTAGGTATTATGACTCATGCCCGGGCTTTAACTACGAGGTCATATCGCCTACTACCAGAGCGCTCTTTCGTCACTCTGGTGGACATAAACCCGACTCTATTGTGGGAGTCCTAAATTTTGCCTACCCTAAATTTTTATTCACCTAGGGTAGGGGTCTTTAACGAGTACCTGACATCGTACAGGCTCGGGACCATCGCTTAACGTCCCATCCGAAGGACGGCGTGCTTAAGTTTATTTTACCTCCCAGATAAAATAAACTAAGGGCCTCGGTCGGGTTTCGAACCCACGATCTTGAGCTCAGAAGACAAGCACGCATACCACTGAGCTACCGGCGTCCTCAGGTAAGGAAGGGGTTGGACCTTCAATTAGCAAATCTACCAATTTCGGCATTATAATATTGCACTATATAGTTTATATTATTACATAAAATGTATTTGTTTTTAATATTATATAACTTTATAAACATATAAATTGTATACAATTTTAAAATAATTTATAACAAAGATGGTCTCAGTTTATAACTAAACCTGACGTGGAGTAATGACTGTAACAGTAGTTTTTTTTTTTATAAATTTGTAGTGAAATAGACAATTTTTCAAAAAAATTAAGTTTGTTTCATTTATTATAAATTTCCATAATATTTCCGAGTTTCTCAACTTATAAGTTGTTATACATGTTTCAAAACTTGCGCAGGTAAATGTTAACCTCGGGATCCAGGAGGGCGGAGCCCCCAATATAAAAAAAAAATTACAATAGAGAAAAAAAGAACAAACAATTTAGGAATGACAAATTATTTTTTCCCCTTTAATAAGTTAGCAACGATAAGCAAACCACTTTTGGCCACTTCAATATCTGGGCGACCCTTTTATAAATTTACATAATGGACAGGAAATACCTAGGTAATATGTCTTCACTGTACATTTTTGTCATAAGATGACGAAACTAAAATACTTTTTTCCTTGTAAGTGTGAGATAGGATCGATAATTTCAAGTACAATACAACAATAAGTAAACAGCGTTTTGCCGAATTATAATAATATATATTTTATAACTTAATCTATATATTTATGTAAACTACTTATATACATAACCATATGTAAATAAGCTTCCTATATTGAAAAGACCGTGTAGGCAGAAGACTTTGTCTTTTTTTATTATTGTCTTTTTTATTTTGGAAAATTTGAATATTCCAATAATTCTTTCACACTCCCGCGGGACTCAAAAAATATGTACATCCCTGTACAGCTCAATATGAGTGCATTTGACACAGATTTTATTGATATTCTTTCAGAAACTGCATAAATTAAGTGAACTATAAATCAAAGAAATTATCATATAATTAGTGGTGATACCGATTATCCAGACATCCGGTTAATCCGGACGGGATTTTTAAGAAACTAATCAAAATTTAGTAAACTAAAAATTTAATTTAGCGAGCGGTAAGTACGAAAATTATTCAAAGAGAGGATTTGACTTGACTTACTCAGTTGGCTACGATGAAAAAGTGCCGCACAATGAAGACGGTGCGCGCACCCTATTTTCCAGGAAATTACTTTTTTCAGTTAATCTAAAAATATTATTCTGTTTTCATTACGTACTGTACATTGTTTTATTTTATAGTCCTGTTCAGAATTTAACGTTTACAGATTTATTTTTTTAAATTCTTAATTTTTACATTATTACATAATGTTCCATGGTTTGTTTTGTACATTAGTGCTGTACTGTACAATAAATAAATTTTGAGTTTTAATCACAAAGATGTTTTATTTTGTTAAACCTATCTCAGTTCGTAGGTCGAAAACTTAGATCTACGTATACATTATGTTTGAGTATACACAATTTTTAATTTCTAATTTAGAATTTTTGGTTGCCTTATGATCTAGGTTTTGTTTCAAAACCCGTAGGTTTTTTATCTGGAAGTGGAAAAACCTTGAGTCCACTGTTCTTCGGATGGGACATTAAGCGATGATCCCGAGCCTGTACGATGTCAAGTACTCGTTAAAGATCCCTACTCTATGTCTACCAAAGTGACGAAAGAGCGCTAAGCCGAACCATATGACCTCGAAGCTAAAGCCCGGGCATGAGTCATATTAACTAACTAATATTGTTTGCATATAAGTTTATCTTATTTTTTTTCTGGGACATAACACAAAACTCTTCAAATAATGCCGTTCATGCCGCAGTATTGTACAATGTACTTTTGTACTTTTATAGAACAAAACTGCAATTTCCTTATGGAAATATTTTAAAAAAAAGGAAACTGCATATAAAAAAAAAATAAAGGGAAATAAATAAATTTAAAATGTCATATTGACAGTGAAAATCATGTCGACGTAGGCCGAACAGGAACACAGAACAAATTTATTCGGTAGAAGAAGTGATCATAAATTTTTGTCAGAAACCAGCCGTCAGCTAGGTCCCGCCAACTGGAGCCATATTGTCATTTTTTATTATTCAAGTGCAAAAAATATACTTAAATAAATGAAGATTTATAAGAAAAATAAAGAAGATAATAATAAATAAAAATAATATTTATTTTATTATTAACGCCCACTCATACAGGGCCTTCCTGTCTTTACCAAATTCCAAAAGCGACCAGTATTGAGAAATAAATGTTATCCCACGGATTTGGGGCTAAAATCAGGAGTCGTTCTTATGAGATTCTGGATACGCATTTAAATATCTCTGGTGTTTAGGAAAAAGGGCTTAAGTCAGATAAGTCATGTGATACAAAGGACTTAAGTGCACTTAAATATTTTTACAATATGTTAGGTTAGGTTTTATGACTCATGCCCGGGCTTTAACTACGAGGTCATATCGCCTACTACCAGAGCGCTTTTTCGTCATTCTGGTGGACTTGAGCCCGACTCTATTGTGGGAGTCCTAAATTTTACCTACCCTAAAGTTTTTTTTTATTCACCTAGGGTAAGGGTCTTCAACGAGTACCTGACATCGTACAGGCTCGGAACCATCGCTTAACGTCCCATCCGAAGGACGGCGTGCTTAAGTTTATTTTACCTCCCAGATAAAAACCCAGGGGCCTCGGTCGGGTTACGAACCCACGTACTTGAACTCAGAAGACAAGCTCTTTGTTTGTCCGCTTAGCGACACCCTCGTTCTTCGGGTACAATCGCTATAATATCAACAATTGAAATTGTATATTTAAATTCAAAACCCCATGAAGTTTTCCGCAAAATCGGTCGAAGGGTAAGGACGGAAGAGCAAAATATAATTGACTGATTCATACTGGGGACGTACATGGGGTGATTCATTTTTCAAACATGAAATTTCGTTGAAAACTACATAACTTCTTGGGAACTAAAAACCGCAGAATCTACAAGAGACCCAAGAAACACATTGAACTATTTCCAGTTTTAATAAACTAGTTTGAATGTTTCTAGTTCATCATTATCTAGTTTTAGTTAAATCAATATTGAAAGACATTTTTCTCCTAGGAAGTGACCATTTTTTTCCCCCCACACCTGTTGTCACACAAACATATGTTTTGTTTGATAAGGATCTTTGGACGAACGCCCACAATACTGGACCACAGACCTCTCTCTCTAACCGTGCAGTGCCGCTCCAGCCCGGCCGGCAAATTGGACGTCCCAGCTCACAACCCATAAATCCATCTTTAATTGGGAATTTTGGTTTCGAATTGTCCTCCCGTTTTGAATATTAAATAGAATTTGGAACATAAAAACCAATTTGTTCTTTATGGACAAAACTAGCTATAAGTTTCTTATTCCCTCCTGGAATGTCTTCATTTTAGGTTAAAGTTTTAGATATCTTCTACAGATAAAAGAAATCGTCATGTTTTTGTGATCATATGCAGACGAATTACCATATTATTACAATTCAGTTCCATGACCCCCCCCCCCCCCCCCCCCCCCCCACCCCATAGGATCTATTATTCTAAATGTCACTTGAATTATTCGAAAATGGTTAGAATTAAGTTTTTAGCATTTTGGAGTTGGGAGGCCTCATAAGTTAAAAAAAACGCAGAATGATTCTGTAGTTATGTTCTCCGACTCGGACCTCGCACCATGCTATGTACAACGAACTTAATCAGCTGATTATTTGGTAATTTGAACTTACTATCCCAGGCGTTATCTAGCGGCAGTCTGATGAGCTACATTAATAGAACAATTTTTTTTAAATAATAAAAATCGACCTCTGCGTCAAAACCTAAATTGTTTTCCTGTAACCTTTGCATTATAGCTATTGTGACTCATGCCCGAAGTTTAACTACAAGGTCATGTCGCCTACTACCAGAGCGCTCTTTGGTCACTCTGGTGAACATGAGCCCGACATCTTGCCGACCCATAATACATTTATATTTTTTTTTTCGACTTTCACTCTAAAACACACATCCAAAACTTCCACTTTTCCTAAATTTTACGGTACCACTGTCTGTAGTAGTATCCATCTCTGGACAAAATTTCAAATGTCTTCGTCAAACAATTGGAATATTACGAGGCTATGACGGATTGACGGACAGAAAGACTCTCGCCATATGAGTATACAAAGATTCCGCTTTTTATTAATTTGAGGAACTGAACCCTAAGAACAGTTCTTTACAATGTTCACAATAAGGATGTCAACAAAAGGACCCACTCGAGTTATAAAGCGCCGTGCTTAATTGCATTATTTCATTATAAATTCTGAATAACTTCAGTAAAGATTTTTTTTCCCCAATTCGGAGGGATTGAAAACGATGATTCAGTTTGGTTTTTGAATATCAGCAGTTTACAGGCAGTCTGAAGACCATCGAAGCGGATGTTGACATTTGGAAATATAAGTTGGAGGGTGGTCCCAAAATTCCAAAGAAGCCAAAAATCTGAAAATATTTCAAGTCTTTGACCCGTTGTATTTTTTTTTTTTTTTACTGATATATTCATGTATTTTTTTCTTTTCCTTTTTACTGTGTTTGTGGGTTGCCAAAAACAAGAACATTTGTAAAATCACATCGAAAATTTTTTTTATTTTCTTCTTTATTGGACTAATAAATAATGTTATTGAAGGTTCCTCCAGAATTTGTTATATATATAACACGGTTTTGCTATTTTCAATTGGAAATTTCTAATTTATATAGGTAATATATCATCTTAATAGACAAAAATGGCGTTTAAAAAAAAAATCTTAATTATATTAATTAGAATCTTGGCCTATTAAGCATATTTGATTTTATGCTCGAAAACAGTCATTCTATATTTTGGGAACTTCAACAGTATTTTGACTCCAAAATATAAACCAGCTATAAGAAGTGTACGTGAAATTAGGTAATCGGTCAGAATTTGAGGTTGATTTTTTATTGGAATTCCATGTTTACCGACACCCTGGTTCCAAAAATGAAAAATACATTTCTGTCTGTGAACATGATAGAATGAATGTATCGACACCATATTTTATATGTGTTTCCAGAATCTCCTAAGAATGACGCCTAATTATTTTCAGCGAAATCAGCCAAAGGGAAGTAAGGATGATTAGGGGAGAGACAATACAAAAATTATAATAACTGCAATAAATGTATCGACGCGACATTTCATATTTAAATTCAAACGTCTATGAGGACGACACATAATAATTTTCAGTGAAATCACGCGAAGGGATGGGGGGTTTAGGGAAAGGGTTCAACTCAAAAACAATAATAATAATAATAATAAACGTCTTTATTTCTTTTTCTTTTTACAGATGTACATAATTATAATAATATTGACCGACAATACTCATGGTCAAATTGACCGTCTGAGGGGTTATCTCTTCTATTTCTACTCGCACATATATAAAAGTGACGAAACAAAAAAAAATCAAATACAAATGCAGCAATTTACAAAATTAACTTAAATGATCCTTAAAAAAAAACTAACAAAAAATAAAAATAAAAAACATCTTGCTGTTTATATATCACTAATAATTAAACTCTGAAACCAGCTCAAATCTATAATTCCAGGCGGCTTTGCAATAGTTAATTAAACTTTTGTAATTTCGTCCATTTACATATTCAATAAACTGAACATAGCTTAACTCTGCTTTACTAAAATAGATAAGACGAAATTCTTTTAAGATAAGGCATACGGCAATAAAGTGAAACACATCTTCATCTTGCTTGTTATTACACATGGAGCAAAGTTCGATTTCCTTAGTGTAAGAATACTTATTTAAATAAAGAAGTTCACCTCGTACCTTCAGCACCCAGCTTATCGAATTCGCATCCATCTCTGAAAAAATAACTTTATTATCTGTAACTAACTGTTTATATAAAGTATGCTTGGTACTATTTATTGATTTTAATTTATATTCATTAATAAATTTATCCCTTACTTTATTTATAATATCATTCCCTTTTATTCTGCCATCCAAAAAGTCAGTAATATTAACATTACAGTTATTACAAATAGATTGCACTTCGTTATACCAAAATACCTTTTTATCGATGACATTCCTCGTAACAATGTTTATATATCTATAACATGGGAGATTTAAAGATAACTTTATAAAATGTAAATGTAATTTCAATGTAAACAAGAAAACAGGCATTAAATCAGATTCTAAATATAAGAAGAAATCTGCTCTGTTTCTGGCCAGCTTTAAACATTTTTTAATAAATTTAAGAATTTATCGACACAATATTTAGTATCAAGATTCAGAAACCCCTATGTAAGTCATTAATTTTTAGCCCAAACGACCGACTGGTTTAGGGGAGCAAAAAGTTAATTGATTAATTTAGTTGTGGGGAAGTATATTGTTGGTTATTCATCGACGACTTTTTTTGTGGGTCTCTGTACATATTCTTCTCACCTCAGAACATAAGTATACCTACCGAATAGTTTCTACTCTTTACCGCAGGCAGTTCACAGTTCAAAAGGACAGGTAGTTTCCAGTTTTGTAGTCTATCAAGGAGGAAAGCCTTTATATACTGTACTAGTATTTTTATGAGTAAAGTCATACTGAGTTGAATTTATTAGCAAACCGTTTGTTAATTAAGGTTCGGAGTTGGTGACCAGGTCACATACCGCAACGACAATGACCTCTTAAAGATTGTAAGATCGACCTTGAAAACAGTTTAAATAGCAGCTTAGATTCCTCGCCGGAAGAACAAAAGAAGGAGACCCTGCAAATAAAGATGCAGAGGGAGATACGATGCCTTAAATAAAGATGTATGTGAGATATGGATGGTATCTGGAGGGGAGGTAGGATGTCTTGATCAACGACCGCCTTCCGAAACAACTATCTTAAATGAGAATCTCTTTGTCGTACTTTCTCCTCATCCGATGAAGCTACACGACCACCCTGAGGGACTTCAACTAAGCCCTTCTTCAAGGTACCAACCCTAATGCTTTTAAAATAAGATACGGATCCCTTCTCTTCCCCAGCCCTTTTATATCGTATCTTTCATCATCATTTTATTAGACAACACTATCCATCAGAGAAAAAAAGAAAAAGAAAACAATAACTATATCATTTATAACACTAATATGACCCTTTTCTAGATAAAGTGAAGTGTGATGATTATAATAACTATGAAGATATCGATGGGGGATGTATTCTTCAGTAGAACTTTATATGAAGTTATTTTTTTTTTAAATGTAGTTCAAAGTGGCTAACTAGGTGGTTAGAGTGATAAGCTGCTGAGCTAGGAGTGATAAAGTGGTTAGAGCTACAAACTTAAGAGTGGATATCGATAATAATATTGAGGTAGCTGAGTGGTATGCGTGCTTGCTTACTGAGCTCAAGATCGTGGGTTCAAAACTTTTCACTTCTAGATAAAAAAAAACATTGATCGTGCCTTTATTTGGATGGGACTTTAATTTTGAACTTTGGATTTAGGTGAGTTGGGCTCATGTTCACCAGAGCGACAAAAGAGCTCTCTGGTAGTGGGCAATATGACCTAAAAACATTAAAGCCCTATCATGAGTCACAATAACTAACTGAAGTAATTTATTTATTTCCTTTAAACCATAACATGGTAATAGGATACGTCAAAAGAATTTATACATTAAGATATATATTTATAACTACTTGAGTCTAACACACCTATGACTAGTAGTAATAACAAAGTTAAATGAAATTAATAAAACTGAACAAATAAATACTTAAAAATATAAAAGTGTATAAACAAATTAATACAAGATACGTTTATAATAAGTAGAGACATTTTTCAATTTAATAATTAAGATAACTATTTTTCGAAAAAACTCTTCGGAAGTGTCTTTATCCCAACGATGTTTCGGGACGTTCTTACATCCCATCATCAGGTCCCAATGTGCAAGATATAGAAAAAAAAACAAAAAACAATGTAACTATAACAATATATGAAATCAATTATAAATGAATATATAAAAAAGTCTAAATAAATAAAACATTATAAATGAATAAATAAAACAATCACGTGTACATTCAACTGACCTTTAAGGTGTGGAGGAACTCCACATAATAACAATACTATTAAGAAATAAAATTAAATTAATAAATAAATACTTGGAAATATGTGTATAAAAATAATAATATTATTAAGTACAGTAGATCCAGTGTTTAATTTAATGAAAATTAACCCTCTAATGGTAAGGTGAACTTTTGTAACGCATACGGTAAGATGGGGGGTCTGTATGGACCCCACGTGTATTTCTTATAATTTCGGGTTTACTTAAAACACTTACATCAAAAAACATAATTAATGGTCTTAGTTGACGTCAATCCATGAAAAAATAGGTTATTAAAAAAAAAAAAAACTACCTAATTGATAATACTAAGTATATACAATCAGTAACAAAAATTTTCGGACAATTTATAATTTTGTTTTTCTTTTGCAGTTACACATAGTTATATGGCAAAATATTTAATTCAAGCAAAGTTTTAAATTTCGAGATCATCAATCATTTCAAAACTCCGTAAAACAATTAATTAAACATTTACAGCTAATAGGAACTTTTGCATTAATAATTGAAGACAAGAAATTTTTCTGGACACCTGTTGTTTGTTTTGTAAACAAATGCGACTCTGATCATGATCTTTAATCCCTTCTCAACCAACCGCTAATACCGAACAAATGAAATGTGTTTACATCCTTCTATTACTGCATTCAGTAGTTATTTGTATTTCCTGCTGTCAAGATGGGTCGAACATCTTTTGAAGTTCAACAGATAATAATTTTTAATTATGAAAAAGGATTAAGTGTCCGCAAAATCGGTGGTATGGTAGGCCGAAGTAAAAGCACCGTAGCCGATGTAATTCGAAGGTATAAGCACGAGGATCGGATAGATTTGAAATCTTCCTCTGGCCGTCCAAGAGTATTAAACGAGCGAGAAAGGTGTAGCGTTGTCCGGATAATTAAAAACAAGCCCTCGAGGAGTGCACCTCAGATCGTCGCCGAGGTATACAGAGAAACGGGAAAGAAAGTTCACCCACAAAATGTTTGAAGAATTCTAAAAGAAGCAGGATATAATGGGAGAGTATCAAAAACCGTTTGTGAGTGAAAAAAATATAAAAAAAAGATTGAGCTTCGCAAAAGAGTTCCAGAATCATTCAGAAATTTTTTGGAGTAATGTCATTCATCTGCGAGGTAAAATAAACTTAAGCACTCCGTCCTTCGGATGGGATGTTAAGCGATGGTCCCGAGCCTGTACGATGTCAGGTCAAAGCGTTTGAGCTCTCACATAAACACACGCATGCAATTGATCTCTGATGTTCACACGATTACAAAATTTTTAGTACATATTATTATGTATACATATACTATATGTATAGGGAAGTAAACAAAAGTAAAGTAATAGTATATGTATACATATATTACATGGAAGTAAACGGACATGATCTGGAAACATTTATTTGTCGAAATATCGGAGAAAAAACGTTTAAATTAGAAAAATTGGGTACTTAGTTTCTTTAGAGGGAAGGTGGAGGGGATAGAGTAGGGGGAAGGGACGGTTTCTGCCGAGGGTCAGCGCTGCTGTCGCTCTCTTCCAACGTCATATCACAAAAATCTAGTTTTCTGACATTACATGACCTGAGATTTCTTTTTATGTTGTGAAGAGTTACAAGATACAAGAATATTTTATTATTGCGGTTTGTTCTATTGCAAGCAAATACTTTTGAATGTAAGTTTAATATATTTAGTCCCGACAGTCGCGACAAAATTTGGAGAAGGCGTAATGAAGAGCTGAATCCAAAAAATTTAAAACCAATAGTAAAACATGGGGGTGGCTCAGTGATGGTGTGGGGGTGTATGGCGTCTAGTGGAATTGGTGAACTGGTTTTCATTGAAACCACCATGACTGGAAAAGTTTATGCCGAATTACTAAGGAGCAATTTGAAAAAGAGTGCTGAAAAACTTGGGATTTTACGGACTTTTCATTTTTACCAAGACAACGATCCGAAACACACCTGTGAATTGGTACGTACTTGGCTTTTGTATAACTGCCCTAAAGTTATGAAACCCCCCCCAATCGCCCGATCTCAACCCAATTGAACACGTATGGGGTGAGCTCGACAGGAAAATTCGATTAACACCCATTGCTTCAAAAAACGAATTGAAACAAAAGTTATTAGAAGAGTGGGGTAAAATATCTCCAAATTTCACCAAAAAATTAGTTTCATCATCAATGCCGAATCGAATGAAAGATGTTATTACACAAAAAGGGTACCCAACCAAATATTAATTAACATTATGGTTTTTGAATTTGTGAAATCGTAAAAAAAACATTGAATTTATTTATAGTTGTTTACATTTTTGTCCGAAAATTTTTGTTACCTACATTACTTGTTATAAAATTTATTAAATTAAAATATTTATTTGTTCTAATCAAAGCTGTTTTTCCTTTATCCTAACCCACTTTTGAATTCTTATTCTTGATTGAAAAATGGCTTTAATTATTTTTTTAAATTATTTTTTATTACTTGTGCATTTAATTATTATAATTTTTTATTGAAAAATCAAACCGTCCGAACATTTTTGTTACTGGCTGTATATTTTTTTTTTTTTAATGTAAAAAGAACTCTCTCAGTGCTAGTTGATGCATCTCTCTAGCATCATCGGAGGAATCTGCGGTTTGTTTTTCCGTAATGTTTCTACATATATAAGTTTATTTTTCTGGAGTTCTCCAGTTAGATCGTAGGAGGTAAACCAGTTATCTGCTGTTATATTTCTATTGGTCCCTTTCCACGAGTTGGTGAGTCGCAGTACGTATTGAGCCGGCATATGTAAATTATTGATTTTTTCAATTTCTTTGCCGACATAGGGTATTCCTCCCAAAAAATAAAATTGTATTATCATATTTACTATATTATTTTATTACAGAAAACAAATTAGTTTTCTACATAACAAAAATAAATTCCGAGTTGAAAATTTTAGGTAAGTGAAGGTAAAAAAATATACGCAAACGGTGAGGTGGGGTCCGCAGAGCCGGACACGTGAATTGCAAACGAGATTGAGAAGAAGGGGTAGCTTACCTGAGACTTCCGGTCGGTCTGGATGCTAGACGAAGACTGCGAGATAGGATACCTTTTGGTTTTGTGACCTTGAGACGAGTTCCCTAGAAGGTACGTAAAGTAAACAACGTTTGGAGTCCAAAAATACCCCCACCGTACCATTTGAGGGTTAAGATAATTATTTTCTATAATTTTGGTCTCAAACCTCTCTCAAATGTACCTTTTCTTTTTCTCTACAACTATTACTTGAACAGATTTTTGATTAGGGATTAGAATTTTGATGAACACTTGATCCCGGATGTTTACATGATTTCCATTTTTCCTTATACTAAATGTTTAAGAAGGTAAAAATGATTTAAATGAAGCATGAAAAATATCAAATTTGTTGGCTACGTCTTCGACTTGTTGTTAGCCAAAGTGGTGTGTTCTATTATCCTCAAACTAGACATTTCGGGGTTTTCCTTGAAGTCTTAAGACATTGATTGAAAACAAAAAAAATAAATAAATAAAATAAAAAGCTTTTTTCTTCAGAAAATATATTTGTTTACCTTTCGTGTTTGTTTTTTTATTGCGCATTTTGAGCAGACTTCATTTGAGGATGAAGACAAAGGAGAGATAGTCTAGGTAAAGTGAAGAACCGTGTCAGGAGATGGGCCAGTCTCCCAAACTGAGAAGAGGCCGCCTCCAGTATGTACTTAGGGGCTATTTACACAAACACCCCCCAAGATCCAATTAAAACGGTGTACCCTGATCAAAGGTGCCACCTCTCCGACCCAGTCTTGTTAATGATTTACATACGATACCCAGCCCCCAACTTGAGCCCTTTCCTTCTTATATAAATTACCTCCCATCAGAGCCCACTTCTTGTCCTCTCTCACCTATTACAAATTCCTTTCAACGCCTGCTTTAGACACTAAACCAACCGTTTAATTTATATTTATGACTCGTTCTTGGCTCGGATAAGAAGGCATTCCATAGCTGGAGTGCCGTCGGACAGCTCTTGTCTACGATAATACTTCTAGTCTCTGTCAATAAGACATTTATCAAAATGTTGAATAAAGCTTTACAAAAGACCTATGATGTTTCTATGAAACAGCTCTAACACAATAATCATTCTTTTATATCTCAATGTACAATACATTATTTATTTTTACTATTTTCCCTTGTGTAAGCTGTTGATATTTGATCCTTACTTATTCCTTCCTGTACAACAAATTACTTTCTCACATTTAAGCACAGAGATAAATGGTTTAATATAATGGAAATACTATCAAGAAATTCAGATAAAAAATATTTCGATAGCCAAATTCTTTTTCAACGACCCACAAGAAAACAAACTCACGTAGAAGAGTTCGTCGTTACGATAAAAATTGAATTTTCCGTCGCCACTATTAATTCATTTACTTATTTACGAGATATATAATGAGCAAATATGTTAGCTGTATACAGGAATATGTTTCTGTGTAATGTGATGGGAGAAGTCAGCAAGCGCTGGCACTCCCTAGAATATAGTAACATGTTTAAACGTCTCATAGAAGAAGTCGAGACCATCTCCTTTTTAGACAGCGAGGAGGATTGTCTGGATGGGATTCAGAGGATAGTACTCGAGCAAAAGAGATTAAAGTTTATTGTGGATGGTTAAACATTTAAAAAGCCACTATTCACAAAACATGTAAAAAATGTCTTTCTGTTATTCATTCTGAAGTCTGCTGAGGAAACCAACCAATCTGGTCACAGTTACCAATCTGGTCACAGTTACCAATCAGTCTCTGCCTATAATTGGTAAAGTTTTGGAAAAAATAAAAAATAGTATATTATATAATTTTTTGATGACCGCTATTCAGTGCGCAACATAATAATTCCTGTCGGATAACAGCTGACACTCTGAAAAGATCAGTGCGTTATTCCGTTCGGTTTTACTTTTACATTCACGACATACTTCCAATGAAATTATTCGCATCAGTGTAAACAACTGCACATAAATTTGGGGATGCCTCCAACACAAGACTTCGTCGGAACTTTAAAACTTCCAAGTAAATCTGGAGACCGTTAGAGGAGGTACTCATTTTACTGTGTTGAGTATTATAAATGTTTTACTGTATTCAAACCTTGTATAACATTTTTTTCGTTGATTGTATGAAATTAAGAAGAATTAATTTGAAACGTGCTAATTGATTATTTGAATGATTGAAAGCTAGACATTTTCAAACAAATATATTCTAGTATCCTAATTTCTTTCCTGAGGAGTGGCATTTGGCAAATCCCCAGCCATGGCGCCTTGTAGCTATGGCGCCAATTAGTGTTATGATGATCCTCCGCCATGGCGCTTGGCGAGAAAAATGCAAATAGATGACTCAATTAATCATCGTATGACAGCTTGTTCATTACAACATTTACATCAAGTTCTATTCACTAATTTTTTTTTTTTTTTTTGGCTTTATTTGTTTTCTTCTATTTGTGCACTTGAAGCAAAACAAACAAAAAAAAATTCTAATTCAAATTGCACTTTATACTTGCCAATGCAATCATTAAATCTGAATGCAACAACATTTATCCATTAGACAGAGCAGTAGGTGTGGATAAAACTAATGCCTGGCAATAAAATGTTACATGGAAACCAGGTGATGAAACATGTTTCTTAGAAACAGACCGACTTGGGTTCTCATTTAAATCTTCTCCGAATGAATGTCTTGGGTCTGTTGAACAGTCTGGGCTTATCCCTTGTTCTCCACTCCACAGATTTATATTTATTTCAATATTTAAATCCATCTAGTCCTCCATATTTTACAAAATTTAAAACTAGGTCCGTGAAAACTTTTTTTTTTTACTAGTGAAACCATGCCACCAAAGCCCTACGCTCTAGCCCGCACGGCGACCAAAACTTATTTGAATATTCTAACTAAACATGAAATAGACTGAAAGAGTATATGACGTCTTTAATTATCTTTACCTGTTATTTTATGTACATCTAGGTATTTTTTTTATGCCGAGTACTAACGAAGTTCACTATAGTTTTTACATGACCGTCGAAAGCGTAGACGGTAAGAAGTTGAACTTATAAGTTGTCTAACTTATAAGTTCATATCGCCTACTAGCAGAAAGCTCTTTCGTCGCTCTGGTGGACATGAGCCGACTTTACTCTGGGAATCTGAAATTTTGCCTACCCAGGTTTATTCATCCAGGGTTGGGAGTCTTAACGAGTACCTGACATCGTAAAAGCTCGGGACCATCGCTTAACGTTCCATCCGAAGAAAGGCGTGCTCAGGGTTTTTCATCTCCCAGATAAAAAATCTAAGGGCCTCGGCCGGGTTTCGAACCCGCGATCTTGAGCTCAATAGGCTAGCACGCTACCTCTGAGCCCTCCCATCGCTCTCTCTATAAAATATAAAGAAAAATACGTTTATGTTTTTTAAAATATTGTCTATTTCATAAAATAGGTTAGGTTAGGTTTCATCAGGATGAGAAATATTTAGAATGAAGCTGATTCTTTGACAAAATGGTCTGGTATCTTGTCTTGAAGCCCTAGTTCCATAATGCCCCAGTAGAACCTAAAGTGTCGCCACCAAGTAGCGAAGCGTTCTGTCATTGGTTCATTAATTCTCTTTGCCTCATTGCTTATTCGTATTTATTCGCCCTTGTCTAAGTAACTAAAACTATCAGAGTTTCTCAGTTTTTTTTTTTTTTTAAATCTGTTCATAATTTTGTAGAGAGAATATGTATTGACTTACTCATTGTCAAATGATTCTACTTATTTAGAGAAAAAAACATTCGAGGTGAGAACTGGGCAGGTTGCCACACATCTCTTGACGGTCCCTCTCCGTGGATGGAACTTAGCCAACTCATTCAAAAACGATTTGTCTCCGTTACTAACATCAATATCACTTTTTTCCCTGTCCTTCTCCTGAGGTTAGTGTCACTCTATTTGTAGCACCATCGGCGTCACCTGCATCTGACATTGAAGTGCATCTTCTAAAGTCGGGGGATTGCCAACTGGGGGAGAAGAGATAATTATATGGATTACTAGCAGTAATACCCGGCGTTGCCCGGGGAACTTTGACTTTTCTCCCAATATCTCCTATAAGGCTATTCAGTTCCTCGGCAGTACATTCATGATCTTATAATTTTCAATTATTCATACGGAATAAGGCTTATAGTCCTTCAACTGTAGTAACGCTAGCTTTGGAGCTAAAACTAATTTATTCAAAAAAGATTCCTCATTAATCATTGCAGTGGTTTTTGAGTTACAAAGATTGCGTGGGTGGATGCTGGGATGGACCAGATATTGAGGTACTAATACGCCTATAACCTTCCAGAGACGAAGACGAACAAATTTTTAAAAAAATTAATCAAATCCATTAAGCCGTTCGCGAGTTATAGCGGTACAACGCACAGTCATTTTCAGCTTTATATATATGATTGAGAGAACGGGCAAGTGTTAGAGAGACGCATCCACTTGACGCCATTGTATAGCGGCGTTGTTTGATCCGCAAGAAGTATAAAATCACCAGCTATGTACATCCCCAGCACGAATTAATCAATTACGTTTTCGCTCTCCCTCCAAAGCCAATCCAGCCAATTCGGGCTAAATCTCAATATTTGACTTACGTAGTAGCTTCTGCATCCTCATACTAAATGTTTTGTCGATACAATCACTACATCGATAGTTATTAGGGTATTTGAATCGAGCCCTTTCTCTAGTTCCCCCCTTCCCTCGCAGAAAATTGAAAAGTGCCATCTTTATGGAGTTTTTAATTTAAATATAAAATTTCATGTCGATCATTCATTAAATCTGCTGTTATTGGGAATTTTGAATTGATTCCTTCCTGATCTCTCAGAATCCCTTCGGCTGATTTCGCTGAAAATTAATAGGTACGTTATAGGGCATTATAAATTAACAAATTAAATTTCGTATCAATACATTCATTACAATGGCATTTATACGAGTTTTTAGGTTATATGTTCCAAATCTGTATTAAGTGACATAAAGCAGTATCGCTGTAAAAAAAACTTTCGTTGATTAGTTCTTTAGCAGATTGTTACTTTGTTCTTACCTAGAGTAAATAGGGTATCAAAACGACACATTTACCGCTTGGCAACTGGACTGCAGTTGTTACATCAAAAATGAAAAAAGATTTTTTACCGATATGCCATAAGACCCTTTGTCAGTATGTACAAGAGATCCAGGATGGTACGAAAATGTGCGCAACTCAATTTTCATAAAAATTGGTGATATGAGCTTTTCTACGCACCTAATTATTTGAGCTTCTTCTGTGCCTGCCGATGTTGATGACTAGATGTTTTAGACAGAAATTTAATTCAATTTTTGTCTTTCACCTTTCTAAATAATTCAGAATTAAGACATTAATTTGAATGAACCAGAGAACGTGTGAAAAGCCTATGTCATTTTGAAGAAAAAAAAAAAGAAAAAGAATGTGAAGTTACGATATATTTTATTAGGTAGATATAATTTGCATATCTGAGATGCGATGTTTCTACATTATTCAGATAAGATAGAAGATATCGCTACGTGGGACAAATCTACAAGGGAATATATTATCCAGAAACTAGCTGACTTGGTGGGCCAACCTCTAACGAGTAAATCAGTTTTGTCACTCGTAATTCAAAAATTTAGGTAAATTATATGAATAAAACCTACGCCATTGGTGCCCACAACGCTTCCAATTCAGAATGTGAATGTAGTTTTGCTACTCCATGATGTAATGTCAGAAAATGCTTTTTAACTGGAAATTTTTCGGAAGTAAATAAATACTCTACACTTGCAGTTATTTGCAGTTCAGTATTCAGCCACATTCCTCATACGAATGTACGGAGCTTCAGACTGTCACACTATATTCCACACTTGCAGTTATTTGTTGTCGTTCAGTATTTAACCACTTCCCTCATATGAACCGGTGGAGCTTGAGACTCGCTTGTCACAGTATACTCTACACTTGCAGTTATTTGCAGTTCAGTATTCAGCCACATTCCTCATACGAATGTACGGAGCTTCAGACTGTCACACTATATTCCACACTTGCAGTTATTTGTTGTCGTTCAGTATTTAACCACTTTCCTCATATGAACCGGTGGAGCTTGAGACTCGCTTGTCACAGTATACTCTACTCTTGCAGTTATTTGCAGTTCAGTATTCAGCCACATTCCTCATACGAATGTACGGAGCTTCAGACTGTCACACTATATTCCACACTTGCAGTTATTTGTTGTCGTTCAGTATTTAACCACTTTCCTCATATGAACCGGTGGAGCTTGAGACTCGCTTGTCACAGTATACTCTACTCTTGCAGTTATTTGCAGTTCAGTATTCAGCCACATTCCTCATACGAATGTACGGAGCTTCAGACTGTCACACTATATTCCACACTTGCAGTTATTTGTTGTCGTTCAGTATTTAACCACTTTCCTCATATGAACCGGTGGAGCTTGAGACTCGCTTGTCACAGTATACTCTACACTTGCAGTTATTTGCAGTTCAGTATTCAGCCACATTCCTCATACGAATGTACGGAGCTTCAGACTGTCACACTATATTCCACACTTGCAGTTATTTGTTGTCGTTCAGTATTTAACCACTTTCCTCATATGAACCGGTGGAGCTTGAGACTCGCTTGTCACAGTATACTCTACACTTGCAGTTATTTGCAGTTCAGTATTCAGCCACATTCCTCATACGAATGTACGGAGCTTCAGACTGTCACACTATATTCCACACTTGCAGTTATTTGTTGTCGTTCAGTATTTAACCACTTCCCTCATATGAACCGGTGGAGCTTGAGACTGTAACCCGGAGCCTACTCGTAGTTGTTATAACGATACCATCAGATTTCATTTCAATGCTATCCTTTTCGGGAAAAATCCCGCCTCTCTCGCTACTACGACCAACAACTGTTTAATGCATTCTGCATATTCTATTCCACGTGATAAATTACTTGTTTTCATTTCAACATACATACAGGTTACAAAATATATTTGGAACCGTTCGGTTCATTTAAGTAAATGAATTCACATTTCAGTGACAGGGGCCATATTGAAGAGATTGTGTCGATCAGCTTTGACCAAATTTGGTACGTCTATCGAAATTATACAACGAGGTAGTTTTATTTATTTATTTTAAACTGATATCTGCCAAACTAATCTGAAACATTTTATGAAACTCCTATGCTGATTTGTAACCTTCTCTGGAAATAACTTTGTTATAAACTTCTTTGAAAAAGGCCGTTCTTTTCGTTTCGTTTATCATTTACAATCATTTTTTCATCTATCCAGTTTGCACTAAGGCTATTGACATCGATCTGCATGTATTAAAAAATCGTAAAAAAAAAGTTGATAAACAAGCAAGAATAACCTAAGAAAAAAATTATTCGGTGAATCCACTTATTTAATTAATCCAATTGATATAATAATCTCAATTTATCAGCACCTCTGAAGCTCGATGATCATCGATCTCTACTCAATATCGCTTACGAACTACTTCTAGAGCATAGAGGTACTATTCTCTCTGAAGGAGACAATTCGGCGAACAAAAAGAAGAGAAAAGTCATTGTTTATTGATCGCTATCTATAGGAAAGTAAGCAACTTTGTCACAGTTGGCTTACTAAGTTTCCGCTCTCTCTTTTCAAGTCCTAAAGCTATGAATCACGATCATATACTTCGAATTTCTTAGCTCGTCCTCATTGGCTATATGATTGAGAATGTACTGTCGAGCAAGTTTAGAACGGACCCACCTCTGTTTCAACACTGACCCCTCATGTAAAGGCAGTTTACCAACCCAATTACAAAAAATTTCTCCAAAAAAATTTAAAATTTTTCCAATTTTATATAATAAAAAAAAATATATTTGAATAAATGAATCTGGGACGTGTAACCATTAACACCACCAAATTACTCACTTACTCCTGGACTTGAAAAGTAATACCGCATAATTTTCCTATTTAGGCAGTCATGGTCTACTTCACATTTATGCAAATTAGTTGTAAATTTATAGTTCCAATCAGCACAAAGGAAGCCGCTCTGTTTCGATAAATTTTTTATGATTTTTACCCAAGTTCAAAAATGCCGTTTTCTTATCTTAGAAGCAATTTTTTTTTCTTTCTGTCTTGTCCTAAAAGCCTTTAGGTTTCTAATTTTAACTTTCCTTATCACAAGAAAAAATTTCAATAGTCGATTTTTTAGTAGTCGATTTTTGATTGGATTAAGTAGAAAACAGCCACCATATTTTATTAAACGCGCTCCCTAGAACACGATATGTTTCCGTTCGCACAATAACTTCCGAGGGTTTATTTCGATTTTTTGACAATTAATTCTTGTAAAAATGAATATTCAGTTCATTAACCAAAAGTCAGACCATCAGGGGGTGCAAGGTTAAATATTGTCATTAAGCACCAGATTTTGAGGACGGGAAAAAGCTTCAATAATGCAAGCTAAAGACAATTTTACCAGATTCAGGACTTCGGAGAAGCAGAAGAGCTTTTCTCTCCTCAGAATCTCCTTATGGTCAGAATACAAATGTTGATATATCCCCAGAACATGTTCTCAAATTCCAGAACAAGGCGGCTGTGTTGTCTCCTGTCCCTTGTTGGATGTACTTTGTGATTCTGTTGTGTGCTGGCACCAGACAGATATAACTCTCCAACATGAGTACGTGTTCTGTATGACCAGAGACCGGTCCTCCGCCAGTTGGTATGCTCATCACGGGACCTCGGATATGACCCCCAAACATCTGTGTGTGTGGTCAAAACTGTCTTCTCCGCATCCCTATCAATTTTTTTTTTTTTTTTAAAGTATATTTTGGCAAAATATAACCTGGAGTGATGCGGTTGAAAACGTTGGTTAACAAATTGAAAACTGAAATTTCAGGATAACTATAGGAAAGTAGTTTAGGTATATGAAGACTATGAAACCATATTAACAATCTAGGTTAATTTATGTATTCATTTATTTATTACTACATTGAAGCCTATTAAGGCTTATTGTAGAGAGTTGGGGTACAAATGAATGTACATCCGATATAATAATAAAGTCAGAATATTATGGCTTAATAAATTTCTAAATATTATAATAAATGCGCACATTTACTTGTATACATACACTTTGTACTTAAACTGCCAATAAGTATTTATCAAAAACTTAATATGAAAATCTCAACTTTAATTCATTTTTCATTATCTTTATTTTTGTTTTTTTGTCCTCTATTCTTAATTTTAATTTCATTTTCCCCTTCCCTTCCCCTCCTTTCCCTTTTTTTCCTTTCCCCCTTTAATTGTTATTGTAAGTTAGATTTTTTAATGTTTGCTTTTTTAAATTAATAGAATTTAGAATATAGTAATAGACATCATTAATTTGCTCTATAGAAACAATCTCTAATATTCTAATAATATTACTTTCATCTTCATCAGAGTTTTTAATAGATTTAGATAAATATCTTTCTCTAATATTATTATACAAAGGACAGTTAAATAAAAAATGAACAATATGGTTTATTTATGTACCTATTAAAAAGCACTCAAGCTGCCACAACTGAAAATGAAGAACAGTTTTCGCTTTTCGTCTTCTATGAAAAATAAATTGAAATAGTTTTACGAGTGGAGACATCCTTACTCCGTTGGCGACGGAGCCTGAAGATCCTTGACCGCCCACATCAGCCACCTCGTGCGCCACTGATTGCCGGGTCACCACGCATCCTTCTTCACAGGGTCCATCTCAGCTATACTGATAGGGCAGCTTGCGGTCCGCTTCTCTGCTTATGCCAAGCTTGCCGCAAGCGCCGTGACTTCATGTCTGCAACTACGCGCGGGTATTGTCAGAAGATGTCCCTCGGCTCGTTCTGCTGCTCTACTTCCAGGGTTTCTCTATCCTATCTCTATTTTCCGCAACACTTTATTGTCAAATGTCTGGAAACGCTTTTCCAGATGTATGGTCAAGGTTCATGTTTCATACCCATAGATCAGGACTGACGTTAAAAATAAGATCCTACAATTATGTGCATTACTTCCTTAATTGTTTTTTGCAGATATGAACCTTTCTTTTTTGAGTAACTAATGACATATTTTAAATAATTTACCCATTTTTATTTAACAAATAAAAGTCAAATCAGCTTTATTTGAAAATAAATTATTTGGAATTATTGACATATATTCTTTATAACTCCATATAATTTATTTTCAAATAAGTTATTTGACAGAAGTTTCAGATGATTTACTTTCAAATAAAATAATGGGCCATGGATGTTGTAAATTACTAAATAACAGCATTATAGACACATTGCTAATATGCATCGGCCAATAAAAAAAATATAATAAAATACCATACAGCCACTATAACAAAACAAAAGCATAACCTACCATACAGCTACTAGTTAGTTATTATGACTCATGCCCGGGCTTTAACTACAAGGTCATATCGGCCACTACCAGAGCGCTCTTTCGTCACTCTGGTGGACATGAGCCTGAGTATACAATGGGGGCCCTAAATTTTGCCTACCCTAAATTTTTATTCACCTAGGATAGGGGTCTTTAACGAGTACCTGACATCGTACAGGCTCGGGACCATCGCTTAACGTCCCATCCGAAGGACGGCGTGCTTAAGTTTATTTTACCTCCCAGATAAAATAAACTATAGGCTTATATAGGTACTGGAGCAATGGCGATGTGAACATGCCGAACTTTTTCTTTCAATTTTGTGTACATTTTTCTTTGATGAAACATTAATAGAGTGCTGTGATTTTTAAATGACAGTTTCAACTGAGAAGAACTATGATAGTGTGAGTGGATCTTCTGTCTGAGAGGCTTCTAAGAGGTGATTGATTGGTTCCTTTCTTCCGGCATTTCTTTTCCTACATTCTTAAGAATGGTGGAAAAGAAATAATATGACAATATTGTCGGCTACTCCCAGATCCCTTCTTCCGTTACAATGTCCTGTGGTTCTGTCAGGTCTTGATGACTTTTCTTGTTGTTGCCGCTACCAACTGCATACTGACCCCGCCATTGCCACTGCACCTGGTGGGGACCGCAGTGCACCGTCCAACTCCCCTACTCCTTTCATCAGCCTCTCTATCATGGGGAGATAAGATGGCGGAAACCCCATCTTTCAACTCCGTTTCTGACACACTTCCCTCACCCACACCTCTTTCTATAGATGACTTGTTTCATATTTCCAAGAAGTTAATCTGTTTATCAGACGCCCTCGTAATGTGAATTTGAATTTTTGCAGTTTGAATATGCAGAAAACTTTTTTTTTAAAGATATACAGTTATACAGTTTAGGCTGTTTCACTTATTGAAATTATGATAACTTAAAGTTAGTTATATTGCGTTATATAACGCATTTCAAGCCCCTCGTCCGCTGTTACGAACAATAATTCGAAACTCCCTCCTTCCTCGATGCGTTACGTAATTTATGAACGGACCCTAACAAAGAATACAAGCTACTTAGGTCTACAGTAGCACCTAAAAAGCCGATTTCTCTCCAAGGACTCAAAAATTGTCTTGTACAAGAATCTCATCCGCCCAGTATTTTTTTCTTTTTTTTTTTTTCTTTTCTTAGGTGCTCCTGACCCCCTGAGGGGGGGTCGGCCACTTCACCCTAAATCCGCCCAGTATTGACATATGGCTCGAAGCAAGGACCATTTTGAAGATGAGTGAGATCTAATGGTCTTCAAAAGAGACATTCTTCGTCGAATACGTCCCCGTTTCGTACATCTTGGACGTCGTTAAGATCATAAAGTTAGAAAGACTGAGATGAGCTAGATATATAGCCGGGTAGGGATGAGAGCAAAGAAAGTGCTTACAGAGAGGATGCGAGTGTTACTATCTGGAAATTCTGATAGACACAGAATGATCTGTCTGAACCACCAGAATTTATATAATATTGTTGCTACGCACATACTTTCATGGGTGTGTCTTTTCAAAAATAAGGCAAAATTCCAATCTTGCTTTTCGACAAATTACTTTCCATTTCGATCACATATTTTAAAATACCTCACCGTTAGAATTAAATAAGCAGACTCATTTATCAGGTACGAAAATAAAAAAGAATTGTTTTCCCACCTGTCTTCTGGAGAAAACAGGATTATAGTTGAAGGACGTTGTAAATAAAAC
This sequence comes from Aradus depressus, assembly GCA_963662175.1. Taxonomy (NCBI): domain Eukaryota; kingdom Metazoa; phylum Arthropoda; class Insecta; order Hemiptera; family Aradidae; genus Aradus; species Aradus depressus. The sequence goes on from OY759215.1 coordinate 16,934,961, forward strand.
AAAAAATTGTATTTTTCCTCTCAAGAGAAAATATCAAAGCAAGAGTATTCCTAAAAAATAAAAAGGGATAAAAGTCTAGGAATACTTTTACATACTTCAACTTTTATTTAACAATATTTTTACTTTTCCAAAGAGAATTTATAATGACATCAGAAACAAAATTAGACCACTTCTGGAAAATGAAAGCATGTAGAGTATACGAGTATGTCGTTCCTGCTCACTTTAGGGTTCCGTTGGTCGAATACGTATACGAAAGTATATTAAAGAGTGTTAAAAAACCCCCACTCTTCTCTGATATGAACCCAGACATAAATCAATGGGGCAAAATTAATAAAGGAATCAGGAAATAATAAGTAAAAAATAAATGCAATATATTCAGGTTGTGGTGGGTAGAAAACCTGCTTCAAATAACATCTATATTTTATTAAAATTAGCATACTTATCCATGGGCTTGCTCTTCAACTATGGAGGTTCTTAACCCTTTGTACAGTGGCGTAGATAGCCCTAAGTTGGTATCAAAATTTCTAGTGGGACCCTTTTACGGAAAATAAAAAAAAACACTCGCATAAACAAAATTTTTCTGAAAATATCAAAAACAACCAAAACTATAAAAATATTCTAGTGGTTAAATAGGTACTTTTCTTACCTTTTTTTCGGCGAACGTATTTATTATATCATCCATAGTTGAAGATTTTAGTTTCTCAAGTTCTTCTTTTTCTAAGGACAGTATTGATAAATCCGATAGTCGTTCTTGTCCCATAGTTCTAAGATAATTTTTAATAAGTTAATATTTTTTAATTTAGAAATATAGGCTTGGCATTTATCAATATGACTATGGATAATATTTTACGTATGTTGGGGCCCTTCTAGCTCGGGGGCCCTGTATCATTTTTGCTTGATTACAGTACTTTCCTATACTTAAAGTATATTAAAAAAGTAAAAAGCCGTCCCAGGTCAGGTTTGGCTGGAAGCTGCTGCTTGTTCTGGGTGTCGTTCAGTCTGATGCCCGGTACACAGGCATCATAATAAATGTAGTCTGACTCCGTTCCTGGCAATTACAAACTAAAAAAACTCAGAGAACGCTAAACCATTACATAATATATATAAAACTGGAATGAGACTTTGTCTTTAAAAAGGGAAGAGGGAAGGGCACTTTTGGAACGGAAAATCCCAAGAAGGATTTACAGATCAATCTGTGGAGGACATGATGGTACTCCAGGAACTGTAAAGAAGTCCTGATTTGGAAGCTACTGTGAGGAAGAGGATCTTAACGTGGGGCTTGGTCAAGCAGAAAGATTAGATAGAATGATGAGAAGGTCCATATATATTAGCCATAAAGGTGTTATTTAGTTATTTACAACATACATGGCCCCGCGACGGAGTTCCATCTATGAAATAAAACTCTCCCAAACGCGATTCCAACCCGCAACAATGAGACCAAATAGCCCGCAGGGCCACCATGGTCCCTTTTTAAACCAGTAGAAACAACACAAGAAAAAAAAAATTATGTGTCCATAACAGGATTGTCTTATACCAACCAAGTTTTTACATATCACTCCCCCCCCCCCCCCTCTAATTCAATTTACACGAGTATTACTGGATATATGAAGAAAGTAATGTGTTGGCATCAGCAATTTTTTTTTTTTGTATCATTGTATAGCATGATTCTGAGAGTGATTTGCTTACACCACCAGTTTAAAATGAATTTGAGTTGGGGAAATATTAAAAGAATGATCTGTAAAAAAGTGGTTGGTATAACGAAGTTCTGTTATGGTCTCACAAATATTACATTTTTGAATACTAATGAATAAAAAACTTAAAAACAAGTCAAAAAATCCCAATTTATTTATATGAACACAATATATTTCACTCGTTAGAGCATTCTCAAGTGTACAGACAGATACAGACTCTGTATCTGACTGTACACTTGAGAATGCTCTAACGAGTGAAATATATTGTGTTCATATAAATAAAGTGGGATTTTTTGACTTGTTTTTAAGTTTTTTATTCATTAGTATTCACAATGAACTTCCACAAGATCTCTGGCGAAAACATCTCTATTACATTTTTATTCGGTTTTAATAAAAAATTACTAATTATAAAAGTACATGTTAGAATTGGTTGTTATGTGTTATAATTTTAACATTACTTAAAAATATTTCCTATAGAAATTTATTGTACTATCTTTGGAGAGCTATAACTTGGTTCGAAGTGATCCTATCTCGAACCTGAGAGTATGTTGACGTTGGAAGTTTAAAAAAAAACATTTTTGGTAAAATCGTTTCAGGTAAATCAAGCAAACGACTAAGAAAAAGGCGGCCTTCAAAAAATGATATTTCATAAAAAATGTATCTTTTGTTTTTTCTACAATTTTTATTATTTTCTTATACCTAACAGTATAGGAAGTATCGTAATCGTGCGAAATTCCGAGACCGAGGTTTCAACTGATTTTCACGTTTCAAGGTCCCCTAAATATGTTTTGATGTCTGTCTGTGCGCGTATGTGTGTATGTGATTGAAAAGTTGTGAGCTCTCTACCGCAATAATGATTGTAGCCATGAACTTGAAATTTGGAATGAAGGGGTCACATGTTCTAACTTAGGTCTGATTAGATTTTGGCCAAAATCGAACGAAAATTGAGACCACTTTCCCCCGGGTCGTAACTACATTTTACAAGATACGGCTTATGTTTATGACCTAATCAAAAAATCTTTTCGAGTAATAGTTGTAGAGAATACTTAAATACATAATTTATATAAATTAAGATTTTTTACAGATCATCCGGTTTTTGAGATACATGCAGAAAACCATCTTGAAATGTAGTTTTGAATCACATAGTTTTAGATGATACCTTGTTTTACTCGAAAACGGTTAGTCCTATTGAAAAATTGATCCTTACTAAAATTATTCCTTATAAAATTCTAAATCCTAATAAGTCCTTAGATTTAAGATAGGATTAGTATGACAAAAGTTATAGCGCCCCGAACTATTGTAAAGTAAATGTCTATAAGAAATATATCTAACAATAAGTAATTTTTAAATCGTAACTCATAGCAACGAACTTTAAAATATCGTTTAAATTTTGGTAGTATTTAAAAAATTAAGAAAATATATGTAAATAGCCATTACAGGATTTTCTTATACCAACAACGCTTACAGATCACTCTCTCTCCCCCTCCCCACCACAAAATCATTTCATTTAGTTTTTTTGTACAGCGTCATCTTGAGAGTAAACATTCTTATACCCAGTAATGCCAGTATGAAATATAATTTTGAGAAGAGGGAAAGAGAGCGATCTGTAAACGTGGTTGGTATAAGAAAGTTCTATAATGGCCTCTTCACATATTTTGAAGTGATTAGGTCATAAATGTAAGCGTTATCTCATAAAAGGGACTTATATAACACTAATTCTGAGGTAAATTGATCTCAATTCGAACGGAAAAAGTAATGGTGTATCAGCTAGTCTAACATCTAATAAAGAGTGTTAGTGAGTGGAGATGTTTGAGTAGATGCGGCTCTACAATGGGATAATATTGACCTAGTGAGAGTCTGGAGGAGTCACGATGCCAGATCCGGAGTGGCTCCAGATGTAACCACCCCAACAGAACACTCCTGTCACCACTTCTCTTGTACAGGACAGGTGTCACACATCCACCCTCCCTGCTGACTCACTCTCATTCCTCTGCATATGATTACTGGACCACGAGACAGAATTCTTGGTCACTAAGTCGTGGGAACACCACCTCTGGAATTCATATTGAAATTCCTTCAAAAAGTATAACAGTCAAAAAGAAAAAAATGGCTTCGAAAAATTCGTAAGAAAGTAAGTTTTCGCTCTTCCTCAAAACCCTCCTCCTTTTCATCCGAATTGATTTCTCAATGGCGATCTAAATTTCGTTTGGAAATTGAATTAGGGTTTCCAAGCCGCAATATTGCTTGCCTACTGTGCTCAAGATCGCGGGTTTAAAACCCGGTCTTAGGCTGCAGGTTTTTCATCTGGAAGATAAAAAAATCTTGAGCATGCCGTACTTCGGATGAGACGTTAAGCGACGAAAGTGCGCTTTGGATGTAAACGATATAACCTCATAGTTAAAAGTCCAAAAAACAACTGGAGATAAAGCAACCGGTCAAAAATTCGATGTTGAATTTTCACGAGAATTTCATGTTTTCCGAAGAATAAAAAAGTAGTGCAAAGTAGCAACTATACCGCAACCTATAATGTAGAACTACGTCAGTTGTCACTATTTAATGACACTATCATTATTTACCCACTAGTTATCACCTTGAAACGCTGTATGGCGAAACATAAATAGCGCGAAATTTACCTTAACTTTTTAATGGTTTGCTTGCATGGTTTTCTTTGCATCCGAGCTCCCGATGTTATCACCTACCCAGCACTTGAAATTAATTGCGGCGGGATGTGGGGGGCGGGAGCCTTTGTACCGCCGGTGCGTCATTCCTACTAACTAAAAATAAAAAAATAAAAAATAAAAAAATAAAAATAAAATAAAAAAATAATAAAAAAAAAACTACCCAGACACGAAATACTATATGTGTACCCATATAATCCCATAAGGAATACATTGAACACCTATTGATTTTCAGACACCTCGAACGAAGGAAAGTGGAGGGGGCTCAACTCAAAAACCCTAATAACTGCTGATATATGAATGTATCGACAGGACAATCAGAATTGGATTGTGGAAAAATGGCAACAACGTTGGTCACGATGCCCGGATGGCCGAACGACGTACGCATACTTCCCGGACGTCCGGGTATGCCTTGACTCAACATGGGTACAGCCTAATCACTGGACGTCTCAAATATTATCAGGTCATGGTGATTTCAGCTCCAAGCTGTTCTTCTTTCACAGGAAGAACACACCGAACAGTTCGTGCGGCGGTATCGAGACTGCAGAACATGTGGTCCTCGAATGTCCGCTCCGCTGTACGACCAAGCTAGGATGGAGTTGATTCATGGGACAAGATCATATTTGGGACTAGATCTACGGCAGATGGTGACGGAAACTGACTACCCGATATTCTGCCGATTCGTCGGCTCCTGGCGGGAGCAGAAACAGGCAATGTAATGATCCCCGAGCTTTGCCTAAACTTAGACTGGGTGATGCAACGCGAGGCGCATCCTCTTTTAAAACCAAAAAAAAAAAAAAATCAATAGGTAAATGCATAAGACCATAAGGACGATACCTAATAATTTTCGGCGAAATCGGCCGAACAGAAGGGGGCTGAACTCAAAAACCCTAATAACTTTCGATAGAATGAATGTATCGATAGAAAGCCGTTTGAGACAAGGATGGATCCAGGATTTCATCAAGGGGGTGGGAGGGGGGGAGGAGCAAAATGATTGACAGGTTGAGTAGCAGTCTGAGTCTGTAAACGAATGACGTCATTAAAATCTGTGAGCAAGACCGCAAGAGGTCCTTCGCGCATCACTAGGATGTCTTTCCCAATGTAACGTGCATATTTCTTTATCCTTAACGAAGAGGAGGGGGGTAATTCTGCTTATCCCTCCCTCCCCCCCCCCCCTTGTATCCGCCACTGATTTGAGGATTCAGAAGTCCTGAGGTCGATTGGTGTTAAAGGGAATGCGGAAACATAGTTGATTCATACTGGGGAAGTACATTGCCGGTGATTCACCGACCACTTTTTTTCTTTCCTTTTTGGATTCAGAGAATTTGAAAACATAAAATTCGAGTGACCAAAAAAATGTATATGTTTTCTAGGTTGTGTGGGAGGACTATGTGCTCCATAAGTCGAGATGTCTGTCACCTTTGAAATGCGAGGGTATTTGCTTCTGAACAGTCACAAATCTTCCATAAACCGAAACTTTGACGCTTATAGTAGACTTGATGCGAGACGTGGGTTCCGAGGCTGTTTTTTTTTTTTTCTTGACCAAATTTTTAACATGTTAAAGCAGACGTTTGTATGCAGATCTAGACAAGTCTAGCGACGAATCTACCATCCGCATCCACCACAGAAATCTGACAGACACATGAGTCGAATTAACAACGGGAGGTCTTGTATTATTTTTATTTTTTGAGAACCTGCCTATTTAGTTTTTTGTGAACACTTTTTGAGCAGCCATGTCTTGATGAAATATGCAGCTTATGTCAACCCTGAGCCAAGATCTCTTGTCGGAATATAAAACAGTTCTTTTGGACAAAAGCAATATCTATCATTCTAGTGGGGTGCAACTGATGATGAACCGTTCCAGGAAAACCATGGAACTGTTCCACCCGGAATGTTCACTATTGGAACTTTGTTATTTTATCACAGTTCCATTCCGATTTCGTTCTAATATCGTGGAGCGCATTTTTTTCAATTAAGTTTTAGTTCTCTCTCTGAAACCAATCTACCGATTTAGTTGAAAATCAATAGGTGTCTTATTCAAGGACTTTTGAATCACTATACTAAATTTCATGAATATATATTTATTATAATGGCAGTTATTTGGGTTTCTGCGTTAAGCCCTCCGTAATGTCGCCTTTCCCTTTGGCCGTCCTTATGGGATTCTGGATATACATATAAAATTTCGTGTATTTTTTAAAATTTTTAGAATCAGGGGATTGGAAAGAATGAAATTCCGGTGTTAACTCAAAATTGAATTTGTGACCTATTACAAGTATGTAGGTAATAATTTCGATAATTAAAATAAATATTTTTCAATCGTTTCAGGAAAATCAGTAAATAAAGTAAACTGTGAATAAATAAATTGTAAGATAATACAATACATAAAATGGGCGCCGGTAGCTCAGTGGTATGCGTGCTTGCTTACTGAGCTCAAGATCGCGGGTTCAAAACCCGGCCGAGGCCTTTAGGTTTTTTTAATCTGGGAAGTGAAAAAATGTTGAGCACGCCGTCCTTTGGATGGGACGTTAATTGATGGTCCCGAGCCTGAGGTACTCGTTAAAGACCCCAACCCTAGGTGAATAAACCTAAGGGTCATAATAACTAACTATAGTAAATAAAACAAAGATGTATCGCATTTAAGAAAACATTCTGTTCAATTTTAATTGAACAGTGATCTTCCTTTCAAATAAATATGTCAAATATCAAACTGAAGAAATTAAAAAAATTTGATTGTATATTTATTTAACTGTTTGGTCAGAAATATAATTAGGAAGAACATTTTATTTATTTAGCTATAAAATTCAGAATTATAAGAACCTAATTCATTTTTTAAAATTTCCCTATAACCAGCCGGATCAGGTTGGCCTTCCCTCCTCACGCCATTCATTTCTTTTTTTACACGAGTTGTTAGAGGTAGGTAGACTTTGACATGAGCTGCCAACAGTCGACATGTTCCGTGTTCCGAAATTAATTCAACGAATTTTATTTGACCCGTTTTTCTGCGTCCTAGGTCTCCTGGAATGACCTTCAAAAGCAGTACATTGGTTTCTTTGCCTAAAAAATGTATAAGTTGTCGTATGAATTCCTTCACTCCTCCTCCCGGCCATAATCCGTGCGAGCGGCCAGGGCCTATATCGCCCTGAAGTATGACGGACTCTATAACCGGCCTATCTGGTTAGTTTTGAGATGTATTTTTACTTCCTCAGCTATACGAAGTATAAGGGAAGTTATGTAATCGGTCAAAAATTCGATCCGGAGTTTTCAACAGAATTTCATGTTTTCCGATTCCAAATATGAAAAAAAAAAATGTCTCTCTGTCTGTGAACTCGATAACTTCCGATAGAAAGAATGTATCGACACGAAACTTTATACGTGAATCCAAAACTCTCTAACAACACTTATTGATCTTCAGTCAAATCAACCGAACGAAATGAGGAGGATTTGAGAGAGGCTTAACACAAAAAAAATGCCGATAGAATAAATTTATCAATACGACATTTTATGTGTGTTATCAGAACCCCATAAGAACAAGCGAGAAGAGAATTAAGAGAAGCTTAACTCCTAAACCAAATAACTGCCGATGTAATGAATGTATTGACATGAAATTTCATATTTGAAGTCAAAACCCAATGAGGATACAGCCTGTCAAATTTCAGCGATATCGGCCAAAGGGATGGAGGGTTCACGGGAAGGGGCTCAATTCAAAATCCCGAAGCCCTATGTTACTATTGAATGTTAGAGCAAAGGGTCTACTTGCTTCGGAGTGGGGGCGAAAAGTTAATTGATTAATTCGTTCTAGGGAAGTTCATTGCTGGTCATTCACTTTCTCATGTATAAGAGATTTAGACGAATTCCTTTTTATTTCCCCAGCTGTAAGAAGTGTCGGGGAATAGTCGGTCAAGAAATTCGATCCGGAGTTTTCAACGAAATTTATGTTTTCCGACCTCCTAATTTCAAAAATAAAATAAAAAAACTGCCTGTCTGTGTTTGTCTGTGAACACGATAACGCTCGATAATATAAATGTATCGACACGAAATTTTATTTGTGTATCCAACACTTATTGATTTTCAGCCAAATCGGTCAAAGGGAAGGGGGAGACAACACAAAACTCTAAAAACTGCCGTTGTAATGAGTATTGACATGAAATTTGATGTGAAATCGGAAGGGGGCTCAACTCAAAAACCTTAATAACTTAATAATGAATACATTGACACAAAATTTAGTATGAGTACTTAGAAGTCCCTATGTAAGTCAACTATTGATAAGGCCAAACGGTCGATAGTTTTAGAAGGAGAGGAAAAATATAGTTGAATAATTCGTCTTGGGGAAGTACATACCTGGTGATCTACCGACGATTTTTTTTTGTTAAACTATCCACGTCATGATTTCCATATTGTTAGTTTTCAATAATCCAAATATATATTAGCATATAGGTGTTTTAAAAAAAATATATATATATATAATTTTTTTTCTCTAGTCGTTCGAAAGGCAGCAGGAGGATCACCATGATAAAAGATAGAACGTTATTTATATAAAAAGGAACGTTTTTCGATATTCAACTTCTTATTTTACGTTTAAAAGCGTCAATAAAACACGTAATTTTATTAATCAAGTGAATTCTCTAAGATATGGCTTTTTTAAATGTTCTTTATTGCTGTTTACATTCATTCGTTTTTTTTTTTATTTCCCTTTCTCAAAATAAAAAGTTCTAGAATAGAAATGTAAGTTTCCAAAATTTAATTTACAGTAAACTCCTTCTTAACCAACCCTTTTCCAGGAAACCCACATTTTCTTCGATTTTTTTTACTTTCTTTCAGCAAAGAACCACATAGTTATGTGGTTATATGTAAACATCTTGTTTGTGTGTGTGTTTTTACTGGAAAAGAAGGAAGGAATGAAGTTTCAGGATTTTAAACAATATGAATTTTATATGAATATGAATTTTAAATATGAACTTCTCTCGTATATTAGGTTAGGTTAAGTTTTATGACTCATGCCCGGGCTTTAACTACGAGGTCATATTGCCTACTACCAGAGCGCTCTTTCGTCACTCTGGTGAACATGAGCCCGACTCTACTGTGGGAGTCCTAAATTTTGCCTTCCTTAAATTTTTATTCACCTAGGGCAGGGGTCTTGGGTCTGACATCATACAGGCTCGGGACCATCGCTTAACGTCCCATCCGAAGGCGTGCTTAAGTTTATTTTACCTCCCAGATAAAATAAACTAAGGGCCTCGGTCGGGTTTTGAACCCACGATTTTGAGCTCAGAAGACAAGCACCCATACCATGGAGCTACCGGCGCCCTCTCCTATATTATATTTTATTAATATACCCTCACGAAACATGTTCGAGGCCCTTAGGTTTTTTATCTGGGAGGTGACATAACCTTTAGCACCCCGTCCTTCGGATGGGACGTTAAGCGATGGTGTCGAGCCTGTTCGATGTCAGATAGGGTATTCGTTAAATAGAGGCTTAGGTGAATAAACCTAGGTAGGAAAATATAGAAATTTCACAGTAGAGTCGGGCTCATGTCTGGCTCTGGTAGTAAGCGATGTGTCCTCGTAGTTAAAAGCCCAACTATGAGTCACAATAACTAACTACTCTGGATCAACAATATGACATCACGTTGTGTAATTTTTGTGCTCTCTTAAATGTGGATATGCCTCCAAATCGAGGATTTATTTATTTATAATTAATTTCTTTGCAATATGCACTGAAAATAGTTGTATAATTACAGTATAATCACAATTAGAAAATGCAGAATAACTGTGGGAATATTAAATTATTTCACGGACTCAAGAGTTGCCCAATTGCAAAAGGGAGTATGTGAAAAAAAAAAACTGAAATCGATTTTTTGGTACCTTTCAATTAAGGTCGCTGTCATCGGGTAAAAGTCTTGTTTATTATTTTTTGTATTTTTTTCTATTGTTTTTAATAAAAACTTTCAATAATTGCAATGTTCTTAATATTAGTAAACATACTTCCAGAAAAATTATGTTTCAGCATTACATACTTTACATTTTTAAAAAAAGGAGTAACTTTGTACTGAATTGTTGCAAAACGGAGTAGGTCCCTGATACCGTTGGAAAACGGAGTAGGTCCCTGATACTGTTGCAAAACGGAGTAGGTCCAAAATAAAAAAAATAAAATATTTCAAAATTACCTAATAAATAGATTTGGTAGGCTTTGGAGAAACAAAGCAAACTTTTTTCTGCTTTGTTTAAAATAAAATTACAACCATAACACTAAAACTTGTCTAACTACAATTTTTTGCGTCTGGTGACGCCATAGCTGGAGCAGGTCATGATCACTTTACGGAAAAACTGATCTATCACTTGGATGGGGACTAGGTTTACCCCGCATGACAACAGTTTCATGCATAAGATCATTACAGTACTAATTAATTTTTCAACAATTAATTTTTTTGGGGGATGAGAGGGGCGCCCGTTAAGATGTGTGTCTAGTAGATATTTATTAGAAAATTCAATAATTCACCCATCAAATATTTCACCAAAATTTCTATACCAAAATGTATTCACTCACCAATCTGGAAGTTCGCAAAATTTAAAACGCAAATTTACCATTCAATCTCCCAGGAAGATTAAAGATTATAACTGTGACTTTAAATAAATAAAATAAAAAATTCAATAAATTTTTATTGAAAAACATTGAAGTAAAGAAGTTATTAACTGTTAAATGAATGAGCACAGAAGGTCAAAAGATAATAACAAATATACATATGTACATCCATAAAGAAGAAATGAAACTCATCCTTCAAATCACATGGAAATAAATCTCAATAACCGCTGGTTCATCATCATGAAGTCTTACTGTTTCTTTACGAGGTTTGAACACTAAGGATGTAAACAGTGACAAAAAGCAGGAAATGGACAACAGGTAGATAAGTTATGAACGATAGGAAAGTACGATTGGATTATATTTAAGTACAAAGAAAGATGAACATTTTTAAAATAAACAATATTTAAGTTCAATGTCATTGTGAATTGAGGCCTAGAGATGAGCAAATTTCAACTAAACAAAATAGATAAATAAATTAGCTATTTGTTTAAATGATCACTATTAATTATTTTTATTTTCTCTAATTATGAAATTAATTTATTTCTTATTCATCTTTAATTGTTTTATTTTAAATCAAATAACTATTATTTATATTATGAATGAACCCATCAGTGCAATATTTACTTGAATGTATCTTGGGTATCACTGTTATGTTAGTAAATTCTGAAAAGGACCCTCCTAAGTAAACATACATCAGACCAAGACCACTCTCAGACTTAAAGTAAACATTCTCATTTAAAATAACAATAAACAGAAGGGACAAGTTTAACAATTTAAAAGGAAACGAAAATTCATCTAACATCTGTTGGTATGTAGAGATCATAATAACATCAAGTGTCGGTATCGTCGTTCCATCGGCAGATCTTACTCCTCCTCCCATCTGATGTTGCATTTAGTTGACAGGATGTATCTTACTTATGGACTTCTAGTTTTAGTTATGAAATTAGCTGTCGGCAGCATCAATACTTAGGCAGATATTAGCGTTTTTAAAGAGTCTTCTCTTTTGTCCTTTTTAAATTTTCCATTCAGAGAATCGGAATAAAATGGAATTCCGGTGAAAACTCGGATTTGTGACCATTGTGTAAAGAGGAGGAACTGTGACTGCAGTGTGGTGAAACCTCTCTTCTCACAGTGGCATTGGACCACTCTTTGTGGTAGACTTTGACCACTAACTAATGTCGGTTCTGAGAGGCCCCAACTGGAACCTCCATTAGTCAAGCTGGGTGATGAGAGCTCTGTTAGCTAGACAGCAGACAGCATGGAGCTTCCTAACCCCGTCCCCTCTCCAGTAGATCTCCCATCCTCCAAATACCAGTTCTCTTCAGTGGCATTGGACCACTCTCTGTGGTAGTCTTTGACCACTAACTAACGTCGGTTCTGAGAGGCCCCAACTGGAACCTCCATTAGTCAAGCTGGGTGATGAGAGCTCTGTTAGCTAGACAGCAGACAGCATGGAGCTTGCTAACCCTGTCCCCCCTCCAGTAGATCTCCCATCCTCCAAATACCAGTTCTCTTCTCACAGTGGCATTGGACCACTCTCTGTGGTAGACTTTGACCACTAACTAACGTCGGTTCTGAGAGGCCCCAACTGGAACCTCCAGTAGTCAAGCTGGGTGATGAGAGCTCTGTTAGCTAGACAGCAGACAGCATGGAGCTTCCTAACCCCGTCCCCTCTCCAGTAGATCTCCCATCCTCCAAATACCAGTTCTCTTCAGTGGCATTGGACCACTCTCTGTGGTAGTCTTTGACCACTAACTAACGTCGGTTCTGAGAGGCCCCAACTGGAACCTCCATTAGTCAAGCTGGGTGATGAGAGCTCTGTTAGCTAGACAGCAGACAGCATGGAGCTTCCTAACCCTGTCCCCTCTCCAGTAGATCTCCCATCCTCCAAATACCTGTTGACTTGATCTGCTCTGGAATGTACAGCTTTCCCTCTTGTTTGCTATTTCTTTATCAGTTGTAACACAGGAACCACCTTCTGCACCACAATGGCCTCATTCACATTAATGTATGTAAAAATGTTTATATATATATATATATATAAATAATTGTGAGCTATTTTCTTTATGAAGAGGAGCTCATCTATGCGATCATTGCTCTCATTGGATTTGTCTTGATCCAAAAAGGCTATTACATTACATCCTCGCCCACTAAGTGGAGGAAATGATTTCGGAAAAACCATCTTTTTATTTAAGGTTTTTGAAGGTGCTGCTTTTTTTTTTATGGTTCTTGAGAAGACGTTAACTAAGCTTAGTATCCTTGCATTCCTTTTTTTGATAAGGAAAGTTGTAACATCGCTCTTTTTTCTCTTGAGAAAGGAGAAACCGCAGAAAACCCTAAAAAACACAATTTTCTTTTATGGAATTTTTTATTGCCACTTATTAGAACTACATCGCTCACCCTCCCTCTCGCCCCTCTGAATTTCATTGCATACCTGGCAATACTGGCTTTATGAAAGTAATATGTTGGCATTAACGGTTTTCTTCGTTTCATTGTACAGAGTAATTCTGAGAGTGACTTTCTTATACTCAGAGATGCAGAGCCCTTTTGAGAGCCTATTAGTTTTTTTTACAACTTTTATTTGAATAGATGTTTGATTAAGGCATAAAAGACGGTATGTCGTAAACTGTACTTAGAACTTAAAGAAAAATGTTCATATTTTTCGTCCGATTTCTACCAAAATCTAACCAGTTCTAAGTTAGGACATTTGACATGTTTATTTCAAGTTCATAGCTACAATCGTTTTTGAGTTAGAGCGCTTACAAACTAACACAGACGAAAAAATATTCAAAAATTTAGAATTTCATGTTTTCCAACACGCTGATTCCAAAATTGAAAAAAATGATGTCTGTCTGTGAGTATGAATGAATGTAAGTATTGTGCAAATATTTTGCTCCTCGAAAGCTGTGAGTTGCCAGAATTTTTCAATTTGGACTGAATGTTGTTTTAGAATGGTTAGAGGTTCGAATTCGGCCGAGGCCCTTAGATTTTTATTTCCCAGCCATACGAAGTATAGGGGAAGTTATGTAATCGGTTAAAAATTTGGTGTGGAATTTTCAATGGAATTGCATGTTTTCCGACCTCCAAATTTCAGATATGAAGAAAACATTTTTGTCCATCTGTGTGTCTGTGAACACGATGATTCCCGATAGAATGAACATATCGACACGAAATTTAATATAACAATTGAGAAGCCCATATGTACGTCAACTATCTGGCTTTGGAGGGAGACTTAATTGATTAATTCGTGCTGAGGAAGTACACGGGCCGTGATTCATCGACTACCTTTTTCATTCCCCACATCGAATTGAACCATCACGAAACACATCTCGTACACGAGACACAATAAGAAAACGATCTACTATTGAAGTCAATCAATTAAGCGGGTTTTTTCATGCGGATGTCAACACTACTTCTAGAAGAGCTTATTGAATATCACAATAATATAGACTTGATACTAATGCGATCAGTAGAACGGAGTTTGGAAAATATGTCACGGTTAGGAGGCTATGTAGAACGAACCTTAGAATATCTATATGGGTTACTTCTATTGACTTGGGAGGTCTAATGACTGCAGGTGGACACTTTGGCAGGGTCCGCACAGTTGTCAGAGGTCAGGTAAAGGTCGGGTTGAAAGAACAACAACATATCTGTAAGTTGTCATTAAGGTCTATTTCCACTTTCAATGACAAATTGCATGTAAACAGGAAAAATAGATTCACGTCATATTCTCAATCCTGTGCGCTCTTAAAAAATCACTTGAAGCAACGGACATCTGTCAGTTTTTTGGCGTCCTTCATTATTCATATTTGTTATTAAGATGTTGTGGGACGAGATTTTTCATAGAAATAAAAGACGTCCTCTTTCCACTGTTTTTTTTTTATCAGAATCGGTTTTCAAAGCAACAGCGTCATCATCAGTCTTAAAGCATCAAGGTACAGAGCAACAAAATAAAAACTTACTTATCCCACCCACACAGCGTAGCGGTTAAAGGAGAACTAGCTAGGTTCACTCACTCTACGTAAACGTTCATTCAAATATACACAGTAACTATAAAATAAATCTCTACATAATAGTAAAATATCTCTGCTATAGTATAAAATTCAACATACAGCCAAAGCAATTTTTGTCATAAAATATAATAATTAAAAATAAAAATAAATAAATACAATTAAAAAAAAATATTATCACAAAGTTAAAAAATAAATAAAATTATAGTACGTCCCTAGAAATAGTACGACCCATCATCTCGGACACAGGCCCTAGGTAAGGGAGTACACACCAATGCTTGTAGGCATAAGCTTATTTTCGACTTTTTTCTTTATTAATGTCCCAAACAAATCCGCTCCATATCCGTGCAGTGCTCCAACAATGTTTTTTTTTTTTAATTTGTAAATGAATTTTCATAATAAGGTCAATTCTTTTTTATGTAAAATTAGGTCGAATTCGTTGGGGAGGGGGAGGGGGGGGGGGGGTCTGGTTAAGTTTTTGGCATTCCAAAGAAGGATTGTGACGAAATTTTGTGACAAAAATGTCGCAAGGCACTGGTGAGGAGAGTGGCGAGGTTCTGGAACTGGGTGAAGAAGTTGAGGAGGGCTATCGCCAGTTGAGGGGATACGGGATAAAGTATGGTAAGTGAGGCCGGGTAGCGGTGGCGGCGGATCTCGGTGGGTGCTGCGGCTGTGGCTCCTGAATCCGGAGCTCTGGTGTCCAGGTCCAAGAGGATCGTCCGGGCTAACTCTGGATAATGGCTGGTTTCAATTGACGGCTTGGCTTTGTTCAAGAGCCTTAGCCAGATGTGTAGCTTCACCGTGAACTTTTTATCCTCAATAGTTGGCAGGTGACCATCGGCACATAAAAGCCATTCCGCTGGACTGCTTCTGTCTTGTTTTGGTAAAAAGACTCATTGAGTTTGATCCGACACAATTTAAACACTCTAATTGGTGCTCAAAATTGATTTTGGCGTGCTCAAACTCTTCTCATATGTGGCACTGAACGATTTATTTTCTCTTTTGATATTTTTCCATCTTTATACTGTGTCTTCAGAACGAAGATTTCTGAGTGATGCTACATACAATTTAATAACAAATAGTCAGAGGATGAATATCTGTAGAAACCAGGTCTTCAGAATACGGTGTGACAGAGGTTCCAATTCGAGAAACACTCCGCAGCCCATTCTAGTTGTGTGCCCGACTCTAAGATTTAATAACAGTTAAATATCTAATTCATAAAGTATCTTAATTTGTTTGACGTATCCTGTTACCATGTTTCGGTATAACGGAAATAAATATTATTATTATTAATGAAACTAATAGTGATTCTCCAACTTGGGCTAGCAGGAAAAAGGACACGAATTTATTTAAAAAATAAAAAATATGAGTTCTCTCTGAAGGTACGTCCACACTATGCCGAATGGTGCCGATCGACATTGTTGATCGGCAATGCCGAACAAGTATGGACGTGCCGCCCGGCCTTGTCGAATGATGCCGGGCCGAACCGAACGCAACCCGAATCAAGTCGGTACGGATCAAAGGAAACCGAACCGATCAACACTAGCAACAGCAGTGTGGACGTGTTGATCGACTGACTGTTCAGTCATTCCGTGTTTGTTTTGCTATTGGTTTGGTTATTTTTTATTTAGTTTATTAATTATTTAGTTATTTATACGCCATGAGTTGGAGTGACGAACAAACAATTACATTCATTGAAATGTACCGCGAGCGTAATTTACTATGGGATCCTACAAATCCCGAGTATAAAAATCGAAATAAACGACACGATGGCCTAATGGAAATCGCAGTTTCATTTGGTATTGACAAACCAGAAGTTGAAAAAAAAAATCAGAAATTTGCAGTCATTTTAGCAGGAAGCGCAAGAAGGAGAAAGATTCCAAGACAACAGGCACTGGTACAGATGAAGCTTATATAAGCAAGTGGTTTGCGTATAAATCTTTGCTATTTTTGGCCTATAAAAATAAACCAAAAAATACTCAGGATGAGGTAATTTGAATTTTTAAAATATTAATATTAAGGCATAGTGTTATAATGATAATAAATAGAGACCAATATACCCCTGTGCTCTGATAGATAAAAATTTAAGTACATTAGTAGCAAAACATAAATAAATAAACAAGTCATACAAATTATTTGGTAATGCAATTTATTTTATTTTATTTCATACATACATACCTACTATTACTCTAAACCTATATGCTAAAGAAAAAATAAATTAAAGACAAAATAATTAAAAATAATGTGTTTAACTAGTTGTCGTATTGGAAATGTAGTTCCCCTTGCGGAGTGATAAAATATTCTACAAACTCCTCTCTCAACATGTGTGCGTCAATGCAACTTCTCCTTGGGATTGTAGGCAAGTTATTTATTTGACTTTTTGATGGATCTTGCCTCCATAGACCTGGAATAACTTCTCCACTATCAGAACATTCCGTATCTATCATCCAATCATCTATTTTAAATTAAAAATTAATATGAATATGAAACAAATAACATTTATTTAAACACTATAGATTTATTTAAACACTTTTAAACTACGCATTTAAATTCATTTGTGCCGGTCGACACGTCTACACATACCTACTGAGTTAATGTGGACAGGGCAAAAGCCGACCATGTCGTTCAACATTGCGTGGACACAGCTTGACATTGGTTGTGAGTTGTGTTCTTTGGGGGAGAGAGATGGCGTGGCCCTTCTGATAGACTGCCCCATCTATGTCATGATCAGAGACAAATACCTGGCTAGCTATTTGGGAGATGTTCCGGTAGATGTCTCTCAGAAACAGGCACATCTCCACAACTTACTAATAGTTTCAGAAGAACAGAAGCTTCATCATATTTATTTGTTTGTTCTGCCTTTGGAGTTGAGAACTCTAAAAGATTAATGTTTATATTTATATTGGTTAATATTCATGGATCTTGTTGTTTTATTTTATATAACGTTTTTATTAATATAGTTTTGTTATATACATATATAGTATTTTATTTTTTTGTTCTTTGCTTTTAGAATCAAGTTATTATATTTTATTTTAGTATAAAGAAATCACTCGTATTATTTTGCTAATTAAAAGCTCATCACTTCTGCTTATTGTTATTGTTTATACAGATTGTAGAATAAATAAATTTAAAAAAATTAAAAGGAGGGGAAATTTAGGCTTATAGTCGATAAAAACAAACTTGTAGAATTTCTACCATGCTTTATTCAGGGCATGAATTGACATTATACATTATCAGTGAGTAATTGCTATTTTTTTACAGAGAGATTGACATTATACATTATCAGTGAGTAATATGCTAGAATTTAGTAAAGATATGACAATAAAACTAAATCTGACTAAACCAACAAAATAACATTTAATTTTTTATTATTAATCAAAGCAAATGAAAATATTTTATACTTTTACTAGATACAATATTTTATTTTTTGTTTATTTGTAAACAATTTAAATATTATTTTGTTGGTTTAGTCACATTTAGTTTTATCGTCATATCTTTACTCAAATCTAACGTTTATAACTTACTAATAATTAGAGCCCCGAATTTCGTGTAGTAAAAAAATTAATGCGTTAAATTTACTACTAAATACTTTTCAAAATTCTTGTCTGAAAAACGGTGCCGCCTGTCGCTAAGTATGTGTTTTAGCTGGGAAAACAATCTCTCGACGCTGACGCTTGTGATGGGGCATTTTTTGTAGCTGCTTATAATGTCAGGTTGTACAACCTTCACCATTTATGGCCGCATTGTACTTTTTGAGTTGGTCATATTTAGGGTTTTTCTCGAAACTGTTGTAAAGTTGTCGATTAATAACTATAACATTTTCAAACTAACTTACAAATAAATTTTCTAATTACGTGTAGTAAAAACCAAAAACGTGCAATTTTAAATTTATGTATATTAATCAGGAAGCCTTAATACGTAAAAATAAATAGTTATTTAACGATTTCAATCAAGCGAAAAAAAAATGCAATTGCACGGAAATCCGGGCTCTAGTAATAACTATATTTCTTAATGTATATTCATGGATTTTCAAAAAGTGAGACAAATGGATTGTTACTATAGGAAATAAATTGTGAACGCTTTATCGGATATTAACTGAAAAAAACTAAATGCAATTGCATGGGAATCCGGGCTCTGCTCATAATGTATAATGTCAATACAGGCCCTGAAGGTGTACACTCAGTGCCTAAAGCTTGGCAGAAATTCTACGTTTGTTTTTATCGACCATAAGCCTCATCTCTCCTTCCTATTACATGTTGGCCAATCCTCCCCAAATTGCTTATTAATGTTATCTGTTTTTTAAAATTTTAGTTCAGTCCTTATTATTTAGAAATTGTATTTATGATTATGTATCGAATTCCTTGCTGTAAGATAATTCTTTATGAGGAATAAAGCTATTAATTCATTCAAATAGTGAGGTTTCGGCCGAGTTGGAACTGAAGTTATGCCCCCCAAAAGTCCAACATACAGGTCTCCTTTACTTATTGTCCTGTTGGAGAAGGAGCCGTACAAGACCATTATTCCAAACTAACTGGACGTGGAAGTGACCCAGAGGTTTGGTAGCCCACGCTTCTCTATCCCTCCCGTGTGGTCCTTCCATCCTCTCTTGTAATCATCCTTAATTTAATTAAATTAATTATTTATATACAAAAAAAGGCCTATTTAAATGGTGCCCCTAACATTAGCATGAACACGACTCCTTTTGGAATAAATAATGAGCCAACTCTCTGACCGTTTAGAATTTATTTGAGACTGTTATATAATTTAAGTATAATTAATTATGACGAAAACAAAGTAGTTAGGCTATTTGTCAAAAGTTGATCAGCACTTGATTACCGTTCAATTTACATGCATCAACATGCACAATTTATATCTTTATTTATGTAGAATAGAGGGCGCCGGTAGCTCAGTGTTTGCTAATTGAGTTCAAAATCGCGGGTTCAAAACCTCCCCAAAGCCTTTATTTTATTTTATCTGGGAGATAAAATAAACTTAAGCACGCCGTCCTTCGGATGGGACGTTAAGTGATAGTTCCGAGCCTGTACAATGTCAGGCACTCGTTAAAGACCCCAGGTGAATAAAAATTTAGGACTCTCGTAGTAGAGTCGGGTTCATATCAGAGTGATGAAAGAGCGCTATGACCTTGTACATAAAGCCCGGGCATGAGTCATAATAACTAACTTTTCGTATTCGTAAAGTATCGCTATGTGTATAAATAGCTTGAGATAATCACACAAATTAATCAATTAAGTTTTCGCTCTCCCTTTCAGCTAAAAATCCATAAATGACTTACATCGGGGCTTCTGAATCCTCATTCTAATTTTCCTGTTGAAAAGTTCATTACATCGGCAGTTATTAGGATTTTTCATTTGAGCCCCTCCTCTGATCCTTCTTTTTCCTTCTACTTGCAACCTTCTTTTGCAAAAAATTAGTAGGTGCCGATCTCATGGGGTTATGAATGTAAATACAAAATTGTATTTAGATACAATCATTACATCGGTAGTTATTGAAGTTTTTGATTTGAGAAGTTTCGGCCACTATTTCTGCTATGTCGAAAATAATCGAATATATTGTGAACGATATAGTTACAAACTTATAGGGAATAATGTTTCCTATAAGAAACGTTTTGCGCTTGTGTGGCAGATGAGGTGCGTTCTTTGTAATTCTACGTAAAATAGCCAAACTTCAACGCTGTTAAAGCATCTTTTCCCATTATTAGATTGGACTTAAATTATACAGGTATACGATATCTAGTAGCCTAGAAGGTTTATTTTTCTTAAAAAGTTTTCTTCAGTTAGAAGTAGGCCACTATAGTGGGCATTGAGCACAAAAAAGGTAAAACAAATAAATAGGTACATTTGTTAATTTTGGTTGGAAGCCCCCTCAAATCGGAAGTCTTCAACGAACCCCCCAAAGTTCAAATCAAGTTCACATCGAGTATTGAGTATATTCACAACAGAGTGGAACTTCGTACTTCTGATGGTAATCTTTGTAATATTTTTGTACTTCTTGTCTCCAGTTCGACGATCTCCATTAGACTTGACTTTCCTTGGAGATAATACGATCTTGTCTTACAAGATGAGATGCAGAAAGGGAGTTACTTTAGATTTGGCGTCAATCCTTAGAATATCTGTTCGATATCCGATCTATTTAGCGTCAAGTCGATAAAGGTGCCATAGAGTAACATAGATTATTTAGCTTTTATCCTATATCGATGTTTCAGCTCGAGTTGATCCGATATAACTGACTCACCTAATCTTCCGACAAGAAACCTTTCTTTTCCCTGGACCGCTAGAGCCTCCGGTTATATCCAACATTTTTTTTTTATTTTTTCATTGTCTTAAAAATCAGAAAAATATTTCATTTTATTTTTTCGTTTTACCTCTTAACTACCAAGAGCCCATGTTTTCCCCATTCAGTGTATATCGATAACGGCCCTATTCGATGTTATCTCTAAACGCGGTAGAAATTCGATCCGCCTCTATCTTATCATAGGGCCGTGTTAGACATGCTTGTTAGGACAACACACTGACGAAATATGAAACCGGTACTAATAGCTCATCGGGACATTAACAAAATTTTCTTTTTTATCTGGTTACTGTTTTAGAGCTGTGGTTTCCAAATACTGGTAGTCGCTCCGACGCATACTACCGATACGACACCACCAAGTTAACTATTGAAAACCGACAAAAATTATAAAGTATATTTGTAATATATATTATATATATATATATATATTATTACAAATATATATATATATATATATATATATATATATATATATATATATATATATATATATATATATATATTAAAATAAATAATTTAATATTTTTGTTGTTTAATTTTCTTGTTTTCAAGTAATAAAGAATGTAAACCTACGTGTAGGTATATATATATATATTCATTTAATTCATTTATTACTTTATTACTACTTTAAATAATTTAATATTTACTTTATTAAGTTATAATATATATATATATATATATATTATAACTTAATAAAGTAAATATTAAATTATTTAAAGTAGTAATAAAGTAATAAATGAATTTTGATGTAATTTTTAAAAATAATTTAAGTTTGGAAATGACATTTTTTGCGTTTAAATCAATAAACTACTAGACAAAAGATCCAAACTAACTTTTGACAACAAAACGACTTATATACAACTCAATACTCAAACCTATGTGGACTTACGGACTTGAACTCTGGGGTTCTGCCAAGGCTTCCAATCTCCAGCGCATCCAATCCCTTCAATCCAAAATCCTTCGTACAATAGCCAATGCTCCTTACTACGTCTCCAACAAAACACATCACACTGACCTTAAAGTACCTTTCATTACTGAAGTCGCTAAATCCAAATATAAAAAATTATTTTCCCTTCTTAGTTCCCACAATAATCCTCTATTCCGTGCCCTCCATTCTGCCATACTTCCCCAACGACGACTTAAGCGTCAATGGCCTAGAGATCTCCTGATCAGAAGCAGTGACAGTGACAGTGATTAGCTAAAAACGAGAGAAAAACAGTGACTAGAGAGTGTCACCACTGGGTGATTTCTCCCCTCATGACATTTTGACATTGCCATTACCTCTTTATCAGCACATTTGCTTGTTGTATTTATATGTATACAGTTGTAAATAGCTATTTGTAAATAAAAAAAAAAAAAAAAAAATCAATAAACAAAAAAGGAGTTTTTTAGTAAAGCTATAATTTCAAGAGTTGTTAATACCCCACTCTAAAAATATAGAATCCTATAGATTTTTGAATGAGGAACCTATTTTTCACTGTAAAAAAAAAAAAAAGCGGCACCCAATTTTGTTATTTAAAATGGCTACAAAAGTATCTCAAAGGTCATAAAAGGTCAAAATGATACTTTTTTCAAGAGTAGTACCGTACGAGAAATTTGCTAAAAAAAATTTATTGAGTTTTTATTATTTTAGCTTTGTTTTCGCGCAATAAAGAATTGAAAAACGCGATTTTTGCAGATATCACGTTCTTGGGTTAATTTTTAACTACTATACATTGGAACCATTAATTTCGAAAAATCTAAAATTTTACACAAATACTCAGAAATACCTAATAAGGGAACTTTCTCACAAAGTTTGAAGAAAAAAAATTGTTTTTTCCATGACGCCTGAAATTGGCGTACATATATATAGATACATATTATATATATCGAATAATGGTGTATTAATTAAGCCAATGGTAAGTCAAAGCCTTGACTATTGAATAGATCTTATAAAGAAATTCATGGGAAGATGACACAGAGTAGAAATTTTCAAAATGGACGCCCCCTCGGTGTTTCTTCGAAGAATGCTGTGAAGGCTGCTCAGCGCAGTTTAGACATATTTCTGTTATATTAAGGCCAGAGGTCACTCACTAAGTATAAATCTTGCACTAATGATCCTGTACAGCTGTGAGATTTATCTCTAACGCAGAACTTAACAGAAAAAGTACAGGTCTTTCAGAAATTTAGCTCCCCAAAAAATGTACAATAAATTTCCATAGAAAATCTTTCCAAGCAAGGTTTCAATATCAAGGCAACAGATTTTTAAATATGTTTTTATTATTGGTAGTTTTTTATTAATAAGGATTAAAACTAAAGAAAAATAAATATAATATATTATATGCTGTGTCCATGGAGGACACACGACTTTCTTACACCAACCATGTTTTTACAGATCACTCTCCCTTCTCCTTCTCAAATTTATTCATACTGACATAACTGAATATGAGGAAGCCACTCTCAGAATTATGTTGTACAATGGGATAACCGCTGATGCCAACACATTGTATCTTATACCCAGTAATGCCAGTCCGAATTGATTTTGATAGGTGGAGAGAAAATGGTACCTATGTAAAAAAGTAGTTGGTATAAAAAAAATTCCGTTATGGCCACATTACTGTTTTCCCTTTTTTTTTTTGTCATAATTCATCCACATAACCGGAGCTTGGATAATCGAGGTTTGACTTTACCCAAAACTCCAACATAATGCCCTACCTGAGAGAACTGCTTATAAATGAGAACATTGGACCCCACCAATGTTTGTCTTTTTAAATCCGTTCAGACATAATAGGTTTTCATTTCTGGTTTGGCCTGCTTGTGTTCTGTTAAGCCGAGTGACAGACACATGTGTAACTCAGACCCAGTCGCTCTCTAATTGATTAGATATTTTAGAAGAGATATACAACTGTCACCGTCTTCTTCACAAATTGGGATTTTTTCGGGAGGTTAGATAAACAGAAACTTGTTCAGTTGTACAGACAGGTTCGGTAAGGAAATTACATAATGATCATTGTTTTGTTTGTCGTAAGTACCTATGTACCTTCTCATGCCCGGGCTTTAATTATAAGGTCATATCGTCTATTACCATTCTGGTTGACATGAGCTCAACTCTATTATGGGAGTCCTAAATTTTGCCTTTTTCAAAATTTTTATTCACCTAGTGTAGGGGTCTTTAACGAGTACCTGACATCGCAGAGGCTCGAGACTATCTCTTAATGTCCCATCCGAAGGACGGCGTGCTTAAGTTTATTTTATTTCCTAGATAAAATAAACTACGGGCCTCGGCCGGGTTCAGCTCAGTAAGCTCTCAATTTCTTCTTCATTTGGTAATTTACACTTTATTGCAAGTGATTTAATAGTGTTTAGTTTTTCTGTTATTTCAGCCGTCAGATATAATATATGAAAAATAAAAATGAAATTTGATATGATTTTGATAACAAATTCTTTGAGAATTGAGAATTTTACTTTAAGCCGTAACAATGCACCTTCTCCTGATTCTTCGGCATATGCAAGAATATTGACAAATCAATCAAAAAGCTATGGCTTACTGTTTTTCCTTTGAAGTTGACATGTCCGGACGTCGATGACAGTTACATCTGTCCAGGGCCGTGCAACGAGTATTGGCCGCCCGTGTGCAAATAACGATAACGCCCCCCCCCCCCTCCAAACAATTAAAGGACCCGAATGTTTTTAAGTTTTTCCCCTTTACATTTTGAATAAGTTAATGATTTGTGATGGGGCATATTTTGTAGATGGGGTTGTAGATCCAATATCTTCACCATTTATGGTCGCCCTGTACTTTTTGAGTTGGTCATATCCGGGATTTTTTCTCAAAACTATAGTAAATTTCTCGATTAATAACAATAACATTTTCAAACTAACTTACAAATCAATTTTCTAATTACGACAAAATGTGCAATTTGGCTGAGTAAAAACCTAAAACATGCAATTTTGCCAACAAAAAAGTTAAAAAAACAAGCAAGCGAGAAAAAAAATGTAACTGCACGGAAATCCGGGCTCTAGTAACTGTCTCTCTTAGTGTATATTCATGGATTTTCAAAAAGTGAGACAAATTTATAGGAAATAAATTGTGAACGCTTTATCGGATATTAGCTAGAAAAAACTTTTCAACATTTTACAATTTTAATTTATTCAAAGCATACTTGTAACTGTAAGTTTAAAGCATATTAACTTGCATGAATTTATTATTAAAGTATGTGGAAATGTATCCTATTAATTAACAGGGAAGCTGACAGGAGACAAGCTGTCAGCTGAATACATAAAATGTCGAACCGGTCTTTGACCATGATTTACTGGACGTGGCAAGCGAATGCTAAGTAAGCGGCATATCTAAGTACACAAGTTGCAGGGGACGACATGAACTTGTTGTACTTCTTGAGTGGCTTCCACCACACTTCAACTAGAGGGAACTACGTATCATGTGAAACCCGGTCTGAGTCTAACGGTTTGATCCAGAGCTCAATCAAGTCATCGAATGGTTTTAATAACCTTTCATTTAGTGGACAATAAAATTTATATTAAACTTCCAAACTGGGTAGATTATAAATTTGCATAGGAATGGAATCAACTGGTCAGTGCAGTTGGAACTTGTCTTTTAGTCTGCCTCTTTGGATTTCTTGAATTCCAGAATTGCCAAGGTTTTAAATAGAAAAACAAATGAGTACATTGTGATTTAAAAAAAAAATAATAGAAATAATAATAATAAAATTACCACATTTCCTGTAGAAATTTTGTGTCTTCCACATAATTTTGATTTCTATAATAGTTTCCGAAAAAGGCCCATAAAAAAATATCGAAAGTTCAAGACGTGCAATTTTGAAGAAGAAAGTGCACGTATTTAAAAAAAATTTCAATTAACAAATTTTTCATTTGTATTTCTTCTAAATATAATAATGAAATGCCATCTTGTTTTTCTAAAGCAAAAATGTTCAATCTAATCCAAAGGTATAAATTATCTTACTTGGTTCACAAGATCAATGAATAGCATAAAATATGAGAACAAATATTGGGTTTATTTAACACTACCTACATTATAAATTTAATAATAATAAAGTCTCTTTTCTTTTTTTTTATGTTTTTTTTTTTTTGACCACTCTTTTATTCAATCTTACATTGGCCATATATGTATATAATATATATATATATATATATATATATATATATATATATATATATATATAAATAAAAAGCACCTTTGTGCAACTACGTACTTCCACTGTTATATTTTCCACTTCTCTCACTCAGGCTCTTTAACCATAAAACATCTCTCTCCAGACTGTCTCTCTCTATTAGAACAGCTGATCGTCGCTATTTGTCTCCATTCATTGGTTGTTCACCATTCGTTTTAAAACATAATGCGACTAGTCCATCTTTGTATATTTATTAACTAATTAATTTACTTCTCAACTCCTAACATCTGTTTTTGTACAAATAATAATAATTGATTCTGTATTATATTAATATATTTAATGTCTGTAATTATTTACATCACAACATATTATTCACTCTGTCATTAAATCACCACACAGTCTAATGCGGTTGTGGGCATGTTAGAGTTGTGGTCAGCCCTAACTTACATAAACCTGTTGAATCTTCGGAACGTCTGGCATGAAAAAATTTAGTTTTACCTGTTGCAATTTCTATATTGAGAAACACAAACATATTGTGAAAATGTTTAATAAATAAATAAAACAAACTTATTTTACTTCCCAGATATACGAAGGATAGGGAAGGTGATGTAATCGCTCGAAGATTCAATGCGGAATTTTCAAATAATGTTTTCCCTGATTCCAAAAATAAAAAAAAATAAACATTCTGTCTGTCGATAACTCTCGATAGAATGAATTTATCGACACGAAAGTTTATGTGTACCCAGAATCCTCTACGGACGACACCTATTGATTTTTAGGCAAAACGGCCGAAGTGAAAAGTGGGTTAGCGGGGAAGCTGGACAAAAACTGTAATAACAGCCATTACAATAAATGTGTAACGAAATTTCATATTTTTATTCAAAGTCCTACAAGAATGACACCTATTAATTATTTTCAGCGGCATCAACTGAGGGAGAGAAGAGATCAGAGAAATCCTAATAACTAACGATGTACCTAATGAATGTATAGACATGAAATTTTAATATTTGAATTCAAAAACCCTATAATGACGGCACCTATTGATATTCAGTCAAATCAACCGAACGAAAGGTTGTATTGACAAAACATTTACTGTGAGGATTCAGAAGCCACTATGTAAGTCAAATATTGAGTTTTAGCCCAAACATAGATTAATTCGTGCTATCTATTCAGTTAGTTATTATGACTCATGCCCGGGCTTCAACTATGAGGTCATATCGCCTACTACCAGAGCGCTCTTTCGTCATTGGTGGACATGAGCCCGACTCTACTGTGAGAGTCCTAAATTTTGCCCACCCTAAATTTTTATTCATCTAGGGTAGGGGTTTTTTAACAAGTACTTTAGCGAGTACAGGCTCGGGACCATCGCTTAACGTCCCATCCGAAGGACGGCGTGCTTAGTTTATTTTTCCTAGATAAAATAAACTTAGGACCTCGGCCGGGTTTCGAACCCACGACTTTGAGCTCAGAAGGCAAGCACCCATACCACTGAGCTACCGGCGCCCTCAAAACAAACAAACCTGCTATCTATGCTACATATGCTAAGAATATAGCCGGTCATTCACCGATGACTTATATTTTTTATATATTTTGCGGTTGTATAGGTATATAAGCTATACTATATATTGTTGAATATATACTATATTTAAGTTATTCCTTGCGATGTGGGTCCTCTTACCTGAGGCTGGACTCACACTTCCATTGTCCTCCTCGTCCTGCAACTCCAACCGCAGCCTCGCCCGCATCACAACCACATTGATGTGTAGAACTTCTCTAGAAAAAAATAATAAAATAAATGTGCTTAAGAACAACTAGGTACATCATTGTTCCATCAGAGTGCAGTGTCTTTCCCTATTTTCAAATTTTCTATATATCTTAGCAATTCGTCACACCAAACTTTCTGAGAAAATATTTTATTTGTTAAAAAATATTTATTTACAACAGGAATAATAATGTTGAATCTTGAACAATTTTTAACTCTACTAATTCGTATATAAGTGTTGGTCTGTAAGTCCTTTGGCACTGAAGAGGTTGATGAAGTCATATAATATACTCTGAATATCCTCTTTCTTCATTTTTTACCTTCCAGTCGATCAAGCTGTCTCTCTTGCAAATTTATCTGACACAACTGTGGAGTATGGAATGCTGCTGATCCATTCTTTCAACAAATTCTACTAAAGTCTCTGATATTGTTTCTATTTCGTTGTTAAAGTCTCCTGAATATTTTTTTTTTTTGTCAATGACAGAAGTAATGAAATGTTTCATTCATGAATAAAACATCTGAAAATTGGAATTTTCAATGTGCAGTTAAAGTTTCCAAGTGTAACCTACTTTTCTGTCACTTAACAGAATAATACAGGGGTCATATCGCCTACTACCAGAGTGCACTTTCGTCGCTCTGAGGGACATGAGTCCGACTCTACAGTGGCAGTCCTAAATTTTGCCTAGCTAGGTTACCATCGCACGAGCTCGGGACCATCGCTTAACGTCCCATCCGAAGTACGGTGTGTTCAAGGTCTTTTCAACCCGCAGATAAAAAACCTAAGGGCCTCGGCCGAGTTTCGAAACTGCGATCTTGAGCTGAGAAAGCAAGCACGCATATCGTCGCCCCGAACTGAGGAAAATAATATAATATATGATACAAATATTGTTTCAGAAGACTATTGCTTCGATTTTTGATTCACCATACTAATCGGATTATTTTAATTGTTTCAGCGTCACTCTAAAGTGAAAGGGAAAATAAATATATTCAATGATTTTTTAATGCCCTCTGGTGGGGATACTTGATACCTCAAGGGATCTACGTTTAATAAAGATATTTAAATGAAGAGATCCCCAAAAGTGTCTATGGGTCTGGAAGAAGGTGTTAATAAAGACAGACCGTCTGGGAGAGTGACGTTCGCGTGACAGCTTGAAACGAATATATTAGAGTCCTGTCATTTGGGAACCCTTCCATTATACCTACCGCAGCCGCAGCCGCTCTCTCAAAAAACTACCTTCTACACTCTTCTGTACCGATACTCTTTTGTAACAGGTAACTTCTGAAAGTCTACCTGTTGTTCTTCGGAAAAAATATATTAAACATAAGTAGGAACTGTCTGAAGTCTCTTATGAAGTCCACCGAGACCGGTCAGGGCTTACCGACACTGCGCCAACTAGTAGGTCCTCTGTATTTCTGGTAAGGTACACAATTTTTTTTAAGTTTTTTTAAAAAATAAACAATTATTATTATCAAAGCATTATAATGCTTTTTTAATGGATTTTTATTACCAATATGACGATTGAAAAATGTATCGAAATCGTGAAACACTCATATATCCCTAAATGAAAAAATAAAATGTCGACTCCCCCCCCCCCCCCCCCCCCCCCCTGTCAACACCTAGTACAGGTTCTTCTTTCATATGAATATGATTTCTATATGTTAAAAAATTCTACAAAACTGTACTGCTTCACTAAAATGACCATTTTATTATTTTGGATAAGTCCTAGCCTTTTCACAAAAAGTCTTTATGTGTTAGTGAAGAATAACTTACAATATAATAACTATTTGGAAAGTAGGAGAACTTAGATTAAAACTAATACATACATACTTTAATAATAATTAATTTTTAAGTAAGCTTTTATGACTCATGCCATCACCTACTACCAGAGTGCTCTTTCGTCACTCTGGTGGACATGAGCCCAACTCTACTATGGGAGTCCTAAATTTTGCCTACCCTAAATTTTTATTCACCTAGGGTAGGGGTCTTTAACGAGTACCTGACATCGTACAGGCTCGGGACCATCGCTTAACGTCCCATCCGAAGAACGGCGTGCTTAAGTTTATTTAACCTCCCAAATAAAATAAACTAAGGTCCTCAGTCGGGTTACGAACCCACGTTCTTGAGCTCAGAAGTCAAGCACGCATACCACTGAGCTAGTGGCGCCCTCAATTTATTTTTATATTTTCAAAAAAATAAAAAGATGAGAAGTTTGGTTATAAAAGTGGAACTGTTGTTTTTCATCTATTTTAATATGTTCACTAAATGAACACAACTATTTTCAAATTAGTTTCCATGAATAAATAAAAAATGATTTGATACACGTTCAAGCAGTGGACATAGATCCGTGACTTTCTCAGGGTTCTACGCTAGCAAAAATATTTATAATACTAAACTTAGATATTCACTTAACTTACCGCCCGAAGTAAGCTGATATAGCGTTGAAGTTATTTTCAACATTCAGTACAACGTACATTTTTAGGTTGTTCACTTAATACCATCTGAATTCTATTCGCTTATATCCTAGCAATTGAAGTGTGTCCTTAAAAATACTTGACATTATTTCTACATTGTTCATCAATTTAAACTTCTATTGTCCGAGGTAACTTAAGATAATTCCCTTTAAAATTTCTTCATTCCATCTGACATTATCTACAATCTGGTGTTTACAAAACTCAATAGCCATTGTTATATTAGCTGAACAAAAATTGTCAAGTCACCAATAACTTTTAATGATCCTAGTTCCCATTGATGATATATCAAAACAAACAATGATTATAACAGTTCTATAATTAGCTATAATGTTAAATAGAGTCTGGTCCTCTTCCATGTTGGTCAGAGGACAGAAACTGTGATGAAGAACAGGTTTCCTTTAAATCGCTATCCGTTACTTCATCTGATCTGACTCAGAACAAGGAAGAATTCTTACGAGTTTTGAAGTTTACATTTAATAAAAAGTCGGTGAATTCTGGACAGTGAATTTCTTCAGCACGAAGATACGTTTTCTCTGTCTTTTCAAAACCAGTCGACTGTTTGTGCGAAAAAGCAATAGTTACGTAAGGGCTTCTGATACTACACTAAATTTAGTGTCGATAGTCGGGTTGAGCTTCTCTCCTTTGTTCCAACCCTTCCCTTCGGCTGATGGAGCTGAAAACTAATAGGTTGTTGATGATTAATAAAAATGTTAAATAAAATAATAATTCAAATAAATAAACATAATGGAAATAATAAATATTACCACATTGCCTGTGGAAATTGTAGCTGGTCTTCTACTAAATTTCGATTGTTACAGTAATTTCCGAAAAGGGCCCTAAAAATATCGAAAGTTCAAGACGTGCAATTTTAAAGAAAATGCACGTATATTGGAAAATTTCAATTAACAAATTTTTAATTTGGATTTCTTTTAAATATAATAATGAGATGCCAAATTGTTTTCCTTAAATTTGCAAAAATGTTAAATCTAATTCAAAGGTATAAATTAAATTATCTTACTAGGATCACAGGGAAATGAATAGCATAGAATAAGAGAACAAGTATTAGGTTTATTTAAATAAACCTACATTATAAATGAAATCAAAATATCAATATCAAATAACAAAATCAAATTACAATAAAAATCTTACAAACTAATTTCTACATCTACTTTAGTCTCTTAAGAGAGTTTAGATTAAATGTACCGAGCCAAGAGTAACTTGACAATAATGTCATCATTAACATCTTGTAAATAAAACTAATCATATGTAAATATAAAACATGTTTCTAATCAGAGTACAATTTTCTCCATTTGGATGACAATGTGAAGGGCAATGAACGCCATTTTAGTAAATAATTCTCATTAAGAAGTTTTTTGCTGTATGAAAGCTTATAGAGACTACTAAATAATGAAAAATAAGAGGCTCACTTTATTATTCTGGTCATAAATTTATCTATGGAAAACTTGTATATTAGCATACCAATATTATACAAATAATTGAGGGATTTATAGCGTGTCGTATATCTTGTCGCATATAATTGGATTTTCTTTTCAATCAATCTAATAAATATTTACAGACTCTTACATTAAAAATGTAGTTTTTAAAATTGAATAAATAAAGAATGAAACTGATAATGTTAGAGAAAAACTTGAGACTCAAATGACAAGTTATGAGGTTCATATTGACCAGAAGAAGGGACGAGTAAGTATCCCGAAATATTGTCGAAAAAAGAAGAAAGAAGACACCTCTAGAAGAAATGCCGGAAAAAAATTACCAATTCAACATCCCAGAGAAGTTTAAGAAACACAGATTTTGTTTGCTCATAGATTGTAATTTACTATTGAAAATGGAAAATAAATATATACTTATTTAAAAGTGAAAATACAAAAATAAATGTATTTATATTTATACCTATAACAATTTAAAACGACATAACAATTGTCATTAGTAATTTTGATGTTGAGCAGTGACAAGTAGGTACGTGGCAGTATTGTGACCGAAGAGGAGTCCAGGCTAGTCCTGGAGCAGGTCCCGGGATGGATTTATGGGGAAGTTTGTGGATAATTGTTGAATAAGTGGATTGGAGTGATGATGCAGTTTTTTATCGTGAAAATTCTGATAACGTGACCTAATAACAGTGGGTACAAATGGGATACAATATGAAATTGGAAACGTAAAATGGCGCTTCGGCAATGTGGCATAGTATAAAGGTATGTAGTGGATGGCGTTGTATGTTTGATTTTTTGGATAATCCACAAATCTCGATACCGTCCAGATGGGTTTTAGTATGGTGTTGTATATTTGAAGTTTGTTCTCAATAGATAATGCTGATCGTCGTCCGATGATTGATTTCAGACATACAAATGTCTCTTAAAGTCTCTGTGTTTCAGTTTGATGGTATAAATTTGAAAAGTAAAAATTGTTGAGTTTTCTGAAGACAATTGGGAGATGTTAATTTCAGTCATAAAGACCAAATTGGAAGGGAGTTTACACCAGTAAATATTAAAAAAATTAGTATGTAATTATTAAATAAACCTAATTACTGCACTTTTTGTATATTCTCATTTCTTTGTCTGAGGGCCCCCAAAACTGTAGATCCGCCATTGGTTCCTACTCTAAATATGTTAGGTCCTCTAAAAATCATTTTACTAGTTAGTTCCCGAATTAGTCCTAGTTCAAATCTAATATTACTATACTAAAGTACTTTGGCGGGGATTCATTGAGGACTTTTTTCAAAGGGCGTTTGTCGGTACAAAACATATGGCTGTTCTTGGAAGAGTACCCACTTAGCTTGGCCATGTACAATAAACAAAACTCCAGAGACTATCAAGTGCCGTCCGGGTCTGTCTCCGCTTCTAGCCACATTCCATCATGATAGTCTGCCATTATTTGGCTGAAAAATACCTGGATACAGAATTTATAGAATTTAATATTTGGTGCATTATAGATTTTCTTCAAAACTTTCTATGTAGGATTGAAATAGTCTGCCATTATTTTGCTGAAAAATACCTGGATACAGAATATATGAAATTTAATATTTGCCGCAGTTTCCCGACGACTTTCATCAACCCTTTACTAAACTATATCGTTAAGATTCTACCTAAATAAGAAACTTAAAAATCTTAAAAAGTAAAAGTCTGTCTTCAAATTAGACATGAAATCAATCATTATATTCATAAAATATGTTGTCGTATTAAATCTCAATCCACGATCTCTTTTATTAAGATGGTTATAGTCATCTTCCTTTCTTTTCTTTTTCATTCTCTCTGTCCTTTTGATATTAGAAATTTTTCGTGTTTTTTCTTGAGATACGGTAAAACATTATTTAAGTCCTCACACAAAACTATGATTTTGATATTTCCTGAAAAATTTGATTAATATATGTTTAAGACACCCTCGATTATTCCTCAAAATACCTATGTCACAAAATTCTATTTATGGTTCATCATTTTTAAATAGCCAAAAGCCTTTACTAAACATTATATCTGTTCCATTCTGCTATAGTCCTGCGTAAATCAGTCCTTAAGTATCTTCAGCTAAGGGAAGTAACCGGACATATTCGTATTTTTCTCGAGCCACATTTAGACTCCTCATTAAAAAGCGGTCAATGTGATTACGTGTATTCCTTAATTTCATTTCAAAATCGTTGCCCCGGGAGGAGCTTTGGATATTGTACTTACTTTTTTCTGTTTTCTGTTCCAGGAAAGTGTATACCAATCCTTCCAGAGAGACTATTACATTATAATATTCACATTAAGGTGAGCAATTTTATTTTATTATTTTTCTCCTTTATATAAAAATATTAATTAACAGGGAAATGACGACATTGCACGCAACACTCCAAGATATATTTTGTGAGAGAACACCCAGATTCCAGAACCAAATAGAATTTCTGAAATATATATTCTTGCATAGTTATATAAGAAGAGTTAGAAGACGTTAGGGGATGGTTTACAGAAGGACTGGCAGTGCGATGGGAAGACCTCTGGAGTCTTGCTATGCGATCAGACAACACTCCCTAGGCTGGCTGGTTGTCCAACCTGCTAATTACTGTCTCCTACCAACCATCCATGGACATTCCTAGACTGCTACCACTGGAAAGTGTCCGACTCTTCCCACCATAATTTTCCAGTCGTCACCGCTAATCCTGTATCGGAAACAGGGCGCCCGTATGCATATTTTCTTACTAAGCTGAAGATCGCATTCAAAACCCGTAGTTTACTTTATCTGGGAAATAAAATTAACTTAAACAATTAAAGATCCCTCCTAGGTGAATAAAAATTTAGGGTAGGCAAAATTTAGGACTCCCACAGTAGAGTCGGGCTCATGTCCCCCACAGTGACGAAAGAGCGCTCTGATAGTAGGCGATATGACCTCGAAGTTAAAGCCCGGGCATGAGTCATAACTAACGGATCCTTGTTTTAACATTAATGTCTGCCGTTTCCCGCCCTTAAAATTCATTCCCTCTTCTGTCAGCCAGTAATAACTTCTAGTGATGATTTTTATAAAATTTGGTTTAATTGTATTCAATTTTTTCTTGTTTCGTTTTGTGTAATGTCATATTTTACTTCTCCTTCTATTTGAAGTATAGGGAAAGTTATGTAATCGGTACGTGTTCGTCCTGCCCTCGTAAAAATACTCTCATCCTCTTCGTGTATGTTCAATATATTACTCTATATACTAATAAGATAAGTAGAAGGGAGGGTAAATAACTGCTGATATAATGGAATGCATCGACAAGATTTTTATATGTGAATTCAAAACCTCATAAGTACGACATCTATCAGTTTTCGTCAGAGCACGGCTTCCTTGTTCAGCACAAAAGCCGGGGTGCCGACTATTGCCCATATTATCTATGTTCCCCGGAGAAAACTTTAGGAAAGTCTGACGTTAGAGCAACCTTGGGCGCTCCTACCAGAGGTGCGGAAAGTGATCAAAAGACAATGGTATATCAAGGATTGGCAGCAGCACTTTATAGCTTTAGAATTAAGCTAAATATAGGCGTAACCATCGTAACCGATATCCTTAGTCTCTCTGTGTGCTTCAGTGTCTGCATTTGCGTTTTTCTATCTCCACTTTTGCGTTTGTTAGATAGTCTGCCTCCCTATTGTTCAATATCATAGAAGGCCTACAATTGCAATCACACCCTTTTCAATCTTTGTCATTCCAACTTCAAGGAACGGTTTCCATTTTTAAGATTATTTCTTCAGACCATAGTGGCGGTGGAGCGAAGCGATATAATATAACTGTACTTCTGCGAAAGATGTAATGCTAAGTGATCTTGCGAAAGAAAAATAACATATATTTTCTGTTTTTCTTCACGACTCCTAACCCGTTTTCATGTTTGATAGTTGGATCTAAGTCCTGATCTAACTGTAGAAACATGTTACATTTCCAACCAGATCTGTTATTCATGAATGAAAGAAAATGAAGTTATTAATCAACTAACTTTAAATTATATTCACTCATTAACACTGCTATCTAAATTTAAAAGAAATAACAGTTCAGAAGAAGAGATCTAGGAATCTGACACATGCAAAACCTGCACGCTACCCATATCTCTTAATTTCTTTTTATTTTATGTTTTAGTAAAACTTGCGAAACTAGTTTCTAAAATCAGTCTTTCTCTGAGATGATTCTCCCTACAGTCTATAAATCGTCTAAAACTGAAAACATCCCCAGTCAATTTTGTTTATTGACTCTAATTGAAAAAAATAATTAAGTAAATAGAATATATAAAATCAAATAAAAAATAAGAAATTGTTCACACGTTTACTATTCGGTTTTCGAACACTACCGTGTCTTCCTCAGTGGCAAATCTATACATGAGTACATAGTATTACAATAGTAATATTAAGGCATCAGAAAGATATACATAATACTATACTATGTATTTATGTATACTTTTGCCACTGAGGACGAAACTATTATTTGAAAACCGGTTCTGGTTAATAGGATGACAATTTCTTATTTCATTTGATATATCTCATCCCACAATATCTTACTACCTCTTATAAAAGATATTTACTATTCGTTACTTTTGGGACGTGTAAAGAAATTCAGAATTTATATTAAATGTTCACATTATCAAATTATTCTCAACCTCAGCATCTATAATTTATTTGCTGATCTTTATTCTAAAGGATTTACATAGTTTTTTTTTACTCATGCCCGGGCTACTCATATCGCCTACTACTAGATCGTTCTTTCGTCGCTCTGGTGGACATGAGCCTGAATCTACTATGGGAATCCTAAATTTTGCATACCATATACACATCGTCCTATCCGAAGGACGGCATGCTCGAGGTATGTTCACTTCCCAAAAGTTTTTTGACTTTTTGATTGGAAATGAAAATATGTACCTATTCTTTGCCATTTCTGCATCCGCCCCATACACCATTGTCCCATTGTAGAATGACTAGGAATCGAATGTTATTCCCGTTGATGAAGTACCAAAAATGTCATGAAGGAGGGAGGAATTTGAAGAGCAAGTCGTAAAGATAAGTTAGGGAGTTGATTCCTATAATAGCAGGAAATTATAAATAATTATTATAATGATTCTTATGTCTCGTTGGAAAGTAATATACATGTAGATGGGATAAAGAGGAATCTATATAATGTCATACACGAAAAAAACAGATTAGTTAACATAAATGTGAAAAATTATTATTGTTTATTAGGACTGTAATTGCATAAAACAATTAATATATCAATGTTAAATTAAATTTTATGGACACTAAAGTTGGGTTTGCAGCCCGTAACGTCTACATAATAAAATAAAGTTTTTTAAACAAAAAAATAGAAGAAATGATTTGTTTTATCACGGTTTAATTCACAAACAGAACCGGATTTAGTATTCTACAGAGTCATCGTCAGTGGTACATAATTATTTTTAAGTAACACACTGTTAATGTGGACACCGCAGTAAATGTGTATGGAAACAACTTCTAAGTCTGTACAATAAGCAGTTTGTTTTCTGAAGCCTTACCATCACCAAATGTGGTGATTCATAATTGGAACTTAGAACTATCTTTTTTTAGTATTGCGAACCGCTTCTACATGTGTTGAAAGAAAGGAAATGTGCTAATTTTTCGTGTGGGTTTGATGCGTGTTTATCTCTTCCTCTACTTCCTCTTTCAGCAATATTGACACGAAGGTCGACAAAAAAACAAAAACAAATAATAGTTCAAACCAAAGACAGTTCAATATTTATGCAAATCATATTAATGTAATGAAGAAAACAATTTAAAAATTGAATTAATAATAAACTGATTGTGTATTAATTTAGTTGTGGAGTGACTGGATCTATACTGGAGCCTCGTCCCACGCGACTGTATCTAGCCTCACGGAATTGTTATGTTCTCGGAAAAGATGTTTACTAAATAGTATGAGTTGAGACAATGGTCAAGACTGTGCTAAATCAATTTTCCTGAATGCAGCGAGTGGTGACGCGAGCCCTCAAATCGCCCACATCCGAGGGCGGATGAGTGATTTATGATCAATTAGATGCATCATTCTCGGGGAAGGTTTTTCTTTGTTGAAGAAAAAAAAGAAAAGCAATATCTGTCAATCTTCTCTGTCACATTCAAATGATGTACGAGAAGTCAGATTTTTATTTTTATTTCTTTGCAGGAAATCAATTAGGCTTGAAGAGTTAGGCGTAAGGATATCACGGCGATCTGTCGTGCGCCACCTTAATGGCATCCTTCTTCTCTCATCTCGCTCTCTTCCTCTGTCTGTCTGTGGTCCGCTTCACATGCCCAGCCTTTTCATGTCTGTTACTAAGGTCGGGTACTGCCAAAAGATGTCCCTCCGCTTTCTGTTTGTCCTGATCTTCCACTTCTAGGTTTCTCTATTCTAGACCTGACCAGGTATTTTCCACAACACTTTATTATCAAACGTCTGGAAACTGTTCTTCAGGTTCCTCGAAAGATATACCCAAGGGATGATGAACAATTGGGAAGCATTGAATATGTAAAAAAGTACATTAATGTTCTTTTTAAATAATAGTTTCTATATATCTTTATAAACAATATTGTAAGGGGTGTCTGTAAACTATTACCGTTTCCAGGTCAATCTTGTCGTAAAATCACGGAATAATGGCTGGACATATTTCAACCAAACTTCATATTTTGAACCTGGTTTTTACAGGAATTGGTTTTATGATACATATAATTTCAGAACCATTTCATGTTTTCTTCTGTTACTATTGATCTTACGTGAAAAAGTTACAGAGTATACAAAGTCAATATGAAAGACATATTTTGAACATTTTTTATTCCACACATTGTTTCGCTAAAGTAGCAAATTAAAGACATTTTTGAGTAGCGAGAAGGGGAGTGAGATGGAGGGGGCAAATGGCAGGGGGAGATCATTTTTTTCTTTGTCCCAAAATCGCTTGTAATCAGCTTCAGATAAAATAATTATAGGTTAGGTTTTATGACTCATGCCCGGGCTTTAACTACGAGGTCATATCGCCTACTACCAGAGCGCTCTTTCGTCACTCTGGTGAACATGAGCCCGACTCTACTGTGGGAGTCCTAAATGTTGCCGAACGTAAATTTTGATTCACCTCAGACAGGGGTCTTTAACGAGTACCGGACATCGTACAGGCTCGGGACCATCGCTTAACGTCCCATCCAAAGGACGGCGTGCTTAAGTTTATTTTACTTCCCAGATAAAATAAACTAAGAGCCTCGGTCGGGTTTCGAACCCACGAACTTGAGCTCAGAAGGCAAGCACGCATACCACTGAGCTACCGGCGCCCTCTGAACGAATTATATAGTAAAGTAATAACATAAAGTTTTATAAATCCTACATTTAGGGTGGGGGATCCCGGCTTGTCGAAACTCAGAACCAGAGCCAGCAGCGACTGTCCGCGACGGAGTCACAGCAGTGATCCATCACATTTAAATAATAACAGGTAGGTATCTGGAAGTCTAATCCAGACGGCTGTTCTATAGCTGGAAGCTAATCTTGTCTGGTTTGGGGGTCGTCCCTTGTCATTTGAAAAGTCGCCGTATTAAAATGATTAATACCACAGGATTTGGGATATTACACACAAGTAATTAAGCTTCAAAATTTCATTTAAATTTTGGGTGGAAAAGCACAAAATTCCTCTTGTAAACCGGAGGTTTTCTCGCCGGATCATTAAGTTAAAACATTTCCTGAGACATATTTCATCATTCAGATGACTCTATACATGCTCAATAGTATGAGCACGCCGTTCTTCAGGTAGGACGTTAAGCGATAATCACAAGCCTCCCTAAAGATCCCTTACCTTAGATAACTAAATGTGGGTGAGCGAAATTCGGACTCCCATAGTACAGAACTCATGTCCAGCAGAGTGACAAAAGAGTGCTTTGGTAGCAAGCGATATGACCTCGTAGTTAAAGCCCGGTACGTCGCAATAACTAACCAACAAGGTCTAGTTAACCCTCAGATCGGAACATCGCGAAGCCCCGATACTCTGTGTTCTTTTCAGAACCTCTTCAGCTTTCTTTAATGAGTCTAAGATATGTCGCTACTGTTACTTCCTACTATTTCATTCTAAATTTTCAACGGAATTTCACGTTTTCCGACCCTCTGATTCCAGAAATTACAGTAAAACTTTCGATCTGTCGATATATCTGTGTATCTTTGTGTGTGTCTGTGAAAATAATATAACTCCCGATAGAATGAGTGTATCGAGATTAAATTTTATATAATATATAAAATTATGT
Organism: Aradus depressus; assembly: GCA_963662175.1. Lineage (NCBI taxonomy): Eukaryota > Metazoa > Arthropoda > Insecta > Hemiptera > Aradidae > Aradus > Aradus depressus. The sequence goes on from OY759215.1 coordinate 16,975,314, forward strand.
ATCCAGAACCCCATAGCGACGATGCCTAGTGATTTTTAGCCAAATCGACCAAAGAGCAGGGGCGATTGGGGAGAACCCCATAAGGACTACTAACCATAATAATAATAATAATAATACATTTATTTCCGTTAAACCAATACATGGTAATAGGATACGTCAATTGAATTTATACATTAAGATAGCTTATAAATTAGATTTATAACTACTTGAGTCTAACACATCTATGATTAGTAGTAATAACAAAACTATTAAAAAAAGTAAAATGAAATTAATAAAAACTGAACAAATAAATACTTAAAAATATATGAGTATATATTTTTAAAAAATTGATACAAGATACGTTCATAATAAGTAAACACCTTTTTCAATTTAATAAAAATTAAGATAGCTATTTTTCAAAAAAAACTCTGCGGAAGTGTCTTTATTCCCCAACGATGTTTCAGGAGGACGTTCTTACGTCCCATAATTAGGTCCCAATGTGCGAGATATAGAAAAGAAAGAAAACAATGTAACTGTAACAATATATGAAAAAAAAAAATATATATATATATATATATATATATAACGATACATTCGATACATCGGCAGTAACTGCCGATGTATCAAATGTATCGCCACAAAATTTAATATGAAAATTCAGAAGCTTCTATGTAAGTCAACTATTCATTATTAGCTGAAACGGTCAATTGGTTTTGGAGGGAGAGCGAAAACATAATTGATTAATTCCCTCTGGGGAAGTACATTGCCGGTGATTCGCCGATGACATTTTTTTAAATTGTTTTCCCAGACTGACTGATGAGGGCAACCTCGAAAGCCAGCCGTCTATCAGACCCATGTTTCCACAGCCAAACTTGTTTCGATCGTTGGGTTAATTAGATAAAACCTTATTATAAGGAATGTTGGTCAAATCAGGTTTTTCTAAATTTAGGTTTTAGTAAGATTGCAATTCCCACTTTTCTCTGTCAAAACCTGCTTTTGTGAGGCCTTCTTTTATAAAAAAAAAAAATCTTCTTCATTAAATGAAAAAAAAATAAGATTTGTCATCTTTAAATATGATTTATTTCCTAGGCTATACTTCAATTTATCTGCATTTATTACCGGATTATACAGATATTGCGTAAAGATAGGATATTTTTATAATAGGACTACCGTTTTGTCAAGCTTAACGACTTTAGACAGACTTCAGGAAGAATGTTGGCTATGTCAAATTTATCACTTTCACCTCATTTGGTCATTTGTCTACCAAGAACCGGTTGGATGGATGAACAGTTTTGTCTGGAAACGGTAAGTTCCAACAAATCCGCATCCCATTTCACTCAAAGAAATTTTGAAAGTAGTCTCCCCAAGAAATCTATAAACGGAAAATAAATGTGTTTCTTAAAATAAATACCATAGAAATGTGAGGAAGTAAATATGGGGTAGATGGCTATCTTCATTCAATCTGATGGTCCAACAACCCTTTAAGGAACTGTAAATGTTCAATTACTCAAGGTTAGTTATTGAGACTCATGCCCGGGCTTTTACTTCGAGGTTATATCGCCTACTACCAGAGTGCTCTTTCGTCACTGCCCTGGACATGAGCCTGATTCTTCCGTTGGAGTTCTACATTTTGATTGTGGTTTACAACGACTACCTGACATCGCACAAAGCTTATCGTCCCATCCGAAGGACGGAGTGCTCAAGGGTTGTTTCGAGATAAAAAAAAAAAAATAAGAGTCTCAATTACTCAGCGTGATCAAAGTACCTAACTAGGGAGAAGTTACTGGTCTTCAAAGCTTCATTCATAAATATACCCGAAGGTGTGTGTTGTTTTGGTACGTCCCCACCATCAGAACTTAATCTTTTCTGTTATGAGACGATAATAATAATATTTATTTCTGTTAAACCATAACAAGGCAATAGGATATGCCATAAATATGTATACATCAAGATACTTGAAATAAATAAAAAGGGTACTTAGACAGACATGTGATAAGTAACAACAACAATAGTAAAAAAAAAAAGGTGTCTTACCCCTCCTCCCTCTATATTTCAGGACGTATTCTTAGGTCTCTTTCTCAGGTCACAATGTGCTAAATTTAGAAAAGAAAGAAAAATATTAGGTTCAGTTAGGTTTTATGACTCATGCCCGGGTTTTAACTACGAGGTCATATCGCCTACTACCAGCGCGCTCCTCATGTCACTCTGGTGGACATGAGCCCGACTCTACTATGGGAGTCCTAAATTTTGCCTATCCTAAATTTTTATTCACCTAGGGCAGGGGTCTTTAATGAGTACCTGACATCGTATAGGCTCGGGACCATCGCTTAACGTCCCATCCGAAGGACGGCGTGCTTAAGTTTATTTTACCTCCCAGATAAAATAAACTAAGAGCCTCGATCGGGTTTCGAACCCACGATCTTGAGCTCAGAAGACAAGCACGCATTCCACTGAGCTACCGGTGCCCTAGAAAAATTATATCCAACAAATATAATAATATTCATAAAATAATTACGCATTACGTTTAATTAAGGCAAATTATGACTGTTCTAATTTTCAATGTTGCTTCTATGTTGTCTAGTTACCACTATATTATACATATTTTATAAACAACAAAATTTCGGAGAATAACAAATTATAGTTACGGATTAGTCCATCCCATTTCCCTCAGAGAAATTTTGAAAGTAGTCTCCCTAAGAAATCTATTTGTAAACTATGTAGGAATAGGAAAATAAATATCATAAAAATGTGAGAGGAGCTACTGGTCTTATATCAATCGACAACTAGTAAATACACGCGAGTCTGTGTGATGAACTGGTCAGCTGATCATCAGAACATAACCTTTTCTATTGTGAGACTATAATAATAATATTTATATCGGTTAAACTATAACATGGCAATAGAATATGCCATAAATTTGTTAGTTATTGTGATTTATGCCCTGGCTTTAACTAAGAGGTCATACCGCCAAATATCAGAGTGCTCTTTCGTCGCTCTAGTGGACATGAACCCAACTCTACTGTGGGAGTCCTAAATGTTGCCAATTCCGGTTTATTCACCTATTATCGAGTACCGGACATCATACACTCTCGAGACTATTGCTTAACCTCCCATCCAAAGGACGGCGTGCTCAAGGTTTTTTCACCTCCCAAATAAAAAACGTTTACATCTTTTAAACATTTCACATCTGTAATTGTTATTATTATTATTGATATTGGTATCATGCTGGGAAGTTTGGCGTGTGGACTTCAAGGGCCGCACTTAGTTACAAATGCCACCTTTGCAGACTCCTAATACACTGCACATCCTCTGATTTAGGGAACAGAGAGGCGAATCACACACATCCGAGAACCTGCTTCTTTTACTTATTTTTTTACTGCCAGAGGATCTGTCAGAATCAGAAACTCTAATACTCTCAGTTAAGTTGCCTACTGAAACTTCCCAAAGACTTGAGGTTCCATACTGACCGACAAGAGATCCTCCCACCGAGGCTAAGAAAAACAGTACCCATTATACTACCAAATTAAATAGACCCTTTGAACGAGGTGGGTGGCACACCTGAACCCGGCTTGGACCGCTTTCACAAAAATATAGATCTAGATTATACATTATTATTAGTTTTAATAATAACCCGGGGACACTGATTAATTACTGGTTTCTTAACCCGACCTCCTCAACAAAATTATAGTGTTTATATTTTGTCGAAAATCAGTAAAGATAGGAACTGTTGATAGAGCCATTTTGTATGATTTAACATAATGGCTAAATTTTGATAATTATGAGTAGACAGATTGTGTGTGTTATGAATGTTGGGATTATGAAAAAAAAGTTAATTGGTAGATTATAGAAGTGACAGTGTAGGTAGGTTTTTTTAAGTCAATGAAAACTCAGTTCTTTGTATCCATGTATTTGGCGTAGGCAGAATCTGAATATATTATGAAACTGTATTTATTAATATATCAAAGTATTCATCTACGGAACCCTTCAAAGTGACCTGAACACACTTCTTTGTTATAATTTCTTGATTAATTAATTTAATAACAATTTTTTTTTTTTTGCTTCATTATTACCCATCATTACCCTGAGATGCATCTATTTCTTTTACCCCTTCTCTACACTAAGATTCACCACCTGAGCATGGCAAATTGCAGTAACTAATTCTGGGATAAATAAAATATATTACTGGACTGATATATCTGTATTACTTATTTAACAAGTAAGTCCACTGCATCGGCCTACCAATGAAGAAGTTTAAATATTTTTTATTACTAATTATTTTATCATTTATTCTCATTGTCAACTCTCCTACTAATTGTTTTTGTACATAATGTAAAATAAATAAATAAGAAATAAAAAAATTAATGGGACTATCGGGACTATTTGTGTCACTTATTTTTATTTATTTATTTTTTTTAAATCTTTTGGATTATGTACGTTTAGATTATCCACCTGATGTTGACTGTCGACCCCCGAAACTAGTTGTGGTGTAAATAAAGTATATTCTTGAACTGATATCTCTTAGTTAGTTATTATGACTCATGCCCGGGCTTTAACTGTGTATTCATATCGCCTACTACCAGAGCGCTTTTTCGTGACTCTGGTGGACTTGAGACCGACTCTACTATGGGAGTCCTAAATTTTGCCTATTCTAAATTTTTATTCACCTGAGGTGGTATCGTACGGGCTCGGGACCATCGTTTAACGTCTCATCCGAAGGGCGGTGTGCTTAAGTTTATTTTACCTCCCAGATAAAATAAACTAAGGGCTTCGGCTGGGTTGCGAATCCGAGAACTTGAGTTCAGTAAGCAAGCACGCGTACTACTGAGCTACTGGCGTCCTCAAACTGATACCTCTTTAATTAACAAGTATTTCCCTAAAAGAGAAATGATAGAAAATCGCTCCTCGAGAAATCTAGGAAGTTTAGGGGCAGTGGACGTCAGAGAGATCTAATCCCAACTGCCGAACTAGAAATGGATTCTACTGTTATTCGTTGAGTCGAGGTTATAAACCAGAGCAGGTTAGGATACAAATAGCCATCTGAAGAGTTCAGGTCGTGTAGTATCGTAATGATGTGTCAAATCAAGTAGGTTTGTCTCTGAGTTGAGTTTAGATTGATCTGATCTCGAATGTTTGCGAACACATCGTTTGCAATGATCAGTCATAAGAAGGCTTGACATGAGGAGGACCTGGTCTTCATGTCTTCTTCTAATCAGCATTCATCATTCTAACACTCTTGGGTGGTAGTCTCTTCCTACATTCCTTCCAAGACATGTGCGAAAAATGATAAAATTAGTCTTGGAGAGTAATTTAAATATTTCGTCCTGTTTAGCTTTCGTTAGTCACTACCAAGGCTCTTTCGTCGCTCTGGTGATCATGAGCCCGACTCTACTCTGGGAATCCTACATTTTTCCTACCCCCAAGTTTATTCATTTAGGGTAAGGGTCATTAAGGAGTACCTGACATCGTACAGGCTTGGGACTATCCCTTAACGTCTTGTCCGAAGGACGGCATGCTCAAGGTTTTTCACCTCCCAGATAAAAAACCTAAGGGTCTCGGTCCGGTATAGCCATAACTAATAATCTACTTGTTTTTACTTTTATAATTTCTTTATTTTGAATATTTTCAATAGATAATATGACCATAAGTAAATTTAATGATACCATTTAAAACAATATATATTAAATATAGAAAAAATATGGCTAATATGCACCGTACATAAAGCCAAAAGAAGAAAAAAAAAAATATATATATATATAGAAAAAATAATAATAATAAAATAAATTAAAGAAAAAATGTATAAGAAAACATATACATCGATAACCTAATGATCTGTATACAAAGCAATAAATAAATAAAAGTAATAATGGTCTATTTACAAAACAATATACAAAAACAATGTGAAAATATTAAATTTAAATAATAATAATAAAGATAAAAAATAATAATAAAGATAAAAAATAATAATAAAGATAAAAAATAATAATAAAGATAAAATAAAATAAACATAAGAAGCCTTTCAACTCGAGACCCCAGCAGTGGAGGCAGACCAAGAAGGAAAGGAGAGCTGAAGGTGACAGGATTACATGAGAGGAGGAGCTAATATGAAGATGGCTGATGTAGTGAGAAGTGATTATTTCGCAGGATGTCAAAAATAAGTTAGTCTGACCTCTCACAGATTTTTTATTTAAGTAAGCTAGCCGGCTTTCGAGGTTTCCCTCATCATCAGGCAGTCTACAAAAGAACATCCTTAATATGTAATATGAATAGCAAATAAATAATAAAAACACAATTTTTGATAGAACATACCTGATAAAAATTTGAATAAACTAAATAATAAAAATATTAATAAATAAAAATCTACAACAAACATTAACAATTTAAAATATCATGGATGGGGACAGACGAGTTATTCCTGTCCACCATCTGAGTCACAACTGGGAGAACGGTGTACGTGAGACTGGACAAACCTCCCATCCCCTCTTTAGAGTTGAGGAGGGGGGACTCTCTCTTCCTTCTTTCCAATTTTATTTCGATACTTTCCAATGTATCCATTTTTCTACCTTTTTGGACATGATGCAGTAATGAGACTGAACCGGCCTCATGTCCTGTGTTCTGGAGGTGTTGGAAAAATTCAGAGTCGCCCCTCCTCAAATGCTCCCTCACTCTAGTCCTCAGCTTCCGGCCCGTCTGCCCAAGATAAAAACATTCACAGTCTTTACAAGTAATCCTGTACACGCCGGATTTGTCATTTATTTGCTATTCATATTACATATTAAGGATGTTCTTTTGTAGACTGCCTGATGATGAGGGAAACCTCGAAAGCCGGCTAGCTTACTTAAATAAAAAATCTGTGAGAGGTCAGACTAACTTATTTTTGACATCCTGCGAGAGGAGGAGCTGGTCACCACTGGCGCTCCCTAAATATTTTTGCCTAATTACAATAGCAGGTCTCTCGGCCAGCGCCACCTCAGTCTGGTGCCTCAGGGGGGGGGGGGGGGGGGGGGGGAATTGGATTGACATGGAAAGAATTGATGAGGTCAATAACAAAAGGAATTATGGAGGGTAAGGTTGGAAACATGAAATGAAAAAATATTGTTTTTAGGACTTTGAAACAAACATCTGTGTACAGAAAAATACTTCCTTATAAGTTCTCTCGTTCTCAAAGTCCTATATCTCCATCGACCTCATTGAGAAGAACTCCTGGAATAGCAGATATACGGCATTATTTTATTTCTTGTATTTGTTTTGTGTTTTGAATATTAAAAAAAAAAAAAAAAAATTCTTCAAGTTTAGATTACTTGTTGATATGTTACTTTTGTAGCAACAAACATGGAACAACTCTTGACAAACAGTAAGTTTGTTTGGCTAAAAGATCCGAACGAAAATGTAAACAATAACATTTAGATTACACAACGCCTACCATACGTCAGGCGTGGTACAGTCCACAAGTGAGCTCACGACAAACCCAACGTACCACACTACTCGGGATGTTTACTTCCATGGCTACACGAAGTATAGAGGAAGTAATGCAATCGGTCAAACATTCGATGTTGTTTTCATCAGAATTTCATGTTTTCCGACCCCCTCATTCGAAAAATGAAAAACAAAATGGATAACTCTCGAAACTTCCGATACAAAATTTTATTGTAGTATCCCATAGGACGGACCCATATTGATTTTCAGTCAAAACAGCTAAATGGAAAGAGGGCATTGGAAGAGGGGGGCTGCCGATCTAATGAATGTATCGACACAAAATTTGGTATGAGGATTCGAAAATGTCTAATCGTATGTAAGTTAATCAGAAAATTAATAATTGTGGTATTTTGTGGTAAATTTTAAGAGAGATATATGTGTTAATCTTAAATAAATTATAAAAATATAAATAATAATGAAATAATAATACGAACAAAAAAGAATAATTAAATAAACAATAAATTACCATATTTCCTGTAGAAATCTTATCTCTTTTCTTTTACTAAATTTTGATTTCTACAGTACTTTTTCGAAAAGGGCCCTAAAAAATTACCAAAAGTACCACGACGTGCAATTTTGAAGAAAGTATCGTATTTAAAAAAAAAAAATCAATCAACCAACTTTTCATTTGGATTTCTAAAGAGATGCCATTTTTAATCATTTTAAATAATATTAAATCTAATCCAAAGGTTTTCAAATTATCTTACTGGGCCAACAGGGAAAATGAATAGAATAGAATTTAGAAAACAAATATTGGGTTTATTTTCTTAAATCTACATTATTAAAATTAAAAACTAAATCCTTAAAACTAATTCAATCTTGTTTTGTTTAATATTTTGGCCATTTTTTAAAAAATTAAGTTATATATTTCTGGGCATATATCCTGTACATATAAACAAACAACAGTACCTTTTTATTGGATAAATTTCACTGTAAATTCACTTATATTTAGTTCATCACAAGTTAAGTCTAAACAACACTGTCCATGTTCACTCAGACCGTCGCCATTCTAACCCAGACCTCCACTTGTTTTCTCCACACACTAAAAAACAGCTGATGGCCGTGTTTTGTTTTTTAAACTGGCATTTGTTTTAAAAGAAATGGTTTCTTATCATTTATTTACTAATTCAGTTTATTTTTATAGAAAAATAAATATAAATAATTTTTTTTTTATTATTAATAATTTAATGTGTGTATTATTTTTATACATCACACTTTATGAGGTTTTGAATTCACAAATGAAATGTCGGGCTCTTTTATGACAAAACATCCCTCTCATCCCCCCCTTCCCTTTAGCCGATTAGGCTGAAAATCGATAGGTGTTGTCATTAGAGGGCTCTGGATTCATATATAAAATTGCCTGTTGATACATTGATTCCATCGAGAGTTATCGCGTTCACAGACATACACACAAACAGAGAGAAATTTCTTTAAAATATTGAAATCAAGAGGTCGGAAAACATGAAATTCCGATGAAAACTCTGCATCGAATTTTTGACCGATTACATAACTTCCTCTAGGTATACTTTTTATAGCTGGGAAAGTAATACAGTAAAATCCTTTTATAACAATTCCTGATGTAACGATTTTCCGGATATAACTATGTAAAACCCGTATCCAGTTTGGATTGCTATTTAAAAGTGAATAAATAAATCCGGATATAACGATGTTAGGTATTCCGTATAAAACGATCTAAAACATAAGAAAAAGTTGTTTTTTCATTCCAGTTATAACGATATAATATGTATTGTACATACGCACATACATAAATAATTGGGTAAAATAGTATGAGTTTTGAACGGATGAAAAATACGAACATTATAGAAAAGGGTTTTAAACAATACCATTTCACCCTTGTTGAATATTCTTCGAACTCCCTTCTTCCCTTCTAGTGCGTATATTCCTAGTTTCAGATTAGTCTTTCCTTTGCCTCCATAGGGATCGTGACAGTGTAAAAATTGAATTAAGAATGAGTTCGAACAAACGTCGCGCATTTTCTATTGAAGAAAAAGTGAAAATCATAAATAGGATTGAGAAAGGAGAAACAATCAAAAACTTAGTGTCGGAGCTTCGAATTTCCCAGTCTACGATATCAACAATCTGGAAATCCAGAGACAAAATCAAAGAAATGTTTGAAAAAGATGTGACTTTGAAAAAAAAAAACTTAAGAGACGCACTTCTTATAACAGTTTGGTTCCGGGTATAAAGATTTCCGGATATAACGATGTATTTTTCTTGGTCCCATCAGTATCGTTATAACCGGATTTTACTGTTTGTGGAATATGATAATATTCTTGGATAGTTTTCATTATAAATATCCTGGCGGACTGAGGCGAAATTTCGAAGGTAAACATTTGTTAACATTCCTGTTCTCATTTTGTAAGAATTTCTCCACTTCCCTTGCCTAAAAAAAAATAATTACAAATTTCTAATACTCGACTAACTAGAAATTACTTACTCCTCATGGCAGACTGTAATATATATATTTATAGGTAATAGGCAGACTCGGCGAACTGTAAGCGAATTTCTTGGCTGGGTCCTATGCGATGGGATGTGTGAATGCTGGCAAACTCGAGCCCATACGTCTTGTTCTCAACGCCTCCCGCTGACCCGACCCGTCCCGCCTGGTTGATACACCGTTTAGCCGGGAGATTTAATTTTAAACGGAGACCCATCTTTTTAGTTAATTAATGTTCTCTCTGCTCCCCCCAGACACCACATTCAGAAGAGTTATTTAAAAAACAGACTAGACACGTCTCTAACCTTAATAAATATTATATAAAAAATATATATAAATACATATATTTATAAGTATCGTCAGGTCAGAAAACTTTAGTTACTCTTCTCGGTCAGTTTTGCGAGTTAATTTTTCCTATTACAGTGTAGGTTTGATTTTGAATTAGACTAAAAATATATTCAGCTGACTGACTATCCATAATAATTATTGTTAACTTCGGAAGAATGAACCAACATTATTCATAATTTGAGAGGGAAAATAATGTTGGTTCATTCTTTCTGACCTGACGATACTTAGGACATGCACTAAAAAATAGTCTGAGAATTTGAAAAGTTTGGTTTACAGACTTGTGACTTTTCTGAAATAGTTTAATATGTGAAGCGAGGTGGGTCAAATTTCATCGGCCAAAAACCGAAATATTGAAAAAATAATGAATGTTGATGATTTTTTGTGCAGGTATTCTAATTTCTCAGCTTTTTTTCTAATTTCCTACACGACTGCTCATTTAATTTCAGTTGCATGCTGCCTCTTACGTATAGGCTTACAATTTACACTGGTTTAAAATAGAACATTTTATTTTTAGATTGAGGTGCTATTGTGAGTGATATCTGTAAGATTTTTTGAGTTGATAATCATTTTAGTATTTTTATAACCATTTTTAGTTTATATAAAAATGCTTATGTGAAACCTGTCTGATTATGTTGGGGAGTCTCATTCAAGCAAAAGGATACAAGTTTCAACTACAAATATTTGCAAATAAGGAAGTTAAAGATAAAAATACTGCAAAGAAATAAATGCTGAAAATGGATGAAATATCAGTTATTATGAAGCGTATTAACTTTTACTCCATAAAAAATTATTAAATAAATTACCTTCTTGTTATTTATGGATTTACTTCTCGGTTTTTTAATAATGTATAATTGTAGAACAATACTTAATATCCTCATTACTAAAATAATTTTGTTTTTTCTATGTTGGTGTTCACATTTTTTTTTATGTTAAGCTTAATGTTTTTTTTTTTCAATCCTAATTATGCGACAATAATCCAAATTAAAATTTCCAATTTTATGTACTTTGGATTATGTGCAAAATGAAATTACTTAAGTAGAAGTATTAGAAGCATTTTTGATCATTTTTCATCAACTCCAAAAGATCAAGTGACCAATTTTTAAATCTGAGAATTACTGGCCACTCTAGCTCTTTTCCACCAGTAAATACACATACATTTGTCATATATTGATAAATTGGAATTACATCTTACTTTCAAATTTTGACGCCATTTTTTTAACCAGTTTGTCTTATATTTATGCTCAACTTGATATTTTGAAAGTATGTTTTATTGAAGAAAAAATAAACTTTTGTTGAACAAAAGAGATAAAATGTTAAATATTTAGTAGTAATTGCTTCATTTAAATATTATATAATTTTCCAGCTTAACATTCAGTCCTACATTTTTTTCGTAACCAGCGATCCCGAAAGCATAAAGTAGCCAAGTTTTACCAGGTTTTTTGATGAATATTGGACCACAGTGTGGCGTGAGCTGTAGCTTAGAATTCTCTCGGCTCTAGCTTTCATTTTCATTAAGAAAGAATTTTAAATTTTGAGAAAATAACGTTACGATCCTTTTAGAAATTGGACAAGAAACGACCGAACAACAACACTAAAAATAACTTATGTAAAATTGTTTTTTGATCATCAGAAGTCATGTTGTATAGATCGTAAATATGGCCTCGTAAACGGCCACCTCTTCATTACCATACGATCACAAAAGAGGCGAACACTGGTCCTGTGCTTGGGAAAACATAAATTACATTAGTATAGGTCCTGTGCGCAATTTTAACATGACATCTTCCCTCGGCTGAATATCAATTATGGACTATCGTAAAAGGTCCGATCAACATTTGAAAAGTTAAGTACAGTTTTTATTATGGTTATATGTAAAATTTAGGTAAAACAGGAGCTTCTTAGATGGGTTTTGTATTTATATTTATATGGGTTGGGATGTAGTCGATTAGAATTTTGATATTTAGTTTTCACCGGATTTTCATGTTGTTTTGGCCCCCTGATTCTAAAAATTAAAACAAAAACATTTCTGTCTGTGTGAGTGTCTGTGAACACGATAACGATTTGGTAAAAGGGACAGAGGGACCTGTTTCGATTAATTTGGCCGCATTATCGGCCGAAGGGAGTTGGGATTAGAGAAAGGGTCTGACTCAAAAACCATAATAACTGCCGATGTAATGAAGTGACGAAATTTTGTATGAGGATTCAGAAGTCTAATTGTAAGTCAATTATTATTCAGAACAAATCAAAAAATAATTAAGTATAATTTTTTCAGTTTCAACCTCAGATTGTAGCATTAAGCCGACTTCTGCGAGAAGACGTGAGACAAGAAACAGACTACAGCAGGGAGCCCTCGAGACTGCCTCAAGTGTAAAGAACGGCTGACCGGAGCGCAGCCTGGTGAGGGAGCCGCTAGTCTCTGACTGGGTGTGTACCTCCTGGCTGGGCTGGGCTCCTGATACTGTCTCGTCAAAGCTGTGGCGCCGCTTCACTTTGTCGCCCCACGTCTTTGTATCTGTCTCCGCCCGACAACATCTCCACATCCTTCAGGGTCATACTCTACTACTACCTTCATATCCTGGCTCATTTCATTTTTTTTAAATATATATTTTTTTCTTTGTAAAAAATGTACGTCTGACTGTTATGTTATCACTCTGGAGTAACGTGGCACAACGGAGCCAGCAGGACTCACGTTTCTCAAACTCCCTTACAAGGCTCCAAGCGGCGGTCCACTAAATTCTCATCAAGCCTTACGCCTCTGCTTACGGATGTGAAGCGCGGCAGGAGCGGAGCTCTTCACTGATGTTTTTGGTTGAATTATTTACATATTATTATAATATTAAAATAGTATAATATACAATTCCAAGTATTTTGCATTAGAAAATTTATCGGTATTGTGCATTTGTCATGTAGTTTATAATAATAATTATGTTTATAACAATAATTATTATTCACCAACTTAATCTACCATAGACATTTTAGCTATCAACATGCGTATCATCAGATATTGCCTCATTATTTTCATCATTGTTATGTATAGTTATTGGCCTAGACTCGTCACATTCAATAACATGAACATTATTTTCTTCATAATCTACAAATGAAATGATTGGTTTATGGCCAATAAAGTAAGAATCATAAATTTTAGACTCAATATTTTCTACGAATCTTGCACGTCAGCGTCTATAGTTGTGCGATCTTGTTGTAGTTAACTTTCGATCATTAACCATTCTCAGTTTAAATGTGTCAAAAAGAAATTTAATCAATGGCTTAGCTCTCTCTTCTGCAAAATTACAATTGAAATCTCCAGCCAAAATCAAAGGTCATATTCAATGATTGAGGAGTCATATTTTCGATACAAAGCTCGCCAAGATTCATTCATCCCCCCCCCCCCCCTTCCGCCCACCCCCTCCTAAACCTTCCTCCCTTCCTAATGCCGGTTGGTGGAGTCGGGGAGGGGAGAGTGAAACTTTCGATCCCCCTTCCCTTCTGCTGTTTTCACTGAAAATTAGTAAGTGTCGTTCTTATTGGTTTTGAATTCACATATGAAATTGTATGTATACATTCATTACAACATCACATGTAATGAATGTATACATTACAACATCACATGTAATGAATGTGTAGGTACATTACAACATATGTGGGCAACAACCGACCCGAATCCGGCCCGCGAGACCTTTTGAAAAACCCAATAAAAAAAAAAATATATTACACTACTTACTCACACTCACTCCAAATTAGGAAGATCGAGTAGGATGGGGTTTGTCGCTTGCTCCTGCGGAATCAAGTGAGCGAGCAAGGCGAGTGAGGAAAAATTCATGTCATCGCGGGTTTGTTTATGGTCAATAAACTTGCAAATGGAGTTGATCGAGATTCAAGAAAACTCACTCCTAAAATCTAAACGTGGAATTGTTCGATTTCTACAAAAAATATCTCGAAGAAGACCATTTTCCGCAGCTTAGAAAATTCGCAAGAAGACTGATTTGTGCGTTTGGCAGTACTTATAAATGCGAACAGTTCTTTTCAATGATGAAAGTTAATAAATCAAAACATCGTACAAGGCTCACTGAAGATAATTTGGAAAATTCTTTACGTCTTTGTATCAGTGGAATTAATCCAAACATCAATGGATTAGTTTCCCAAATTCAAGCTCAAGTGTCTCATTGATTTCGGTGTCGCTACTTAACTTTCGTAGTTTGTAATAATTCCAAATTTCACGATTTAATTATAATATTGTACCTATTTTTTTTCATTTCATTTTGTTATTTTAATACATTGTATTATAATAACATTGTCTTATTATTTCGTGTCTGATATCTATCGCTAAAAATTATGAACACTACTTTAAAGTCCGACGTTATTTTATTTTGAACCATATATGCGGCCCGCGAACGTATTTGCACACTAAAGTTTGGCCCACAACATGTCAAAGGTTGCCCATACATGCATTACAACATCTCATGTAATGAATGTATACATACAATTTCATATGTGAATTCAAAACCAATAAGAACGACACTTACTAATTTTCAGTGAAAACAACAGAAGGGAAGGGGGATCCGAGGGGGCTCAACTCCAAAACCCCAAAAACGGTCGATGTAATGAATGTATCGACATGAAATTTCATATTTTAAGTCAAAACCCATTGAGGACATAACCTGGACATGAAAAAAAAAACCTTGTCTGTGTATCTCTGAATCTGTGAACACGATAAGTACCGATAGAATGAATGAATCGACACGAAATTTCTTATGTGAATCCAGATCTCTCTAAAGACGACACCTACTGTTTTTCAGCGAAATCGACGAAAGGGAAGGAGATTAGGGGAGGCTTAACATAAAAACTAGAATTACTGCCAATAAAATGAATGTATCGACACGAAATTGTATATGTGTGAAGAAAAAACCAATAACTGTAGATGTGAAGAATGTATCAACGTGAAATTTCATATTTAAAGTCAAAATCCTTTGAGGACATAACCTGTCAAATTTAAGCTCAGGGGATTATTTCTATGTTCCATAGATGTTAAGTTAAAATGACGGTGACTACAATGCCGGTCTGTTACTATATGGACAGTCCTTCGTCCCCGAACTATGAAAACTAGATTCGGGCCCCATCGATCATGTTTGTACTTATTTTCTGTGGAGCCACAGTGTATTGCAACAGAGAAAAAAGTGTTTATTAATATGAATGCCCATGTAAGTGTCTGAGTGTAGCGTCAGTTGATGTAAATGAAGAACGCCTTGAAGGTGGTATGTCACGACTTGTGTCCAGTGCAGCTGTCTGCTCTGAAGAAGGCAAGAAAGCATTCCTCCACTTCAGCTACTTCACTCTCTTCCCAGGCACCAGGTGGGAGGCACAAAACCTCTCATAACTGCCGTTGTAATAAATTTATCGGCACAAAATTCCATACGTAAATTTAACCCTCTACCCGGAATATCGGTCATTATGACTGCAAAGGCGCACATTTGCACCGAAAGAGGCGCTCCCGTTCGCATCAGCAGGCTGGCTCTAAATGTCATCTTTAGTTAGGCTAGTGCAAGCGGCCAGGTATTATGACGGGTGTTCTGTCTGCACCATGATTCTCATAACCGTCAAAGTGACGGATGTTCCGGCTGGGACAATAATTAATTATTGCTCACCAGTTCCTTAAAAAAATTGTCGATATTTTTATTTACTCTTACAATCAAATTTTACTCTAATTTAGTTGAAGAAAATAATATATGCTTTTGCAAGCATTTAACTAGTTCCGATATTTTTTAGTATTTATTTATTTATTTACAGATGCAAAATGGATGCTAAACAATTCTCACAACGCACAAGGAATATTGTAAGCCTTGCATTGTCTCAGGTACATCAGGACGAAGAGACAGACTCAGAGGTGGACGATTCGTACGTTCTTGGAAATGTGAATATTATTATATATTTATAAGAAAATATTGATTCACTGCCTGAAGCTGAGGATTGTGAATTCCTTTTGGATGAAACCCCCTTACTGTCCTACAATTCTACAGCCTTCAAATTCAGATCAAAACTTTTTTAGTTCACATTCATCAACTTCTCACCAGAAAGTGAATGATTCGTCTGACGATGAAGGCGGCGCCGTGGCAGACGAATTATAGAAAGTGACAATGAAGAATATGCGTATGATGCTTAATAATTTTCAGCAGAATTGGCCGATGGGAAGGGGAATCAGAGGGTGGCTCAACATAAAAACCCAAATAACTCTCAATTTACTGAATTTATCGACACAAAATTTACTGAGGATTTATACTGACCCTTAGGAGGGGGAGAAAAAAGTTAATTGAACAGCTGGTAAACAAAACGGTGACTTAATTAGTATGCTGCTCTGCTGCCCTCAGCAGAGCCCTGACTTATGAAGATGCCAAACATTATCTACAACAATTCCTGAACGCAGTCAACTTATGGTGTTGCAAATGGCGCATAAAAATGAACTCCACTAAGTCAACAGTGGTAACTTTCACATATAAAAAAAATATACCAAATCCAACCATCTTTCTTAATGACATGCAAATCCCTTGTGCAGAACGAGTAAGATACCTAGGACTAATATTTGACGCGAAGCTAACATGGTCCCATCATGTCCAGCACCTAGTAGCGAAGACTCGCGGACGAATAACAAACTTGAAGTGTCTCCTCGACCACCGCTCACCCCTTGCTTTATCAGTAAAAAGACTGCTATATTTGGTGCTGATACGTCCGATCTGGCAGTACGCTTGTGGCCTATGGGGTTCAGCTGCTAAAAGCCACATAACCAGGATACAAACCACTCAAAATCGCGTCATGAGACTCATCACCGATGCACCGTGGTATGTTCGCAACACAGTTCTACATGCTGATCTTGAAATACCGGAAGTAGCGGAGGTCCTCAAAGAATCCTACATCCGAATGCAGACAGCAATGGCCCACCACCCAAATCCACTGGTCCGGGAAATTGCTGAACACCCACCACCTTTACCACTGGAACGCAGACTTAAAAAGAAGCGACCGCATGATTTTCTTCTCATCAATTAATCAAAAGACAATTTTTTTTTTTTTTTCTCATATTATGTTCATTTTATCTACTTTAAAAGTTACTTGTTTAGGGCAATTAATGAATTGTACCTTAGTTCATATCTCATGTTAATTAGGCCATTGGCCTAGGTATTATTGTTATAGACAGCCCAACTATAATATTCATGTATAGAATAATAAAGTTTACAATAATTTAAAAAAATAAATAATAAAAAATAATTAGTATGCTAGAGGGCACCGGTAGCTCAGTGGTATGCATGCTTGCTTACTGAGCTCAAGAACACGGGTTCGAAACCCGGCCGAGGTTTCTAGTTTATTTTATCTGGGACAATAAATAAACTTAAGCACGCCGTCCTTCGAATGGGACGTTGAGCGATGGTCCCGACCCTATATGATGTCAGGTACTCGTTAGAGACTATTCACCTTAGATGAATAAAAATTTAGGGTAGGCAAAGGACATTCATAGTAGAGTCGAGCTCATGTCCAACAGAATGAAAAGCGCGCTCTGGTAGTAGGCTCTTGTAGTTAAAGCCCGGGCATGAATCATAATAACTAATTAGTGATAAATAATTCTAATAATTGCCAATGTAATCTAATCGATTCATTCAGTGATTTATGTCCGACTTTAACTATGAGGTCATACTGCGTACGATCGCTCTGGTGGACATTAGCCCAACACTACAGTGAGAATAATAAATAAATTTTGTCTCCCTGGGTTTTGTTATTTAAGGGTCTTTAAAGAGTAGGTACTTGACATCGTACATGCTCGGAATCATCGCGTTACGTCCCATCCAAAGGACGGCTTGCTCAAGATCATGTAAATTATATGTAAATTCAAAATCTCATAAGGACGACACCTATTAATTTTACTCAAATGAAAAAAATGAAATGTAAGTGCCGATGTATTGACACCTTTATAATGAGAATTGAAACAATTTTTAACCAAAAACGGCAGTACAAATTCGGTCTTTCAGTTCATCTAGTTGTTAGACGATCCAGTTGCAATACAAAAGCCAATAAGTTGCTAATGTTATCATAGCTGATGATAAGGAGAGAAGCAAAGTTCCAAACAGAAGGGAGTGACTCACTGATTAGTGTTTCTCAGTCCGAATATCGAACTGCATGATGACTGAACACTAAACATTGTATGTTTACTGAACATTGTACAGTAGCCACTGAGCACTGTACTGTAGCTAGGGTCCGACCACTGTACACTAATGTAGTACAGGGACCGTCAGTCTGTCCTTCCAAGAACTAGGTGTGTCCCACTCACACAACCCCTATCTTTTCAGTCGGGTTTGGGACATTCCACTGTGCGGGTCAGGTACACAAAATATCTTGTTTCCTTTCAATTTCGTACGTGTTGTGTGTTTTCGTTGAAATAAACTTAAGTGTTCCGTTATATTATTGTTTTGTTGTTTTTGTGATTTTTTGTCAACATATTGTTAGTGTTCCGTTTTTTTTTTTTTCTCTTGTTTCAATCAATGTGTTTTGGGAAAAACAACCATTATCATGACCTACAACAAGATTAAGTCAACACTAAGGACTATAAAACAGGCAAGTGCATAGTTTCAAGTACATTTAGTTTAGAACCTGACTACTATTTATAATTCAACCTATAACATAGAATAAGAATACATATAGGCGGAAATTTTATTACTATTATTACAGTAAAACCCCTTTCCAAAGGACAGTCACGGGACCAAGAAAATTGTCCGTTGTAGGGGGGGTGTCCGTTTAGAAGGGTTTAAAAAAAAAATTCATTATATGTATTCAGGTACATATACACAACGTTTATTTACTTTTATGTTTAATACTACATATATAGGTAACGAACAATAGATAATTAGAGGGTTAGGTTAGGTTTTATGACTCATGCCCGGGCTTTAACTACGAGGTCATATCGCCTACTACCAGAGCGCTCTTTCGTCACTCTGGTGGACATGAGCCCGACTCTACTGTGGGAGTCCTAAATTTTGCCGACCCTAAATTTTTATTCACGTAGGGTAGAGGGGTCTTTAAAGAGTACCTGACATCGTACAGGCTCGGGACCATCGCTTAACGTCCCATCCGAAGGACGGCGTGTTTAAGTTTATTTTACCTCCCAGATAAAATAAACTAAGGGCCTCGGTCGGGTTACGAACCCACGATCTTGAGCTCAGAAGTCAAGCACGCATACCACTGAGCTACCGGCGCCCTCATAGATAATTAGATAAAACAGACATAATAATAGTTATTATAGATTTTAAGTTAATAAACCAAACAGTAGATAAGTACAGCCTGTTTCACAAACAGCAAATTCGAATAATAAAAAGCAATAAAAAATACATTTTTCAAATGAATTGTTTTGTAAGTGTATGCATAGGAGAGGTAAATTTATCTCCTCATTACGAAAAAATTGTTGTCCGCGTCTGTTGCGAGGGGGGTAAAAATATATTTTTTCTTATACTTCGGGCCGGGACATCTTGATTCCAAATATGAAAAAAAAAAATTTGCTTAATCGTAAGGGGTAAAAGTGTTTCACTTTACTTGACGTCAATAATTTACTTATCCACGGTATGTTTTGTTAGTCTTTGGCGCGGTCCGGATATCTTAGGTTATCTTAGTTCTAGAATCTTTTATTAAGAACAGATTACAAACAAATATTTATCCCTATGATCATTGTCTTAGCAACGTCCTTGGTCCATCACCGTAGCGATTCATGAAAACTATTAATTTTTTTTTTCACAAATTTTTCATTGCATAAAATGTTGGAATGGTGAATCATGCGTGTTATCACCAGGGAGTACAAATGAAGTAAACAGAAAGTTAGATTGTTACGGACGACACTTATTGTTTTTCAGCCAAATCGACCAAAGGAAAGGGGGGATTTGGGGGAGGATTATCATAAAACCCTAATCAACGGATCAAACGGGGCTCAACTCAGAAACTCCAATAACTGCAGATGTAATGAATTTATCTACACAAAATTTAGTATTAGGATTTAGGAGCCCCTAAGTAAGTCGTTAGCGTACTAATGCATTCTTGGCAAGTAAATTCGGCCGGTGGACGACTTTTTTATACATTGTGCATATTGCAATTGTGCAAAAATACGAGATCGAGTTCTCAATGCAATTTCACTTTTCAAGATTTCCTGAACACTTTCGTATGTGTGTATGTGATTACAATTTTGTGAATACGTTAACTCAGAAACGAGTGTGGCTATGACCCTGAAAATTTGAAATGAAGGTGTCACAAATTGTCTTAATCAAAAATATCTTCGAAAAAAATTTGTAGATAAAATTAAAATGCACATTATATACTATTTTTCGAAGGATGCCCAGTTTGCGATGCATGCAGAAAACTGTCAAAAAATGTTGTTCGAAACCCATTTTCAACCCCCAATGCAAAAGGAGGGGTGTTATAAGTTTGAAGCCTATGTCTGTGTGTGGCATCGCAGCTTTAATACGGCTGAACCGATTTCAAAGCGGTTTTTTCGTTTCAAAAGCTGGCATTTTCGAGATGGTTCTTGGCCATGTTTGGTGGATATCGGGTATGCCGTCTCCAAGATATTCAGGTTTTATCAGAACCTGTGTAGGGATCTCGGCCTCTATTACAGCTAGAGACTTGGAGTTTGAGCTCATATGTTTATTATGCACAAGCCACTCCCCCCTAACCCTTCAAAATTTATAAAAATATTTATAATAATTTTCTTTACAATTAAAAATTGTATCTAGTGTATTTATTAGTATAATTTTTATACGTTATAGAAATAGATTTTTACAATGTATTTCAGGTTAAAAACGAATTAGAGCGAACCTAACAGTATATACCCACTCGTACACTACATTTTTCAGGAATTCCACATTCGATTCTTACCAAAAGCCCAGTTATTATGCATACTTTCCCCGGTCTCCGGTACGTACCTGGGTCTGCTATCTCACAACAAACACAAATACCTTTACCTGAGGACCAACCGGAAAAATAACTTTCTATCCCATCGGGACAATGTTAGAGCATGACATAGCAGGTAGGGCAAGCATTCTGCATTCAAGGAAATGCTTTGCAGACTTGGGCAACTTTGAAGGAAATATTGCCATTGCTGGGAAGGCTTAAGAGTTTTATTTTATTATTTTTTAAACGTTTTTCTGTTGCCACCTATTATATTGAAATTTTCAGAATTTAGTCGAAGGGTAAAATGAAATTATTATTTCCCCTAAATTAGGTACCGTTTAGTTGTATCCGATTATACGTCAGAAATCAGTTTTATCTGGTCTGACACCCATAATGGCTGGGGTCCCTCATGAAAGTATCCTCGGACCTATCCTGTATACACTATACACTGCTGATATCCCAACCCTCCCTAGAGTCATTCTCAATTCCTACGCTGATGACACAACCAACCTTGCTCCAGACCCTGATCCCAATAACGCGTTCCTAAGCCAGCAAGAGCATTTAGATGAGATCTCCAGATGGCTATCTCATCTACCTTCACTTTACTCTTTGAAGGCAAAACTATCCACCTGTATCTATGGACAACGCTCCTCCAACAACGTACGGTTTTATTTAGACAGCAGACTAACGTGGAATCCCCACTCAACACTCAAACGACAAGAACTCAACAGATGATATGGTTTTTTAAGACGACTACTCGGATCAAAGTCAAAACTATCTGTTGAGAACAAACTTACAATTTACAAAACAATCATTATGGGGCTCAGCCAAGAGTTCCAACATTAACAGAATACAATCTCTTCAGTCAAAAGTCCTACAACAAATTGTCAATGCTCCAACAAAGTCTTACACAAAGACCTCACCATTCCTAATGTACAAAACTTAATCCAACTCCGCTTCAAAAAAGGTCATTCTGAGTTGTCATTGTAACGCGGAAACGACAAAACAAATGAAAACCCCGAAACGTCATCCACTTATTTTGTATAGGTCAATAGAGTGGTCTACATGCACGTTATTCAAGCGAAAATCGGCGCGTAATTAGGACTCAAATATTTCGTAAAAGGTGCATTTTTTGCCGGATAAGATATGTTTAAGCTACTATATTACTGGATGTAACTACGACAGGAAGATGAACGTTGTATAATGTTAAATCATTTTATATAACATTATGTATAATGTTAAATCTGT
Organism: Aradus depressus; assembly: GCA_963662175.1. Taxonomy (NCBI): domain Eukaryota; kingdom Metazoa; phylum Arthropoda; class Insecta; order Hemiptera; family Aradidae; genus Aradus; species Aradus depressus. The sequence goes on from OY759215.1 coordinate 16,997,725, forward strand.
TGAGTAGATCTTTAATTTAGTGTAGTTTGCTCCAAATAATTTTATTTAACATTATGTATAATGTTAAATCTGTTGAGTAGATCTTTAATTTAGTGTAGTCTGCTCCAAATAATTTTATACAACATTATGTATAGGTAATGTTAAATCTGTTGAGTAGATCTTTAATTTAGTGTAGTCTGCTCCAAATAATTGTATTTAACATTATGTATAGGTAATGTTAAATCTGTTGAGTAGATCTTTAATTTAGTGTAGTCTGCTCCAAATAATTTTATACAACATTATGTATAGGTAATGTTAAATATGTTGAGTAGATCTTTAATTTAGTGTAGTCTGCTCCAAATAATTTTATACAACATTATGTATAGGTAATGTTAAATCTGTTGAGTAGATCTTTAATTTAGTGTAGTCTGCTCCAAATAATTTTGTACAACATTATGTATAGGTAATGTTAAATCTGTTGAGTAGATCTTTAATTTAGTGTAGTCTGCTCCAAATAATTTTGTACAACATTATGTATAGGTAATGTTAAATCTGTTGAGTAGATCTTTAATTTAGTGTAGTCTGCTCCAAATAATTTTGTACAACATTATGTATAGGTAATGTTAAATCTGTTGAGTAGATCTTTAATTTAGTGTAGTCTGCTCCAAATAATTTTATACAACATTATGTATAGGTAATGTTAAATCTGTTGAGTAGATCTTTAATTTAGTGTAGTCTGCTCCAAATAATTGTATTTAACATTATGTATAGGTAATGTTAAATCTGTTGAGTAGATCTTTAATTTAGTATAGTCTGCTCCAAATAATATTACGCTTCCCCTCTGAACATTTAGAAAACCTCCATAAGTAAATATAAGTGCGGCAGATGAACATTACTTGGCGGCAAAACGCTGCCTTTCTAAATACTGATGGTAGGATAGGGGTGACTGAGGTCTGGGTGGGAGGATGGCTACAGTATTATATCATCATCTTGTTAGCCAGGTCGGGGTTAGCTTATTATAGCCCTCTAAGTCCACCCAAATAAGTGGCCTCCTTACTATAAAGATTTATAGATCCTCCCCGCGGCCAATAAAGCGTACCTCACCACTCATCATTTCAAACAGATCTCTTAATCAAAAAGGACTTCTTAAGTATCCCCTACTTTTAATTATGATGCACTTTCTTTTTTTTTTGTATCCATAATTTGAATATGAAACTTATTTATGCTGGATGGCTATCAGATGGTAGATGTGTCTACCTACAATCCTTGATAATTGACCGCAATGAGAGAGCGATAAACACCATCTAATGATCTAATGACCGGTTTTATAGGTCTGGTCATCTTTTGTCGGCTTCAACCCTGGTCTTATCTGTTAACAGAACTGACTCTTTAAAATGACCATAACAAATATGCAGAAGCACTAACGAAATAAATGGAACATAATTTAAACAATTGTACATATTCTTGTGGTTATGGAAACTTACCAAGTTGAATAAATTTACCATCTAATTCATTGTTTTATTATTTAAAATCCGACTGCCTACGGCCCGCACTCATGAAGCTGGTGGCTCAGCGGACGGTAATTAAGTGTAGAAGGAATTCGAGGTTCTGTCGTGTAAATGAAAATTCAATATTTGGCCAACGTTTCGGAAACTATTTATTTCCTTCTTCAGGGCCTACAGAATACAACAAACAAAATAGTCATTATGGACAAAGATATAACTAGATACTTAATAATAATGTGAAAAAGAGATGGAAAAAAGTTTTATAAATAAATGAAAGAGAAAGAAAAATATAATAATAATAAACAAATACATTTTTTTTAGGAATAGATAATTAAAATACATAATTTTTTTGTCAAACTTCACTATATATTCTCAAATACTCAACTAGTTTCGCCGTGTTAAGGCATTATCAAGAGTCACTTATAAACTTCATAATGCCTTAACACGGCGAAACTAGTTGAGTATTTGAGAATATATAGTGAAGTTTGACAAAAAAATTTTATATTTTAATTATCTATTCCTAGAATGGAGTTTTCTCTCTCTTACCACTTGCTTGTTGTATACATTTTTTATACAGTTATAAATATCTACTTTAAAAAAAAAAAAAAATTCAGATTTTTTTCTATTATCTGGGCTGTATCTCGTTTTTTTAGTAAACATAAGAAAGTAAATTTTTTTTTCTCGATAAGAGAGCATCATACAAAAAATCGATCGATCCGAGAATTCCGTTAAACTGAACTATTTTTCAAATTCAAAATAGGATCCAGCATGGCCAAGCCATTTGTGGATCAGACCTCCGCATTCAGACTATAAGTGCTCAGTCAGCTGTCTCCTCCATATCCGCAACAGATCCACCCTATGGAGGTAGTTTGAGCAGTGTACAGTAAGCAGCCCTTCTCATCTGACTCCTGCTCAGTCAGAACTCTAAAAAGGGAAAAGCCGATTGAACCCACTAGTCCTGTTATAAGGGTGCTACACTCAGCTCCGTTATTTCTAACATATGCCGAGGGAGAGAACCCTTAACCCGCTATATTCTGAATGACCCTTGCACCGCTATATTCCTTTTCTGTGATGCTACCAAAGGGCCCAGAGGTATAGGTTATAAATGCGACAAAAAAAAAAAAAAAAAACGGTTTGAAGGAGAAGAAATTATTTTTTATGGTATTCTTCCTGCATTGGTACAATATGGGTCAAAAGTGTCATAGGTTTTGGATTTAGACAGTGAAATATAGTGCTTTGCAGCTACTATTGCAGGTGTTTGTTTCCTTTCCGCGAAACAGGTTTCTATCTACTGAGATAATTTGCACGGACAAGAATCACGGATTCTCGCATGGAAAAATATGCATGTGAATATATTTATACTGGAAACACATTTTTCATTTGGGATACGGTAATTTATAGAGGACTGTGTCCCAGGACGCCAAAATAGCAATTTATAAAACAGTCCTGAGACCGGTCGTCACATGTGCGAGTGAAACCTGGGTCCTGACTAGGAGGGACGAAGTCTTACTCAATACGTGAGAGAGGAAGGTATTGATGGTACTCCAGAGGGGGATAGATGGAGGATACGGACCAATAGGGAGCTGAAGGACCCGGACCTGGTGGTTTTAGTGAAGCAGGGGCGGCTGCGATGGCTGGGGCATTTACAGAGGATGGAACCAGACAGATTGCCGAGGAGGATACTGGAGGGACACCCGGGAGGACAAAGAAGAAAAGTTAGACCCCGCTTACGTTGGCTGGAGGACGACCTCAGAACGATGGGTGTGAGAAGATGGAGACGGGAGGCCGAGGATAGAGTAGAATGGCGGAAGATTGTTGCGGAGGCCCAGGTTCTACAAGGACCGTAGCGCCAAGGAAAGTAAAGTAAGTACGGTAATTTATTGTCCATGGGGTACATAGATTTCCGGTCAGCGTGAGAGTGACATTATACAGTCCATTTGAAAAAAAATCGTTCCCTTTCTTATTACAACGAAACAAACCCAATCATTCTTTGCTTAGTGAACAGCGCCTTGAAAGAGGTTTAAGGATGGCGATATATTGAAAACCAATTGCATTGAATTTTATATAATTTCTTCTGTGTAATAAAGTGAAAAGTAGAAAACATGGGGTGGTCCAAGGAAGGACACTAGATAAGAGGATTTAGAAAGATGCTATCGGAAGTTAATGTTAACAGTGTGATGCTAGGACCACACGTGGAGCTCTAGGCGCCACGTGGGATCCATATCAGTATCTCTCTGGCATCAATATTCAATATAATAAAATTATAGACCTACTTTCTATACACTAGCTCTCTTCCATAGCTAGCTCATACCTTGCGTACTCCTATTAATATTTATCTAAGAGTAGGGGAGGAGGGCGCAGTGCACTTCTCTTTTGTTGCGACTCCACCGGGCTCTCTGGACTGAAGCAGGAGAGTAAGAAGGACGACAGACCCTTCTTTCTTCCCTCTCTCCCTTAGACTCCCTTTCTTATAGCTCTGTCACTGACAATTGTAAGAATATTTGAGAAGTTAAAGCCATCTATCGCCATCTGTCTGGGTTTTCTTTGATTTTCAATCTTTCCTTTTTAATACTGGTTTTTCAACTTCCTAGTCGACATTTCGCTCATTCTCTCACTTCTAACGTGTTTGGTGGTCACTTCTCTGCCTGTAAATCCAATTCGCTACCGGAGATGTTCACTCTTTACTTAACTATTTAAAGTTACGCAATCGTCAAAAATTCGATGTTGTTTTCCCCGGAATTTCGAATTTTTTCGACCCCCTGATTCCAATAATGAAAAAAAAATTTACTGCTTTTTTGCCTGTAAACACGATAACTCCGGATAGAATAAATACATCTACACGAAATTTTTAAAGTGTATCCAAAACCTATAAGAACGACACTTATTGATTTTCAACCAAATCGACCATTGAGAATAGAGGGATTATAGAGAGAAGGACTCAAAAAAAAAAAAAAGCGATACTTATCAATTTTCAGCAGAATCGGCTTAAGAAAGGGTGGGAGAGGATCAAAACCCTAATAACTGTCGATGTAACGAATGTATCAACACGAAATTTAGTGTGATGAATCAGAAGTGTAACAACTATTAATTTTCAGCCATATCGGTTAATTCGTTCAAGAGAAGTGCGAAAGTTTAGATTCATTAGTTGTGAAGTGTATTGTCGATAATTCACTGATAATTTATAAACAGCGACAGCAGTGTCAGAATCGTGACGTTATCCCAGTGAATAAAGTAAAAGAACTGATTGAAAAGACGGTAGAAAATAATGACATAAACTCATTTTTGAACTACGATAACTGACGTACCGTTTGAAAAATTGACATTATGTGGGAAGAGAAATCTTCATATACATGCCAGATAGTTTGAGGAGTTTATGAACCTTCTGAAGTGAATAGATATCAATTTGTCCAACTGAAGCTTGTAGCAGAGTTAGTCGGTTATCGGTGAGAACTGGTGGTAAGGCTGAACAGCGACAAAAACCACACCGACCCATACGTCATCACTCACTAAGACTGATCCGATTTACGACTTCCCAAAGCAGACAGGCATGCCGACGCCTTATCACCCTCTGGACACATCACACTTTTTTTGTAACTCCCACCCTCTTTATGTTTGTCTAGCCTCGTATAAATGAAACCGTCTAAATTATGACCAGTTTCCACGTCAACTTATATATCCTCGACTATCCCAAGGGTTTAGCTTTGTTTATACTGACTGTTATTTATTTAATTCTTCTTAAATTCAGCTCAGCAGTTCTGTTAGGCCTCACAAGGATTGCTGCCTTCACTCATCAACTCGTATTTTAACAGTTACTAAACTAGTAGGCAGGGACGTAGTCAGGACTTTGAGCAGGGGGGGGGGGGGGGGGGGGGCAAAGTTAGGCTACAGGGGAGGGTGGGGGGGGGGGGGGGGGGGTATGGACACCCGGGGACACAGTTTCCGTGATTAGCGCTGCAGACTATTTGTTATTAATTTGGGAGACTCAGACCTCTAGAAGCTCCACCTGAGGTTTTAACATGAGCAGTAAAAATGCAAAGCGCAGCAGCAGCAAATGCACGCTGTGGTTTCTGTGCTTTTAGAATTAAATGACTCACATCCAATAGCGTGCAGTTGCTGCTGCTGCGCTTTTCATTTTTACTGCGCAAGTTAAAACAGCTTTAAGAGTATAAAGTATAACATAAATGACGTTTTTTAGAGAGAAAATGAAATGATTGAATTTATGTATATTTAAATAAATGTAATATGACTTGTTTTGTACACAAGTAAAGCACAATTTTAGTAATCTTGGTTTTTTGCTCTGGCCAGGGGGGGGGGGGGGGGGGGGGGGGAATGTGCCCCCCAAGCCCCTCCCCCCTGGCTACGCCCCTGCTAGTGGGTATAATGCGTCGACATTTGTGGCGGCCTAACTTCTTCTCCAATGCTTCAATGACAATCTCATTCGATCAAATTGATCCTGGAGTATCTTGAAATGCTTCTAAGAAAGCTTCTATGGAATAGTTGTTATAACAATTAGACAGAATTTAACGAAAAAATTGAATTCGACCTTGAAACGTTAAAATTAGTTGAAACCTCGATCTCGGATTTGCCCAGTTGTGACTCAGATGGGGAACAAGGAGCTCAATAGCGCATGTCATCGACAAAAGAGCGCTCTGGTAGTAGGCGATATGACCTCGAAGTTAAAGCCAGTGTATGAGTCACAATAATCAAGCAATAAATTAGTTTCATCTGCAGGAAAAGAGATATAGAGATATGTAATAGGGCATATACCTTAATACCACTTTGTAAAATAAGGACATAGTCTAACCTCTCACAGATTACATAATTTATGCTAGCCGGCTTTCGAGGTTGCTCTCATCATCAGGCTGTCTACAGTGAACCCAACATTTAGTCAAATGTTGCTACCTATGCTGTCTACAAAGAAACGATAGTCTACAGTTTTTATTTAATAACCGGTGAAATAACCACAACCTTCCCATCAAATCTTAATCTTTATTTTACTTGAGGGCGCAGGTGCAATTTGTTGAGACCAAATAGAAGAGTTGAATGATGAAATTCGCCAGAGGTGGGGTGAGATTGCGAGGTGACAGAACCTATATCTGGTTGTGTAGTCCTCTATATATAGGAACTGACACAAATAGTCCTGTTCCTCACATCTATAGCACAGGGGACGTGTCCTAACATCCCTGATATACGCTATATTAACGAAAATATCCCGGAGACAGAACCCAACCAGACTATGTTATACTAACTTCAGACAGGGGTGACTCGCTCCCGCTTCAGGTCGGTCCATCTTACCAATAACAGTTTTAAAAATACCATATCAATAATAAAGATTTCTTCATGTCAGAGGTTGTAAAACAAGTTTTTATTCATTTTTGCTAGCCTAAGTTGCTCTCATCATCGTCTGATAAAATTATTTTGAACAACATTTATTTTATTTAATCTTTATTTAATAAATAAAGTCTAAAAATTAAAATAAACGTATATAAAACTATATAAAAACAATTCAACAATTTAAAATTTCATGGTCATGTTCCCCATCTAAGACAACTGGGCTCAAGATAACGCTGTACAATGAGACAAAATAAAATGATTTTGAGAAGGAGAGGGGGTGAGAGAGTGTTCTGTAAGCGTTGTTGATAAGAAAATCCTGTAATCAAGGCCGACAGAACATGAAAATGGCGCCCGGGCAATATTGAAATTGGCACTCTTAAAGTTACTTTTTTTAGAGTCCAAAATCCAATTGCAATTTGGGGCCCCGGAATTTTGCCCGCTTCATCCGGCCCTTCCGCCGGCCCTGCCTGTTATGGCCACATCACATATATTCAATACATAAGCTGTATCTTGTAAAATGTAGTTAGGTCGCTTCGGTCGCTAATCTCAATTTTCGTTTGATTTCTGCCAAAATCTAATCTCACCTAAGTCAGGTACATGTGCGGTAGAGAGCTCACAACTTCTGAATCATACAAACACACACAAACAGACATAATCGCGAAAATTGTCAAAACCCGGGCATGAGTCATAAAACCTAACCTAATCTAACAATCCAACAATTGACACAATACAATAAATGAAATATTATTTGTATTTTCAATTTTACTTACAAATTGACTACAAAAGTGACTTTTGAATTTTGTGCTGAAGATGGCGTCTCACTTCACTTTCAGAGAATAACATAACTTTGAACTAAAGAAGAGCTGCATCAAGAAAGGGCTCAAGATGATCTCTTGAGGTCGCCAGTAGCTCAAAGGTAGCGACGTTAAGCGATGATCCCAAGCCTCTATGATGTCAGGTACTCGTTAAAGACCCATACCGTGAGTAACGAAACCTAGGTTGGCAAATTGTAGAACTCCCACTGCTGTCAACAAGAGCGACGAAAGAGCTCTCTGGTAGTAGGTGATGTGACCTAGTTAAACTCCAGGCATGAGTCAATAACTAACTAAGATGATCTTTGGGTCGAAACATCCCGTTAAATACTATTGAATACAATTTTCGGAAGACCGAAGCTACTTCACTTAAGATGTCTTCCTCTCACCCTGCATCTCCATATTTAAATCATTCAACGATAATATATATTTTTTTAAATAATTCAATATATCGATAATTATCCTATCATTATCGCGTATCTATATCGATTTATTATCTCAAGTACCTAGGGTACATTATTACCAGTATAGATATATATAACTACTTAAGTTAATGAAAAATTTACTCACTAGTTTGTTAATAATCAATAATAATTATTGATTATTGTATTATATTGTTTTATTGTTATTGTTTTTGGTTGGAGTCCTCACCTATTGTAGATATAGACACTCCAGTTAGGGGTGGGCGGCTCTGCGAGGCTCTCCTCCAGTAATGATCCTATTTGTGAAACACCTTTTAAAGATCTATTATTCAGAGAGTTGAGGCTAACGTCCTCCAACTATGTATCGCCTCATTTAGATGCATCACATTCAGCAAGGCAACGCTTCTTAATTATAACTCTCGTCTGACTAAGTACACTTTCAGTCGTACAATAAGAGACAAATTTATGATCTAACCTTTTAGAACTAAATCATGCATTTTTATTGAACACAATTTAAATATAATATTTCCATTCATAAATGCTTCAAAAGATACTGTACGTTTACCACTGGCTCAACTCCGTCTTTCTGGCAAATACTATCTTAAAATCAGTTACAAAAATAATGTATACACCCTTAATCCCCAGGAACTTTGTACAATCTGCAATAAAAACTAATTGAGGGACGTATATCACCTATTTATATCCTGTCCGATATACTCCCCCATTAGAAGCATGAGAAGTATCAGTATAGACCGATCCAACTTTCATACATTACTCCTGGCCCATAATAAGAATGATATCTCAAACATTTTCTATTATTTAATCAGCGCTCTGAAACTTAGATAATTCTTTGCTAATGAATAATGTACTTTAACTTCCAAATTATATTTATACTCAATACCTACATCCCCACTCCATATTTACTGTCTTTGTTAAACTATTATTAATTTGTAATTACTTATTTTATTTATACTTTTTCTATTTATTTATTATATTTATTTAGTTTGTTAGAGGTTCCTTTATATATGTCATTATTAATGTCCGGATACATTAATACATTCACATAAATAAAATACCTCCACTTATGTGAAAAAGGAAGACCATTAGATTCTCTAGAACAGCTAGAAATTAATAGGACTCGAAAAAATGGGAATTGTTTGAACGACCAGACACACTTCAAATTTTCTCCTTTGTTAATCCCTCTCAGCTAAAAAAATATCCCTGGCAATATTAATCTAGGTTAAATAATTTTCTACTTAGACATATAGTAGCTATATATTGTACATTTGTTATATTGTTTTCTTCGAATGTTAGTTTTTGGTTTTATTTTAATTTTATTTTCTTGTTTTTCAAATATGTGCACAGTTAGCTATTACAGTTAGAATATAGACTTCCACCCCCCTGGTTTTACCAGAGGAAGGGGACCCTTTCACCTCAGGTACTCTTAGGCTAATATAAATATGTATGTCTGGCAAATATCTGAATTATTGTTGAACATTGTGCTGACGATGGCGTAAGCCGAAACCGGTACACATTTAATTATAGGTTTGTGGAATTAGACAATATAAGTGTTCAAAAAAAGTGTTTTATCTATCATTTTATTTTATGTCATTATTGTTCAGGTGATCAATCTATAATTTTGGACCTGTTAATGATAATATAGTGAATGAAATGGTCACTGACTCAATTGTATAAGGGTGAAAAATTATTATTATTACTGTATGTTCACGAATAAAAGTGCGAGATGAGGAAAATGGCGAACGAGGGGAGAATGTTCTGTTTCCTTTCCTGAAACAATAAGTTAACCTTTCTTTAACTTAGTTATCCTATCTTTTGACATATAAAAATATGATAGAGGGGCTTGTTTCGTATGGTAAATTCACAATAACAAGAGTTGTAAAAATAAGTGCTATTTTGCGCCCATTACTTGCTCTTAAATGAGCAAAAATGTGTTCAGTGACATTTACTCTGCGTCGTCAATCCTAGAAGTTACGGGCTGTTACGTCGACTACTTGGACCAAAATCAAAACTGTCTACTAACAACAAACTTACGATTTATATGTCCAATTTGGACCTACATACTCAATTTATGGGGTACAGATAAACAATCCAACATCAAACTCCTCCGACGCTCCTTTTTATGTCACCAATAAAGTTTTACAAAGAGATCTCAATATTCCCACTGTCAACGAATTACTCCAATCCCGATTCCAATCATTCCACAGAAACCTTTCTTCCCATTCAAATCCTATCGCACGCAATCCTTCCCGCCGCTTGAGCAGGTGTCCTTGCGATCTTCTCTCTGAATATTGTGAATGATGAAAATTAACTTTCAAGGCAGCGCTGGCTGGTTTCTCTCATCAAGTGACATTGTTATCGTTTTTTTCTTTTTTCACAACATATTTGTTTATTATGCATATATTGTTTATCGATTGCAAATTAAAAAATATATATTATAAAATAAAACTATATATATATTTCTCGAACTTGGGAGGCCAAACCACAATTATATGTCAAATTTCTTCATTTTAAACTTATATTATATCTAAACATTTGTTATTACCTCAATATTCTATTTTACAAATATAGTTTCAATCCAATGTTTTAGTTGTATATATTCGTTTTTTAATTATTTTAATGCAAAGATAAATATTTCTGTATTAAAAATGTTTTTATACTCTATGTAAATCTTTTTAACATAATCTTTATTTACATACATAAACTATACATAATTATTAAGGTCATGTTAATGATCATAGTTTGGCTAATATGCATCGACCATAAGGCAAAAAAAAAAAAAAATCATCGTAGTTTAACTTATACTTATTATTATCCGGATATTAATTAATATTTACGAAATATTAAACGTTTGTTATTACCTTAATTGGGGATGTTAGAAAAGTAAAATAACGTTTCACAACAATCAATTTCCAAATATTATAAAAAATAAAGGGTATATATATATTTATTTATTTATTATAAAAAATAAATAAATAAATATATACTTTCTTTAATTTTTTTCCCACTAGCGGCGGTAGCACAGGTGAAGCGTGCTTGGTTACTGTGCTGAAGATTGCTGCTTCGAAACCCGGCCTAGGCTTTTTCGTTTTTAATCTGGATGGTAAAAAACGCTCGCTGGCCTTCGGATGGTTCGTTAATTGATGTTCGTCCTGCCTGTTTGATGTCAGGTACTCGTTAAGTAACTAAACCTGTGCATCCATGGATTTACTATGCTTTTGACAGAGATCAAGACAAAATTGTCCATTAATTAAGAGAAGTTTCACTGTAGATTTCTTCCTGCTTTTCGCTCCTAGATCTCCATCGACCTCATTGAGAACATCTGCAATAGAGGATCTGCGGTTATAAATACTTAGTTCTTGTTTTGTGTTTTGAAATTTTTTAAATACTTTCTTCAAGTTATAACAAGGAGAACGGTTACTTTTGTAACTTCAAAAAAAACAACTCTGTATACACAGCTGAGTTTACTGAGCTCAAGATTGCGGGTTTGAAACCAGGCCGAGGCTCTTAGTTTATTTTATCTGGGAGGTGAAAAAAACTCGTTAAAGATCTTGACTGATCATGACTAGGTGGATAAAAATTTAGGATAGAGAAAATTTAGGACTCTCATAGTAGAGTCGGGCTCATGTCCACGAGAGCGTTCTGGTAGTAGGACGATATGACCTCGTTAAAGGCCGAGCATGAGACAAAAACAAACAACCACCTACCTAGTTAGTTGATGGAGCTGTCTCTGGTAGAATTGGCCCACAACAGCCTACCGTTATTCTTCTTTATATATAGAGTGCCTTCATAATCAGATCAAAAAAAAAAACAGGACTGAATGAGTTGCAATTTTTTTTTTTTTTTTTTTTTTTAATCTTTACATGACTCTAAAGATAAAATATTATAGGTTTTTATTATAGATGTAAATCAAAGTTTTATAGCCACAAGGTTTTAGTAAACATTTAAGGGGTCGTAAATCATTGGAGTAAAGTCACTCTGATGGCTATTCGTCTATTCAGCTACATCTAGTTGACGAGTTAAAAATGAACTTTATTGTCATTTTATCTATGTTGTCACGAAAAGGGTGGCTATTCAATGAAAAATTATACAAATATTTAAATATTTGTTGTGAAACAGTCCTTTAACATTTCTCTTTATGGTAGTGTTTTCATTAACTGATAAATAAATAGGATGATATAATTTTTTTAGTGTCTTACATGTTTTCCAAAAAGAAGCAGCTAATCTTAGCCAGGATCCTCAGACAGTCAGTTCCAACTCCCATTTTTTACTTTATTTCCTTTGATATAGAGAATTCAAACCTCTCATCTTCAGATTAACCTACTTTTCACACCATATATGCCCCTAGGGACCTAAGCATCCAATGTTCTTATTCTCTTATCCCTTCCCTATAAGTGGTGGGTTTTTTTCTTACCTTGTCTTATGTGGATCTTAAGATACCATGTCTTTCATGAAGGATCTAGTCTCTCAATCTTTTTAGCAAATCAATGGTCTTTTCAGGCAAATCAGTTAATCTTTTATGATCATATCTCTACTGAAAATTAGGAATCTTATATTTTTTATCTTAAACTTTTAGTTTCCCAACTTCGATATTGATATTTTTGTGTAGCAAATCTCCATGTGGATCTGTTATTTCTTCCCATTATGTCATAAAAACTGAGGCCCCATTTATATGCATACATGTCTTTATTCCTTCTTGATTAGAGGCATCAATAGCCTAGTTGCGCAGAATACTGGTGGTCAACAGACGAAAATTTTATAAGCCATTTCATACACAGGGAAAGAAAAGTTCGAGTTACGTAAAACCTTGATCCGCCCACTGGTGGCTCAGAGACCTGGAACAACCCTAAATCAGATGAACTGGATCATCAAGTTCGAAATGAAGATTCTTCGCAACATACAAGAAGCGTCACGCGGCAGTGATCTGTTGCATGCAGAGCTCGGAAACCAAGGTTACGATGGCTGGATGGGAAGGGCTGCTATAGCGCAGCCGCAAGAAACCTAGAACACTGAAAGTTTACAGCTTGAGGGGATGAAGTTTCTTTAGTGGGTTGCAACGCCATGTCATTAAGACAGCGCTATGCAACGCTTACATACTCATATATTATTTTTGCCTTGATTATTGTTTGCTCTTACTTCCAACCTTCACCCTTAGTTTACAGGTAGACATCAGAAATATAATTAATATCCGAAACGCTAGAACCCAAGCCTCCAAAGCCGGTAGCCAGTGACTCTAACCCTTGTATACCTAGGCTGTTATTAATGATCATCCTAGCCCTGTTCTATTTTGTTCGCCTTTGTCTGCTCGTTAGCCGAACTCCTTCCAAAAAGATTCGTTAACCTGCATATGGCTACCCACTTCTCCTGTCTCTATCAGCCGTTGATTTATTCTTAGGGGACAGATTCCTTGTGAAGGTGGATGTAAAAAAAATAAAATAAAATAGAGACGATATTTTTTCTCTAAATATTACTTTTTGAGCTGGGTTCAGCGGGGTTGGGGGGGGGGATTAACCTCTACTCTCCCCATACCTATGCCCTTGGAGTGGTTAGTGTTACTATCCTGTGAGTAGGCCTCAGTGGTTGAGTGGCTAATGTTGCTATGATTATAGTATTTTTAATGGTTCAGTGAGGGCTTTATAAGTTGTGTGGTTAGACTGGGTGGCTATTGTCTTGACTGAGATCGGCCTATGGAGGCTCCAGTGACTAGTATTTATCTCTCTAAGGCAAGGCGCAGTTGGGTGAGATGAAGCAGAGAGCGAAAGTTGAAGGCGCAGTTCTATCACCATGGAGAATTCAGCATTAAGGATGAATTTTCTAATGAAAAATACAAGAATTATTACCAGAGTTTACCCCAATCTCTGTCGCAACTTCTTCCCATATCTCTGATTTAAATCTACTTCTCATGTAGTCTCCATGACAAGTGAGGTACAACGTCTTTCTCCCACGAATTGTCTCTAGAAGTTTTTCTTCCATGTTGAAAATGAAAAAAACACTGGGGCTGTCGTAACTCACGCCGTGAAAACTGTGAACGAACACAGACCTTCGCATACTCACGGCACGCAGAATCTAAGTCACTTCACGCTGTGTATGAACAATCGCGGTTGTATTCATTTCTGTATTTCACAGCAACTTGCTGTAAGTTATCCTGCGTCACCTCAACTTGCGCCCTGTCTAAAAATTAACATTTATTTTTTTATTTGTCAAGAGAAAGGGTTGGTGGCATCCGGTTGTCTTCTTTGAGTCCCTCCTAACAACTCCGCTTCCACAGTACGGATTTTCAAGAGTTCAACACCCAACTTAGGCGCAAGCTCGACTCAGCTTAACTCAAAAAACCTAATAACTGCCGAGGGAATGAATGTATCGATACGAAATTTAGAGGCGTATCGATAGCGAAATTCATTTATGAAGAATCAGAAGTCGCGTATAAGTCAACTATTGATTTTTTCGATTATCTCAGATAATAACTTCATGTTTGCTACGTGATAACTTTTCTCTGACCTCCTTGCTATTATATTGATATTTTAATAGAATGGAGGTTATTGATCCCAACAACTCTTTTTATTATTCCGGAGTGTAAAAGATGCATATGAATGAGTAGGCAGATACATCGTAAAATATATCAAGAGGGTTTCTTCCTAGCCGGGTATTTGTTATTCTTTGTTGGTCGGCAATAAGAAAAAGGAGATGGGTGTATTTTATCGACGACAATGAATGCACTTTTACGAGGTCTAGGTCTAGCGTTACGTGCTCCATTGTAGGACTTGCACTTACTGACGGTGCATCTGTCCGCATGAAGATGCTGTAAATATAAATATATCTGACATGACCACTGGGGTGCTTTGAAACCATTCTTTACAGACACAAAACGTTTAAAGAAGGCATTTCTGACAGCTAAATTACCCTTTTGACTCAGATAAGTGTTTTTCTGGGAAGTAGCAGATAGTAAAAAAGTTATAACGATTTAGAAATGCGGTATTTCAAATAAAGACATGTACTTTCTCCTTTCTTATAGTATAAGGAAGTATTGTAATCGTGCGAAAATCCGAGAGTTTTCAAAGGAATTTTACTTTTCCCCAGAACGCAGACTCGACAGAAAATGAAACGACGGTTTGAACTGCTCAAAAGACTACTAGACTAGCGATCTCAAGTTTTCCTCAATCACAAACTGAGTGTCTTCAAAAGCGTTATCATACCTATCCGGACATATGGGGTTCAGCGCTGAGGTTCTGCAAAGCCTTCTCAAACCAAAAGAGGGTATTCAAAATATACTTCTTCGAACAATCACACAATGCCCACACTACATAACATTACACAGAGATCTCAACAGATCATTCTTACACGAAGTAATGAACTTCAAACAGTACACTAATTTGCACAAGTTCACACTTCGCCCTCCTACTGGAAGCTATGAGGCTCTCCACGACCACTAGATCGTCGTTGGCCACGTGACCTCCTCCTCAGGAGGCAGTGATGCTGACCATCAAGTGACGCAAGTTTTTTTTTTTTAAATTGTCAATTAAGTTGTGAAAAAAATAAATAAAAAAGTAATGAACTTGACATTGGAAAAGCAAGATGGGATATGAAGATGCACATGTGACAATTTAGATCTGGACGAAATCAGACAAAAATTAAGACCACTTTACAGACCTTACTCCTTAAGTTGTAGAGAAAACTTATAAATATAAATTATATATTATAAGTTCCAAATCATACATGTACAACAGGAAACAATGAAACGTATAATTCCTTTGAAAACTCGATCTCAGTTTTTTGTACGATCACGCTAGTTCCTTATACTAAAAGAATAAGACATTTTAAAAATTCACTAGTAAAATAGTGGCTCGAGTAGAATACAATTTAGGCGAAAGAGCCGTCTGGACATCTCCTGGATTCATAGAGACGATTCTTTTTTGTAACCTGTAAGTAAGTACTGAACTTCCTGTCAAATAAGTTATTACTTAATGGAGTAGGTTTGAAACAGATTGGCCTTCATTCAGTCCAAAATATATTTATATTATTTTTGATAACGTTAAGGAATTATCAATACTTTGATGGTAGTCAATATCAAAATTTGATAAATCAAACGCCAAATGACCTGGTAGTGTTTTTATAATTTTTTATAATATAGTTAATTTTTCTTTTATAATAATTTCTTTCTGCTGAATTTTCACTGGTTTCAAATCAAATATATATTTGAAATAAATACAAAATGAAAAATCAGGGATTTGAAAACATGAAGTTTTGAGAAAACAACCATTTCTGCTCTATTAGATAACTTTCTCTATACTTCGTACTGGGGAAGTAATAAGTCCTAATACATTATTATTTTAATTAAACTGTTCCTTGGTTGTTTGTTTGTTATTATTTAGACTTCGCACTTGTAATTAATAAGAGTATTGTTTGTACTCGGAAAATTGTTAGTTTCCATTGACATTTTCATGATTTATAATTGACATAGGGTTGCCTTTATGTCGACATTTCTTCAAGTCAATACTGTTTCATCTCGCATACTCCAGTACCTACTAAGATATTTTTAGAAAAAGGTCAGTTTTTTTTATTGTAGCCTATCTAACGAAATAAAAATGAGTGTGACAGGGTTTGACGGTGTGTTAGGGGGATATATTATAAGGGTGTGATTTTGGGGGATAAGCATGAATGCTGTGTTCATGACCCCAATTTACCCTTCCATTTTCTCTTCTTAGCTCTACACTTTTGCTGGATATCTGCTCTCTGTTCCCTTCAGTGAATTAAATATACTGACTATGTAAAGAGCAGACAACAAGAGGAGTAAACGTAGTCTTTAGTATAAAGAAAAAAATACAAAAAACTCGTTCCGATATTGGGTTCGTTGAAGCTTGCTCTTCGTATTTGCTTTATTTTTAGGTCATATTTCGTATTATGTAGGTCATATTTTTAAGATCATATGTCCCATATTTTTAGACCATAAAGATCCGTGTTCTACTAATCATCATAGCTGACCTTGTCCAACATCAGTTTATTTTAAGCGATAATTTATGGTCCATTTTGAAGTGGAACATACAAAAAAGCCCAAGTAATTGATCAATTAGCATTGAGCCCCCAATATTTAGCATGCTAGAAGGATAAGGATCCTTCAACAGTTATGGTTTCCAGTTAACCCTTGCCCCTAGGTAATGTCTTGTTGTGTCTGTCTGGGAACATCCCTCCGGTTTATGACCCTCATATAACCAGTAATGGTTATTTAACAGGTCCCTTCCAAGATTTACTACATTGTCTCTTAAAAAATAATATACTCTGACAATACCCCCTAATCATTTAATATTTAAATACGTCGTATTGGTAATTTAATAATAATTATTTTGAGGTTCAGGAAGAATATATTTGATTGGAGACCAGTATAATGTTAACTTCATAAAGGTGGTTTGAACATTTTTTAAATGTTAATTACCGTAACTTGTGTAAATGTTGATATAACGATATAAGTAATGATAATTTCTTAATTGTGGAACATTATAAAAAATAATATAAATATATTTTGGACTGAACGAAGGCCAATCTGTGTTGTACGTGTGATTTCGAACTTTGTGTGTTTTCTAACTCTGAAACCATTGTAATAACGAATTGAACTTTGGGATGAAAATGTCGTATGTGCTAACATAGATCTAATAAGATTTTGGGAAAATTTTAAAAAAATCATATTTATGACCTAATCAAATATCATTTCAAAATAAAAGGTGCAGTGAAACGTGAAATTTTTATATGGAATTCGATTTTTCGAAGTCCACCTAGTTTGCCAGATACATGCCGAAAACTATGCGTCACTTTTACCATCACTTGCCCTTATGCACAGCCTGTGTCCACCGGAAAGAAATGTTTCCCAACAGTGAAAGAATTATCCAATTTTAAGTAGTTTACGAGATTACCTCAAATACAAATATTTACGAGATTACCTCAAATACAAATATTTACGAGATTATCTCAAATACAAATATTTACGAGATTACCTCAAATACAAATATTTACGAGATTACCTCAAATACAAATAATTAAGGAACATAACATTTTTCTTCAGCGTTGTAGAATTGTTTTCTTCTTCTTGCTTTCTTATAGAACATTTTCTTATAGGGCCAACTGAAAAAAAAAAAAAAAAAAAAAACAGGCAACAGTAAAGAGTTATGTTACCAATCACAGTACCTACATATTTTAATATGAATTCCATTCAAAAATTGGTTCTAATAAAGAAAGGAAGTAAGTGACAGAGATATAAAAATAAGTGGATAAATGAAAACGTCTGCCAAATGCTTACATTATCATTTTCGGAGTTGGATGGCTCAACCAGACCTGAGTTTATCCTATCTCTCTTCTTTTGATAAGAGTGGAAAAGAGGAGGAATGGGGAAAATTAATTTTTAAATAGGACTAACCGTATTCTCGTAAATCATGCATACAACTAAAAAATACGTTTCGAGACGACTTTCGAAAAAATGTGTTTTTAATAAAATGAAATTTTAGGTTATTAATGGAGGGTTTAGATATGTGTTTTGTCCTGAAAGTGTCTGCAGGCTCTGTACCTTAGACGAAAAGGACGACCTCATACACTTTTTGTTCCATTGTCCCTCTTTGTGTCCCCAGGCAAACATTTCTCTTCAATTATCTCACCGATAGACCAGAATACGACTCAGAACCAATTGTGCATTTCTTAAATAATTTAGTTAATTAAGTAAAATTAACAATTTATTTCTATTTTTTACTGTTGAATTGAAAATAAAGAATAATATAATTTAATTAATTGATTAAGATGGATATGTACTTTTTTTTTTATTTAGTTGCTATATTGCTTATTTTGTATATACATATATATATATTTTATTTTATTTTATATAACTATAAAAATAAGAATTTTGTACATTTATTGCCATAAAGGATTGCCATAAATGCAATAAAAGTTTATCTATCTATCTATAAAATGTGCCTTAAATTTTCTCTAAAACTTTTATTTGAAGTGATTTTTGATTAGGCGGTATCTTGTAAAATGTACTTAGGTCTGTAATTTTCGGTTGATTTCGGCCAAAATCTAACGGTTCTAAATTAGGAAATGTGACATCTTCATTCATATCCCGCCTTCATCTTCAAATGTCAAGCTCATTAGTTTTTTTAATTCTTTTTCTTCACAATTTAATTGACAATTTTCGCCCGGATTACGAAATACATGTCGAAAACTATTCCTTCACTTTTACCATCACTTTCCCTTATGCACAGCCTATGTCCACCGGAAAGAAATAAGTTTCCCAACGGTGAAAGAATTATCCAAATCTGTTAAGAAGTTTTCAAGATTACCAAGATTACAAGATATAAAAAACAAACATTCTCTCTTTAAATATTAGTATAAATATGAGGGGTTGAAAAAAAGACCAAGGCCCATTTGGGCAGCGAAACAAGGATATGTTTATTTGAGCGTAGCTCAATCTTTAGACGACTCGTGTGTTTCGTTTGTGCCCCTCCTGCATTAAAACTGTTTATCTGATCCTGATCAATTTTTGCATATTGATGGATGTCAGTCACGTGAAGGTTGTTAAAAAATAATTTCGAAAATCGGACGTACCACGGAGAAATAATCACCGAAAATATGTTCATCCATAGACTTCAATGCTAAACGTTCAAATTCTTCTCAATCGACAATCGATAATAACTAAAATCGAAGTACCATCGAGGAATAATCACTGAAAAAAACAATGAAACTGAGACCGTTGTTGGAAGACATTGTTGCGGTGCTGCGCGTGAATTATAAAGTTCGGCTCGGTGGCTAATGAATTTAAAGTTCAAGGTATAGGCAATTTGAGTCACGGCTCCGCTCAATATTTGCAATTAGCAGAATGCATTGAATACCTAGTATTACAGATAAGCAGGTTGTAGCTGTTTGCAGGAGGATGCTTTGATAGGTTGGACGGCTCAGCTGAACCGACTAATTATCTCCTTCTGGTAAGACAGACACTTTATAGCGGTGTCCAGGCCTTGTACTCCACCTCTTGTCCGACACTTCTCAGGCCGCATTCCTCCTAACAGGATATCTTAGCCCGTGCTACATTGGCAAATTAAATTTTATGTCGACCATTCCTGCTGATCCCTTATCGTAGCTCCCAATACATTCTCAAATTGGAAGTTATTCCATGGGCCTCTTTATTACCATCTTAATGGTATTTTTTACTTCCACAGCTATTCGAAGTATAGAGAAAGTTATGTAATCAGTCTGAAATTCTATGTTGAGTTTTCACTGCCATTTCCTGTTTTCCGACCCTTTGATTCCAAAAATGAAATAAAATTTGATGTGAACACATTGATTGTCTGTGAACACATTAACTCCTAGTCGAATGAATGCATCGACACAAATTTAATATGTGCATCTAGAACCCCATAAGGCGTCACCTTGTTGTCAATTATATATGTGCATCTAGAACCCCATAAGGACGACACATTGTTGCTAATTATATATGAGCGGGTTAGAAGCAAAGGGATGTAAGTGACAAAAATGTCATTTCGAGATAATTACCTTCAAATTTATAGTAACATCGTAAATTCAGGTATTTTCCACTAGATAGCATTACTGGTACTAACAATCGTTCTGATCATTAGCCAGTAGTCAGGGTAGGTGTCAAGGAAGATGTTAACACACATATCTCCATTTCAGCCGAATTGTCACTTACATCCCTTTGCTTCTAACCCCCTAATATGTGCATCTAGAACCCTATAAGGACGTCACATTGCAATGCATTGTTGTTGCTAATTATAAATGTGTATCTAGAACCCCTAAGGACGACACCTTGTTGCTAATTTTATATGTGTATCTAGAACCCCATAAGGACGACACCTTGTTGCTAATTACATATGTGTATCTAGAACCCCATAAGGACGTCACGTTGTTTCTAATTTTTTCCTCCTGCATTTTTCCAGAGGGCCTCTACCGGCACCTGCTTGAAGGTCGATTATCTGGTCGATAAGAAGCCACTGCATAGGAGCCATTAAAGGGAATAAAATCCATTACTGCTCCTCGCTCAACATTAAAATCAATAAACAAAAAAGTAAATTAAATCCATCATCCATTAAATCCAAATATAAAAAATGATCTTGCCGGAAGTTAAAAAAAAAAAAAAAAAAAAAAATAGATTTGAAACATGGTTGTTATCTTGAGAGTAGTGTCGTCTAAGGTGAACAGTGCCCGGAAGTGAGATATATCTCTTCCTCCTTTCCGAAAATATATAAACATCGTGATGCCCCCCCTCTGCTTTTCCGAATATACAATAAAGGTTGAGAACCATTGGCCGTCCTTCCCCAGGCATGTTAGTCCTACAACGTCATGTTCCTGTTAGATTTGTATTGCAATACTAACATGGAGTAATTACCACGCCCTTTCACCCTTTTTTCTCCCTTGGGTTTTATGTAACAGTTTTTCCATAAATTTCCTATATAACTTTTTGAAATTATCAAAATTATTTCCTCATCCACGGTTGGTTATTCTCCCAAAAATCTTCGAGAAAAAAAAAAAATTGTATTTGTTACTTTTGTTAATTGATTTGTTAATAAGTTCCCATTTATACTAATGTATTAGAAGAGCTTAATTGAAAAGAATAAGAATTTTTCAAAATTAGTTTTTAAGAGCCCCACAATATTGCGGGTGGTCCACAGGTTAAAAATTGTTTGGGATGTTTTTAATATGTTTTTTGTAGCCATTCCATAACTCTATGTTAAGGACACCCTAATTACACGGATTCCAAGTACCCTTAGGGGTAGTTAGCCCAATCGGGCGCTGAATAATGACCTGAGACAGCGGTCAACAAACAAAACTTCACTTTGGGGTTTTAAACGAATAACATTGTTCCAACATTAGATCAACTAAATGTGCTGCGTGGGATTGTGAGTACTTGTAGGGACCTAAGCATTCAATTCTCTTATCCCTTCCCTGATAGCTCTATTGAGAGAGTCATAAAATTTCTAGTTTTAATTAGTTTAGGGATTCTTTAATGGGTCACAGGATCGGGACCGCAATTTAACATCCCTTGAAGGACAAAGTTTTGTTACCTCCCAGATAAAAAAGTCGAAGGGCCTCAGCCGGGTTCGAACGCTCCATTTTGACAACATGCGATGCGGAGTTTTGAACGGAATTTCATGTTTTCCGATCTCAAAATTCCAAATATGAAAAATAAAATCTCCCTATGATTGTGTCTGAGCTCGATAACTCCCGATAGAATAGATTTATCAACACGAAATTTTAAATGTGAATCCGGAACCCTATAACGACGATATCTATTGATGTTCAGCCAAATCGACCCCAAAGGGAGGGAGGGATTAGGGGAGAGGCTTAACTTAAAAATCTAATAACTACCTATCGTTGTGATGATTGTATCGACAGGAAATTTCATTTTTGAAGTTAAAACTTGTCAAATTTAAGCGATATCAGCCTAAGGGAAGGGGAGGCTCTGGAGAGGGGCTTAATCCAAAAACCCTAATAATTGCCAATGAATTGATCTAGGCAAAATTTAGTTTAAGGATTTAGGTACCCATATGCAAGTCAACAATTGAATATTTGCGCAAATGGTCTACTGGTTTCGGAGGGGGGAGAGGGGGGGGGAGACAAAAAAATAATTGATTAATTCGTTCTCGGGAACAACATAGCCGGTGATTCACCGACGACTTTTTCCTGCTGAGAATATGACCGTCAACAACGATTGCTGGGGTGGAAGGTTGAAGGCATTATTGGCGAAATTTTATAGGAGGCAACAATCAAATACAGTGGAATCCCGATATTTCGTATCCCGATTATTCGTATTTCCGGCTAATTCGTACAAAGTTGCCGGTCCCTAGAGAAAATCCCAATAAGTGGTATAATAACAATGCATTTTGGACCCCTCGGTAATTCGTATTATTTTTATGCTCGAGGTCACTTAAAAAGTCTTATAATTCGTATTTCCAGCTTAAAAACCTCGTTAATTCGTACTGTTTTCAAGAGGGGGAGAGAGGACAGTGAGAGACGAGAGAGCAGAATGAGTGCGAGATAAATGTTTTCTAGGAAATCACGTGATTCCTACAGAACCAAAGAGGAGAGCGAGTGAGAGAGACAAGTTGTCTATTAAATCTCATGTAATTCGTACTCTTTTCACTCAAAGGAAATGAGGAGAGGGGGAAAGTTTTAGGATTTTTTTTTTTTTTTTTTTTGGCCTTATGTACGATGCATATTAGCCATTGTCCCTGAATTATATAGTTTTTTACGACATCCATGGCCCCGGGAGGGATTTCTATCTACGAAATAAAACTCTCTCCCGGACTGGATTCGAACCCGCAAACTATGGTGAGACCATGCGACCAAAGCCCTACGCTCTAGCCCGCACGGCCATCATGGCTCCGGTTTTACTCTGGTCTCTCTTCAAAACGAATAAATGTTTCGTCTTTTTTTTAGGAATTTTATTGATCTTTTCTAACATTTTTTCGAACAAATGTTTGATTGGTATTTATTTAATCCAGAACATATGTACATATTTTTTGTTGCATGTATTGTTTATTGTATAGTTTAGTATAAAGCAGTGTTTATTGCATAGTTTTTATTCTTACCACATTGTACATCCTTCTTAATACATACATATTTGCATTAATACGTTTTTAATTTTTTTAAATTTTGTACTCCCGATAATTGGTAATCCCGATAATTCGTACCAAAACGTCAGTCCCTTGACCATACGAATTATCGGGATTCTACTGTAGTAGGAAAGGTGGCAAATTGTAGGGACAAGGATAAGGGATGCACCAACCACGGATGCAGGGGGGAAACAAGCCATGTAGAGAGTGACTGGCATTGCACTTGAGTCTACGCCTCAGTTGAGAAGCACCGTCAGACGCTAACCAGACTGCTGATCCTAGTTAAAGAGAGTCTGCCTAATTGAGGTCAAATCCACAATCCATTGATGGTCCATCGACCCACTAAATCCTTTTGTTCAAAGTCAATCAGTTGGTTCGGCTTCTCTACCAATTGTTTTTAAAAAAGTATCTTTTTATTTTGTTTATTGTCCCGTTTGGCCAATTCCATTCAAGATGGCAGACCACCCACCACATACACAAGTCATCTTTTGATTGCATACCTTTCAGTCAGTATAATTACCTCGAGCCTACAACTTACATCCCGTCCTCCATGCACAGGCAAGTCTTTTTAACCTCCATATCGGTGAATTTATGTTAAAATATTGTCAACAAATGTGAAGATTCAGTTTCCAAATGGAATCGGTGCCCTCTTGTGTTTTTACTAAACATATTGACGGAAATACTCGATGTGAAAGTGTATTTGAAAAAATCTAGACTCTACCCGCGATTTTCTCATGTGTATCAAAAAACAAGAGCAGTAAAACTAATTTTGCTCTCTTAATGAACGTCTATCATAAACCATTTTAACGGCCAATGCGTAAATCTAGGGATTCGTATCGGGAGGAATGAAATAAAACCAGAATATAAAGTGTACCTCAAATGAGAAAGTTAATTAACATCTTAACATGAAATATTATAATGAAACTGTCAAGACATTCCAAGATTAGGTACAACAAAACTTACACTATATAATTTTTTCTCTATTTGAATTGTGATATACGGCGGAAGTTTCACCGATTAAAGTGTTGTTTATTGTAATGAACAAAACTGCACAAAAGGTAATGCAATATTATAAGTATAAGTATATAAGTTTTTGTTAGTCATACCCGGACTAAATTTTGCCTACTCAGGTTTAGTTATCTTTTTAACCACTTTTTCTGTTGTGCGCACAATCTAGGGACCACAGAAAAACTTAATACAGACTATAACAGTCTCTGCAAAAATGTTAAGTATCATATAACAGTTGTAGCACCCATTTCTCGCTCTCATGTATTTAAATGATATATAAGATAATACTTTTTTTTCCTGTGATAAAAGGTATATTAAAAAGGCATTAAGTAATTTGTTGACCAAATATATTTAATATTAAATATAGTTAGTTATTATGACTCATGGCCGGGCTTTAACTACGAGGTCATATCGCCTACTACCAGAGCGCTCTTGTCACTCTGGGGACCATCGCTTAACGTCCCATACGAAGGACGGAGTGCTTAAGTTTATTTTACCTCCCAGATAAAATAAACTAAGAGCCTCGGCCGGGTTTCGAACCCATGATCTTGAGCTCAGAAGGCAATCACGCATACCACTGAGCTACCGGCGCCCTCAGTTTAGCGTAAATCAAGTAAACGTATAAAAAAGTGGGTTTCAAAACGACATTAAAGCGAGTTCAGTTGTTTATACGTATATAATGTGCCTTCTCCATTCTATGTTTGTCTTCAAATAAACATAGAATAGAGAATGTTCGTATGTTTTTGGCCATAGAGATGTAAGATAGCACATGTGACATCTTCATTTCAAATTTCATGTTCATTATATGTGACATGTTTTGACACGAACATGCATCATCGCTAAAGCGGTCAAAAGGTGTATTGGGGACCTTGAAACGTGAAAATCGGTTGAAAACTCGATCTCGGATTTTCACACGATTAGAAAACGTTTTTACACTGTAGGTGTAAGAAAGTAAAAAAAAATAAGTGGAGGATATATTCTGTAAAAGTATGAAACTGGCTGTGATATGAGTAATGAAATGGACTGGAAGAGGAATGCTGGAATGAATGTGAGTAGAGTGGGCCGACCCCACGTGTGTATGCAGAGCACATGACAGCACCCTCCCCACGTGTGGCGCTACACGTTGATGTAATGGCGGTGTAATGATCCCATAGAACAATGTGGGTGGATACAGACGGCGGTATCTATCAAACAAGAGGCAGTCAGAAAGACTACTACGGGATGCTGCTCAGGTCCCCTTCCACTAGTTCGTATGCTGAACGTGAGACGGGATCTCAAGAGATTAGTGCATTCTTAGTTCGGCTAGAAGTTATTACCATTATAATGAATAAACACATATCAATTGGTCTAATTCTAATATCCGGTATCTACAGAAATTCAAATATTGAGGTTTGAAAAAAAAAAGTACTGATTTTAGGTACCCCGAATCTACAAAAATATCCTATTGTTTCACCAAAATAAGGTACATTCGAAATTTTATTACCATCGAGTAAAATTAGCTGAGAAGAACTAGAAAAAAAGTCACCGGCAATGCTTTTTCTTAGTTGGGTTTTTGTGTTAAGCCGCACCCTTAATCTCCCCTTCCCCTTTGGCTGAAAGCCTCAGCCGAGCTCAGTAGGCAAGCACGCTACCACTAGGCCATCTGCTCCCTTCATAGAATGAACATATTCACTCAAAATGTTATATGTACAGTAGAGCGTCCATTATTTATCCGAACTGGCTTCATGGTATAGCCGAGCTATATGTAGCCGAGCTATATGTAGCTGAGCTATATGTAGCTGAGCTATATAGCCAGTATTTTGAGCAGGGGGGGAGGGGGGGGGGGGCCAAAGTGGGGTTACAGGGGGGGTAAAAGTAAATTCATTTTTTTTAGCTAATTTCAAATACATTTTTTCTAGTCTGGCGGGGGTAAAATGTTTTTTTACATGTTTTCCAAGCATTTTCACCTTTAAAATTTGAGATGTTTGATGGGGTAACTTCTTTTTGGGCCATGGGAGCTTGGACTATTAGGTTATCTGTCTGAATCTCTAGGCTCTTCAATTCAATTATAAAATAATTTAAGATACTAAAAAACTTCCTAATATCCATGCTAATTTTAATAATTTTATGCAAATATGGAAAACAGTCAAAACGGAACGGAACTGTTAGACAAAAACTTCGTCAAAACCTCAAAACAAACTGTCACGTGAACACAAACACAGTGAACAGTTACAGCACATGGCCTGCGGCCTGCACTTACAACAGCTGATTGCTGATTTAGGAGTCAGAAGAACGGGAAATTTGATGATCCTATGGTAACTTGCAAGCAATGCATTTTTAATAAAAACTATTTTATTAGTTTATTTAATTTTTATATTTTTATTTCTCTGGCCCCCCTGCCCCCCCCCCCCCCTGGCTACGCCCATGTATATAGCTATAACTGCTATTATATAATAGCTATATAGCTATGTCTAAAAACGTTTCGTTGTGTAGCTGTAGCAGCTGTATGAGCTTGTAATTGTCTTTCAGAAAATGAAGCATGTTATAATACATCCATTTCAATTCACCCTCATCAGCTCCGGAACCACTTTTAAGTTTCTTCGAGTCTCTCTGGTACTGCCCAATCAAACATCGAATTTTCTTTTCCACCTCATTTCTGTCTAATGTCGTCTCTCGTGCAGTTTCATTCCACGCGTCGAGCTTTCGGTTTCTATTTTTTAAATCCATGTCGCTCGAATTCCATAAAACAGGATGCCCGCGAAAGAGCTCAATCACTTTCGTTACAGCATTTCTCTCCCACTCAAATTCACACAACAGGTTCTCCATTTTTTCAATTTCACAAGACATTGCAACAAGGGACTACTTCACTGCTTCAGAGCAAGCACACAACTGACTAGCGTCTTATTGTATCTTGAATTGAGCTATATAGCCGGACTAATTAGCTGTTTTCTGGTGGCGTTTTGAAAAACGTAGCACAGCTACACAGCTCGGCTATATAGGTGTATAGCTACATAGTGTAAACCCGGCATGAACATGAACTTGATGAAATCAACCAGTTTACTTCGAGATGGCAAGCACACAACTGACGAGCGTCTTCGGGCGACAGCTATATAGCTGTGCTACAACAAAAAACGCGCTTCCAGCCCGGCTAAATAGCTCAGCTGCATAGTTCCCGTTGATCTTACCGACTCATTTCCAGCTATATAGCTCTAGAATTGAACTATATAGCCGGACTATATAGCTGTTTTCGGGTGGCGTTTTCAAAAACTTGTAGCACAGCTACATAGCTCGGCTATATAGCGGTTTTACTACATAGTGTAAACGCAGCATTAGAAAGAGCGTTGTTAGCTGTATAAGGGATATCAGTTTTTCGATTAATTCAGTTTGACGGGGCAGACAGTCAATATTTGTTTATTAAGAACTAACGTGTATGTCTTATGTATGTAATTTGTTCATTGGATTTTTCTACTGAATCCCTTTCCATTCGTATGGTCGGTTACCAGTCAATGCTCTCAGTTTCAAATCATTCATTGTGAGTTATACATTGAATTAGTTAGTGGTCACATATTTTAAGTAAAACTTACAACATGTCGACAAAAAGGAAACGAATAGTGCTTTTATTAAAAGATAAAATGAAAATTATTATGCGGCTGAAGAATGGTGAAACGGGTTAGGCATTAGCTATCAAGTTCGATGTTGGTAAATCAACGATAACGGGAACAAAAAAATAATTCTTATTCAATCACTAGATATGCACATAATCTTGACAGTGAAGAGGGTAGTTTATATCGTAAAACTATGAAAAAACCGAAATCCGAATTGTTGAAAGATGCTGCTTGGTTTTTGCAAAAACGGGCTTCTGGGCAGCCCATTTTGTGTGAAAAAGCAGTGGAAATAAATATGAAGCTTGGTGGTGACTCTTCATTCATCGTAAGTTCTGGGTGGCTAAAAAATTTCCATTATCCGAATTTTTGATTATCCGAACCACCCCACACAACATTAGTTCGGATAGTCGACGCTCTACTGTATGTGGATTGAACAGAAAACAGATATGCAAAATTACTCTCAACAGAGATCTTCACCACACTCTCGGCTTTTATCTCACTACCAACGGACAAGTCGCATTAACCTACCAGGTATTTAAAATACCTGATTTAAATGGATGTCGAGTGACAAATTTCAGGATATAAATAGGGGTCATTTTATTGCAAAAGAACCAAATAGATATAGATATAGGTTCAGAGAACTGTTATTAGTATCTTATTAAACATTTCCGAAAATGGATGTAGGTCTTATCTTAATTTCCAGTGAAAAATCAAAGGCCATTTTTCGGAACAGAATACATATATAGTGGTTCAATACCTCTTTGTCGCTTCCTTAACAAGACACGGAGAGACCTTTCCAATCAAACTGATGCCTCGCAGAGGTTCGCTATGTCCCATCTGGTCGAACTGATCCCAACATTAAGATGGTATCTGGTCAAAGATTCCGAGGCATGGCATAGGAAGATGAAATCCACCGATTGGCGGTCGTACCTTCTAAATGATTTTCCATCTTCAAGACCAATCAAGAACATCTATTTTTTGAACTGAACTCTTTTATGTTGGCGACCACTAAAGACTTTGTCCTTTGAACCAATATCAGAAGTTCCGCAAGGAGCGTCAATCAAGATCAAAATGTACAGATTAAGTAATCATTATATTGAATCAATATATTTTTTTGATTGTTCCGGTTTTTTCGTTTGAACGATTGGAATTTTTTTTAATTATTCTTAAAATATATCGGTTCAGAGTTGAAACAAAAACATTAAACTCCACAACATAAAACGTAAAATTCAATGGATCCCAATAAGGCGATATCTATTGTTTTTCAGCCAAATCGACAAAAGGGAAAAGAGGGAGGGCATTAAGGGGGGCTTATCTCAAGAGCTCTAATAACGAATAATGAATGTATCCGCACAAAATTTCGGTCGACTGATTTTGGAGGGAGAGCAAAAACTTAGTTGATTAATTTGTGCTGGGGAAGTACATTGCAGGTGATTCATTTTTTCATTATTTTTTTTTACTTTATCATTGCCATTGTAAATGTTACTCTTTATTCCCTCTAACGCCGCTTTCAAGAAGGTTCTGCTGGATTCCTTGCCTCTCTCACCCTATTCAGGTTATTTGTACTTACAGGTTATTTGTGTACTTATGGTCCTGCATGGTTGCTAGTTGCCAGTTTGGCAAATACATATATTTTACGAAAACGGACCTCAAGACTACGATAATAAGTTTACATTTACTGCGTTTCCATGGCACTTCAAAACTGTTTTGGTTTTCAAAACCCGATGGAAACGGTGATTTCGAAACAGTTTTGGTTCAAGGTTAAGACGGGAAATTTTTGGTTTTGAGTTGAAAACTGTTTTGAAAAAATACTATGGAAACGGAAGTAAGTTAATATTTTCCTTCCGCTGTTTCTTAATTCCACGTAAAGGTTAGGTTAGGTTTTATGACTCATGCCCGGGCTTTAACTACAAGGTCATATCGCCTACTACCAGAGCGCTCTTTCGTTACTCTGGTGGACATGAGCCCGACTCTACTGTGGGAATCCTAAATTTTGCCTACCCTAAATTTTTATTCACCTAGGGTAGGGGGTCTTTAACGAGTACCTGAAATAGTACATGCTCGGGACCATCGCTTAACGTCCCATCCGAAGGACGGCGTGCTTAAGTTTATTTTACCTCCCAGATAAAATAAACTAAGGGCCTCGGTCGGGTTACGGGGATTACACGTAAAGATTGTTTCATTAATTGCATAAATAGCATTTGTTCCCTTTTCTGATTCATTAGAAACTGCAGCACTTCATTTCTCATAACACAAACAGATAGGAACAACTGCGTAATGAGAAGCACTACTATTAACTTTTTTGACTGTTCCATTACAAAAGTTATAAACTAATTATAATTATTTATACTATAAAAAATAGTTAAAACTATAAAAAATAGATTACCTTTTAAAACAAAATAAGCACAAAAAAAACGAAAATAGAACAAACAAGTAGCATAACCTATTCGAGATAACAGGGGAAGGAGTTTATACCTTTCAAAACTGTTTTGAAAACAATTTCCAAAACTCATCATGGAAATACTTTTGGTTTGAACCAAAATTATTTTTTAAAAATGTTTTGAAGGGCCATGGAAACGTGGTAACTGTCACTGAATATGGAACGTATGATTACTTTTTCGAATAGAAGTTTGAAAAGAGAAAATCAACTTTTCTGTTAAGAAATACAAGTTAATAATACAAAGTTAACTTTATTTATAATATTCCGGGGCGAATGTACAACGAAATTCCTATTGTTAGTTAGTTATTGTGATTCATGCCCAGGCTTTAACTACAAAGTCATATCGCCTGATACCAGAGCGCTCCCTCTGAGCTACAGACGTACTATTGAATTTCCTATTCCTATTGTATTTATCTGCTAATTTGAATAAAAATTATTTTGTACTCTCAATTTTGACTTTTCTTGCATTTTCTAGTTGACAAACGCTGATAGGATAAACTACTATTATTAAATTTTCTTCTAAACCAAAATTCTTCAAAATGTCGTAAGATTCACCAAAAAAAACAGTAAATACCGACTAATAGTAGAGTCAACCCTTAATACCAAAATAACAGTAACAGTTGATCCTGGATCACGGTTATCCACTCTGCTGCTAATATTGGACAGTAGTTCATTGATAAATGTAGTGAGGTGGTGGACGCGGCAGCTCATTCATCCAGAGTCCATCCACTCAGCCTGCATTCATCTCTCCAACTTGTTCCAGGGTATCTTCATCTACGACCAGTGGCAGTGGCAGTGTTAGTTAACTCAAAGAACCGGTCTCATCCGAGTACCTACTCGTACTCACTTAACGCAATGAATCAACAAGTGGCCAGATCTTTTCCCAATCTCAACACTCCCATCTCCAAACTGTTATTTATGGCAATGTACCCACTTCATAATTCTCAACATCTTCAGATTTACCTACTGATATTTATAGAAGCATGAAAAATGGCCATAATAAAAGTCATAATTTCTCAACTTCCTGGTTGAAGGCATGTAGCAGCCTGCTTAAACTTGAATTGAAATATTTATGCTTATGATTATTTGCCCTTATGTACTTCCAAATGGCAAAAAGAACAAGCTACATCTAATATCGATTATACTGCAAAGGCATTCTGTCATCAGACTCGTTTGTAAATGTTGCCAGAGTGCAAAAACCAGCATCATGCTGACACAAATACCTACATTTAGCGTGCGAAAGGACGGCAATCCAGCGGCATTTTTACTTCCATTAGTGATGACGTAGCTAGGAGGGGAGGCACACAGTGTGAAATTTATGAGTTTTGATTTTCACAATTCGAGCCTCCGCTCAATTTTTGATCAATTTGGATGAAGCTAGGTGCAAAATATTTGTGAAACCTGGCTTTTTATCTGATAACTGCGGGTTTCACAATCAAGGTATTATATGCCAGTGGCAAAAATAGCCAATATATTGGATTTGGACCACTTTAGGCCAAAATGACAACATTAGGACTACTTTTGGCTAAAATAAATATTGAATTCGTAATCAGCGACTCAAAAAACATTCATTTAAGTTGTAAAAAACCGTTAACACAAAACGACAAAAAAAATTGAAATTTTTTAAAATTTTCTTGGGGTTTTGGCAGCTGTCAATTGGCATTTAATACCTTGATTGTGAAACCCGCAGTTACCTGAAAGCCAGCTTTCACAAATATTTTGCACCTAGTTTCATTCAAATTGATCAAAAATTGAGCGGGGGCTCGAATTTTGAAAATCAAAACTCATAAATTTCACACTGTGGGGCAGGGGTGGGTAGCAGAAAATTGCGATCTAATGTACCTAATTTAAAAAAAATATAATATATAACGACACCTCCACCACAGACAAACATTACAGTCAAGACAAGGATATAGAAAACTTCAGTTCCCAGTCAAACGTAATTCGGATTCAAATTACGCTTTCTTAAAGTATGGACTCCAACGAATGCTGCCAATCGGCAAAGTATGAGAGTTTAGCGAACGCATCGTCACAACGAAACGCTCGACACTTTTAAAATCTCTCCCAAAAACTCCGCATGGCTATACAATGTTTACCAAAATAAAAAGAGTATTATAATACTGCATGCATATTTTAGAATTTATTCAATGAAAGCCGTAAAAAAGGAAAATAATTGTTTTTTAGAAAATAATTTATAAAAAGTAAATTTCATTTGAAAAAGTGCTGGACCGATTTTCAGAGGAGTGAAATAGGAATATACATTTTTGAACTTTTTATTTCAGTAGCGATGTTACAGGCTACTCGGAGAAGAAAAGGGTGATAAGAGATCATCTTTCTGTTCAAAAATGTTTTATTTTACCACCGCATCATATTTGTTTCGCATATTCTACATCATCACGATGATCTGCAACGTAATCACAAATGCATCACATTCTTTAAAAATAAGGATCATGTGTACAGAAATCGGTAAATAAAATCACGATAATCCTCTAAAGTCGATTTATGTTTATTTATCTGTGTACATATAATGCTCTTTTTTAATTAAGTAGGTATGTGATGCACTTTTGATATATGTTGAAGGCTGATGATGCAGAAAATGCAAAAACCGGTAGTGAAATAAAACATTTTTTGAACTGGAATATTGTTGATAGATTCACCTTATACCT
This sequence comes from Aradus depressus, assembly GCA_963662175.1. NCBI lineage: Eukaryota > Metazoa > Arthropoda > Insecta > Hemiptera > Aradidae > Aradus > Aradus depressus. The sequence continues at coordinate 17,031,095 of OY759215.1, forward strand.
GTATATAGCCTGTATGATATCAGTCACTCGTTAAAGCCCTCTACCCTAGTTGAATAAACATTTAGGACTCCCATAGTAGAGTCGGGCTCATGTCCACCAAAGTGAGGAAAAAGCGCTCTGGTAGTAGGTGATAAGACCTTGTATTTAAAGTTCGGGCATCATGAGTCATAATAACTAATTACAGTTGAACAAGTTAAACATGGGATAACCAGCAATCTATCCTGGAACAATAATTCCTTACACCTATTTTGATTCCCACTTTTTTTATTTCCAATTTCATCGCAACTGCATCATCATCAGTGGCACGTTCCCATCCGTATTTACACTAGTGTGTTTCTCTAGACACCACACTATACGAGTGGGCTGTACCACTGATGATAACACAGTTATGTTGAAAACCGGATCTGGTCCCAAATAAAACAATGGGAAGACAATTTATTTTATTCTTATGTGAAATCTCATCCTACAACATCTTACTACTAGAAACTTACAATTAATTATTTAGTTATTATTGGTCGAAGCTTCACTGCAAATGCAAATAGCTCCTCTTCAACCTTCATATAAGTAGAAAATGATCACTCCTTCGGACCAGTTGACATTGAAAATATAGTTATTATGTGTAATAATATCCCTGTTTGTAATACTATATTTGAAAAAATTGTACTTCTCGGGCAATCCTCAATCATATAATATAATTAATATAAGAGAACCCCGGTTGCTCAGCGCTAGCATGCCTGCCTTCTGAGCTCAAAATCGCGGGTTTAAACCCGGTCGAGGCTCTTAAGATTTTTATCTGGAAGGTGAAAAAAGCTTGAGCACGACGTCCTTTGGATGGGACGCTAAGCGATGGTTCCGAGCCTGTACGATATCAGGTACTCGTTAAAGACCCCCTACCCTAGGTAAAATTTAGGTAGAGCGGGCTCAAGTCAATTAGAGCTACGAAAGAGCGCGCTCTGGTAGTAGGCAATATGACTTTATAGTTGAAACCCGGACAAGGGTCACAATAACTAACTGATTTCCTAATATCGAGAATATATAACTTATATTGTTATTTCTGTAACAATTTTTTCTCACATAATAGCGTGGGACAGTGAGTTGTTTCGTCGAATGATTTTTTCTCTGATCTAAGATAGAGGGGGGTCCTATGTCAAGGCTCACCTGGCCTATGCGTAAAAGCGGCACTGATTCAACTTTCTTAAGCAGTACTATTGCCTTAATGTTTGAAGCAATTACAGAATTCTTACTCATATTTATAAGAATGTTGGATAATAAATTTTTTCACATAATATAGTAACGTAGATAAGTTAGCACATGTGACACCTTTATTTATAATTCAATTCTAGAATCGTTTCTGAGCTCACTAAGTTTCAATACGCAGATGCACAGAGAGACTTCAACGCGAAAGGTATTGACCTTGAATTCTGAAATTTTCTTTGAAAACTCGATCTCATATTTTCGCACGATTACAATTTTTAATTATATTAAAGATATAAGAAAGTCAGAACCAATAAATATATGAAGGAATACGATAAGAGGTAAAAACTAATAGGTACATATTTTTTAATATTTAATTACTTCTTACCGTACCTCCTCTAACCTCATCCAAAATTTTTTCCTGGACAAATTTCTGGAGGGGGCCTACTTCAATGGTAATGACATCAACATCACGGCCACTTTTTCTCCTGCTTATGTATGAAGAGAAAGCTAAGGTATATATCATCATTAACTCGAACAGAACTACATATGTTCAATTAAAGAAACAAACAATGTTTATTATTATTTTTTAACATAAATAAAAATGGTAACAACTAACAGATAAATTAGTGAGAGTTATCATAGCCCGAAGGAGTTACTGGTAGGCTCCGGAGGTTACGAAAGACTACAGAATCCACTTGTTAACATTGGTCCTGCGAACCGGGTCTACGATAGATGGGGAAATATTTATAATATTAACATAAATAATACAAATGAGGTATGCTTTGTACAGGTTGTTCAGAGTCTAATCAGTGTAAGTCAGTCAGAGAAAAGTCATTTGTTTGTTTTATTTTGTTATAACAGTCATTAAAGAGAAAATAAAATATTTATTGTATGTAGATAATAAATGTATTTTATTATTATTAATATTACCACATGCTTCTGTCAAAAATCATGCCAAAGGAAACAACATTACTTCCACGATAGAAAGAATGAACAACGAAAGCAATTATTAACAACTTAGCTACAAAATGGTGCTCGTTTCTAGTATTCTAGATCATGAATGAATACATGAAATGACCTACTGAAAAATATAATTGATATTTTTAATAAATACGAAGAATAAAACGTAAATAAATAAAACTTCTGTTTTTTTTTACGCTTCTCTGGGATGATATTATCTGTTACTTTTTCCGAAAATTTTCGGGAGACTTCCATGTCCCTTCTTCGGGTCACAATGTATCTTACATCTAGTAAAAGCGATATCGGTAAATCGATCCAAGCGCCTCTCCGGCACCTGCTTGAAGGTAGAGTTAGTTATTATGACTCAAAGCCGGGCTTTAACTACAAATTCATATCGCCAACTACCAGAGCGCTCTTTCGTTACTCTGGTGCACATGAGCCCGTCTCTACTATGGGAGTCCTAAATTTTTATTCACCTAGGGTAGGGATTTTTAACGAGTACCTGACATCGTACAGGCTCGGGACCATCGCTTGATGTCCCATCCGAAAGACGGCGTGCTTCAGTTTATTTTACCTCCCAGATATAATAAACTAAGGACCTCGGCCGGGTTTCGAACCCGCTATCTACTGAGCTACCGGCGCCCTCACATGAAGGTAGATTATCGTGTTAATGAGAAGCAAACCTTATTTTTAAAAAAACTGGGAAGCTGGGTACCCCAACTATTTTCATATTTTTCTGAATTCAAGATATCTTTTTAAAATATTTATATAGTGAAATCATGGCCCCCACATTGGATTGCGGGCCCTGTAACCAGGCTCAGGGTCGGGCCCCCCATCTCATAGTCATGTGCTATATTATAATTACATGGTTATTTTTTAACCCTTTTACAATTTTATTTAAACTAAAAATAGAATGTAAGGTATAATAAATGTTACAGTATCAGTTAGATTTTAAAAACAAACTTTATTGATTAAATTATTTCACACATCAATTGCTCCCGTGATTATATCATTTACTTTTATTTACCGACTATCCTGATTGGGGACTTAAACAGTAAACACAGACTATGGGGCTGCAGAATGACAAACAATAACGGAAGCAGACTTCTTCATTACTCCAACAGACTTGACATGCTAGTTATCCCTCCCGACGAACCGACCTTCTTCCCCACACAGCACAATTTTCTACCCGACATCCTGGACATCTGTCTCATACAGAACATCAGACTCCCTTTTTTCCAAAAACCCCTAGTTGAGTTAGACTCAGACCATTTACCGGTTATAGTAACGTTCATTGAAGAATTTCAAAAGAACCCCCCTCTACCAAAATTAATAAATGGGAAAATTGACTGGGACGTATTTCGTGACCGACTAACAGATACACTTACTATACCTCTCAATTATAACTCTACAGACGACATCGACGTGCACATTGGACATTTTAATGACAGTATAAGGAGCTCAATCGACCTCTCGACGTACAAGAAGTACTCGGATCTCCGGCCTGGCCAGAGAACAGTCCCCCGACACATTCTCTCGCTAATAAAAGAGAAAAATAGATTGCGAAAATTATGGCAACGTTCTAGGCTACCCCAGGACAAGGTTGTCTTCAATCGCATGGCTCGCGCAGTCAAGTGGGAAGACAACCTCCGTATATCTAACTACCAACGACATCTAAGTGACATTTCCCCGGGAGACACTAGCTTGTGGACTGAGACAAAACATATTTTGCGACGGCATACTCCAATACCTACGATTACAGACGGACATACACCACCAGCCATCACTGATAACGACAAATGCAACATATTTTCTGCCCATTTAGAACAAAAATTTACACTTCATAATTCCGCCAACTCACAAACAACAGACCTAGTGACTAACTTCATGACACAACACCACTCCACTGCAGAACTCCCGATAGAATACACAACACCACAGGAAGTCAGAGGAGTCATCAGAAAGCTCCCAACAAGGAAAACTCCAGGGGATGATCTCATCCCAAGTCTGGTGCTGAAGAAGCTTCCTCCTAAAGGCGACGCCTACCTCACCAGCATCTTCAACGCATGCCTCCGGTTCGGCTACTTTCCTTCGGCCTGGAAGAATGCAATAGTCCTCCTTTTCCACAAGCCTGGGAAACCAAAGCATGATCCGGCCAGCTATCGCCCAATCAGCCTGTTGCCGACCATATCAAAAGTGTTTGAGAAAATTATCCTTCGACGGCTTTTGACTCACCTGGACTCAACGCAAACTATCCCGGAGCACCAGTTTGGATTCCGTTCGAATCACTCGACACTCCACCAGCTTCAGCGGGTCACTGAAGCTATTATCAAAGGATTCGAAAAGAAGGAGTATACAGCTGCAGCATCGCTAGACGTGGCAGCCGCGTTCGACTCCATCTGGCATGAGGGGTTGCTGTACAAATTTCACTTGACAGGACCACCGCAGTACCTTCAGAATATGATCTCATCTTTCTTGAGGGATCGCTTTTTCCAGGTCAGCAGGCCAACAACGCCGCAGTCAGCAGAAGGAGGACGATAGGTGCAGGTGTCCCTCAGGGAGCTATTCTCAGCCCAGTTCTTTTTAACTTATACTGCCATGACATGCCAGTCCCGCAGACCACGGTGCTTGCTACCTATGCGGACGACACTTTAATACTAGCACAACACTCCGATATTCACATTGCCACACACACTCTCCAATCAGCTGTCTCCATCATCTCAACTTGGTTTTCTAACTGGAAGTTAAAATTAAATCCTTTGAAATCATCAGCCAAAATTTTTTCTCTCCGCCGAATACGCCAAACCAACAACATCCAAATTGACAATACTGATATTCCCTGGAATACTTCACAACAAACATTAAAATATCTCGGTTTACACATGGACACAAGACTTACATGGCACACCCACATCTCAACAAAACTAACACAAGCATATCAAAGACTCTCACAACTTTATCCACTCATTAACCGCAACACTCCACTCCGCCCAAATTGCATCAAAATCTTGTACACATCACTATTACGTCCACTACTAACATATGCTTGCCCAATATGGTACAGTGCAAGCAAAACAGTAAAACGAAAATTACAATCATTCCAAAACAAAACCCTCCGCATAGGTCTCAACGTACCGTGGTTCGTGAGAGGCAGTATAATTCATAAAGAACTGGACATAGCTCCCATGGACACCGTCCTGCGATCTCTGACTGAGACGTTCCTCCAGAACCTGCCCCTCAGCCCTGGAGCTGCCCACTTCAATATTGGACAGCCCACTGCACATCGCCGACTGCGACCCAGACTCCCACAGCACATTTTAACTTAGATTTTAGTTTTATTTATCACTATTAATGTTTTTTTTTTTTTTTTTTTTTTTCTGTATTTTTTCATTTTTGTGAAAGGCACTTGAATGCCGGCCCAAATAAATTACTTTCTCTATATTTTTTACTTTTATTTTACTGAAATTAACGTTTAAATTTTTAGATTTCTTTGACTCACTAACATTAAAATAAAAAGTGACAAAAACTAGTATTACGATCTAAAAAAAAATAACATTAAGAGCTCTAAAAATTACGATGTTTGTGTGTTTAATACACTGGCTACAACAAAAGCTTACTTATAGCCTAACTGCCCTAAATTATCATAGCTTTCCTAGCTTTCTTTTGACTAAATTTATCAATAACATCTGAAAAATCAATAGTTTTGGCCAATTCATTTTCAATCAGTCAAACTGATACTATGCGTCGATGCGTCTATTTTTAGAACACTGCTCTGAGGGAAACAGCTGGACAATAGGCTGGGAAATAGGAGTGGGGGAGGGTTGAGGGAGTGCGTGGGGCCCATCTATACCTGTCTCGTGCGGACTGTTTTATACTAGTAATTTGCAAACAAGAGTAACTATCCATGCACGCAACTAATTAAATAATAACTTAATTACTCGCACAACTAGAATATGTATCTATTATACTAAATTTTCTTATAATTATCTATTTTGCCTTTTTAAGCTATGATCCCTTGCAAAATCTACTAAAATAAAAAAAATAAAAAGGACTAGGAAAATAAAGGACCAAAGTTGCACTAGCCCCACCCTTGTGGGGGCCAAGAGTGAAATACAATTACACTTAATACACTAAACGAAGGGTCGTCTGTTTAAAATGACACTGCTTCATAAGCTGGGCTCCATTGGCTTTATGTCTTAAGCCTCATAAGCCCCATCGTAGATCCTCCATTGATCATTACATCGGTCAACTACAAGTTAGAGGCCCAGGTCGGATCTCTTTGGACAGTAGTTTGATGTAGCTTCAATTATTAAATCAACTTTGCAGTTATTGAATAAGTGACCTTCAGCCCTCATAATTTCAATATTTTTCGGCCTAAAACTCAAAGTAAATCAAAATTAAAGTGGATTACTGGAAATGTGAAGAATGCATTTTACAAGAAAAGTTCGTGTCAGTTCCAAGTGGGAACAATGCGTTTCTGATTCTCTCTGTTAATCTTATAGGGCACTTATTTCTCCAGTTGTTGTGCAGTTTCCCGGCTTGCAGCTTGAGAGGCCATCTGAATAACTAATAACTAACAATATGAATTATGTAATACTATCTATTAAGTAGCCAAGCATCCTATCTTAACTTAAATGGTTTCATTACAAAGACCAGACACCTCTCAGAGACACTTTGAGAATACTGATGAGCTGCGAATCGTTGAACCTGTTATATGCACATTCAACAGGGATGTCAATAACCGACCAGTTAAACCTTTTATTATGCTTTAATTAACCGGTTATTTTTGGTTATTCAATTCGTCGGTTACAACTTAGTTTTTTTTCATTGGAATATCCGATTAGGTATAAGGGTTAGTATAAAAAAAAAAGTAGAGATGGAGAATTACCTCAAATTCCGTGTATAACACCAGTGCAGCCTCTCAGTTTTTTTGGGCAGATATGGTGTATACACCACCTTAATACTCAGGTAATTTTTGAGTCCATTTTCTGTATACACGACCAGTGGAAGCGTATCTTTAGTCAGATTACTATTTTTCCACTCAAACTTGACAGAGTAGTAATTCCCAAGAACAGACTGAGACTACAAAGGTTTGCACGTTTCCAAGTGACTATGTGGGAGGATCTGCCGCCATATCACATTTTCATACAAACAATTTCTAGAGAACAAAATACGCAGAAATAAATCTTCTTAAATAAATACACTGAGGTATGTACATTTGCATGTATATTGCAATAATATCCCAGGAGATACGCTATGAAAGCTTATTGAATTTGAATAAGTATCCTAAAATAATTAATATCTTTGTGCAAATTTATCAAGTGGCTGTGTATTATTATTGGAGGGGGGGAGGGTGTCTGCCTAGAAGCTGGTTAAGTTTGAATATTAATAAGAAGTGGGATCGGTAGGTAGGGACACTTAGGAGCTAATCTACTTATTATACCGATCTGATCGGGGCGGGGGGCCCCGGGGCGGTGCCTCCATGGAGCTATTGGCCCCACCGATCCATCTTGATACCACAACCATCTATCTTAGCCTGCTTATTGTAATACCCGAGTTTAGTTTCTAAATCCTCCCTATTTAACGTTTTTTTTAATACTCATTATAATATTTTTGTATCTCTATTAACTGTTCTCAAACTGTTGTATGTGATTCCTTTTGATTAGTTTCCTTTGAATTAGTAATCTTTTACGTCGCATCAACTGCTGTGATTATTAGCGATGTACTTATTATCCTTTCAGTACTATTTTAAACACCCATATCTATAAAAATGTTTTTAAAAATATATTTCTGGAGTCAAACCTGAATCTCGCAAGTTTGAAGGCAGTGACGACGACCACTAGGTCTCAAGGTCCTTCGTAATTAATTATTTAATAAAGAATTTATATGATTGAAATGACAACATTTTTAATGTGTCCGAAATTTTTCTTGTAGTCAGTTATATGATTCATGCCCGGTCCTTAACTATAAGGTTATATCGCCGATTACCAGAGCGCTCTTTCTTCACTCTGGTGGACATGAACCCGAGTCTACTATGGGAGTCCTAAATTTAGGCTATCCTAACTTTTTATTCACCATTAACGAGTACCTGACATCGTACAGGCTCGGGACCATCCGAAGGACAGCGTGCTTAAGTTTTTTAAGCAAACATGCATACCACTCAGCTACAGGTGCCCTCACTGTGCATGTATCTGAAAAAGAGATATAGATTCCACGGCGATGAAGTCTCTTTTATATAAAGGGCTCACCACAACGTTCTGAAAGGGTAAATAGCCGAAGAGTAGAAGGTTCATCCTTTCAAACTATCCTTGAATGAACTCTGTCGGATCAACATCGCCGGGTATACGGTACTCTTTATTGGGTTCAGAAAACTGACAGATTATGAGTGAAGAGATTTATAGACAGATCACTAAATGCGTCCACCCAAGTTCGTGACGCCTGATTTGTATAAAAATCTGGATATGACCACGTTTTAAAATTGCTGCCCAAGGAATTCAAGTAAGTAGTTAAATCTATGAGAAACGAGAAAGAGAAGACGAGTCTCTGAAACCCCAGGATCCAATACAGTTCTTTTCTACCTGGAGTTTGTTTTGTCTGCGAGCACCAACCTAATATACGGTTCAGTTCTCAAAAAATTGACTTCTGATCACAGAGAGAAAGATGTAGTCCCAATGGGAGCAGAAGTGGTACACATGAACCTAGCGGGAGGCGCGATTAAGAAGGATTACCAGATAGAAGATAGTAAGTCAAAGTAGATTTTTGATTATTCTGATTTGATAGAGATGACTATCAGCCTTGCTCTTGTACAGTCTCGGGGAACAATTGAGACATCATCCTCAGCCAGCTCACAATGGCACTTCCGACAGACCCTGACTCGGCACTTCGTACACGGGGCTTCGACAAAAGGACTCTGAGTCGTCCGATTGTTGGTTCTTCAAAACATTCTTGCTTTGTTTTCATTCCTATTGGCTGACATGTTGAAAATATTTACCATCCATCACTAGCCCGATCCGACTAATGTTCCTTCTGACTGACGGGGGGTGCAGCTTGTGGAGCCATTCTGCCCCCACCGATCACAGTGGGTTCTGAGGCGACAAAATTGATTATGGAGAAGTTCGGGAACACTATTCCGTCAGATTGTGGCACAAATGAGACATCCGTTTGTAGGTATTGAAGTCCTCAACATGAATCACAATGACAGAAATATGTTCTGAGGTGTGAATTTTATGACCATACATTAAAATTACAAAGTGACAGACCTGACTACGTAATTAATTTTTCACAACCTAAGAATTCCGTGTTCGCACTCCTGAATCGAACATGTTTCCTGGATCTGAAGGAAGAAGATCAAGCGGAAGGCCCTGCTCTAAGTAGAAGGGGTACATAAAGAGCCTGGAGGATAAGGGGCAAGAGGACAGACGAAAGCAGAAATGCTGAGATTGCTTGAAGCTGGATTGAAGTGGAGGCAACGCCATAAGAAACTACATGGGCGGAAGAAAAATAAGTCTACCCTTCCTAGGGTAAAAGAGAACCCGAGTTCCGAATTAAAGCCCCATTTGCTTATTTTATAGATCATTCATCTAGGTCAGGAAAAAAAGTAGAGTAAAAGACACTTGAGACCGTCAGACATGAACCGGTTCTAACCGTAAGTTGACTTCCTGTATCTGCACGTTGACTTCCTATGTCTACATCAAGTGCCTCCTACTCTACTGAAAAAGAGTTAGATCATAACCAACTGTAAACAGAAAACAATTATTGTATTATTTATGAACAGTAATCACATTTAACTGTAATAAATGTTATTATTTACTCTCCCATCCGTCCACATTTACAACCCCTAGCGACCGCACCGTTTTATGTAGACATCTTCAAAGTGATATGAAGAACAAAATTTAACAAAACTGATAGGTGTTCGAGTATCTTTAAAAGGCCGTTGCCATGTTATTTCCTCATTCTTTGAATACTAAACCACCTTTGATATAAATAGTCTTAGAACCATTAGCTTCCGTAATCCATATTTTGACAGACCTCGTGACTTCGTAACTCACAAAAAAAAAAAAAAAAAAAAAAAGAGAGTACATATACGTTAATTTGTTATCTTCCTCTTTATTATAAAACCTTAAACGGGATTTTGAACTCGGTGTAAAAGAAACAGAAGCGTGAAGGAGGTTGTTCTTGGTTGTGCTATCAGGACTGCATCTGGAGTTGACCATAATTATGAGGAAGGGGAGGGAGAGAGGTGACCATAATTATGTGATTATGTTCAAACAGATGAGATAAAGATGGAGGCTGGTATGGTATGAAACATGTCCTGAGATAGATGGCTATCTGAGGGGGAACCAACCTTCCGGATGACTGATGGAGACAAGGATCAGAGGCGCCACCAGAGGCTCGGACACCCCTTACCTTGGTCCTTGGTCCTTGGTCCTTGGTCCTCCCTCCCCTCAACAACCTTGTTTATACTTCGTCAAGGGCAAACCTTCATTTAGGATACTTATGTTTTGTTAATATATATACAGGGGCGTTGTCAGGATTATAAGCGGGGGGGGGGGGGGGGGGGGGGGGGGCATAGATTCCCGGGGACACAGTATACACAGTTTCCGTGGTTAGCGCTGCAGACTTTTTGTTATTCATTTGGGAGATTCTGACCTCTACCTGAGGTAACCACTGACTGTAATACTGTAATACTCAGGTGACGGGAGCGGAAGAGTGGGTGCGCTCGCTCCTTAAGGATTTTTGCTTTCAATTTCTACCTGATATACTATTTAGGGGCTAATGTTATTGTTCACTTTACTGCGGTTATTACGATATCACTCCTGTAGACTCCATATTAAAACAGTTCTGATATTATCTGCTACCTTAATTAGCACTTGACAGAATTTAATTATTAATTACCGTTTAAAAATTATTTGCATCCCCCGCACGGATTATTTGTAATAATATAAGTTTTAATCTCTCTCTAAACTTTTTTTGTCGGCCAATGAATTCGGCTGAAATGTTGCCGCCTCTCAGTTTTGTTTCCTGAATAAAAAAAAAGGAAAGTTGCCGCCTGTCCGGAAAGGATCCCCAGGCACTTTCAGCTTTGTTTCCAGGATACAAAAGGAAGAGTTTCCGGAAAGGGTCATCAGACATCCTCTAAACTCAGTTTCCAGGGTAATAAATATCTTCCTTTTCTTATTGTTTGACTAGTAGCACCTTCAAAACTGAAAAAAAAAACTAGTACTAAATGTTGAGTTATTTCCAAGCCTCTTGCTGATAGAAGTATCCCAGGCGCCACCAACAGTCGGCTCGGACACCTTACGTATCTTTACCGGACCTGTCCTTGATCCTCTCTTCGTGATGAACACAAGCTTGTTTGTTTTTGTCAAGGGCAAATTTAAATTTGCGACTTGTAACACTAAGAAAAAAATGAATAAAAATAATTGGAATAAAAAATAATATATAAAGAAATAATAAATTTTAAAAAATTCACATTTTTATATGATTAAAATTTGCCAGTATACTTTTTGGTTAATCATGTGAAGTGATTAGTTACTCAATCACACATTAATTAATTTCATATCATAAAAACTGTGTGACTGACATTTTATTCTATAAGTTATCCTCAAAAACATTGGCTTTTATTTCTTTTTCATGACTGTCTGGGTTTACTTAATAAAAAATAAGCGAATCCTGGTTGTCATGTAATTTTATCTGACAAAGAAAAGAATCTTTGTTTTAAATGTTTTTTTTTTTTTGTTCAAGAATTAATTCTTGCTGGAAGAAAATCCTGGATCTGACCGAGGTTTTATAGGAAAATTTGAGTTGACATATATATTTATATATATATATATATTTTTTTTTCCAGCTGATCAATGATGGAGTTCAAAAAACTGCTTCTTCAATATATCGAAACGAATTTTAAAATAAAATAAATTTACTTTTAATAATAAAAGAGGGGGCGCCGGTAGCTCAGTGGTATGCGTGCTTGTCTTCTGAGCTCAAGATTGTGGGTTTGAAACCCGGCCGAGGCCCTTAGTTTATTTTATCTGGGTGGTAAAATAAACTTAAGCACGCCGTCCTTCGGATGGGACGTTAAGCGATGGTCCCGAGCCTGTACGATGTCAGGTACTCTTTAAAGACCCCTACCCTAGGTGAATAAAAATTTAGGGTAGGCAAAATTTAGGACTCCCACAGTAGAGTCGGGCTCATGTCCACCAGAGTGACGAAAGAGCGCTCTGGTAGTAGGCGATATGACCTCGTAGTTAAAGCCCGGGCATGAGTCATAAAACCTAACCTAATAATAAAAGAACGTACCTATATACTTATAGTTAGTTATTCTGACTTAACTACGAACTGCTTAACTACTAATTTAAAACTACGAGATCATATCGCCTACTACCAGAGCGCTCATTCGTCACTCTGATGGTCATGAGCCCGACTCTCCTAAATGTTGCCTACCCTAAATTTTTATTCACCTAGGGTAGGGTGTCTCTGTAGAGGGCGTCGGTATCTCAGAGGTTATCGTGCTTGCTTACTAAGCTCAAGATGGCCGGTCGGGGCCCTTAGGTTTTTTATCTGATAGGTAAAAACATTGAGCACGTCGTCCTTTGGATGGGACGTTAGGCGATGGTACTTGTTAAAGACCTCTTTCTACCTTAGGTAATTAAACCTGGATAGGCAAAATTTAGGCCACTCGGATAGAGCTAACAGGGACTGGATAATAGCACCATTGGATGCGTAGATCCCTAGGTGTATTCACCAGCCCTCCCAATATATCTATATATGTCAGCTATATAGACTTTTTTGGCTAAAAAGTCTCCCCCGTCATTCCCCCAACATTGCAGGAGGAAGGTATTTGCCGAAAATTTCAAAATGGTGGTGCGACCGGGAAACAGCTGCCTCCCAGAAATTACTTTATAAACGTGATACTGGAGATGGTATTAAATCTGAAATTTATGAGATGTCCAAAAATTTGAACGACTCTTTGTTTCGACACGTAGCTTGTTCGACATCGTCCGTGTCAAATAAACACAGACAGGGGTCACGGAAAAGTTGCCACGAACAAGGACGACTACCTTAAAACAAAAATATGCAAAACTTCACTGCAAAAAGTGAAGAAATGTTCTGCCTTTTAAAACCTACTTTTATGCAAATCATCAAAAGAAAATTTATAGTAATTCTGCTCAATTTCCCGTTGCAATAACGTGACGACTTCTTCCCAACGGATAAATGGATGTGAAATCAAAACTCCATAGAGACGACACTTATTAACTACCTGCGGAAGCGGTAGAAGATAAGAGGGGGATCAGGATGGGGGCTGAACACAAAAACCCCAATAAATGCCGATGTAATAAATGTATCGACATGAAATTTCATATTTGAAGTCAAACCCCGATGATGACTTAACCTTGCAAATTTGAGCGATATCGGTCGAAGGGAAGGGGGGTCAATTAAAAAATCCTAATAACTGCCGATATTATGAATATATCGCACAAAATTTAGTATTTGGATTTAGGAACCCCAATGTAAGTCAACTATTGAATATTAGCACAACCGCTCGACAGGCTTTGGAAGTGGAGCGAAAAGTTAAGAAGTAATTAAATGTTGAAAAATGACATTGATTCATTAAATGTTGTGATATATAAATAAAAAATTCAGTAAAACTGAAAAGCACGGCCAAGTACGAAAAAAATATCTACCGAAGTAATTAATAAACATAAGTTTGATTCATTAAATGTTGTGATATATAAAAAAATTCTGGTCAAGTACGATCTTCCATGTATATATACTTCAAAAATTTATTCCTTTTATTTTATTATTGTACGTTGTTTGTTTGTACGTAGAATATATTGTAATTAAACTCTTTAAGTGACCGTTTAATTAAAAGAAGTTCAGGTTGGTCATTTCAGGTACTTGGCGACCTGCCGCGAAGATTAAGTTTACACAATGCTATCTACCTGGAATATGGTATCAATCAATGCAAATTTGAAAACACATGTAATCATGGAATTTTTCTAGAAACAAACTAAATGCTCAGGGGAGAAACAATTATTATAGGCAGGTCGCCAAGTACCTGAAATGACCAACCTGAACTTCTTTTAATTAAACGGTCACTTAAAGAGTTTAATTACAATATATTCTACGTACAAACAAACAACGTACAATAATAAAATAAAAGGAATAAATTTCAAAAATTTATTTTATATACATGGAAGATCGTACTTGACCAGAATTTTTTTATATATCACAACATTTAATGAATCAAACTTATGTTTATTAATTACTTCGGTAGATATTTTTTTCGTACTTGGCCGTGCTTTTCAGTTTTACTGAATTTTTTATTTATATATCACAACATTTAATGAATCAATGTCATTTTTCAACATTTAATTACTTCGGTAGATATTTTTTTCGTACTTGGCCGTGCTTTTCAGTTTTACTGAATTTTTTATTTATATATCACAACATTTAATGAATCAATGTCATTTTTCAACATACATTACGATCAGATTTTTTTATGATAAATACTTGTAGATGTCTATTTTAAATCTTTCTAACAGAATTCAAAAAACTTACATTGTATTGCAAGTCTTAAAAAATACGTACAAAACTGACAGAAAATTCGATACAAAACTGAAAAAGAAAAGACATAAAAGACAAAACTCATAGGCTATTCGTAAAGTAAGTTGGTATTATTGGGAAGGATTCGAACCCGCAACCCTCGGGTTTGTAAAGAGAGCTATTTGTAAACTAAGTTGACATTACTGATCGGGACTCGAACCCGCAACCCTCCGGGTGGTAACGTGAACTATTTATACAGGAAGTCATTATTACTGGTAGGGATTCGAAACCGCATCCCTAGGGTTGGTAAAGTAGGATATTTGTAAAATAAGTTGGTATTACTAGTGGGGATTCGAACCCGCAACCCTCGGGTTCGTAACGTGAGCTATTTGTAAAATAAGTTGATATTACTGATCGCGACTCGAACCCGCAACTTTCGGGTTGGTAACGCAAGCTATTTGTAAAATAAGTTGATATTACTGATCGGGACTCGAACCTGCAACCCTCGGGGTGGTAACGTGGGCTATTCGTAAAATAAGTTGATATTACTGGTGGGGATTCAAACCCGCAACCCTCGGGTGGGTAACGTGGGCTATTCGTAAAATAAGTTGATATTACTGGTGGGGATTCAAACCCGCAACCTTTGGGTTCGTAACGTGAGCATTTTGTAAAGTAAGTTGGTATTATTGGTAGGGATTCAAACCCACAATCCTCGGGTTGGTAAAGAGAGCTATTTGTAAAATAAGTTGACATTACTGATAGGGATTCGAAACCGCAACCCTCGGGTAGGTATCGTGGGCTATTCGTAAAATAAGTTGATATTACTGGTGGGGATTCAAACCCGCAACCCTCGGGTTGGTAACGTGGGCTATTTATAAAGTAAGTTGATATTAGTGGTGGGGATTCGAACCGCAACCTTCGTGTTCGTGACGTGAGCTACTTGTAAAGTAAGTTGATATTACTGGTGGGGATTAAAACCCCCAACCCTCGAATTCGTAACGTAAGCTATTTGTAAAATAAGTTTATATTACTGATCGGGACTCGAACCCGCAACTTCCGGGATGGTAACGCGAGCTATTTGTAAAATAAGTTGATATTACTGATCGGGAGTCGAACCCGCAACCCTCGGGGTGGTAACTTGAGCTTTTTGTAAAATAGGTTGATATTACTGATCGGGAGTCGAACCCGCAACCCTCGGGGTGGTAACTTGAGCTTTTTGTAAAATAGGTTGATATTACTCGTCGGGATTCGAACCCGGAACCCTCGGGTTGGAAACGGGAGCTATTTATATAGTAAGTTGATATTACTGGTGGGGATTCGAACCCGGAGCCCTCGGGTTGGATACGGGAGCTATTTATATAGTAAGTAACGTGAGCTATTTGTAAAATAAGTTGATATTACTGATCGGTACTCGAACCTGCAACCCTCGGGTTGGTAACGCGAGCTATTAGTGAAATAAGTTGATGTTGCTGGTGGGGATCAGAACCCAACAATTTCGGGTTGGTAACGTGAGCTATTTGTAAAATAAGTTGATATTACTGATCGGTACTCGAACCTGCAACCCTCGGGTTGGTAACGCGAGCTATTAGTGAAATAAGTTGATGTTGCTGGTGGGGATCAGAACCCAACAATTTCGGGTTGGTAACGTGAGCTATTTGTAAAATAAGTTGATATTACTGATCGGGATTCGAACCCGCAACCCTTGGGTTCGTAACGTGAGCATTTTGTAAAATAAGTTGATATTACTCGGGGGGATTCGAACCCGCAACCCTCGGGTTGGTAACGTTGGCTATTAGCAAAGAATGTTGATATTACTGGTGCGGATTCGAACCCGCAACCCTCAGGTTGGTAACGTGGGAATTTGTAACTGTCACTATTACACTGTATTAACTATCACTGCATAACAACGTTCCACATAATTAAAATGAAATATTTTGAAACTTTGATGACGTCATCCGGACGTCCGGACACTGAAAAAGGAAGAAGAAAAAAAAAAGTTATTTTTTGCTGACTTTGACCCCTTGTAACTTGGTCAAATATGAACTTTTTTGTCTACTTTTTTTTTTCATTTTGTTCAGCTCGGAGTTCTCGACACAACTATGTAGAGAAAAATGTTATTTTGTTATTGCATAACATACTTTTGTTGATGCAAAAAGTGGCATTTAGTGTCACGAGAAAAGTTTCTTTTTTTTCGGATTTTTTCGGACTTGGCCAGAGACACTGCCGTGTCTCCTGATTGATTAATTCGCTCTGTGAAAGTACATTTCACGTGATTCACCGACGTTTTTTTTTTTGATTATTTCAACAAAACTGTAAGAATAGAAAAGAACTGTTATAGTTTGTTGTTTCGACGAGTTATCATACGACATGTTCCAAGTATACTATTTCAGTTTATTTCCAAGTTAGAATATTTTGTCCGATATTTCAAATAATAATCAGTGTGTTTTTCTTTGATTTATTTGTATTTACAAAGTTAAATTTGTTCCAGATGACATTCACTACATCTTGGTGGAACCCATTTCGTGATCCGCGATACCTCCACAACTAAGGGTATGTTTTGCCATCTTTTCATATTGTTTTTTCAATGTGTGATTTCAACATATTCTCCTGTAACTTATTATTATTTTTATTATCTTATAGCTTTATAGTAATGTAAGTGCATATGCCGGATACCTCTTATATTTATTACTAGAGCTGTTATTTATATGCATTTTTCTCTATTAACTTCAGCATTCTGTTTTAACATTATCTTTACGTTTTCGCCCATATAAAATCAATTTAAGCTATTTTTAGTTTGCATATTTCGCTAAAAATACATATTTTCACATATCTGAACCTTATTCGCATATTTTCATTCATATTTTCGAGTTTTTTCAACAGCTCAAGGTTAGACTCTATAGATTAAAATTTTTTTTAAGTCATTTTTATTTATTTTTTGTAAACTGACGATTAATAAAAATTAATCCCACATTTTTCCAAAATTTTCCCACTAAATTTGCTACTGTTTGGCCACGTGTACGCGCCACTCCAATGTTTCACATATTGCCAATTTTATATGAAATTACATAAATATGAGAATAATGGTCCAGGACCGTCGTCCAAAAAGAGGAACATTTTCATATTAATACCCAATCTACTGATAATGAATCACAAAGGTGATTGTATGCCTGCTTACGTTGCTGACGTAATAAACAGCGTCTCTTTTTCTTTCTCAATTCTCATTCTCTATTTTCTCGCGTTCGAAAATCGACATTTCTTATTTCTTTTACCATAGGCCTATTGTCCTACTTTTGAATCAAATGATTTCTGATATTCCTAACAACGAAAATAATGTTCAAATGAATTTGTTAAATAACAAATGAATCAAAATGAAAGAAGCCAATAAATAAAACTTTTTGCACCTAAAGTTTTGAATTAATTGAGAAATCCCATACAACATAAAAATAATATTTATGCATCAAAAAAAAAAAAAAAAAAAAAAAAACCGAAAGAAGTTTTACTTCTGGCGTGTGTTCCATGCAGACACTTGTAGGTTTTTTTCTAAGTGAGCAGGGTTAAAAGTGAGCAGGGTTAAAGTGAGCAGGGTTAAAAGTGAGCAGGGTTAAAAGTGAGCAGGGTTAAAAGCGAGCAGGGTTAAAAAGTGAGCAGGGTTAAAAGTGAGCAGGGTTAAAAGTGAGCAGGGTTAAAAGTGAGCAGGGTTAGCAGGGTTAAAGTGAGCAGGGTTAAAAGTGAGCAGGGTTAGCAGGGTTAAAAGTGAGCAGGGTTAAAAGTGATCAGGTGAGCAGGGTTAAAAGTGAGCAGGGTTAAAAGTGAGCAGGAAGCAGGGTTAAAAGTGAGCAGTGAGCAGGGTTAAAAAAGTGAGTCTGTCAAACCTTGTAAAAGTGAGCAGGGTTAAAAGTGAGCAGCAAGTGAGCAGTGTTCAAAGTGAGCAGGGTTAAAAAGTGAGCAGGGTTAAAAGTGAGCAGGGTTAAAAGTGAGCAGGGTTAAAAGTGAGCAGGGTTAAAAGTGAGCAGGGTTAAAAGTGAGCAGGGTTAAAAGTGAGCAGGGTTAAACCTTGTAAAAGTGAGCAGGGTTAAAAGTGAGCAGCCTTGTAAAAGTGAGCAGGGTTAAAAGTGAGCAGGGTTAAAAAGTGAGCAGGGTTAAAACCGCAAGGTTGCAATTCTCACGCTGGGGACTATATGCCATGTATTCAGTCAGAATGTGTCTGACAGACAGACCCACCCCGCAGCACTGACACAGAGGAGGGGGTTCCTGAGCCATCAGATATCCATGGGTCAGCCTGCTCTGCCCTCAACGTAACCGAGTTAAAATTACTTCTTCTTTCCTTTTTTCTCTTATTGAAGTGTTCCATGTACTATTTTTAAAACTGACCTTCCGTAGTCGACGAACTTCTCAAAGGGCTCTTCATATAGGTTCAGCTGTGTCATATTTTTCATTTTCTTTCTGATGGTCGAATAAATAAAGAAAAATAATAATATAACTAGAAAAATAGGAATATGTTGACGTAAGCTAGATTGAGGTGTGTGGAAATGTATTTGTTGAGGGTGGGTCTTGGTCTAGACACTATTATTTCTCGGCAGACTAATAGAGTCTAGGCAGGGTTGAAGATACATTTGTCATTGGGGATGAAGTGGAATAACAGTTCTGTCACAGCATCACATCCCTCTCTCTGTCTTGTCTTCACACTTCGTGAAACATACTGCTCAGCCTCCCTAGATCTCATCTATGACTGTAGCACTTTTATTACATTACTGATATTTTATTTGAAGTTGCTCTGTCCAGTGACTTTCTTGTATTTATTCTTAGGGGACTTCGGTTCCCAGAATAAAATTTATTTTCATTCATTCATTCCTCGATATCTTGTTAAGCTATTAAGTTAATAAATAAAGAAAAAAAAGTGTTATTAAAATTGTTTCACTCCTCAAAAAGTAATTTTCCATATATCAAAATAGTAGGCATCCGAGGTTCCACATCAAACCAAAAACAAAGTCACAAATCAGCCAAGTTGTTTGGCAGGTAAAGATACAGAAGTCCTTGAAAGTAGGTCAGTTGGGGCTCATTTCAATATCAATAACATTATATCCATTAATCAGTTATACGGAAGTAGCAGACATGAGATTACTTAATTACCACTTGTAATAATGATTGAAACCCACAAAACATGTAATTTAGTTGAGTTGTAACACTAATGGACTTTTTTATGTTCATGGTAAACCACCATTTCCTTATTTATGTCATATTTCATTGCTTTTTACAAGTTCAATAAAAAAGAGGAAAAAATCGATCGTCTATTTTGAAGTGTGCGAAATGGAAGTCACTTAGTTGTTGCCAGCGTGCCACAACCCGGTTTTGGTATATCTATGTATTTTCTTCTATGGTGGAGCAGCAGCCTGTTAAGCTCTACGTCTATCTTACTCAGTCTTCTCGGTTCGAAATAAACTCAAGGCTCGTAAAAAAGTGTGCAGACTTACTCAATGAAAGAGCACGTGGAAAAGAAATCCGACTCCTCTGGGGTCCCAGGACATAAGGGAGACTGGCTCGTGCAGCAACGGATGAAGGCATTATTGGAGCCGAGCTTTCAATAGGGATCACTAAGGTGCATTGTAAAACAGTTCTGAAGGAATGAGCATTGTGGAAAGGAAACTCATCTTGGCGTGATCAATCGGACAGTAAAAAGGTTAGTCGACAGTTTAGAGGACCGGACAACAAACGAAGGACAACTCTTCTTAGTTAGTTAGTTATTATGACTCTTGCCCGGGCTTTAACTACGAGGTCATATCGCCTACTACCAGAGCGCTCTTTCGTCACTCTGGTGGACATGAGCCCGAGTCTTGAATTTGGCCTACCTACCCTAAATGTTTAGGGTTTTTAACGAGTACCTGACATACAGACTCGGGACCATCGCTTAACGTCCAATCGGAAGAATGGCGTGCTTAAGCTTATTTTACCTCCCAGATAAAATAAACTAAGGGCCTCGCTCGGGTTTCGAACCCACGATCTTGAGCTCAGAAGGCAAGCAACTCTTCTTGATCAACCCCTGAGATACTGATTGGGTACTTAACGGGACACTACTCGGCTAAGGAAAACATCTCCTTATAATGGCTCCTGTTCCGGATCCTTTCTGCAGAAGATGTGAAGTGATGGAGGAAACCACGCTACACATCCTGGACGAATGTCAAGGTTACTCTCATCTTAAAGAATCTTCGATGAGGCGTTCCTCAACCCAGATTGAGCATACAGAGCTTCAAAAGGATTCTGCGCTTCACACTGAAAGTAGTAGTAAAATACTTAGACTTTGGATAACATGAGTACAAAATCCTGCGATCTCGTTTTTGAGCGAATCTAGGAATGAGCATTGATGGCCGATGATTGAAAAACATGATGTTTGACGCCCGATGTTCGATGGTTCTGTATCGATGATATTCTACCATTGATTGTTTTGAGGCGATGATTATTCGTTGGAAATTTCATTGAATATTTGATCAAATTATAATTACTCCTCTTTTTACTGATTTCTTAAATTGAAATATTAAATAATTTTAATAAGCAAATGAAGTAAGTCCATAATATCGTTCTTAGAAGTTGGAATTACACTTTAGTTGTGTCCTGGTGCAAAGGGAGACTGCAAAGCGGGGAAAATCAAAAAGGGAGGTGGAGAAAGAGTGATCTGTACAAAGGTAGTTGGTATAAGAAAGTAATCCAGAAAGTAAGCAATAAAGACATTTATAAAATACATTTTTTAACAAAAATAGAACCGATTTTCGTCGAATTTCAAACGTTCAATTAGCTATTTGCTCCACTTGTGGTTCAGCATCTCCCCCCTCGGAATTACTCATCTCCGCCTCGTGGAATACCCCAGAGGTCGCACGTGCAAGAGAAGATTTACGCAAAGCATTACTAGATGAATACGTAGAAGGTTAAGTTGAGGTCCTTAGTTAATACACAGGTGGAAAGTTCATTATATCTTGTGGTTTCTGTGGTCGCACCGCAGCTAAGAAAATTCTGCGGTTTTTAAATATCTTTAGTATATCTTTAGTATATAGTTTTATTATAATTATTAATATATAGGTGCAAGACTGTCTGTACAGATGGGTTCAATGCACTTATACTAGTGAAATCATTAAAGAGCATGTAATTTTTTTTTTCTTTATTTCGAATATTTACAATTATCAATATGACCATAGATAAAAATTAAGTATAAATTTAAAAAAAATAACAATAAAAAATACAAAAGTAAATAAAAAAATTGAATAAATAAAAAAAAAAATGCATAAGAAAGGTATATACATCGAATATATATACAAAACAAAGTGAATATAAACAAAACAAAGAAAAAATATTAAATTTAAATAATAATAATAATAATAAACAATAATAATTAATATATATAAATAAAATTATTACAACTCGAGACGTTTTCTGTCATCCCCCCCATTCCTCCAATTTGATGGGGAAGGCCGCATGCTCCGATGATCTCCCCTCTCGCCTTCCCACCTCACTAGAGCACTGCCCAGCAGTGGAGGCGAAGAAGTAAAGAAGAGTTGGAGGTGAGAGAAGTACATGAGGGGAGAAGCTGGTCACCACTGGCATTCCCTAAATATTTTTGCTAAATTATAGTCAGGTCTCTCGGCCAGCACCACCTCAGTCTTCTGGGGAATTATCTGGATGGGAATGGGATGACACAAGAAAGATTACTTTGGAATTTAAAGAAGCGGACTTGATGGGGTTAATAACAAAATACATTTTTAAGTCATTATGGAGGGTAAGGTTGGAAAGATAGAAGAGTGCATTGACAATTGTTCTTAGGACTTTGAATTGGAAGGACTGGATACGATGTTAGATGGTTTAGCACAACCCCATAGTTCAAGTCCATATAGGACTTTTTATTGCCTTGTAATTGGTCAGTTTGTTTTCAATAGGAAGTCTGCAGCCGATAGAGCAGACCAAACCGTCTGTTGAGTTGTTGTCTTCAGTAAAATTAACGAAGTTGCAGAAAATCATTTTTTACTTTCATATACCTACATTTAGTATTAGGAAGTATTGAAATCGCACCATTCACTGTAGGTGGTCCAAGTATCCACAACTGCTAATTTTGTCGTTTGACGAGGGACACTAAATGGGCGATACATTATGTATTAGTATCAATCAATACAGGATCGTTGAGACTAATAAAGTGTCAGGTATAT